>OX104127.1:113854520-115091410 GCA_944470555.2 Heterobilharzia americana | reverse complement strand
AGTCTAGAGGATATTGTTGCATCCCATAATAACCTGATTATGTCATTTCATTTACTATCAACACCTACATGTATAATGAACTCTGAGGACTCTAATCGTTTGACTAACGGTTTGCCTATCACTGTTGCTAAATGTTTGAAATTCGGACAGATTAGAAGGTGATCCGCTGATCTGAGCCATACAGATGTGATCAACTAGTTCGGAACCAGTGAAATAAGTGGTCAGACACTTCATCTGACTCAACTGAAGGGCCAACCACAATGATGAATTTATATTTACTTCATATCAGTGTCTACATTCTTTAATGTCGTGGTTATTTTTCTTTTTATCTCCTTTTCTCCTCGCCTCTTCATGTGCTTTTTACTTTGGGTATTATTTCCATTTTTTTCTCTTTTGTTGTGTTACCTGCAAAGGATACTAGACAAGAAAGCCAAGTCGATTGAAGAGGCTGTGAAGTCTAGTCGACTGACATGACTTAGACACGTACTGCGCATGCCGTTCCGCTGCCTACCTTCATGTGCGATGCTAGGGGACATTAGAACAAATTGGGTAAGGTTCACTGTCGCAAAACCAAGATATGTGACCAGTCCATGAAGTCCTTGACTGTTACTCTGGACTGAGTTGGCAGATGCAGACTGCCTGACTGGGGTCCCCAGTTGAAGGGAACCAGTGGCTGAGGACTCTTGGTGACATGAATGAAAATCGGTCACAGTGGCTCAGATGGATTTACTCCTTGATATCTTCTGAGGTTTGAATATTCGCACCAACTTTAAATTGTTTATTGTCTCACACAACTTTGTCACTTTTATTCTATCCACTTGTTCTTTGTATACTAACGTGAAGTGTTGCAAATCGGACTGATGCAGTTGTGTACGAGGTTCTACGCTGATTTCGTCTGTCTGCAAACATTATCTCATCCATTAAACTACTTAAATGAGCTGAGCTGTGAACATTGAAGTTTTTAAAAAGCTATGTCGAAATTTGATAGGGTAATTGGTGAGTATGGTATGTCACTTTTTTCCGGTACACTATGTTATCCCTTCACCACTGAAAAGGTTTTCTTCTTTCAATTAAAATCTACTTGCCAGGTGACTCCTGCTCGATCCCGTGCACTTAATCAACCATGTGTTTTATTAGATTTCTATGATGCACATGATGTTTGGCACTTTTTATCGTCAATATCCATGTTCTTTTCTTTTATGGTAAGTCCATGTATACGTTTTCTTCATTCATTTTCAATGTATGTACTTCAATGGGATTTTACCTTGTAGAAGTTAAAGTCCTTACAGAATCAATGAATCAGCTTGAATGAGTTGACTGAACGAAGAATTCAAGACTATTCCTGTCATTAAAAACCAATCACTTATCATCATAAGGATGGATACGATGAACCATACAGTCATACTTCTGTGGGTTCAATGGACACTCTGCTGAGAATTGTGACAACCTGAAGTAATGAACTTCTGTTCTAGATTTGAAGTTGATCATATATATATATATATATATATATATATATATATATATATATATATATATATATATATATATATATATATATCCAAGCTTAATAAAATTACAATAAGAGGGAATCGTGAAGGCTTTTTGTGTAATCCAAAGACTACATTTGTGCCCGTGATTAGTTGTTTTGGCTATATATAAACCTGTGAAAAAAAGTGGTATGAATTTCAACCTGCATCAAGCTCCTTGATCTACTACAATTCGATGTATTGCCTAGTATATGAACCTGAACTTGTTTACTGAGTTGCAGATGGAGTTTAGTCGATAGTGAAATTTTCAGCTATGGATTTGGCATAAACTTAAATTTGTAATTGATTCAAACCAGTTTTGTACTGTATCTACAGCTACCTTGTAATACATGGGTAAATATATTAGTCGTTATTCGTATTTCAATCAGTATCATTTCTTTAAAATTACTGTAAAAAACTCCATTGTTCTTGTACAACATTCGATAGTATGGTTGCAGAATTTGCACTTTTCGACTGGATACTAGTCAATAGCCGTTTTTGTGTTTTCCGACTGAAGGGGTATGCAAAATTGTGACATTCGCTGATACCTATTCATGATCTTCACCAACGCGGTCTCTGATTGCATTCTGGATGATGCAGTGCACCCAACCCGAACCACAGTAGAACTTTGATATCCATCTTACTGCTCTCTTCAAAGTTCAGAATACTGTTTAAAACGTGAAACAATGCAAAGCAGTAGGATCTGACAGTGTACCACTAGACTTTTTTTAGAATGGAGTTAAAATACTGCTGAGAAGAGTAACAGGGTGCTGGATATTTGATAAAAAACAGGTAGTACCATGAGACTGATCTACACCACTCATCATCTAAGTTTACAAGAAAAGAGATAAGTCTTCTTGTGATAACCATAGGGAAATCATTTTATCCAAGATTCTAGGGTTGATATCTATCCAATGCCTAGCTGAGGCTCAGGAACAGCAAACTCGGATAGACTAGACAGGTTCAACATTTGGATGAAGTTGTATCGATTAAATCTTCACTCCTTGGCAGTTTGTGGAACCAAGGCATACTTACCGACGACCGACGCCAGTTTTTTTACCTGAAGGTAGTGTTTGACTTTGAAAGGAATATATACTGCGGATCATGGCTCTCTTCTCACATAGCCGTGTAAAACCTTATAAGGAATTTTTATATGAAGTGACGACAGCCATTAGTGTCAGTCAGAGGTGCTTTCTGTCGCTACTCCTGTTTAGCTTCACTTCAGACGTACTAACAGACATAACTCCTGCTCCTTGGAACGTACCTAAGTAGGTGACTTGGAGTACACAGACGACATTGTTCTGCTCGATCAGAACTCTGACCAACTCCAGACTTCTTCTGCATATTTGTTGGGCGATAGGTTCTTGGTTGGTTCGTTGCCAGCCAGAATTCCTTGTTGCTTATTCTTTCTGGCGATCTGATCTTCAGTATTGAGTGAGCGTATGCGGTAGCTGTTGATGAATGTCTGTAGTTTGTTGGGAATGCCTTTCGTGACGCGCCAAGTTTCTGAACTATATAGCAGCACTGACTCGACTGGCATTAGTGTTGAAAATCCTGATCTTGTTCTTTATGCTGAGTGGGGATCAGTAGATCTCCACACTGATTTCAGATTGATGAGAGCCTGGCTTGCTTTTCTGATTGTGGTTTTGACATCCTCATCTGTGCCACCTGTAGTTGCAGTGATGCTGCCCAGGTAGGTAGGCGAAAGAGACAATTTCCTTTAGATTTCTCCCATTGATGGTGATTGGTGCTTGTTGTTGGCTGGGTATCTTCATCATCTCTGTCTTCTCTACGTTCACTTAAAGCCCCGTTTTCGCTGTCTCACCTCTTCTGTCAACTTGTTGGTTTTCGCCTGTAGATCCTCGAGTTTGTGCAGCAAAACACTAGACATAAATCATCCTTGGCGGCGAAATCCAACTCTTCTTCTAGGGTCTTTTCATCTGTCCAGTCAGTGTATGCCCATCTTCTCGCTACTCACGGTTTTCTGCATGATCCAGCACAGTCCACCACAGTCAGGAAGATGATCGGTGACAGTAGGCAGCAGGCTTGTTTAACTCCTGTCCAAACTTCAAAGGCATCACTGACCTTTCCATTGTGAATCACTCGGCATGTAGCATCTTCCTATAGCTGTTGACTGAGGTTGATAAAGGTTTGTGGTACTAAAACCGTAGTGTTGAAGCAGCTGCCTGTCAAATTACTTGTCGGTCGACGTTGTCGAAGGCTTTTTCAAAATCGATGAAGTTGAGGTAAAGATCCAGTTGACTGACATTCTATACTCTGTTCTATGATGACACGTAGTGTAGTGTTGGAATTTGATCTACACTTGATTTGTTCTTCCTGAAAACTTTGGCATCGAGTTTTGTTTGATTCATCGTGTAAGGTGTATTTTTACTTGTGTAATCCCGGCACCTGCACTTCAATACTGCCGTCAACCAACAGAACTCCCGAACTTTGTGTACAAAAACATTCATCTAAGTTATTTTGAACACCATCAGCTTCCTCTATCTACTGTTGAGTAGTTTTAAGATTTGAGAATAAAGAACTAGAAATTCCTGCTTTTCATCAAGCACCTACCGGTCTTTGATATTTTTTTTTCCGAACTCAGTACGTTTTATCCTCTGAATTGGCATCAAGAGGCAGTGCTTATAACTTGGGTGAAGACTCTGCGGAAACGCTGGGTCTTGTGAACGTGTTGAGCGAAAGTCTGCTTATGTTTGGCATGCGTTTCACTGGCACCTTTCAAATGTAACATGATGCTTTAGGACTGATGTACTCCAAGCACTCCTAGTTTAATTATAAGGAGTCAAGTGGTGGGATGTGTGGACCACTTCTCTTACTTATGGAGTTACATCAGCCTGAACGGATACAGAAGGCCCGTTTGGCGTTTACCAACATGCATCACCTGTGGTGCTGACCGGTAAGATATCTGACTATCTATCAAAGGAAGTGTACTGCGCTGCAGTCCTGTTGCACGGCTGAGACATGGTCGTTTAAGGTAAAACAAATGAAGTAGTTTCAGGGTTTTGATCATAAATATCTTTGTTGGACTGCTCACATTTGATGGAATCAGTATGTGAGCAATGTTGAGGTCATGCGAAGGATACTAGTCAAAAACGGCAAGTTGATTGATGAGGTCGTGAACCCAAGCCGACTGAGATGGTTTGGACATATGTTATGCATGCCGAGTCACCTCTTACCTCGATAGGCCATGCTGGGGAAAGTTGGAAGAGGATTCATGCTGGTGAGATCAAGACGTGGCTTCCGTCCATGAAGTCTCTGACTGTCGGTCTGAGCCGAGTTGGTAATTGTAGACTGGCTGACTGGGGTCCCCAGTTGAAGGGAACCAGTGGCTGAGGACTCTTGGTGACATGAATGAAAATCGGTCACAGTGGCGCAGATGGATTTACTCCTTGATATCTTCTGAGGTTTGAATATTCGCACCAACTTTAAACTGTTTATTCTGTCATACAAGTTTGGTATCACTATCCACCTGTTCTTTGTGTAACACTTTGAAGTTTGGCAACTCGAACCGATGTAATTGCGTACGAGGTGCTATGTCGCTTTTACCAGTCAATGAGCGGAAGTTTATCGTGAAGCGAATAATCCTCATCAACGATAAAATGCATCCTACCTTGTGTATATTGCCATGAGTAAATACAAACAAATAACAGTTCTTCAGGTATTCAGTGACAGCACTTCTTGAGAAATCTAGGGTGTGCATTCGTCTTATGCATGTCTGGTCGAGTGACTTCACCCTTATCATCTCAGTGAGCTTCTTGTTGGTGTAACTGAGAATCGAATCCCATTGTGATTATATAGTATACCTATCACTCATCTAACTGTATGATACTCATTCTCTGTGTTATACATAATTCTGATTTGAATGTACTTATGACTTCTCCTTTTTGTTTTCAGTTACTAATGTACCTAGACGACGATCTATCAAAGCGTCCAAGGAATCAAATTTTTGTTTTTTGATCATCTAACAATAAAATGCTAATACTATTTTTCTAGTTTCTCTTCTTCAGTGATTATTAATGAACATTTACGATCAGACGTTATACTTCCATTAATTTCTAAATTGATTTCTTTACTATTAATATATTTCGCAAATTCATACAAATCAAGATATTGTATAATGCATAAATTTTGTTTCCCTCTTTAAGTTGTTTTTTTTTTTACCGTCAGTTTGTCATTTAATTAGACTTCCAAATTTTATAGGATACAATATAATATATAAAGCATGACACTTCTCGGTTCCTAGTAAAGGATAAAGGTGTGTACTGGAATAGGTCTTTTGTATGGTGAAAACAGTTCTTGCAAGTATGACGACGTTCTTTATGTGTGTTGAGGAAGTGATTAACTTTGTTTTGAGCCCGTAAACTTACATTCATTAGGATAAAAAAAAAGGTGGATGAATATTTGAAACAATTAAGTAGTTATTATAAACGTTCGGATCATAGTTGCTACGAATATCCCAGAAAAGAGTTGAGCGTCGAGTCTGACTGGGTCATTATAAAAGTAAATCTTAATCTCGGCGTGTTTAGATAATCAGAAGAGGATATTTCTGAGCGTTTCATTGTGTAAACCACAGCTTCTTCAGCAGAATATACAAATTTTTATATGATAATGAAGCACTTATTTTGAATGAAATTCTCATTTTAAGTGTACATTCTTTATGATTATAACCAGTTAGTATTATTCAGGTAAATCTTTCAAACTATAGAGTATATCTACTAATGTACACTATATTTCTCAATTATTTCTGTACCGCATACAGCTGACTACTAACATAATGTTGTCTTAGAGAAGATATATCTGCTTAGAATTCTTGTCCGATATTATCATTTTCCAAATATTTAGTAGGTCTCAACTTACCAAGTAAGAAGTAGTACAATAGATTATATGCCATTTTCAAACCCGGGTTATTCCTAACTTCAGTAAACTGTATAACTACTACTCATTACCCTTTCTATGTACAGCTTCTCGGTACTGCGAGAGGAATGCTGATGGAAAAGAACCACCGGTAGGCCGTGCTGTTTTATCTTCCAGCTTGTGTAGCTGATAGTCAGTGAAACTCATATTACTTGCAGGACAGATACATGTTACTGATCCAGCAAGGTTCCTAAATTACCAATTGTGAAGCACTTTTGTCTTTCGTAGGTTTTTACAGCAATCCCTCAACGCTGTTTGAAGCAATGCGTTTTGGTTTTGGCTCTCAGTAAGCAAAATGACTAGGGATGTATTATTCGGTTAGAACCGAACATCCGTTTTGTATGGATGCGGAGATCACGTTGTTGGTCATCCAGAGATATACCTTCCAAGTGGACAATAATATGCAAAATGATGTCACTTGTATCCAGAGATGACCTAAGTTTATGAATAGTTCCTGTTTTATTTCACTTCTCGGATGTTTAAAGCCTAGTAAGTCTAAATTTCGAACTCACTGAGTACGTGAATATTATTTCCTTCAACTAACAGCACTGACAATTTCGTATTAATCTATTCAATCCCCTTCTAGTAGAATAACTGACTAGTGCGGAATTAAAGCAATCAATAATCATCTGCAGAATAAAATTGCACATGAAATTGGGTAGAGTTGACGCTTTGTCGATCCAGCATAAGCTACTATAGACATGCTTGTATAAGTGAATACAGTTCTTTTTACTAGTCTTAGTACTTTAAATTACGTAAATCCGATCGCAGAATCAAACACAAGCCAGCAAACTTTCACAAGTAATTTTACGGCGCATATCAATTAAACACTTTACCTGTGGTATTTCTTTCAGATTTGGTTTCATTTAACTTAAAATATTAAATAACAAGAGGAGCTAGGATCATTCAGTGTAGTGGGCGTTGCTGATAAGAATGGATATAAGTAGTATGTGTTGAGAGGACAGCAGAAGTCATAGGCAATTACCAGCAATGGGTAAGGACGAACGTAAGAGACAATGCGGGCGTATAAAGAGCAAGTCAACAGAGAAGCAAAAGGAAATAAAGCATATCTTTTAAATGACTGTCTTAGTGCAAGGTGTACCATACTTGACGACTACTGTACCACATGTTAATCATAAACATTCTTTCCTTCGTCTCTGTCTTCTCGTTCCCTTCAAGCCTATGGGGAGAAAAAGCAACTACAGTAATCTCAGTTGTGCATTCTCACCATGGATTTCTGTTGAGTCGAAATATCCAGGTCATAACCTGTGATTCCCTCGAATTCACTAATGGCATCATGAATGCAAGCAGAAAACAATTGCTGTAAATACAGTCTCAACTGATTTTTCTAAATATCAGCCTTCTGCTTTAGTAACTCCTGCATGAAGTCTAAGTGTGCACCGGTGTCACTAAAATGACTAAATAATAAAAAAGTGTTAAGGTCCACTTAGACTGTAGCCACTTATTTTCTCAATTAGGTTCATTTCGATGACGTAAGCGAGGCATTTATTGCATGAACTTGTCAAAAGAATCCATGGAACTGATGCTACCTAGAGCAAGCTTCAGGTCTTTAAATACAAACCAGTAAACACTTAGAAAGTCAACAATATACATAAGAAGTAGGATATCGGTACTAACAGAAGTGATTACGATAGTTATTATAAAGTAACTACGTTTCGCTAAGCAACTGACAATATCCCCATAATAAGCAAGGTGTGTATCGCTTTGCACTGCAATGTCGTTAACCAAGGACTTGGGAAATCGCATCTATTAGATTTGCTGAGCACGTTCAGAGCGATCTGTCTTTGAAAGGAAGCATTCATCATGTACGTCAAGGAAAGGTCACCAAACAGATGCATCTCAGTCTTCCAGAACAACAAATAAAGAATGTTAAGTCTACACAGTGTGACCAAAACCCTCTGGATCCGATATGACCCCCTTACATAGAAGGAATCTTATTAACCTTTCTTTATTCTCCTAGTTTTACATATCTTTCATCGTCTTATTAACCGGTTTAATATTTCCCAATTATTAATGTGGTTGTGTAACTTGCCTATTTACAAACTCATTTTCTAACACGCGTTCACCTTGATTTTTTAGAATCTTATAACTTTTTATCTGAACACTCATAAATCCCCATCGATGTCAACCAGTGATCACTCGCTTTTTTCTGCATTATTTCGACCCACTATTTTGTTGATACTCCAGGGTTTGAAATCTTTGACTATTTCTAAATTATTAAGACCTTTATTCATCACTTCATTTCAATTATAGCTGATGAGAAGCTACGAAATGAAATACGCTCATTTTATTCTACAGACATCATCGCTTATGCTCTATTCGAAAAGGTTGTGTCGTAAATACCTACTATAAAAAAAACGCAATTCATCTAGCGTAAACTCTGATGGCTATTTTCTGTTTTAGTGAAGATACATTAGTGGTAATTAAAAATCAAATAAACAACAAAGTAACATGACTTTTTTGAAAATCAAAAAACTCCTGGTTCTAATGAACTTCGGATAGCATAAAATTTGGAATATGACATGAAAAGAAATGAAGGCTCTTAAGGGGAACATCAACGAGTGGAATTTCACATGATACACAAGGAACATCCAATAAGGATGCATATTTTTACAGTGAAGTGCTGTATATAGTACAGTTTAGGTGATTTTTCACTGATTGATATACCGTACGGTGAGTAAATTATTCTGAAATAGAACAATAAAATGAATAATTAGAACTGCTATCATAGGAGAACCACCTGTCGGTATACCAACACTATGTGAACCACGATACATGCAAATTGTAAGTGTTTGGTTCTTTCTGCTTACTGCAATTTGTGGTTCTGATGGGCGAAAATATAGCATCAGAATACGTATAAGAAGATATTCAATAAATTTAATACATTTCAAATCTCGGTAAAGTTTAGAACTTGGACACAATTTTCATCACTCTTAAAATCCTGTAACTTGTTGGCACACTGCGCATACACACCGTTTACCATTACAATTCGTAATATTATCATTCATCTGTTTGACCTTGACTTCTCAGCTCTTTCATACAAATCTCCAGAACTTTTACGTGACAGATACTGAACGTAGGCGAAGGAATTTAAATGCTTAAAGCAAGAAATAGTCACCCTCTTAACGTATGGTAAAGCATCCTCACATTCCGTTGAAATGAGAACTGTTAGGTTCTCTTTAGAAAACTTATATTTTCGTCACCAACGGTTGTATATTCCGAACGAATATAATACGCACGCTTAACTGACAGCTAACTTAATACACAACAGCCACTGACTGCAACCCCGGGACGAATAGAGAGAAGATCGAAGCTTGGTGATGGGAGTTTGTTTCTCCGAGAATATAATAGTAACGAATCCCAAAACACGTGAATAAGTGCACTCATGAGAAATGACCTTGTCCGCAATTTGACATTGGCATAGTAAGAGTAAAGATTAACCAATCAGCGGATTACCTTACAATGGGGCAGAAAATAGACTACTAGTCATACCGTAAAAATGGTGAGAATGCCAAGTTAAAAAGGTTCAGATCGATAACAATGTTTTATGCCAAACTAGGGCCTCACAACAAAAACTGTGAGCGAATTAGTTCTCTTCAATCAGCTCCTTAGCGTATGACTCCACACTAATGTATGGCACCTCAAAAGATAAAATAACGCACCAATCTGGTAGTGATATTAGACATTGGTCACTGAGGCATTCGTAATACCTATAAAGGTATTTATCATAGCTTAATCTCACGTATGCTCTACAGATTCATCTTTTACATGCACTTGAAGCCATTGGAAATAACCTTAACAAGCTGAGTCTGTGTGTTCAAAAGCAGTTCGTACAACCTCGTTTTTGGCATTCGCCACCTAGAAAGCTGTTTATCTATAAAAACATGACTCTTCCTGCCGTTCATCTCACAGATGATCACCATCATTATTATTTTAACCATCTTGTTCCTTCAAATTGGTCCCTAATTATCGTCAGAAATTAACCACTTGGCATAATCATTCCTTTTCTGTTCATGTTCCCTACCGTCACAGAGTTCTTGCTCAATTTTAGATTACGAGGGATGTTTATAATTCATAAAGGAAACAAGAAATAACTCTGTGAATAAACTTTTTTCCTTTTTCGATGACATCATTTTCTAAGACTGTACAATAGTACTCATATGTATAACAAACAATATCACAATTTCTTTTCACAACAGGGTATAGTTGCATCATAAGTGTTAGAAACTGAAATAAACAGTGGAAAGGAGTTGCGTTAGAATCTACAAAATAATGCAAATAACAAGAAAAGGCAAGGAGTTTGACTAGGTGCAAATTGTTGACGAGTGTGAAAAGCAATGGAAAAAATACAGTTTGTCAGTTTCAAAAAGTGGAGTTCTTAATACCGAAACAACATGAGGTGACAATTTTTAGTGGCAATACTTTGCAAGCAAAGATCACGGAGGACAATTTATTCCTGCAGCACAATTTAGATGCTACTTTCATAAATTACGGTGAATAAAAGGCTGTGTGATATTATATCACTACTCATTGTGATTTTCCTAATGAGGTATTTTGGTAGACTCTCACCAGTGTCGTTTTGTACAATATACTTCCAAAAGTATGAAGTTACTGATTTGAGTTGTATGGTGAAACGATATTGCTCAAAACGACTTACACTGGCGAATATTCATTCGGTAGTGAGCTTTTTGTACACTTGATTACTTGACGACTATTCAGTTTTCGTTTCCAGTAGTCGCCTAATATTTGATCCTTCTTAAATTTTTTCTCTAACTGAGTGTTTACAATTGATAAACAAGTAATGTAGATATAAAATGTTCTCAATCAATTAAACATATTCTAAAACTTAAATATTTTAACTCACCTTAATTTTTTAATTCTCTCTCCTCCCATACACCCGTGTACTTTGATATTAGTCTTTTACTATGAACTTTATCTTTATGTAATATTATTGAAGTTTTGAAACTTGAACCCATGCACTTGTGTGCAAAGGTTCTACATCGATTTCGTCTGTCTGTCTAACTACACGTCCTCTACATAAGCATCGAACAGTAAACAGCAGCATTAACTTTTCTGATCAGTGGAGTTTAGGAAATAAAGTATACACACATAAAACTCAAGCATAAAACAGAGAGGATAATCAGTCACCGATCTTTTATGAGTTTCATAGTTGATTTCAACTTATTAATACCAGAGAGGTTAAGTATAGAAAGTCAATTAAAAGGGGCATCGTGATCAAGTTCATATCAGAACATAGTACTAACCAACGAATTTAATGATCTCAGCTGTACGAATTGTCAGTGTTCTGATCCGAAGTCGCAAGATATTCAAAATCAGTAACAGGAGATGTTACCTGGAGTGGCTGAATCAAAACAGTACACAAGATTGATTCGTTGTAAAATCTTGAGCATCCTACTTGATTATGATTGTTTTCATGTCGGATTGCTATCTTGATTCCTTTCTGTAGTATAGTGAAACAACTTTAACCAAGTTAGATTTGTTTATTTGATATATAGCGCACAGTAATACAGCGTTATTTACTTGATGATGTCTCGAGCATAAATTATTCCTCATAATCATATCAATTTAATCACATACACACTGATTTTTATAGCCTTTTCACCTGATATTATTTGTTTTTAGTCGTAGTAAAATTTTCCATATCTCTGGCATAGGTTTTGCGTCATTTCTATTACATGTGTTGGGTATTGATTAGATGAACAAAGATTCAGTTACCAATTTTTCTCTTCATCCGATTATACTAGACATAAGTACAGCGATTTTATCCCACCCTATTGTGTGTTAACGCACGGATTGCAACAGCTGAGTGTTTTTCTAGATTATTGTTCTTATCGGAGTCTGTCACTCTATATTTAGCTAAACTCCTAGTTTGACCCATGTACTTGACCTCACAGTCATTGCATGGAATTTGATAGATTAGATTATTTTGCTCAGTTGTTTTCTATCGGATCCTCAAGCTGGCAAAGCTTATCACAGAGTGGGTTTGTAAGTTTAAATGCCACTCTAATTCCAACTTTGTTGAGAATCCTACGGAAAGTTTCTGATGTTCCTTCTTTAAATGGTAACACAATACAGGCTTTGATTAGAGGAATATAAGAATTTAGCTAAATATAGAATGACAGATCCCAATAGGAACAATAATCTAGAAAATCGCTCAGCTAATGCAATCTATGCATCAACACACGACCACACAATAGGGTGGGATAAAACCACTGTAATTGGTTGTGTTGTGTTCTCTGAGTTGGGTTATTTAGTCGTGGAGTTTCCATAGTCTTTCTAGATGACATTATCAGCACTAACTTCAGTATGAAGTCATACAGAAGTTAGTGCTCATGATGCCATCTGGAAAGACGATGAAAGCTCCACGAGTAAACAACCCAGCTCAGAGAAGACAATATAACCAAGACCATTCACCTGAGCTACAAATACTCTCCACTATTTCAAAACCACTGTACTTGTGTCTAGTATAATCGGATGAAGAGAAAAATTGGTAACTGAATCTTTGTTCATCTAATCAATACCCAACACATGTAATAGAAATGACGCAAAACCTATGCCAGAGATATGGAAAATTTTACTACGACTAAAAACAAATAATATCAGGTGAAAAGGCTATAAAAATCAGTGTGTATGTGATTAAATTGATATGATTATGAGGAATAATTTATGCTCGAGACATCATCAAGTAAATAACGCTGTATTACTGTGCGCTATATATCAAATAAACAAACCTACTATGGAATTCAACAAAGATGTATGGCTGGAAAAATTCAATGTGACAAAAGAATACTGTACTGAAGGAAGTGACCTATCAGAGAGGTAAGCAAAAGGTATCCAGTTAGTATAGTCGGCTGGTGAATCCAGTTGCAAATCAAAATCTCGTTTCATCCATCGTCATCGAAACAACTGATTAGTATATTTATCCATTGAATAGCAGAATACAAACTCATATATGGTATTTAGATTGCTTTGTGCGCAATTTAATCATCAGGTATTAACAGTTAAACTATGAAATGCTTGCAGTGATACAGTATTACTTACTGGACAACTCTTCGAGTACAACTTATTGTTTACATCACACCATAAATCATATGATTATGGTCAATACAATGTAAACTTAATATAGAATCATATCCTACCATAGTGTTCGAACTCTCCTTATACAAAATACTTACATGAAAACTATACAGATCCGACAGTAAATCTCGATGCTTTTATTATTGTTGCTGAGGTTGTTGTTGTTGTCTTTGTTCATTCTGACTATCTGATCGATCAGATGGTGGGATAGGTTGAACTACCAAAGTCCCAGCAATAATATCATAAGTACATCGATGATATTGAAATACCATCATACAGACAAATGAAAAGAAAGTAAGGAAGCTTGTACTCTTCAACAACGAACGTACGAGTGCTCTGTTAAAATAAAGAAAAGTATCATAATTTTCTAGATTTCTTTACTGAAATTCCATACATGAATACAGATTACAATATCATTAGAAAATGAATGAAGTAGCTCACGAAATTCAAGGGCAAAATTTCAAAATTAATTAGTTCCAAAAAACATATCTGTGATTACTAGCATCGAGAAGTAGGATATATATGTTTTTGCACTTATGACCAGAGAGTATGGGTGTTTCCAATTAAATTTGAACCAGAAATCAACGTTAAATATCTTAGCTCAATTACTGCAAACTAGTGACGCTATGAATAACGCTCAGGTGTTTCAGAATATTTAACAACAGTCTAAACCGCCACAACTCATACCAGCATATCATGATACGAGGTAGCAAAAGTAAAGGGAGAAATAGTTGAAAAATGCAACCAAAATTCATAAAAAGTAGTACGAAGACGGGAAAATAAAGTGATACAAGTAACTAAACTTCATATAACGCTTAGGATTAGAATAATGTGCGGTTTCACGTGAGCCATCGAGATCGATTTTGAACAGTATTACCCAGTCTCCAACCACTGATTTGGATTGTCATGCGAACCCCAACCTGGAAGTCTAAATTTTCCTTAACGACTTAAACTTCATAGAATGATGCCATATTTTCACCTAACCATATTCAACCCACTCCCAGACTACATCTACTTTGGCTTACGTGGCACGTCAAGGTAGATACTGATTAGGAATGTGTAATATGCTCAAACAATCCAAGTCGACGAAGGCTGGCAGACCATCAGATGACTCACCTCTTTCATCTGAAACTCTCAGAAAGACCCATGCTACGAAAGTAGCGATGGTCAGACACTTCAAGCCTTCCGTTATCCATCATTAGTGGTCATGGTACACAGTCGTTTGCTAGAACGAAGTAAACTCTCTTGCCTTAAAGTCGACCCACAGTAGGCAGTTGGATAACATGTCCTTAGCAAATATGGTGTATGTTGACAAAATCCAATCAAGTCTTCAGATTTTGTCGAACAGTAGCCCATCACGGTTGTTTCAAGTAAATGAAGGGGTTAGAGTGCTCACCCACTTCATTCCGTATTGTTAGATGTGTCAATGCAGACTAGTCTTGAAGACATGATTCGTATTCGGGTGATGGCAGACCCATCTGAAATATCTTGAAATTGTCACAGTGTTCAAAAAACTCCACACCTTGTCCGAGTCGTCACTTAATACGACTATATCATCTACGTACTTTTATGCTCAGTCGGTTCCTATACATCAGACGAGGCGACTTTTATGATCAAACCTATGACACCGTTTGGCAAAGTTGAAGGGTACCACTTAAAGTAGGCAACAAATTCGATACTTCATTTTGGACCTGAAATAACCACGAGTTATCAAGGACGGAGCCTACAGTACGGTAACGCCAAAGTCAAATACGAATTCTGATCTTAAAAATACAGCTCCACCCGATAACGGTATGTCCACATCTCAAGTCCACCTAAGGCGAAGATTTGATAAGTCCATAACCAGTCTTGAAACTTGTTTGGAATTTTCCGACTTCCTTTTTCTGGACTTCAACTACGCGTTAGATTACCAGAAAACCTAAGATAATTGGGTGTGTTCATCAGGCTAACTCTATAGTGATGAACACAAGATGAGACTTGGACAACCAAGAAATGAGGTAAGGGGAGAACCACTTCCGATTGATACACTAAAGCTACGACATCATTCGGTTTAACCAGTATCCTCAAGTACCTATGATGCCATTCCGTTAGTGAAATAATTGGATGCCCTTTCATTCATTAACATAATTAATCTAACATAAGTAAATTTTTAGTGTAAAGTTTACACACAATTTATTTTTATTTTGGCAATATTTCGAGCAAAACTACTGCAATTGATCACAAAAAAAGTTGGGATATTTTAGCAATATTTATTTGCGTTATAAATCCATTCCACAATGCGCAAATTTCTCACTTAATATATATTATATATAGATACAGGGTGGTGGTTGAAAGTGAAATGAAAATTCGGACCGCGGTCGTATTCGAACCAGCAACCACCAGATTTCAGGCCCGGTGCTCTATCACCTGAGCTATGAGGCCTGACTGCTGATCAGATTTCTATTTCATATTAATCATCAAGGGGTTTCAGCAGACTGATATGAATTCGTGACGCGTTGCTACCGCTTGATTGTACTTACACTACCTCCCCAGTCACCACTCCTCATCCCAATCCAAATCTAACTGAATTAAAGAGGGGGAGGATCATATTGATTATCACTTTGACTATCTGAGATAGCCGTGGTTTGGCAGACTAGTATTGAAAACAAGAATGGTTGAAATAGAAATCTGGTCAGCGGTCGGGCCTCGTAGTTCAGTTGGTAGAGCACTCGGTAAGAAACCCGGTGGTCGTTGGTTCGAATCCTGCCGCGGTCCGAATTTTCATTTCACCTCAAATCACCACCCAATATCAATACTATTGTCCCAAACCACAGCTATCTCAGGTAGTCAAAATGATAATTGATATATATATATATATATATATATATATATATATATATATATATATATATATATATATATATATATATATATATATATATATATATATATATATAATGAAATTCAACTCAACAGCCACATGCGAGTTTTTGCAATAAACTTAATCTAGCGCATTTTGTGAACTAATGATGCAGTCTGACTGACTCAACCTTGATAGGTGGAGTGAAGTTGGAACTTGTTGACTGCATGTTCAATGAGCTACAGCTTTGTATCCCACCCAAATGGCGACTGGATAGTGGAAAATCAAAGGGTAACTGGAGGCTAGTTGGATCGTTTGCCGAAGTGTTTTTCTATCGTTCAAGAGACCTCCTTTACGAGACCACAGACTCATCTTTCTCCCCGGTAGTCTCACTAGCAGATAATCTCAATTGTCGGCGCTCTCGCCTGAGATTTCGAAAGTACCACCTGAGGATCTTTCAGCCTGGATCAGCCTTCCAACTTGTGCATTAAATCTCCCGCAAATATGGCCATATCTGAGCTTCTGACTTTTGGTGGGATGCTGGGTAGCATTTAGTAAACTCACTTTCCACTTTGTCTGGACTGTAGTCAGTCGATGCATTGGCATAGAGTAAGAGATACCAGTTTTTGACTATTCCCTTCAATTTTCACCGGATCAATCAGTTTAACGGTGCATATATGACTCTCGACTGTGATCCAGTTTGAGCAGTACCCTTCCTGACTTAAAACTTCACGCTACACCCATACCTGCAAGAACATGAAAACTATCTCAGAAGTCTGCGAATGCTCAAACAGTGAATTTTATAGATTCACCACAGAGAGTCTCGGAGGTCAAATGAGCGACCGTGGTATGACAAAGAGTATACAGTCTTACATATGTTCATTTGGTGACCACTCATATGCCTCATCAGGTAAACATTCTAGTCGTGTGGTTTCTGCTAACATTACCTTAAGTTCTACTCATTATATATAGGCAACAGTTTTATTTGAGCAACGGACACAATTCATGGTAACATATAATAGGACAAATCTAAGTGTTCCTAATCATTACTCAGTTTCGGGAATAGACAAAAGCCGAGTACCATAAGTTAGCTGATAATTCTATTCTCACGAGAGCATATCACTCTGTCGCACCTCATTGTTTTGAATCCGTATTTGCACTCCTAATCGATCAATATCGAATCATTTCCATGCACATTCATCTGTTATTGTCTAATGTCAAGTTACACTTGGGTTATATATGAATGTCTCAGAAACAGCTTTTCCATGACCCTAAAGGCCAGCTTTTGTCAGTGAGACCTGGGGTCGAATCCGATGAAGGGCACAGACACCGAAAGCTCGGATGTTTAGTTTCAAGCTTGTTTTTTGGAGAACAGATATGCTAATTTACAAACTAGATGCGTTTAAAGCTTCATAGTTGGAAAAAATTAAAGCTGATGAAAAACAAACAGGAATGCGAGGAAATTTAGAAGGTAACAAGATAAAAAACTGACGGTAATTGCAAAGAAGAAATATAACGCTGACAGAAGCGTGACGGTGAGTGATACTTCATGACTCCTGACATCAGTGAATATTGTTTTATGACGTATCTGAGGAAGAAAGGGAACTAGTAAGGATTATCTTACTAAACAAGACCTTAGAGCAGGAAGTGATATTTTCATGAGACCGATCAAACACCAGAGGGTTAGGATTTAGATGTGTCACGTCCATAATTGGAAAAAAGCCCTTAAAACCCATGGAGTAAAAGAACAGTGCGCTACTTTACAACTAACCTTTCCTAGTACTTCTTTCGGAAAAAGTTACCTCATCTTGAAATGGTAGTTATAGTTGAGAAACACGACTTATGTCATACATCATAGAACCAGCAGTATTCTTTTGCCATCGGATCTCCACCATAGCATACATTATTTACACTTTGACGGTAACTGCTCTTAGTCCCACTCCTTATTGACATGGTAGAACCTTGGGGAATAACTGCTCCAGCCAGCATAAATCGTTGGGTCATTGTGATTTATGAGTCTGATCACCACACTAAAATAGCAGATATTGGTTCCAACATAGCTTGGTCTATCTAAACCCACCTATTCACGTTTCGGCCCATAATACTACTATAACTCAACCCATGAAACAGGGTGGGAAGCGCAGCCACTAAGAAAAGCGTAAGGATACTGCTTATCCTGAAGTTCATGTACAAGAACAAAAAACGTCATTTATTTATAACAACCTACCTAATAATGCCCACATCCGCTCCTGGAACTACCTCTACAACATCTGGAAAAGCTATGATCTCTTCACATGAAACCACCTTAAGGTTCATTAACCATTTTCCCAAAGTTGCACCTCCTGGATCAGATCCGAAAATTGAGCGTCGAATTAAAAATGCCTGAGAAAAAATTAAATATTATTCTTGAAAATAAATCTATTTACTCAAGTTTTTAAAATAACTTCTGGCATGTGTTTTAATTTCTGATGCGACACAGGGTACACTATTTAGATTAAAAAACTGCAAAATACATTTCATACACTTCAAACGACTAGCGACCTCACACTTTTAGTGTGAGAAACATATCAAAACCGTCATTCCAATCTTAAGACTTAATAGCATATAATCATTCTGGGGGAAAGCAAGATGATGGAATGCTGTCAGTATGCAAATCCTGAAGAAAGCACCTTTGCACCTTACAATACGTCTAGAACATAACCCAACTGGCAAACCTTTCACTTCTAGTTATCTTACTGGACTAACTATTAGTCGTGCATCTAATGTTGTGTTCATTCACCACAGGACTATTTTTAATAACGTCTGCAACTGACAAGTTTTTAACATAGAACCAAGCAAAAAACTAGAAATTTATTTTTGGGAAGGAACAGATGGCACTGTTAAACACACTTTTGTTCTAAGCATGGGGCTGATAATTTAAGATGTACCTGTGAACTATATTTTTGATGTATTACACTAGTACAACATTGACACCATGGTATTCAACTCACTGCTTTTCCTATGTAAGGGATTTTCAACGTGTTTCAAAAATCATACAATGGAGTAAATATTTCTCATGGCACTTCTTGTCACGGAGACTGACCTGTCATATGATGAACGTGACTCAGAAGCCAAATCTCTGTTAATGCGTTGACGGATATACCATATGTACTGCCTAACACCTGATGATAATAATAACCAAATATCCGTGAAATCCATCATGTGTAGGGTATTAGTCTATGACTGTTTTTTAGTCTAATAAACAACAGCGAGGTTATCAGCAAAAGACAGCGGACCAAAACTAGGAATTATGACTGTGTTATGCATCAGCTGCGTTGTTTTGCCTCATATGCCTCAGCAAGATTTGCAATTTGAACACAATAACTTAATGCCAGGTTTTCGAATTGAGGGACTACATTCTAAACGAAGTGTTATATCTTAAAACTTTACTACACACAAGGAATCACTATTATTAGACAGTGATACATGAGATATGTATTTCTGTGGCACTTTTAGGGTTGTTCATATGCTTATATCCAACGGAAGGAAAGATTTTCTCAAAGGCTCATTATAGACAAGTGAAACCCAATCTTAAATGAAAGTAGTGCAACTGGGTTACAGGTACTCCAAATATCTGGGTTTGATAATCAAAAAAAACACAAGCAATCATTTAGAGATGCACTGATGCTGTTTATCACACTGAACATAACCAGTCATACGTGACAGGTTATAAACATCGTAGTGGTACTGAGTGAGACCAGCTATAAAATAATAAGCATTTGCAAGGGTTGTGCGTCATAACAATTGACTTTCAAACAATAGTTCTTGGGTTTAAATACAATTACACTTAACTAGGTAACTAGATAATAACATAGGTGGTTCATAGCCTAATACACAAACCTGCGTCAGGTAGATAAAATAATTAGTTTTCGTAAAATTCTGGTTGTTTGCAATCAAGTGGTGCGTTAGAGATGACAAAGGAGTGTGCAGACTTTATAGTCCGAAAAGTAAAAGCTGGTTATTGGAAAAAAAGTAACTAATAGACTGTTGTTTAAACAGCGGATGTGAGCAAGCCAACGAATTTATTAACGCTTAGTAACCGTATGGCGGAAATGCTGACGGAAAAATATCAAGGTGACTATGGAAAGCAAAGTGAAAACTTTTTCTGGATATTATTTCACCATAGGATGGAAAGGTCTTATTAAACAAAGGGAAACAACCTCATGGTCTACATGTGTTGTTTTCACAAACAAAAAACTTAAGAAGGTGATAACACCTAAAAGCCACTCAACGTTTTCTAATTTTTGTACTTAACCACGTAATAAGAAACAGATGTAACAAGATAACCACGGCTACACATAAGTTACTGATAGAATATTGCACTCATTTATACCAACAGTTGACCAACTGAAGAAAGTTGCTGACTAGAACTTACGTGAAACTGGAAATTACATTTTTCGCATAAACATTAGTTCGTTTTCACGGGAATCTCCACTCCTATTTTTAAATTGATCAAGAACCTAACAGATGGACGATTAACATTACTGAGTCGACAATACTCCCAACATATCCCACTCACTGACATGATGTGAACTATTAGTAAATATAGCCACTACGGGCAAAGGGGATGGAATGGCCACATCGACGTTAACGAGTAAGGTCATTGGTCTACACTAACTATATGAACAAAACCCAACACTTCCCAGATAGCGAATACAACCAGACTAAGTAAAAATGAAGTTACCTCTAAGAGGGCGCTTAAAAATCGCCCTATCTGGTCAGCCAGGATGATCATTTCGAAATCCAAAAATTCTTCCCTTGCACCCATATGGGCGAAGAAAAATAACCTCCAAACGCTTGATACTTGAAATTCTTTACCGCTGAACTCCGACTTTGCCCATCCATGTGCACGTCGAAGAGTTCGGTATTCTGGGACACCAGATAGAATATCCGAACCAATACCTTTAGCAAGCTCCCTGAATTCACCTACTAGGTTATTTATGCTACGTCTTACACAATACTCGATTCGTTCTTGATAAAATACAACATGACCAGTTTTAGTACCATCATTATTGTGATATCTATGCACTCAGCTGCAATTCGACGGCAAGGATGAGGTATTATGTAACGTCGAGCTAAAAAACACAATAAAACATAACGATGTAACTTTACTTACAGTGTGCACTTTGCTGTCCATCTGACTGAGAACTGCTGCTGACGTTAGTGTTGTTACGAGAGTACAATGACTGCAATAACCCCATCTCATGTTTGTACTTTTTAAGGGCAAGTGCATTTGCGCTTAAGTATTTCTGTTGCTCAAGTAGAGAATTTTCAAGACGCCTTCGAGAACTGTCTATACCATCATACTGCTCTCTAACCCATCCCTCAAGTTTGTCGTAATAAGAAACCCAGTTCATTCTCGGGGTGAATTGACGTTAAACCCTCGCGACGAGCTAATGGTGAGTGACCTTGAGTTAGAGCATGAAAAAAAGAATTTGAAGTGCGGCTTGCTGGTCCAAGCAAAAGCATCACACCCAACTTTCGGGCTAAAAGACTTAAAAAACAATGCCCTAACTGATGTCATACTTTAAGCCAAACAGCTAAGGCTGTTTTCATCGATCTGGCTTCTTGAGCACAGACCTGCAATATCATTTTATGAGTTAGTGTAAACCAATTGATTTCTTCGAGCTCGTTTCTGTCTCCCAGAACGGTTCTAGGTCTGTCTTTAGTGGGTTCCGATGCAATAGGTCTGCCCAACCTCATACTGTGGCTGCAGTTAGCCCGTCGGGCGGTTGGGTGTCGATTAAATTTGTGGCGCAGATAGGTTCTTCAAGTGTCGTGCCAGCATGCAGATGGCCAGACTGGCTGCAAAAGGAAGATAGAAAAGGTGTCCGGAGAAAGAAAGCAAGAGGGAGTTCAAAGAAAATTAATAAAGGCGACAATGTGAAGGGAAACTGAACGGAAGGGGACGTAAATAAATAGATTTATGGGAGATAAAGGGTAGGGAGAACTTTAATAAATGGCGTATGATCGTGAAATCAAAGGAGATGGAAAAAGCAAGTAAGGCTGTAGTGCGGATTGTGGGAATAAAGATAGTAATAATGCTGGTAGGAGATGGTAACTGGAGATGTCCACAGGAAAACATAAGGTTGGGTCAAGTCCAGGATGACAGTGGTTGTTCAGAAGATTCAGTACAGGGTTGACTGTCCCAGTTGTGTGTAGGTAACGCATTGTATCAGCTTAGTCTCCGCCCCAACCGGACGACGCAAAACCGTGCATTGCTGCGTAACTGTCCAAACTCTTCTTGAAGCTGTCAACAGACGGGGCGGTAGTAATCTTGGTAGTCGATTTGTTCCAGTGGCCCAATCTAGCAGAGAGAAAAAGTGTGAACGCACACGGGTTTTCGACCCTTGGTAGGCGACTTTCTCTGGATTACTACGAGGGTTGCCACAGTGGTCTCTCGGTGGGATTTCTTTTTCCGGACGACCTGGGTTACTCAGTATTTCGTAAGCCGTTACCAAGTAACCCGGTAATCTAGGGAAGTGGAGAGAGAGTAAAGCCCTGGGTTTTTCAGTCCGTCCTCGTGGCGTTTTTGTCTTATTCCCACAACAAGCGTTACTGCTGGCCTTGGGACTTTCTCCATGGCGTTTACATCTCTCTCCAGGTGTGGTGGAGCATTGATGTTGTGAACCTCTAACTGACGTCTTATGTAGGGCCTATCAAGGATCGGAAAGAGTTGGAGGGTGGGGAAACCTAGTTGTCTGCACATGAAGCGCGGTAATGCGTAGGCCCTGAGGAAATCTCCAGGGTAATTGGAGCTGGTGTCCAACTTATCAGTCAGCATAAGTCCCAGGTCCTTCTCCGTGGTGGTGTCAGAAAGTTACGTTCCACAGAGAGAGTTGGAAACCTTCTGACAGTTATGCACTTTTCAAGATTATGTGCTTATCCGTTGGTATTCATCCACTGTGCATGCAGTCTCAGGTCACTTCTCAGTGGACATGATTCTGTTTTGGATGTCAAAGCTTTCCTCAACTTTGCGTCGCTAGTGTAAAGGAGAATCAGGCGGTCGAAACTCGACGACGCGTCATTCACAAAAAGAAGGGAGAGCAACCGGCTCAGAATGATTCCTAGTGCTACACCAAACGTTGGTATGGTCTAATTCAAGCAAAATATGTTGGCTTAGTAAGGAATTCTCTGCCATCTAAATATCCATGCGGCCGGGATAGCACCTGACCGCTGATACCCAGCAACGCTGTCTTGTGTGTAAGGATGGCGTGTCAGACCATGCCATATCCCTGGGCAAAATCCAGGGAAATCATGCGGGCAAGGAATCTGAGATCCTAGCATGCTATACAACTATCACTGGCTTGCAGAAGGTTCAAGGAGCGGGGCCTATCTTCTCTAGAACTGTAGTGAGCATCACTTGTTGCTCCCCTTTAATCCAAGTTCTCCCCGACACGACCGTCTACCGGGCTTTCACCTACTTTCAGCAGCGCCAGTAGAAGTAGTGTGGGTCGGCATCGTTTCGGGTCCTACCTGTCTCCTCCCTTGAATACTGGGGAGGGAAGGCCACATTTCCACTCTGACGAAAACATGTATTTATCTAAGGAGTGTTGGAGCATATTGCGGGGCAGACTGCTTAAGGCACCCTCATACTTCTGCGTTACAGATGGCTGTGTCATAGCACCTCCGTGATTGCCGCGCACGCAGCTTTAAGAGCCTGAGTCCTATGAAACTCCTACATCACGTATTATCGAGGGTTGTCCAGGTAGTTGATGATTTTAGTTGGATGATGGGATGTTCAGTTGTTTTTGGAAAGTTGTGCCAAAAGTTTTGATAACCTCTAGTCCAGAGACGTTCTCTCCTTCAGGACCCTTCATAACGCATGCTCCCTGGTTAGTAAATTTAATTTCCGCCACGTATCAATATAGATTTTTGGGTTCGCCCCGAGCTTCTGTGCAAGGTTCGTCCGGAACGATGTTCTGTCCTCCTTAACCGTCGTGGTGCATCCATTCCGCACAGCCATGTACGCGCTATAATCTGACTTCCTCCTAAAGATCCTCTATTCATAGCATGCTTTCCACTTTAATATCGAGATGCTCAGCATGCTCAGCCATTAGGCCCACTTCTTAAATATTTTTACAGCTACAAGGACCTTTTCGGAGACAGTCCTCGTAATGATATATCTTACTAGCTCGGTCGGTCGACAAGGTGCTCAACTTTTAGGTTTATGATACTGTCGGCAGATATTACTTGACGTTCACGCAGCCTGTTTTGGTATGACGAAAACAAGATTGTGTTCCTTCCCCATGAAGTTGTTCACTGATTAAACGATCAAGCACCGCCGTTTCGCGAACGCTTCTGCCAAGGAGTTTTAACCTGAATTTCCTCTGCCGGCAGATGGCTGCAAGTAGGCTGATGGTCCAGTTGAGATGCCTTTCTGCACAACCCCCCACGGTTGTCATCTTCTCATTGTGGTCAAGTGGGTTGCAGTCGAACTTCTGGCCTGTGGCTGCCCTGTCCTGTCTTCGGTTCAGAGTTGGAGAAGCAGACTTCCCCGCTATGATGACCTGATCATGCCCATAGTCTTCACTGCGGCTATTACTTGCAGCTGTTGCTGGTTCAACCCCGTTTCTCTGGTGAGGGTTTGATACGCCCTCACCGCAAGGTGCCCAGTGTGCCCGACCATGAAGTGACACCAGATGGAGTCTAGGAGCTCTGACAGTACAGTTTCGGTGGCTCGTTAACTCTTGAGGTAGTCATTCATAAACATTACCATTCAGTCGCTTTCTCCGTCTTCCCGGTTTCTTATGAACATATATACCGCCTGTACTCCCTTAGATGTCGCTGGTATCCGGCGGTAACGTGGCCGTGTCAGGATTATACTTTCCGAAACAAGGTAGGAACAGAGGGGTCTTAGCCCCTACTGTAACGGAAAAATGATCTGAAAATCCCTCCCGATCACCCTTATTTGATTGTATTGACATTTATTTTAACATTTTTACCCTGGTTATGGATGGTGTGCCTTTGACCCTAGTCGGTGTAATGTTATCTGCTTGTTTGACTGTCTTATTTGATTTTGCACTCAGTATTTGCCTTTGTATGTTTGAGACTTATTATGAGTGTTTCACTTTCCTACTATGTGACGCTGGACTGTTGACAAGATGATGTTGTTTTACTGCGCCCGACATTTTGTTTTGGTTCAACTTACGGTTGTGCTGTGATTTGACTGTTTGTCTTTTGAATGTCTACTGGGAACGTTTGTTTGTTGGTTTGATTCCTGTAGGCAGAGTTTTGATCCCTTTTGTAGGGAATATTCCTATTGACCGACAGGTATTTAACAGTTGTATTTTTTAACCAGTTTAACCGTGTAGTACGTATTTGCACCCGAGAACGTTTTGGACTGTATAGTTACCCAACGGCACTATTGAGGTATTCTTGTAATTTTGACATAACTTATTGTTGCTTTGATAGTGCCACAGATTTTGCTACGAATCTAGTACTGGATTACTACAAACCGTGTTTTGGTATTTTGATCCGACCTTTGACTGCGCGTCACTCGCGGAAGTTAGGAAGCTATACAGTAGAACGCATGAACTAGTCAGGTTCACGTCAGTTGGCACCGCCTAGTTATTTCCCGCTTTCAGGCCAAGATTATTGGATTCTGGCCGCTACACCTACTTGCTGCCTCTAAGTCCCCTACATTAGTGTAGGGACACTTGGTGGTGCTTCCCACAATATGGGGTGTCTCAGTGTTGGTGAACTTTTGAGGGTTGTGCGTAATGGTGAAAGCGGCTACCGGCCTATCAGTTCCTACGGTTTCAGAGAATCGTTTGTTTGTTGGCATATTCCTGTACAGGGTGTCTCTGTTCTAATGCTAGACAACCTTGTCCTTAAGTTTTTTTCTCATTCTCGTACCTTGGAAAACGCAGAAGGCATTGTGAACTCCTCACTCTTTTTGCAAAACTTCAAGCGAGTTGTTTCGTGGGCGGACGCAAGCTAGTTAGTATCCATTCCTTTCTCTAGCCTGCTCAGGATTAGACGTACGACTACATTACATACTACACAGTTGCAACGTTGTTTAAATGATAACCTGACGCTATGAAAGTGCGTTTGCCGGCTACTTGCTCGTCAGCATTATGAACCTGCATTCCTGTTGTTCTCTGCCCAGGGGGTGCGCAAACAAGAACTCTCTTCTGTTCCGCAAAAGGCTCTGCTTTTTATTCGTAGCAGTTAACCACTCCATTCAAGAGTAGAGCCTGACCAAGGTTTTCTACTAAAAGGCTTCCTGGGCACCCGCTGAAGCTTCCATAGAGGTATCACCACTGTCAATAAGGTATCAAAATTATTTTCAGTCCGTAAGGTCCCGTAATTGAGATTCTACAAGATACACGTGTACTTGCATCTTTAGGCCCACAAGTTCCTCCCACCTTCATATCGTAACAGTGATCCTGACCCAAAAAATAATAGACATGCTTAGGTTGCAGTACACGTCATATGGGTACCAGGTGTCGGAACTAAGCCTTCATTCTCCTGATTACTGCTGGCTGGGAAAATTCGCCAACATGCCGAGGGCTTCTAAACGCCCTGGGCCACCAAAATATGGGAACGTAGCGCACCCATTAACTTTATTCAGGATTGGGTAGACACATGGGTTTGTCATGTACATGATAAGATCAAACTTGGCAGTAGGTTGGCCCAGCGCTAGTCTCGTATTATCTCTTAGTTCAATGAATAACCAACATCGTATCAAAGAAAACCAGCATCAACCCAGGGAATCCTAATGTTGGCTCAACAGGACTCATTGTCAGACCCACGCAAAACCAACAGGAGCCTCTAGTTTTGCAGTGCAGTAAGCTGGCGTTGGATCGAACTGATTCATGGTTGTTATCAAATTCCTCTGCATAAGCCCAGCACACACGCACACCGTGAGTGTTCCACTGGTGGAAACATGGAATCGAAGCTTCACATTCTTGTATTTACAAACCTCATGTACCACCTTGACAAAGGTCGCTGCAATAAAGGAGTGCATATGTATGGGAATAGATTCTGTACTGCTGTGTAGCGCTGCAGCTGCCTAACAGGTGCTTTTATCTAGCTTGTAAGTACCGATGACGAAACACAAACAAATACAATCAGATCTTCAGCCTCCCCTCTAATGTTTGACTCAGGGAAGAGGCTGACGAAAGGGGCGTCAAAAAGAAGAGATTCCTGCTGTAAAATTTTTTGGCTTATACGCAGCAACAGTACCTTATTCTCACATAATGGATTCAACATGACAGATACCATCAAGTTGATAATTCTTGAAAGTGCACAAAATGGTAGTTGATGTTCAATAATCTACATACCATGCTATTAGCATGCTTAATGAAACTAAAACTCGATGTGGTTCACAAGACAGACATGAATTTACTTTCTCCGTAATACACGTATAGGTTCCGCTATTAAGGTCGAAGCGCTCATTTTTCGAAGTTTGCGTTATTGCCAACCAGAATGTAAGTCCACATGCACAGTTTGCTGTTTAGTAATATAACTATCTATGGGAAAGTTACTCCCCTCGTAGCTTTGCTGTCCACGAAGAATTCGGGGTATCAGTGAGTACACAACCAAGGTGAGAATCTCAGTCTATTCATTCCCGGTTGCCCATGTTAAATTTGAAGGGGAATACTTTTTGTTGGGCATGGAAACAGGCACTGAAAGAATGCATGCCCAAATAGCAATAGTCATACAAGGACGTCAGGCACCTTCCGTATTAATGTAGGCAGCACAACTCAAGTAGCATATCCGATTTATAGTGACTTCAATTTGATGAGTTCACTTGACACAGAGTTCTAGAAAACTCGTAGTGAAGGATTACTGAGTCAGTAGGCAAATTGATCTATGGTCCAGTCACTTGTTTGGAATATTTTTGCTACCACAACCGCCCGGAAAATTTGGACGGTGCATCGCCTGAAGAATCCTGACTAATAGGCGAGTTGGTTGTGAAGCTGCTGCGGAAATCACGAAAGGTTGCGAGCAGCTCACTGAGTCTTATTGTCACACAGCTGGCATTGTTCCCAAGAAGTAGCTATGTTCAAAGTGAAATTCAACCTCAAATGTCCTCATCGGGCAGTTACTGCGCAGGTAAGAGGGGAGCAGGGGCAAATATGAAAAAGGAAAATAATCAAGCATTTCAACTTAAAGAAAAGAAAAGTTCGTATCCTTTTAGATCCATCCGAACTTTATAAGCACCTTCATGTATGCGTGTGGATCAACTGCATAGGTTTCCCATGGCGAGATTCATAAACGTTTCTACATCTGAGGTATTTTGCGGTGGATCTGAGAGGAACGAAGCATACGTAAAGTGGATTACATTAGAAGGGGGACTGGTACCCATGCTGTTGCAGGCAACCGTAGACCCATTGGTGTAAGAAGACCTCAAGGATTTCGTTAATTCCATTCCATATGTCTAGAGGTGCAGGTATGTTCTCATCAGTCCAGAACGCATAGACGGTGGTGGAATGGGCAATAGACCAAACGCTTATTGATGGCACACTAAGAGAGAGGCGGAACCTTGTTAACAAACCTGCTTATGGGTTTCGTCCGGGGACCTATTCCAAATGTAACAGAATTTATTGGGGATGAAATTACCTCACGGGCTTGCCGTACAATGCCCAGTTTCAACCAATACTTTATGGTCGCTCATATCATGGGTAGACGTTATAACTGGCTTGATTTCCGTACCATGAGAGTGCAGGTGCTTTCGGAGTAACGTAATATATAATATGAGGTTCAGTCTATGGCGCCTGTTTCAGAGAGGCTGTAACCAGGGCACGTTACGTCTTAATGTGCAGTCTAGGTTGCAGTCCACTCTCAGTGTTCCAAAGTCGAAGAAACGTTGCACCTCCTCCAATTTCAGTTTATCGCTTGCACGAAGGCCACCGAGAGTGAACGGGCGATGCACACACCTCATAAAGCAAAACCATCGATTCAGTGCTGCGGAAGGTACAGATGATGCATCCCAGGAGTTTGCATGCTTTGGATCTGGCATAAGCTGTTTTTCCGGCAGTGCCTAGCCTACGGAGTGTCTGATGCCAAGGTCTAGCACAGAAGGGCGTCTTGGTGGCTTTTGTCTATGTACCCTGAGGGTTAGGCCGAGGTTATCTTTGCCCATGTCAAGCCAACCACGCTTGTCATTATTGAATTCAAGGCGGGACCCTGCCCGCCATGCTGCGAGTCCACCTTGCTCCTGTTGTGAACTGTCGGGAGTATTGCATAGTTCGTGAGAGTGACAAGCATGCACAACCTTCAGATAATCAGTACATGGGAATGTTTTATATCCACTGAAGCAGTTGCACACACCCCTGACATAAATTATACACAACAAAAAAAGCATGGGTAAAAGACCTTGTAAAACTTCGTCAGTTATGTGTTTAGGTTCCGACTGCACGGAGTTTACTTTCACTATTTAGGTAGGATCACTAAGAATCAACTTGAGGCAACCAAATGGGGATTTACAAATACCAACCTTTGGCAGCTTACTGTAGAGTATGTTATGAGACAGTGTACCAAATGCCTTTGACACATCGAATTATAGAACGCTGACGATTCTTCGCGCCTCAAGGTTACTGGTGGGGAAGTCTAAGAAATCAAAATGTCCGGTAAAGCAGGATCTGTTCCTAATGAGACCAGAAGACAATTCTGTGGTCGCTGTTAGCGAATTCACCCCTAACGTGCATGGTGACCAGAGTGGTTCCAGGACAAGAGACTAGATCTGTCGTTCTAACTCCACGTGCGAGTGGATGGGTGTATTGTTTCCATCCGCAGGAAATATTTCACCATACCATAGTGGGTTGCAACCGGTTCGTCAGCCAACTTCGGGAGGGTTGAAGTTTCTCGTAATAAATTTGAATCAATGCCGTGGAATGCAGCAGGGGAAGACGATTCAGCAACAAGCTCGTCAGATTCCTTTGTTGGATATAGTGTTCTGTGAGGCAGCCTACGAGGGTTTTATGGCCACTACCGTTTAAAGTAACCCACAGTGAATCAGGCCGAGCACTTAATGTACCATCTTCAACCTTATTAATTGTAACAAGGCTACACATATAAACAGGGAAATCTACTCAATAGTTATGATCTTGGTCACTGCAACAAGGAGTATAACCGTCCATGCGCCGGACTGCATCAGGGGCTGAAGTATGGGACCGTGATTCAGCGACTAAAACCACTGAAGGTTTGGCAAGTAAGACCATCTTTCCCAAGTCGAAAATTTTCTTCGGCGACGAGCGTATGCTGATCAGCAGAAGTGTGAAGATTTTACCATGGCTTGCGAAATACTTTACACTGTCTTGTACGTCTAGCTGGTTGGAGAAGTTTCTTATACCCGAAGTGCCACTTGTGTCGCGGACACGAGTTTCAGTATAATTAACACTGATGATTTCATTTTCACATTGGGGATTTAAGACGCAGAATGGCAGTTAACAGACGTCATCACACTGATACATGTTGAAAAATCGACAAGATTTTACAAGTCCTGAGTGGTACAGGGGGTATGTCAATAAACTCTATTAAAAAATTCTGAAGATTCCACTAGTTAGGAAACAAACAAGAAAATATCACTCATCGGCTTATATAGAGTGTCAAAGTTTAAATCAATTTTAGCCATGTTTTCTCACCACGGGTGGTATCAAGATCACGCAAAATTCCGAATTTCCGTTCCAAGTGGTCGACAAGTTCGACTCGTCTTCGTAATGCCACGTTACGCTACATAAACGTCCACTTAACCATAAATTCTTATGCTTATAGCTTTGGAGACCAAAAGAATCCACATTGACGATTTCGGGAGTCTGCAAGTCTCCACGAAATCAGGCAATCCAAATGAATATCCATGTCCAAGCATTTCCCTGTATTTATGTGTTACCGCTCACAGCAAAAATTGATTTATGCCATTACAGTTGAGTGTTTTCATGCAGAGGAATAAACATTTGAAGAACTGTAGACCAGTGGCAATCTGCTTTTCGTACTGTTCACGTCAAGGTATGCAGCACAATCAAGGAGTTATATTCACTGTTAGATGAAGTGCTAGAAAAGCCTGTTGCATAACATTGTGGTGAATATGTTCAGCTTAGAGTCAATAGTTGAGTTGATCTCTTAGATTTAACCGTCAGTTCAGATTTCCGTTCACGTCGTGGTGTATGACGATACGACTTTTGAAATTTTACTGTCCAGCCATTTCTGATTACCTGCTTTTCGGGTGCATGAACGTTCGTTCTTACTTGTGACGTGTTGTCTAGTTTTTGACCTGGGGAAGTTGAGGACGGTTACTCCAAGTTTGTGTTTTTTAATTTCGAAACCACCCTATAAGTCATGTGTCGTAAACGTTGTGAGGGATTCCCCAAAACTTTGAATTGGCTTGGATGTAGAAATGGTATTCAGCGGGGAATTGGAAGCATTCCTATAGGGTGCTGAAATGTATTTATATCAGGTACATGTGACACTAGGGCCGTAAAGGTATTCCGTATTCACATGGCATCCCACCAGGGCCCTGATGGCTTTAGAAGCGTTGCCTATAGTACTGTACGACATGAGACACCTCTGAACTATTGGAGTATGTTTTTCCGAGGGCTGAGGCCAAGTTAAAAACGTGTCTTTGAGTGGGCCTTCCCTGCAAGACTGTCTTTCTCACGGATAAGTTGCCAATCTTATTCATTTTGAGCGTGTTAGCTACGGAGTATTCTTCACCGTAGTTTGAAGGAGAGCTTATAAGATTTACTTTCTCGGAGAACTTCAGAGGCTTTGAGGGCAAGACATTGCCCACATGTCTGTGTTTATTGTTATTACTGTCAGCGGACAGGCTTTTGCCACCGGTTGCTTGAAGTAGCATGTATTGACAGTTGTGGTTTCATGAGCAACTAAAGAATCTGGCTAACTTATGTCCAAGTCCTCTTCAGACTGCTGTACTACCATTGTGGTTTAGGTAGTAGGATTAGCAGTTCTAGCAATACCATTCGGTTGTTTCTTCATGCATGCAGAACCCTCAGAGTTGAAATGCCTTGACGCGGTAGGGCTGTCCTTCTTTTAATTCCTGCTCTAGCACAGAATCTTGTCCTTTACAACTGTAGTAGTTTTCAGATTCCTATTTAGTCGTATATGGTGCCAAAGATGTTGAGTTCTTAGGCGTTTAAAGCATTTCACCGTAAACTTCACAGCGAAGCCACATCTATCAATATATTAATAACTTTCAACTATCAGACAGGCAACTAACACCCTAATAGGCTCATTAATACATAACTCCTCCAGTATGGAAAAGCTTCTTGCGATAGCAGAGTTGAAAGACATCACTTAGCGTGTGAGAACAAAAAGACTGAACCAAGCGAACATCAAGAATAGTAACTGAACCAGGGGAAATTAGGAGAAACCAATGCATTATGTGTTATTTCGCCTATTTGCCATCAAGGAAAAATAAATCCATTAGAGTCATCAAAGTAGTTAAGCGAAGCAACTAGGAAGTTACTTAGAGTTAAAGCACATATGGGGACCGAGCCAAAAGGCAGAGGGAAGCCAATACACAGTGGGAATTAGGGACATCCTAAATGGGCGGCAGACTTCGCACGCCTTGGGTCACAATCTTCAGTGGACGCAAGACAAATAGCTAGGCACAAGTGAAACTCAGCAACCTCATGAACTAGTTACTACCCATCTTATCGGACCAAAACTTAATCATACTAACGAATGTGGTCACTATTCTAAACCATGCACTTACTTAAGGAGGGAGCAAGTGTAAACTGGGCAACTCCACTCAGATGCTGGCCTTGATGTCCAGTGCTAAGGATCAACCGGCAGAGGGCCTTAGACACAGGTTTCGCTATTGTTGGTGCCCACCAGCAAGGTGTGTCCGTCACTCTGGGGGAACTAGTTCCCCTGCTGAAGTCGGCGAAGATACTTGGTCACAAACGATTGTATGAGGTTGGATCGGCGATATAAATCTGTAACCAGTGAGTAACCAGTGTAGCAGCCCAGCACTTGGTGCCTACCAAAGTGCGACACAGTGCTTTGCAACTTAAGGCAACCCATATCAACGACGGTAGCACACTTCTGGAAATCCCTGCCACCGACAATAAGCCTTGGCAGGACGACGGCAGTGTAAACTGTAGAAAACCTGCGGCCACCAGAGGCAACCAGACTCTGATTACAAAATTCTTTGTGCTTCCACCACTCACTTTCGAGACCATGAGAAAAATCCACCCGACCACAAAGTCGCAGTCAACTATCTCGGTCAAGGCATGAACTTTCAGTACACAGATATTCTTCATTTTGGATCATACAGTCTCACCAGTTGGGTTTCGATTTCCACAATCAGCTTAAAACTCGGAAAATATATTCCTTCATGAGACCTTCATCATTATTCCTAAGCGATCTATACAAGGTTGTCCATCTCGTCGATTTGTGTACACCTACCTTGCTGGGACGTTTCATTTTATAGGTCTGCAGCATCAATAACCCCTAGCGAGAGAAGAGGTGGGGACCAGGATTACATCCCATGAAGAAAAGTGTAGTTTGCATAGAAATTTATTCACATGTGTGAAACTGACGTGTGCCTGTATGTTCAGGAATAACCATTACTACTATTTTGGTCTGGCCATAGAAAATGTTTATAGACTGCTAATCTCCTCAGAAGTTCATTATTACTGCATAGTTTCTAGCTCAGTCTCCTGCAAGGCACCTGACAAGAATCTACTGGCGACATCAGGTGATGGGATACAATTAAAAACCTTTTATCGAATTGTCGCCCTGTACAAAGGGTCATGACATTGCTAGCACGATGAACGCAAAGGACCCACAAGGAATGTACAGAAGTGCTGACTTTATCCAAATGTATTCGAACACTTTTGTACTCTTTACTCGCTCTCGTTTTACTTGATTAACGCCTTCTCTATACGCAACAAGATGAAAGATTATGCTGCTATCTCTGTTACGTGATCCGTCCATGATAATGGTTACAGAAACATGGTGTGCATCTGATATTTGCGACACAGGGATCTCCATCGACAACTATTCCTTGTTCAGGAGGGACATACCACGTGGTAAGGGAGGAGGGTGCATTATCTACATAAAGCCCGACATCACTGCTACGCAGTGCTCAACCTCTGAGCTAAACGAGACTGATGACTCAGTATGCGTTATCACCAAACTTACTCGCTCCACACCCCCTCTATTAGGATGCATTCACCGGCCCCCTTCCTCCTCAGTCTCAGCTAACAAGCGTGTTCCTTAGTGTGGCATCACTACCACACAAAAAGCGAAAGTTACGTGTGACGACTTCAGCACGCCAGATATAACGTGGCGACCAATCAGCTATCCAGAGCGCTTTGATAAATTTGCAAGCATTCCTGGAACAGAGGGTTGGCAACAATATGTGGAACACCCTACCAGGTAGAATGGTGTCCTGGACCTAGTCCTCACAAACGGAACCACACCCGCAAAACTCCAAGTAAGTACACAATTCCCAGGCAGCAGTCACAAGATAGTATATGGATACTTCAACATATCCAGCACAAAATTAGCCCAAAAGCCGGGAACAGTTCTAACTAGAAACTACAAGTATGCCAAATGGAACGAACTACAATGCTTTCTCGGCTGCCTAGGTTAGGGCCCCTACTTTACCAACAGTTCAGCCAAAGAACTCTGTGATCTATTTTATGAATATATAGGCACAGCTCAAGACTATATTGCTCCAGCGCTCCAAAGAGGAATCAGGAAAAACAGAGTTGACTTTATAGATACGAGGGTACGCAACCACATGCGTAACCATGGCGAAGAGTACTATAAATCCGATGGCTTTTCATCGCTTATCATGCTGTAAGACACATACGACACATTTTGGGCGGAAAGGGTACTAGAAGCCGTTAAACAAGAACAAATACAGCGCAGCAAAATTGGTAATGCAGAACCACTAGTGGGCTGATGAAAACCCAGACAAGCAGCTCCAGAAATAGTACCCCCAGTTTGTTCACAGACAACGGCATCCTCTACGATGACCTACTACAAATCTCCGAGCTGTTTAATTACCAGTTTGCTAGCTGCTTTCCACAAGGGGACAAAGCAGAGGTCGTTGATATGCTCACAACATCAGCTCGCTCGATAAGTATTGTGCTCTTCAACCAGCAAAACATTTCCCTAGTCATGGCATCACTTCGAACCTTATACAGTGCTGGACCTGATGAAACTCCAACCATCTTGCTGAAAACAGGTGGCGAAGATATACCACTGATTCTCTTGAAGCTCTTTAATGCCTCCCTCTCCAGTGGCAAATACCCTGAGGACTGGAAACTATCATACGTATACCCCAAGCATAAATGCGGGCCGGCATCTAATATAGAAAACTACCGACCTGCGAACATCACGTCAGTAGTAACTAGGACTGTGGAAAAAATGATTGTGAAAGCAGTTGTCAACTCTTGACGACAAACCAGTTACCTCACCAGCACTATGTGGATTCTTGCAAGGCCAACCATACTCTACCAGCTATCTTGAATATCCGGACTATGTTTCAAGCAAGTATGAACAGGGACGACTCGTAACTACCTTTCCTCAGACCTCAGACAAGATTCGAAAAAGGTGCCTAACAAACTCCTAGTCACTAAGTTGCAGTCACGTGGTTTCCAAGACCCGTTACCGCCCTGACTTGGAACATCCCTGGGGGGTCTCTTTCAAGTACTAAAATTCAGTTATTGCTACTCCTCCGTTAGACCCGTACAGAGTGGTATCGCCGAGAGACGTGTGGTAGGACCGTTTCGTTTCCTTATCAATGTGAACGATATCTGCAGCATTGTCTGAAATGGTACACCCTGCCTTTTCGCAGACGACTTGAAGATAGTCCACAGCTTTCCCCACACAGCACCAGCACAAGGTTTCCTGCGACTACGAGGTGAACTGAAGAGAACATTCACGTGGAGCGTGACCTGGCAGTCCCCTCGAAACCCGAATAAAGGTGGCATCCTCCATTTCAAATAATCCATACAGACGTAACGCTACACCTGGGTGACACTGTACTGAGGATATTCAACAGTGTGAAAGACCTCGGCATCACTTACCACAGGGTTTTGACCTTTATGGAGTACACAGACTCAGTAGTTTCTTAACACAGATGACTCATAAGTCGTCTACGCGATAACATACACCTATGGAGAAACTTATACCACACAAAGTTGTGGTTCACCCAACAGTGGATTAGTGCACAGTTATCTGTAGTAACATGAAAGCATCTGATATAATTAGAGTGGAGAACGTTCAACGAAACTTTACTCAGCACCTAATAATACAAAACGAAGGACTTGCATTCAAAGCAAGATGCAAAAAACTAGAACTAGAATCGCCCTGGTTGAGTTGCCTGAAGCTCAACCTAACCTTTCCTTTTAGTCTTTCATTTGGGAACTGTAAAACGAAATGTTCTGTCACTTTTAAATCAACACCTTCACATAGTCTCCCTAATAGCAAACACACCGTTGCAATAAATAAGTATCGCTCAGTCCTTCGATGTAGGTTTTTCATAACGCAATGCAGTGTGCTGTGGAACAAACTTCCCTTTTCTGTACCAGCATGTAGATATCTGGGCCAGTTTCAACGATCACTTAGTGAATTCCTTTTATCTGGCGATTCCCGTCAATTCTCTGACGGCCAAACCACAAAAGGTAATACCACGCACAATGTTGCTACTGGTACCTAGACTCAAGGGGCGCTAACAGCAGAGACAAAAGTACACAATGCCGAAAACTAAACGCATTAGTTAAGTTAAAATCTAATTTCTAAAAAAGAAAACTGCCAAAAATGAGCAGGAAGCGGATTGTGATAGGATTTGCAACAGTGAACTCTGTAGCTACTCTAATGCAACCTACATTTCTTCACAACTTAACCAATCCCACGGCCTAATACCTATCTCTTAAGATTCTTCCCTTAAAATAATCTCTTTACTCCTGATTGATAAAAAAACTGTTTGTCGGTGGGTTTAACATGTAACACGTTTTATTATTTCCCCTTTGTTATCAGTACCTACATGTAAGTACTCTGCACCACCATATTGTTTCGGTGGCCCCGATATGGTAATACTCAACAGGCAACGCCATGATCATCCCTCTCCCGTAACTGGACAAAGTGTGGTTACCATCTTAAAAAACCATGAATTTGATTTGAATGCTTATATTTTAATCAAACTTTTGCACATGGGTTTGTAACGGGTGAATACCTCGTCCAAAATCCTCTATTTCGTAGTGATATCTTACATGTGTATGTAAATATAAATTTTTAATCTCACATTAGTAATTTAACATAAGAGAAGCCAGTTTACAGGCATCGTCACATTGATATGTGCTGGAAAATCTGCAAGATTTCACGGGTCCTGAATAGTACGGAGTGGAGGTCGTTTAATTCCATCAAAAACATCAGATCGCGGTTACGGCACAAATAAAATACCACTTTCAGCATATGCAGTGAGTCGAAGTGATGACGATAAAAATTCCTATTCCCATGTAATAGATTTTACATGACAGATACCAGTTCACAAGCACCGTTAAAATGATTTTGAAAGTCTACAGAATGGTGCCGGGAATTATATAAATCGCATAGCAAGTCATTGATATGCACAAACTTATTGAAACTTGCTGCAAATCAAGAGACGAGTATGGATTTCCATCTATCATTACACAGATAGGTTCTGCTATCAACGACAAAAGCGCTCAATGTTCGAAGTTTGCGTTATAACCAGATGACGTTGTTAGTCCATTTGCATAGCTTCTTATTTAGTGATATAAACATCCATTCACTAGAAAGTTCTTCAGTTCTTGGTTTTGCTAACCACAGGGCCTATTTATACCACCTGGGGTATCGGTAAGTATTTACAGTTATATAACAAAGGTGAGTGTCTGAATCTATGCACGTGGCTTAAAGGTAGTACACATTAATTCCACGGGGAGTACTCCTAGTAGTAGATGAAGGTAGACGTTGAGACGGTTAAGAGTCCAAACGGCAGCAGTTACACATGGACTTCGGGCATCGTTCATGTTAGCGTAAGCAGCATCATTTGAGAAGTGTATTTGGTGCATGGTAACTTTACTTAAAAAATCACTTGATACAGAGCACTATGAAACATGTAGTGTGAAATTACTGCAGGTAAGTCATATCCCTAGCCAATAGGTAAATTGGTCTCTCGTTCGATCATTTGTTCAGAATAGTTGTGCCACTATGGCTGTTGGGAAACTTTAGACGGTTCGCCGCAAGAAGAATCCTGACCAGCTGATGGGTTGATTGTGAAGATGTTCCAGGAACCGCGTAAGATTGGGAGCTGTCCAATAATTCATGGAGCTAAACAGTAGGTATTATTTCCACTTAGTAGATATGTCCAGATTGAAATTCAGCATTGAACGTCGTCATCGAGCTGTTGCTGTAAAATAAAAAGAAAGGAGAAGAACGAGCAGATGTGGGAAACGGAATTACCACGCAGATCAGCTTGGAAAAGATAGAAGTTCCTATACTTTTAGACCTATCCGAACTTTATGTACATTTTCATGTACGTATGTGTGATTAACCACATAGTTTTTCCAACATAAGATTCTTAAAACTTTTCTGTTCCTGGGGTGTATCGTGGTAGCTCTGAGAGGGAACCAGTGTACATAAGTTTATTATGGTGAGGAGGGGAACCAGCTCTCAAACCCTTGTAAGCAATTGTCAACCCATAAGTGTAGGAGGAACTCGAGGGCTGTAATAGCTCTGTTTCATACATTTAGAGGTCCAAGTATATCCTCATTAGCCCAGGATGCATAGACGGTGGCTAACTGAGCGATAGACCTGTCGTTTATTATTGGCATCAGACTAATCTCCATTACTGTCGTGCGCATCTCTATCTTCAACTTAAGCTTGCCTCTAAACAGTTGGCTCTGGATACTTCAAGTAAGTTTCGTAGTCAGTACAAAGAACCCACCCAGATGTTTCATGGTTGATCTACTCCTACTTATTTTTGCGCTCCTGTTTCGAATTTCGCCTGCTGCTTGATTTTGTCGTTCGCTTTTCAGGTATACCTGACCAGTCCTGCATTCAAATGGAATCCCAGAAACCGCTTTTATCAGTGCGCACCATGTCGTCAAAACCTTACGACGAACGTACGCACCCCAAGGTCATGACTGTACTGCCTGCCCCACCATCAAGAGTACTGGAAGATTCAAACATTAACGGAATGGTTCCTAATTTCGAACTGAGCCTGCAGCAACACACTTCTTATATGCCACGAATAACGGTATCTTATGTATAGCTTAACACTGTACATAAGAGTCATTTCTCATCACCAAAATGGTCAAACTTGCAAACTGGTTTGTACTCATGTAACCTATGTTGTGTGAAATATATATTATTATTATCCCATTATCTTGTACAGTGGTAGTGTTTTAAGCGCACGTTTGTTCGAGGTTCCCCTAAAAGTGTATCTAACCACTTAAGCGAGATGGATGATGGCGAAAATCATCGCTCTCAGAGATGATGCCAGGCATCACTCCAGTTTACGCGCCGTTTCTGCAGTTAACAAAACGGCAACGGCTTAAATGGACTGACGAGCGTACCAAGAGATTTGTCGTCTTTAAGTGAAGATTTCAGGGTTCGAAAGTCTTCAGTTGTGCTGAAAGTGGATCAAACATAGAAATCGTCAGGGGACGGAGATATGCTGTCTTAACTCCTTCAACAAGATATTTGTAAAGTTTAGGGTGACTAAACAGACAAATACCAGAGGCAACCGTGTGAAGTTTAGATTAAAGGGTAAGGGAATTATATCTTTAAATGTAACTAGACCCAAGTGCATTTTGTAACCTTCCACGTTAAGACGTCGTCCATCCTGCGAAGTTTACTTTTTAAGTCTACCTGTGGGTGTTCTTTGAAACGCCATATGGCATCGTTGATAGCCAGATAGTTCGATTAGATTACCCACTAACAGATTCACCGAAGAGATGGACTGGAGTACCTCACACTGCTCAAGTAGCCCCTGATGCCTTAAACAAACTGGAGACAGATCTGTGTTTAAACTCTCTACTTTCCAATCAAGAACCCTAATTATCAGCCAAGCGTCGCCGTAGGCACAGTTCTACTGCAATGCGTCTGGTGCCAATGAAAACCGTTGTCGTTCTTCCAAAAACGACTTAGTGCTTCGCTGTCAGCGCCGCATGTTTGACAGAGAGTTGTCTGCCACTCAACAGGCTATCAAGGATCTCATAAATACCCCTTCGGTACATGGTTTTAAATCACTGGCGGACTTCCTGCAAAAGCAACACAACTATTCAAGACAAGAGGTGCAGCATATGGGATTTATTTCACGGTTCACTTCTGACATAAGATGCGTTAAAGGTAACAGAAATGAAGTAGCCGATACTTTATCTCGCATTTATGTAGACGCCTTCGAAAACTCCCAAGCCAGCCTAGCGGCAGACTACCCCTTTGCGCTTCTATCAAGGGGACGATTATGTTTCGCGTAGATGCACGGCATTTTCCTCCTAGTATTCTGGTTACGATATTCTTAATTACTGACCGATGTGTCTGACCGAATACCGACTGATATCTTCGACGGTAGTCCATAGCGTTCTAGTAAACAAAGGCGAGGGGGAATTTTCTGTAGCCTCCTGGTAGGTTCCCAGCACCGGACAGTAGATTCAGTCGTATTCAGGTTGAAGTCACTGGGTCGCTACCTTCATCAGGCGACTTCAACTGTATACTAGCATGTGTACGCACTCACGAGGTGGCCAGGAGCAATACCTCTACGTGAAATTTGTGCCAAGACAATGGCGAAAAATTTCGCGAAAAGGTGGGTTTCCTACTTTGATGTTCCAAGTATCATTACTACAGCCGGGGTGGAATGATTCGGGAACTGTCTGTTTCAGCGACTACACGAACCTCTTGGATCCAGGTGCGTGGGAGCTGTTCCACACTGTCATGCATCCCATGGCCTTACTAAGAGGTTTCATCCACAAATAACGGGTAAACTGGTAGTGGTCACAATGCGGCACGTTTGAAATTGCGTTACATTTTAACGGGGTGTTACTTTAAGTTATCCCCTGACTTGTTACAGGTTATCGAGCGGAATTGGGAAAATGAGTGTTTTCTGTTTTCTAGAGGTATTTTTCACTTGTTTCTACACCGTCCTCCTTCTTACGGTCCATTTGCTGGACAACAGTCTGCTGTGCTATACGTTTTCATTCGAGAAATTACAACTAACGTGTGAGTTTATTTGTGAAGGAAGACGTTCACAAATGAAAGGATGGTAACTGGGCCTTTAAATTATTATAACGAAGGATTTTGATCGCAATGTTGACCTGAAGTCAACCCGTCAATCATAGTAAATGAAGTCTCGAAGAAAATCAAGGAACAGCTGCTTCTTCGGCCAAATTGGTAGAACGAATGAGAAAGATTGGGGAATGAATGGGAAACTTCGACTTCAGTGGGGATATTGTTTCTGAAAGGCGTTTAAAGAGAAGTAAAGGGTAAAGGTTTATTTTCAGGCCACAATGAGGAATAAAAGTTGACACTTAAGGGGAAATGATGCGGAATTCAGGTGTAAAATCCGGAAAGTAGGTGTATATATGTTTTCTTTTTCTGCTTTTCGCCCTTTCAAAGTATTTGGGTTGAAAGAGGAAAGTTAGTTAAGGTGGAAGAAGCAGATAAAAAATTGGAAAAATTGTGATAAGTGAAAGTCGGTTTCTTTTCACCATGTGCGTCGCTTTATTTCACCACTGAGGTCCCCCCTCACTTCCCTTTTTATCTATTTATTTCCCCCTTTTTGGTCTGTATGATGTTGGATATTTTTCCGTTTTAAAGCAGGTTGGCTGGTGCAAGACAGATGAAAACTGCTTTAGCAGGTTTGTAAGGAGACGCACAACATCGAAAGTCTTGGAGTGTCCCGCAATACTTAAAAGCAGGCACCAGAAAACCAATTGGTTTTACAAGCTTGAAAAAAGTCGGGTGTTGTAAGGTGAACTTGAAGTATACTACCTTTCATTTTTTGGATTAATCATCATTATCAACATAGGACCAGGAATTGCTGCTTAACCGTCCCAGTCGCCACATCTCACGTCAGTTCACCAAATAGAAGGGTAGTGAGGTGAAGGATTAAGATTAGTGAATGCAGTCAAAAGAAATATAAAGTACGAGAAGAAAGGAAAAAGGAATGACAAAATGGTGAGATCTGGTGTAGCGTTGTTAAGATGAGGATAATGTGTGTATACATCTGCGCCACTGACGTCGGTTATGAGCCATATCACCTAGGGTCTCCATGCGTGAGGTTATACTCAGTAGTAGACAGTTCGTTGCTGTTGTATATCTGGTTAAATTGAGGCAGGTGGATGCAGTCAATGAACTTCTGCTTTGAAAACTCCGTTCAGAAGGAAGTTACGCTGAAAATGTAGTTTTCAATGAGTCGATGCTAAATATATACACAATTTTATTAGTTGCTCCTGTTGTTATAATGGATAGCGAATTTTCAACTATAGAGGGAATCCTAGGGAAACGAAGCTCGAATATGTCTTCGGGAAGTGACGGGATCCCCACAAGAGTGGTCTACTAGCAAGCCTCTTCAGATGCCCGTTTCCGGTATGCAGGTTGCGCTGTGATTTGAAACGGGTGACTGTCGTCCCACTATATAAAGGTTGAAACAAACTGTTTCCTTTAATAGCAGACGAATCTGCCTGATATCTTCAGAGGTGAAGATCATGCAGAGACTAGTAAAGGATTTACCTCTTGTTTACTTGTTTGGGAATTCAATCTTAAAATGCCGCCAACACGGCTTTCTGTTTAGAAAGTCTTTTAACTTCGAATCGCTGGACTCTTCCTTTTCTGGTTCTAATACTGTTTCTTGCTTTAGTCAGTTATCTACCGGGATCTCTGGAGTGTCTCTTACCATTCTTCATCTACGCTAAAGCACTGACACCAGTTAGCCGGGAAGTCAAGTTCATCGTCCAAGTATTCGTCTGCAGAATTTGTTAATCTTAGCTGCTACATCTACCACATATTCATCTCCAAATCTTTCTAGTATGTGACGGATGTTTGACCGCATATTGCACATTTCACGTGTGTACCTGTCACATGGTGCTGAGATGGAGATTGCCGATGTGCTACATGAACTCTTGGAAACGTGTGGCCAAGTCCAGCGTTGACAATTCCGAAGCACACGACTAGCTACGAGAATTAAATATGCAGTGAGTAAATACGACGTACCTGTGAAACTGGACCACTTTAAATGTACCGTCAGCAAGCGTCTACATGGATAACGACAAGTTGTGAGTATTCTGCAGGTGCATTCACATGATAACAGATCTACTTCAACGGTGTGATCGTTGTCCATGATGAACACGTAGTGGCTGCTCTCATATTTGATGCATGTGTTCCTTCTCCTTCTAAAATCCTGAAGAACCTTGCGGGCTGCAAATGGTGTTAGGACACGTAGAAGGGGAACTAATGCATCCGGGCAGTCATACTTATAAGATTTTGTCTGCACGATGGCAGCTTCCGTATCATTTCTTTAAGAACCGCGTGCATCCCAGTTGTACACTTTAAGCATACTCTTATGCAAAGCGTCAGATCTCCGGAGGTACCTCTTCAGTTGCCTATCGGAAATTTCAACTTGGCTGTTTGTGTTACTCCCAAGAGTAAGAACATCGTTGTTAAACGCGACACTCCACATACGCATTTTGAGCAGCCACTATCGGTTGACGCATTCGGCGACGTTGCGGTCTAATCTACCAATGATTCCGTAATACTTATAGAGCCTGAGAAATTAGAGCAGCACAGTCGTTACCTCCCAGTGTATTCACATGACACAGAACGACGCAGTAATGCTTTCACCATGGAATTCTTGGCCTGGGATCTGTGAAGCCGCAGTATTTTTTCAAATTTACTCTTTTACGCAGGGCCCGGGATATATGGAACGCACAAAGCAAGATTTTAGCTTGCCTGTGCGTCACTTGGACGGCGTAGATTTCCAGGCGTGAGCAATCCATAATAAACGTCTGCGTCATTCTTTTCTCCTGCATTATTTCTCAAAAACTACCCAGGATCCCTTTTAAGCTCTTTTTTGTCCATGCAAACAGCACAGGACGTCCACAACCTCAGTTATCAGTAATCACCAACTTAAACAATCGGTACCCATCTAATTATCCTTACATAGAGACTTTACCCTCCACGGTTGGTGTTTCGAGTGGAGTCGATGCCAACTGCTTCTGGATATTGGTGATATAGTCGTATTTACTTAGTCAAGGCAAGGCACACTCTGAATATCACCTGAGAACTACCGTTCTCCGAATAAAATTTCTTCAAACTTCCCCTCTTACCCAAAAAGTCGAATACCTCCGATCGTGTCCAACTATCTAAACAGAATTATATTCACAACTGTAAACCACCTTTAATGACTTTCAGCCTCACGTTTCTTAAATCCTTCGCCGTAACTACCTTGTTCCATTCGTCCATGATATGGGGAACGACACCATCCGTAGAGGATGACTGCCGCAAAGCAGGCCCCAAATTATCCTTCTCTTCTCCCGTTAGACGTCTGCTGCAGGCATCACAAACCATAAATGACCGAGTACAAAGGTGGTTCTGAACTATTTTGCAAGATCTAACAGTGTACTCATCCATCTTTAATGCAAACCGAAACATTGATGGACAGTTTTGAAATTTGGACCTGAGACTGTTCTCATAGACAGGAGGAATTACGGTTTTTTAATCAACCCCAGACCTTGGGGTTTACGTTTTGCGCCAAAATTACACTTAAAAATGGTAACAGTGTACTTCAAATAATCACCCGATCCCTTGCTTTTCACATGCACACAGTGAGTGCAAGTAACCTACTTTCATCATAAGATACAACAGCTACATACTCTCTGAAATTCATTGATTGCTTCTTCAACGGCTTTCCAGCCGAAGAACGAATTCGACAACATTACCTTCTGGAATGCTCCAGTTATGTCTACTGAGACTGCAGCATTCTCAGAAGCTTGGGATTTCCCACTTAATAATGCAGATTACTCGTTAAATAACAAAAGTAAAATCCAGTAGCAAGCATAATACAGGGGAATTGACAATTCTCAGTACACAATAATGTTACAAAACCCACTGGTGCCCAATGAAAGTTAGAAACCTACGGGATCAGAGCCATTGTCACGTATCTCGATATATACTTCCTAAAAAAGTAAATACACTAACCACTTGCGTCCAAAAGGTAGTTGTTGGTAATTTAAACCTCTTACACCAAAATATCCTATTATTTGGAGTATATTGAACGCGCTTCAGCCAATCCCATACAGCAAATACCTAAGCACGATTAAATAAGAGAAAACCGCTTCACTTATGTGGCTCAAGGTCGCGTGGAAACAGGAGTCAGCCAATTCCATGTGAGGATAGCTTATGGTGACACTGTTTTAACGTGATTTCTGTCGTTTGCTCTGAATCGGTTATTCTGTGTACCATGACATGTAGTACTATCTAAAAAATAGTGGTACACAAGTACATTATATTTAGTTAACGAGTTCGTTCAGCTTCCCGTATGAAATAACCTCTCGTTGACGCAGCAGAGAAAAAACCAAAAGCCGTAACTTAACTATGGGGAGAAATTAAGCTGAGCGCCCAAAAACAGACTGTTTTAGTGATAATTCTAAAGTGAGTACTTCAGGATCCATCTCTAAATGTAATGAGATAGATGTCTCAACCTGTAGTTTAGATGCGGGAGAGGCCATTTTAAGCATACCGATCATCGGAGCCTCAGACATTGTCTCCGGAATGGATGCAAGATGCGAGAAAAACCAAGATGACATTACCAATATTAGGATTATCTTAGGTGATATTCAAGGGGCGCTGGAGGAATTCTTTCCGTCAGCTTGTTTGTTTTGCCAAACTAACACTCCATCAAGTGACAACTTGCAGAAGGCTGACGGCTTGATAGATTTCATTTCTACTGAGGTAATAAAGCGATTGTCATCATCTTAACAAGCCATGGTGTACGGTGTATCAGATAGCGTGCACTTAGAAACAGCCAAGGAAAGGATCCTACGAGTTTGCGGTATGGTAAATATACCCTGCGAGTGTAAGCGTTTACGCAAGAAACTTTCACGCAGCAGTTGCCCCGTTATCTTCAAACTTCTAACGCCACTTGACGATAAAAAATTTATTAAGCTGCAGAACACCATTAGAGCTAACTGTAATTCCAGAGAAATTACCATTATGCAAGGCAGAACACCCTGTCAACGTAGAAAGCACCTTAAGAATGATTTAGCCTTTCCTTCTACAATTTTAGGGCACCTGAAGGCATAGAAGGGACACGGGACGGCGAGAAGGCGTGTAGTTATCCTCCGGCAACACCTGAAAAGCAGGCAGTTGTAGACCTTGATGGAACTTCCCCATTAAATCTGATAGTTCTTGATAATCCCTCTCCCGAGACTAACCGTTCTGGTCAAAGTATAGTGGGCATCCCATCAAAGTATAAACTTAGGACCAGGAGGCCCTCTGACAAAACTTAGGGACTAAAACCCAATACTGACATCAGACGGAGCTAGTTCAGCATATTATGTCTGACAGCGGTGAAGAATATTTCTCTGTCAAAAGGGCCTCGAGACAAGTACGTACTACCAGGCAACATAAACGATTGCCTCGTAACAAAAAGCTCTTAACTCATTTCCACGGTCACAACTCGGACTTCAATGACGGGCATTATGCTACTACTTGTCGCTTCGGTGAACCGATGAACCGCAACACGACATCCAGCATTAGACATCCTATGGGGTCTAGTTACTCCTACTAGAGCAAGGGACCAGGGTGCGACCCATATGACCACGACCCCAGGACTAGGTACATCACTCCGCATGCCAAATACGTTAACATACCAAGACCTCGTGATTTTTTTGGGTCATCAAACGTTATGTACGACCTTTGGTATCCAGCTCTCAGTTCACAGGCCCAAAGTTGGAGTCGTCCGAACTGGTACCCACCGACAACGAACTTCAATATGCGATATCAGTAGAGAGCAAGGACATGTTGATAGGCGGGCTGTCCCACCCAGTACACTTAGATGTCACAAATTCGCCCACTGTCTTATCAACACAGACCAATGGGGAGTCTCAGTTCGCTTTTAACACACACCACACATCACCTATAGGCATACCACTCGGAAATGAAAGCAGTGAGATAGGCATAACTAATACTGTAGGTAGGTTTATTAGTCACAGAAACCTATTTAAATCGTTACTCATTAATGCAAGCTCCTTACCTAAGGAAATATCTGCCCTTAGAACAACGGTTCTAATCACCAAACCGACGATAATACTTATAACTGAATCATGGTGTCCACCTTGCATCCTGGATGCAGACTTGTCCGTAGATGGATACACTGTCTATCGCACTAGTCGAGACCAGAAGCGTGGTGGTAGCTGTCTCATTTATATATGTGACCAAGTTAGGGCGAATAAGGTTGGAGACAATATACTAAATGCACTGCCTGACTCACTGTGGGTCACCCTACATAGTCACGAATACGAAGCGCTCAGAGGTTGCGTATATTGAGCGCCATGCTCAACAGTGGAAACGGATAAACTCCTAGATAAATCATTTACTCATGCCTCCTCATATAGCGCCAATTCTAAATTGATTGCCGGTGACTTCAATCTTCCCGAAATTAAATGACAGCTGGGCGTTGTCCACAGCGCTTCACCGAGATGCTTGCTGTGATAGATCTCCGTGGTTGAAAACAACGTGTCCATGCACCTACTGGTGGTGACAACAACAATAACGATCACAGAATGGTGTTCTGTTGTCTACCTATCCCAACACTAAATGTGGGCAGTAAGCAAGCTTCAAGAGTTATTGAGTATCGCAGCTATAAAGGTACGGACTGGAAACTGCTAACGGAGCTTCTTAGGGACGACTATTTTACCACTGACTCACTAACAACCACGGTATCCCTTTTTTATGGGAATGTTAAGTCGTGTCTGGATACTGCTGCTCCCGTGAAGACAGTGAAGCTACATCGCCACTAGGAATACATTCCACCCACATACCGCAGAAAGCTCGGGCGACTGTCGAATGCGTACCACTCCACTGAGGATTTCTCCTCACTGGACGCGATCCACAATGCCCTGGAATCAGTCAAAGGCTTACGTGCACAAAAAGCCCAAAATGGTGGGTTACAAGCCCTTAGAACCAGTTCCAAGGCGTACAGTCCAACATCACTTCTAAAGGAGCGCCTTCATACAACAAGGGATATACAATACTTGCCTCATAGCGAGGTAGTCCACGGTAACCCAGTCATGATTTGTGAACTATTTAGTGACCGGTTTGAGAGTTTCAGCCGTGAGAGGCATACTCCCATCGGTGGCATGCCACTCTCCAGCAACCATCTTGCGACTGTAGGATTCACTTGCAAAAATATAGCTGAAGTCATCAAAAGCCTACGACCTGAAAAAGGAATGGGAGTAGACGGCCTCGACTCAATAGCCTTAAGGAATAGTGGACAAGACCTTCCCTTGACCCTGCTTAAGTTGTTCACTTTTTCCATGGAAAATGGGACGTATGCTGCTGAATGGAGAACTAGCTTTGTAATTCCATACTACAAATCTGGGGACGGGGCCAGTGCCAACAACTACAGACCCATCAATATAACCTCGGTCCCATCGTGAATTATGAAGAAAGTTGTAAAAGATAGTATGTCTGAATACCTACTTGTAGAAGATTTTATAGCAAGGTTTCAGCATGCCTTTATGAAAAACAGATCATGCATTACGCGTCATTTTGACTTCTTCAACCTCGTTACCGGTAGTCGTAAGGCACGCAAAATAGTCCTTGTACTGTACTTCGGTATATAGAGGGCATTTGACGTGGTTTCGCATAACATACCTTTCGAAAAGTTAAACGCATTAGGTATTAGCAACCCTTTGCTAAGCTAGCTAAAACCATTTCTCAGTGATTGCACCCAAATAATAAAAATCATTTCAGTTCTGTCTGCTCTAACATACATCACAAGTGTTGTGCAGGGTAGCGTTCTCGGGCCTCTTTTGTTTTTTATCTACGTTGACAGTGTTTGCAACTGCTTTGCCACAGGGGATGCTTTTCTGTGTGCCGACGGCCTTAAATTCGTTTACTCTTGCTATAGCTGTGAGCTAGGTGACACTGTGAGCGCTACTCGACATGAACTACATAAGATTTCTTCTTGGTGTGCTGATATCCTTCTACAGTTCAACACCAACAAATGCGGATGGATCTGCATTGGTAACAGCAACCTTGACTTGATTTTTGAAGCATCTGGACAACAGTTATCAAAACTTAATTCTGTCTCAGACATAGGGCTAAGATATCCCAGTGACTTGAATTTCTCTGAGCGGGCAGCGTGCAGCAAAACTAAGTCACGCGGACTCCTAGAGTGCATCATTCGTAACTTTTATAGTACTGAACCAAGGGTCCTACTCTACAAAGTATGCGTCCGTCCAATCCTAGAACACTGCTCATTTGTCATAAGCAGCTTTGGAATAGACAACAAACTAAAAATCGAAGGGATACAACGCCACTTTACATTAAGAACACTAGGAGCTGACTGCAACCTTGACTACATCTCCAGATGCAATGTGGTGGGACTAGAACCTCCCTGGAAGAGGCGACTTAGAATCAAACTTGTACTTTATTATAAACTACCTTGTAAGCAAATACACTCATGCGGTCCAGGAATTAAAACAGTTGTAACATCTACTCACAGTATACTTAATCACAAACTATTAGCTAAAACCGAGTGTTATAAGACCAGTGTGCGAGGTAATTTCTTCCTCAATAAAGCTCTCTCACGTCTGGAACAGACTTCCTGAGGAAGTACGTACTGCAGGTTCGTTATCTGTCGTTCGCTGCTCACTTAATGAGCTACTCACAGATGACGAGTCTATCACTCGTTCGGTCAATATATATACGTTCGGGGCTGAGAGGAACATACCAGGAGCCTCAAACGTGTAAAGTAAGGCTATCATCAATCCCAAGTATTTTTTTCTTAATGGGCCCTGACATTATTGCACGGGGCGTTTGACTGCCATTCCGCTAGCTTAGGTTGTGTAGTCAGTTTTACCCGTACGTCCCCAAATAAACACGGTATTTCCAAAAACTTGTACGTATTTTACGTAGGATAATCATCAGAGTCACTTTTATAGGTATAAATTAAAGTGTACATATAGCTCGAGCGTCTCAAAGGTGGGAACTTTTCTCTTCCCAATTTTATCCTGTGTGTTATATCATTCTCCGGTTTCTGCTCGTGCTTTTCTTTTCTCCTTCTCTTTTCAGCTGAAGTCTGAAGAGAAAACCTTGAGCATAATTTTGACCGTAATTGTCAACCTACTGAATATACTACTTCATACTTGATACCAGAAATTGTTGGAAAAACCCTTCATCTGGTCCGCCCCTATTGATTTTCAACTTTCTGAAACGTTCCACAGCAAACTCGTCCAGTTATCAACAGCCTAAATACAACCATGCACGCAAACCCAACTACTGTAAAGGATCTAAGGCTTCTGGGCAATCATAATGGCAGCGAAAATCTGAACAAACAACTAAATCAGAGAAATAAACTCACCTAGTGACTCAAAGTGAGACATGTTTGCAGACAAACTTTTCCAGTACTTCACCTCATTTGACTCCGTTTTATCGAAGACAATTAACAGTCAACATACCTCCTTGATAATGCTGTATGCTTCAATGTGAATTCTGTGCGCAAAACTCCATCAGCAATAGATAGTAGTCCTTCAGATGTTTATCTCTTTGTACAGCAACAACCGCATCCGATGGATTACGTCTTTGTTGCTGAGCAGGGTCATACTACGAGTGAGAAATGCGAAGACTTATATACTTATGTGGATTATATGGTTATGCTAACACTTACTGTTACCTGAAATCAATGAAGTGAGCCTTCGTTGGCCAACGATACTACAAACATGTTAACTGATGTCAAAATAAACGTTTACCTGACGAAACACGGAACTATACCACCAGGTTAACCATCTAGGTCACAAGTAACGCAAACATCGAGTATACTACTCTGGTACCTTCTTATTGTGTAAAAAGAATCGTGAATGGAGGCAGCCGAATCTCATAAACAATCCGAAGGTACTGTTAAGTGATATTTTTATTCTGTTTTCACAATCTGTAGTCACTCTTAATATCATTATAAACCGCGTTGCGACACCTTCTGTGTCATTCAGGACAGCTCAACTACTGGACATTTCTTTACCATTATCAATTTGATGATGCCTGTAAACTGGCTTCTCTCATGTTAAGCCGTTAATCTGACAATGAAATATTTGTTTATTTAAATGCTGATGACAAATGCCGCGTCAGTTTTCTGCTGATTCTGCTTGGCGTATTTTTGAGTGTGGAGCAGGACACAGAAAGCTGTACTGTAGAGTCGGTCTATGGATTGAACATTTTAACCCAGGAACAGACTTTCCATCAGCCTTGATTAACTATCTGTAAGAATCACAGCCCAATATGATTACATATGATTGCATCATAACCACAGTCTTCACCGTGCCACTGCAATTAGGTATATTTATATCGGCAAGTTCCAAACTGTGCCATTCAACGAAGCAGCATTTGAAAAGCACTGCGACCCTCATATGGAGGGGCACCCAAAATAGTTGCTAAATCACCGCTAAACGCTTTAGCAGACATATAACTGTCATTATTGATGGAATGAAGCCACAGATATCGTTCAACCTGAGCATGGATCTATGGTGGAGCACCTAGAAACATCGAAAACCACTGTTAGCAAGGAAATAAAGAAGTGCAAGTCACCCAGAATTAGTAGTGATGATAAAATCATGAGGCCAGGGCGAAAAATCCGCTGGGCCAGAAGTCATGCCGTACCGATCTACTTTTGAGAAATCACATTAACAGGAAATAATATTGTTGTTGTTTACTATCTTGCCAGTAACATGCCTAGTCATACTTTTTTGATTTTGTCAAACCATTACAAAAGCGTTTTTGCATATTCTCCAAAAGTTTCTTTTCTTTCCGGTCTATGGGTTACAAGTAAACTGCGAGCATTACGACTCTGATCTCTTTTAGTAGCAGAGACATTATGAACACATGATTACATCAACGACCAATTTACGTATTGGCTCGGAACGTGACGAACCCGCAGTAGCTCCACACTACATATTTTCTAGTACTCTGCATCAAGTTTTCTTTTCATATCAAAGTTAATATGCAGCAAATGCACTTTTTGAATGATGCTGCTTACGCTTATGCAAAAGGTAACCAAAGTCTACGCATAAATAGTGCCATTTGAACTACTGACCATTTCAACGTCTACTTCCATCCAATGCAACAAATATTCTTGGTGGAACTGATTTTTGTTACCTCTAAACGTAACATGGTGGCCTGGAAATGCGTTGATATTTAGGATTTGTCCTGGTGCGAACTTGACAGACGCAAAGACCAATCACTAATTATTCGAACTTGTTATATACCCACGAATACGAGGCCAAGGAAGAACACGATAGCGTAGTCGGATGGAATAGTATATTTGGATGGTTATGCCAAAATACCGATGCGTTCCAACTAACTGGCTAGAGAGTCGAATACGAGCAGTGCAACGTAACACGACAGCGTGCCAAATGGCGAGGATGCTTGACCGGGTGCCTTCAGCTTAGCGAGTCCAGTTAAACTATCAAGGTCAGCATCAATGTCGAAAGTCGTCAAACCTTGGGCTATTGATTTTGGGGAGGTGTATGACGCTACAGATATTGACATACACCCTGGTTATATAACTGTGGATGATTTATTGATGCTCCAGATTGTATAAATGGATCTTTTGTGGTTAGCAAAGCTAAAAACTGAAGGTCATTCTAAGGAATAGACTGTTATATTACTAAATAGCAAACTATGCGGATGAACTAACAACGTCGGCTGGTCGTAACGCAAACTCCGAACACTGCAAGCTTTTGATATTGATAGTGGAACCTATCTGTGTGATCGGAGGTAAAAATCCATACCCATTCCATTCCATGTGTACCAATAAGGAATCGCAAAAGTTCTGTAGATATTTTGTGATATATCAACGTGACGATGCCTGTAAACTGGCTTCTCTCATGTTAAGTTTTTAATCTGAAAATAAAACATCTGTTGATTTATTTGTATTTTGCCGAGCGATTTATTGTTTACAAGGCAAATATTTATTTTTGTGTCCAGGATGCCACAAACTTCATTCCTATATGCGTACACTTTCGATTAGTTTGCATCCTGATAACGTTCTTCATTTTACCCAAATATGCCTTTCCGGTGTCCTCAGAAGAAATATATATCATCTGAAAATCCATTCTTATGTGTGACACAGCTATTCTTTCCCATGGCTGGATATATGCGGGAGGCTATATAGCGGATACTCTGCGTTTAGTTGGCCCGTATATTTAGCGACGACCTTGGAATTTAGAGCCTTTCCAATCCTCCTACGTGAAGTCTGTAGTGAACCTTCCTAGCACCAAAATACAACTAGGGGTAAAATAAATAGATTAAATTAAATTGACTAAATAAACCTCTAGCTCACCTCTGGATGCTTTAGGTGTTTTAAGTTTTGTTTCAACGAGCATGTATCCGACCAGGCTTGGACGCCATTTTGCGCTTTCTTAGTGCTTGTTAGCACGCACGTACTCAGAGCCCCTAGTTCAGTCATACTAGCCAGATAAGTTGAATAAAAGTTTCCCCCACTCATTACTATAACATTTACTCTAATTAAATACATCACTTCCTCAAATATATCCCCAAACAAGTCCTTTTGATTTGCATTTCGCTATCAGTACTTATACGTTAGGTAAGGCACTGGTTAAGCAGATACTAGAGCACATCGAGTTAAATAGGGTTGGTCAAAAGTTACGGATTAGTAATACACCCTCCCTACATGTCTATCCGTCCAGTCATAGCACCACCTTCAATTTTAAGAGGCATTCGAGTGTACGTGCTTCTTCATTTGCTTTCTGAGCTCCGGCTGACAAGGTTACTAACCATGTTTTCTGTCTTTTAGAGTGTGTACATCTTTCGGGTAATCTCCGTCTCTGTCTTTCGATCAAATGCCAACGAAGGGACTCGGATGCACCTTATACCTAGCATTATCCGCTGCGGTGTTGTCATGCTCGCAACAGCATTGAAAATGCATATTTTCTGTGCTCTGAAAGTATATTTTACTCATATGTACGGTTTTTAATTTACCGTGGATCTCTTTCATACCACTTATTCGTTTGCAAAGTAGTGAATGCAGTTCCACTTCTTAGGAGAAAGGTAAGTACGGTTATTTATGAAGAGTGGTGCTCACAAACCAAAATGAGTTTGTTGAGGCTTCAGGTTCCGTCGAAAAGGATGCATAGCTGCAGTTTTTACTTCAAGTTACATTGAAATTGGCAGAAAGTAAAATCGCGAGCAAAATTAATGGATACATTTATATGTGAGACTGAAACTTCATGGGATGTTGTTCAATAATGACACAGTGCTCTAATGATAAACAAGGATGGCTGTTGCGCAGACTGTTTCAATGGGACTTCCCTGAAAACCTAGAAAAAAGTATTGAATCATTTTAATGAAAATAATAGTGGTATTCTGGGTTGTTGGAAGTTGCGGAAAAACTTATTTACGGTCAGTTTCAAATATACCACCATTCTTAAGACTTACGTATGAAATTATATGCAGCAGCAAATAGGTGCTCAGTTCACGTAACAGCAAACGGAGTTGGTTGCCATAGTATGTTAGATGAAATGACGGGAGACGGATGAAGTCAATGAACATTTGCACTGGGAACGGTTCCCACAACCTAACCTACTCTGAGCACGTATCCACACAGGCGTCGAAATCACACAAACTGGTGGGTTTCTTACTACGGAACTCCTATATACCTAATCTAGAGTTATCATGCATAAAGCTTGTGTCCAACCTCTTGTCGAATATTGTTGATTTGTTTACAACAGTGTACGGGTCACGGATAGAATGAAAGTCAGAGTACAGAGATACTTTACAATGAGAAAACTCAACACCAATAAGGACCTAAAATATGCCACCAGGTGCAACATTCTAGGACTTGAACCACTATGGAAACGAAGGCTCAGACTGAACCTGATATTGCTATATATGCTCCTTAACAGGCGAACTAATAGCACATGCACAGACATGTGGTTCATAAATAAAACTGAATATGGATGAAGAAAAGTAACTTCAACAGTAGTGATTGAGCATTTCATAACAGTCACTAGGGAGAACTTTTTTATGATGAAATATGCCCAGATATGGAACAGTTTACCTAGGGAAGCACGTGAATCAAACACTTTGACTAAGCTTGGAAGTCAGCTTAACTCTACAATACAGTACAGAGTTATAAAAATTACTATCAATACTGCTACTTAAACTACAGACATAATAGGACTTCTTGTTATATCAACAATTTCCAAACACGAAGGCAGAGAGGCTACATCTGTTTTTAGTGTTTTTTCTTCCAGAGTTTCAGATGGCTGAAATATGAAGATATCATTAGATTATGAGGAAAATTAACTATGATGAAAACTTACCCAGTTATCTGGAAATCTGAAAGCTAAACGAACAAAGGATTTAACTCAAAAACTTGAAGACCCACATCATCAAGATAACCTACAGTGATGACAGAAGGACTCAAATAAGGGATATAGGTTACCAATTCTCAACACTGCATTGCTTTACGAAGGAATAAAACTGTGATCCTACGAAAATTACTATCCAGTAAACAAGAATTACCGATCCGACCCACCCATTTGACTCTTTCACCATATGAGCATTCATCTATCCTCGAGTAACTCAAATTTTTGGACAGTCACAATGACAATGAAAGTCTGAACTGACAGTTAAATCTAAGAGATCAACTCAACTATTGACTCTAAGCTGAACATATTCACCACAATGTTATGCAACAGGCTTTTCTAGCACTTCATCTAACAGTGAATATAACTCCTTGATTGTGCTGCATACCTTGACGTGAACAGTACGAAAAGCAGATTGCCACTGGTCTACAGTTCTTCAAATGTTTATTCCTCTGCATGAAAACACTCAACTGTAATGGCATAAATCAATTTTTGCTGTGAGCGGTAACACATAAATACAGGGAAATGCTTGGACATGGATATTCATTTGGATTGCCTGATTTCGTGGAGACTTGCAGACTCCCGAAATCGTCAATGTGGATTCTTTTGGTCTCCAAAGCTATAAGCATAAGAATTTATGGTTAAGTGGACGTTTATGTAGCGTAACGTGGCATTACGAAGACGAGTCGAACTTGTCGACCACTTGGAACGGAAATTCGGAATTTTGCGTGATCTTGATACCACCCGTGGTGAGAAAACATGGCTAAAATTGATTTAAACTTTGACACTCTATATAAGCCGATGAGTGATATTTTCTTGTTTGTTTCCTAACTAGTGGAATCTTCAGAATTTTTTAATAGAGTTTATTGACATACCCCCTGTACCACTCAGGACTTGTAAAATCTTGTCGATTTTTCAACATATATCAGTGTAATGATACCTGTAAACTGGCATCCTTCATGTTTAATTACCAATATGAGAATAAAATATTCATTTTTTTACTACATATTTAGGCGTATTTTCGTTCACTTCTTTTAGGCCCGTCTAATCACGTAGAAAATAGCTCTCTGATGCTTGAAGTCAGCGGTCCTATATTTCACTTTTATTGTAAACAGCATCACTCACTGAGACCCAGGTACATTCGGCTCTTTAGTCTCAAATCTGACGAAACAGGAGTCCAGGACTCAATCGTTAACCGCTATCCATTATTACTATCAAATCGATATCTGTTTATATTTGTATTACAAGTGGAGTCTCTTTCGACTATTTTCAGATGTTTCTAGTGCAATTCTGTCTGTTCATCAGCGGGAAAGTAGATAGTTGTCAACACCTAGCAGTTACTTTCCTCGGAAAAATTTCTTTTAACTTTCCATTTTGCCTCAAGAAATCAATTATTTGAGGTCTCGTCCCACCATCTAAACAAAGTTAAATTGGTAAATGTGAAGCTATTTTTTCATGACTTTCAATTTCACACTTTTAACACCGTTTGCCCTGATGACTTTGTTCAGTTCATCCCTAATATGTCGTATTGCTTCATCCTCGGCTGATGATTGTGGTAAGTTTAGATTCAGATTCTACTTCTTGTTCCTGGGTAACAGAGGGCCTGTTAAACATCTGCTCAAAGCATCAAATTACACTAAGGTCCGTGTACAGGGATGATTATTTATCATTATGTAGGATTGAATGGCATATTCAGTGCAGGTCGGAACATTGGTGAGGAGTTTAGAAATTTCTATAAGAGACTATTCTCACAGACAGAATAATTGCGGAATCCTAATCAACCTCATCCATATTGGTTTACGGCTCATTCCGAAAATACTATAAGCATGTACTTTGAGCAACTGTCACCCAATTTCTTGCTCTCTCAACGAATATAATGAGTCTGAGTAACCTGCGTTTATCGAAGAACACATCCCTTCACATACCTTCTACAGTTCATTAACTGGATCCTCCAGCTCTTTCCAATTGAAAAATAACTTCGACAACACCACTACCTGGAGTACCTCAGATAGGTTTACATTTGTTGCAGCAGAGTTGGAATGTGCTACTTAAAAATATTGATGAGTCAGTAAATTATGACAACAGAAGAATCCATAATGCAACGAAATTAAGGTTTCCCCATACAAAATACTGTTATGTGACCCGGTGTACGCCAACAAAATGCAGAGATCTACAGGCTTAAAGCCATTATTAGCCTTATGTTCAATAGCTAGCGCTTCTGACAAGTGCCGATTTCGTTAATATATTCACATAGAAAAACGCACCATAGATTTGCTTGCAGGAAGTAGATAGTGATAATTATGACATTTTGTGCCACAATAACTTCCATTTCTTGCATTGTGCTATGAACACTGAAGACTACTGCTCACAACTTCCATCTGAAGAATACTAATTATAAAGACCAGCTTCCGATTCTCTCACGCAATGTCGACGAAAAGGAAGGTGAGTCACATTGTTTTGAGGACGAGTGTAGCCGTCGACATTCGAAAATGAAGCGCATCCATGACTTGTCTCCCGCTTTTTACACTACCTGATACAGGTGGATCAGTAGGGTGTTGGATCATGAGAAAAGTCACAGTATTTCAGGAACAATATACTTATGTAAAGTCACCTAATGATTTGGTGCTTGCTCTGCTCATCCCTTCGAGACAGTCAAAGAAGTACTTTTAGGCGATATGACTTAAACCCACAACTTCAATTTTCTTTTTGTCTTTTTATAAAAATTCCCGGCTTTCATTTTTCGCACCGTAATGTTAGACTTTTTTTGATATTCTTTATAATTAATTCTGTTCATTCTACGGAGTAATTTTTAGGTCCATCATAATTTGCTTGAACCACTTTTCTAAACACCATCGTGTCTGACAAAACCGTTGTAAAACCAGAAGTTTCATTCGGTATGAAAACTGCGTTTTTCCCTTCTTAGCAGTGTATTAATCAGGTAAATCACGCACCGTTATACAGCTGCAATAAGTAGGTGGTATCCCATGGAACTTCACTTGCCTATTCAAAGCTTTTATTCCAGCAAATAAAACCTCGATTCCGTAAACTTACTTCACTTCGTAGCAACCAATTTTTTACTGCACCCAATACTGCCAAAAGAATAGCAGTAACTTCTCTCTTCATTTGGTTTCACCCTTGATGAAAAGGATGGAACTATTAAGGGCATTTGTAGAACCTTTGCACCATGTCGTTCGAAGTCGATCGATATGCTTTGGTAGAATTCCTTTGTTTCCAAAATTTTGGTTAACTGCTGAAATAAGAGACTTTAGGCTTATAAGCTTCTATACATTGTGACAGATGGAGGCACTTCGAAGTTGAAAATGTAATGTCTAATGAGCTTTTTAGAGACGGTTTCAACGTAATGGCAGCTCGTCATCAGAAAACTGTTGTCATGATGCTTTCATTGGCTGTATCAATCATGATAAGTAGCGATGTACAAATTTCATGACGCACCAGCAACTCCTTACAGCTGACAGCTTCTGGATAATCCTCAGATGTGATAACAACCGCTGTGGTCGCATCTTACTTTTTAGCTTGACATTCATGTATAACTGTAAATAACTCGGAACAAATCGACGGTAGGAGCCTACAAAAGTGAAAAATTCCCTAAACACTCGAAATGAGTCCGTTAGGGGACAGTCTGTAAACGCTATTACCTCTGTTAGAATAGGCTTTACGCCCAATAACTCTACAGTATTAACGAACTCAAATTCATCGACGTTAATGCCGATCCAGTATTTCTCCATTCGTTCATAAACGGTTCTGAGGTGCTGCATGTACTCACAGAGTGGTGAGCTAGCTTCCAATGTATCATCAGTGTGTGCCTAAACAAAAGACACTACGTATGACCTGATCAATTAACCTCTGGAAAGTCTGTGAAGAACTTTTCAGACAATGGATGGAAGTGGTGACCACAGTTTACAGAATTACACTTGATTAGACTCGAGAACGGTATAATGCTGGTCTCAGATTACTTTTTGAAAATATCCTAGCCGCAGATACGCTGTGCGAGTCATTTACATGCGATAGAGAGTACGCGTCCACAACTGTTAGCTGGTTCAAAGAGAAAATGTCTCCGAACGGCCGCATCTCTTTCAAATTTTTCCGCCTGAACGTGCGGAGTGGTGAATGCCAAGAACTATGAGAGCGGCAATTTATGCCGATCTTTAGGTTTTTCAGAATTCAGCCAAAGCTGTCTGAAGTTAGGCATGGATATAGTTTTACACATGGAGGACTCTATGTATCGCAATACTGTTGGTGGAATTATGTTTCAGATGTACCTAGTCATAACCCGGTTGTGTTATTCCAAAGAATTCTCCTAGTAAAGTCACTTAAGGTGAATCCATATTGGTTAAAATCGAAAGATGAAGTCCAAGTTTCATGAACCATGTGCGTTTCTTTAACACTACACAAGATTTCTCCAAAAAACGGTTTTAAAAAAGTTTACTAATAATGCGAGTTTTAGATTATCATTACCATTATCACATATTTGTCACTTGCTAGTCTATCATTTAGTACCATTTTTCGGATGACAACTTAAAATGTTAAGCGCTAGGAAAAATTTGATGGCTTTGTTGTCACGATTTACTAACTAGGTCTTGTGGTGAGAAAAAACCAAAATATGTAGAAATTACGCCCCATCTTCCGTGTGTCTGTAACATGCTTATTATATGATTGCCTCAAAAGAACCCATCCCTAAGACCTGTACGTAAGAGTTAAGTAGTTGTCATTTTGCTATACTGGCTTGGAAGATATTGGATATCAAAAACATTTCTAATTTTGAAATGTTAAACCATCCAAGTTTTGCGGTGGATGCACGAAACTAATAGAGGTTTAACTGGAGCTGGTGAAATATGCATGATCCTGTGTACTTTGAGGAGATTCTGAAGAAGCAGGCTTAGTTTTGTGAATACTTGTAATCTGTGGAAGATATATATATATATATATATATATATATATATATATATATATATATATATATATATAGTTTTAAATAGATATTTGTACTCATAACCGATCAAATCAGGGCAGAATACTCATTTTTTTTTCTCATTAAAACACCATGAAATCTCAATTTCAACTCTAATTCAGTGACATTCGAAGCCTTGTGGTTTTCAGGGAAGATATCATAGATCCCTTAAGGCAACACAATGCTTCTTAGGGTTTCGTCTAAAACTTTCGAAGTGCGCCCAAAGTAAGTGCTGGATGGGGTTTTAATATCCTATTATTTTTCTCGTTACCAGACATTTCATCGGGTAAACATATTGTCAGAAGGAATGTACGGCACGAACCATCATAAAGTTGGGGTGTAAAATGGGCATAGTGAATGTGATGTCCGAAACACAAGGCAGGATAAAGCACGAACCAAATAGAGCGGAACAACGAGGGACAGATTTAAAATTCGAATCCAAAAGTGTTTCCATACCATACGATATACTACTTACAATTTGTAAGTAGCTCAAGAGATGATAATATTGATGATGAGTATTATCATTAACACCATGTAGTTGTAGTTAGTATCACTCACGTTCTTTCCGCAGAAGCCTATTTACTGCTTCTTTCAGCACATTTTTCTCTACATATCATGTCTAAGAGAGCAGCTTCCATCTAGTAGGTTTTATCACGGTTAAGTAGGCCTCCAGCGTAAAGCATTTTAGCCACTTTACAGGTTGTTGCTTAATTGGCTCCCAGGGTGTTTTCAAACAATAGTCTTTGTTCCAGTGACCTTTACAAGTTTGGAAAGTTTAGAAGGCCCATTTATGTAGAAATCCCTAATCCTTAGAATACTACCTAAACGTAGAAAACTATCGTTTTTGTTACTACAATAAAGTGGGAATATTTCCAACGTATTAATATGTTAACTTAATAACCAGTGGGAGCCAATACACACTTGTCGTCAAAGTTAAAACGGGCTTCATAACTTATAGTATTCAACATTTATCAGTCTGGAATTTGATTGAGAACCTGATCACTTTTTCAAGATATCCAATATCTGCTTAGTGAGCCTGCATAAACCAGTTAATGTCTGTATGTTTGCTTATAGGTTTTGCAGAACGGTTCAAGTATGTATGTGCAGATTTAACAACTGGCCAGGACAGTAATTGAGTATCAGTGCATCGCATTTTCCTAATGTGAATAAATGAAATGAACACATTTTGTTTCAGTATCTACATGAGCATATTTTTAAGCCTGATTCTCTGACTGCAATACTACAATGGCCATCCGTAAAAATTGCAATTCCAGTCAGTTTTTTGACAACTTTGTTGTCAGTTTTCTCCTTTCAACTGAATTTTGGGTTGAATTAAAATGAAGTGACAGCCCTGGTGATGAAAAGGGCTGCCGATCGCAGATTACCTACTGTTTTACTCGGGAACTCAGAATGCTCATTTAATTGAGATCAAAAATTAGTATGACGGGGATTAGAATTACGGTTATAGTTCCTTATTATCGTGCACAACCTACATCATAACCCACGATAAGGTGCCCACTCCTACAAAAACAACCATCTGTTGTTTCGTCCTTTAATATGATACATCTCAGCAAAGTTTATAAGCATATAAGTACCTTATATAAAATAATTTTATACCATCTAGAGTTAACCCCTTTTATTCCTTAAGGTAACTGTATGTACGAGGACTCACCTGACTGGTCACTCAAGTGATGGCCAAAGAGGCGTGACTGGCTGTCACCAAAGCTTAGTTCAACCGGATTTTATTTACTTTCTATTCAGTAACTTGTCGTTTGGATAGCACATAATCCACTCTTTTTCAAGTGCTGCATAATATGAAAGTATTAAAGGTTATCTGTGTCATATAGCGCCCAAAATGTCAGCAGCTCTTCCCGAGCAACGGACTGTAAGTTATGCTTATAACGAACTCATTGCTTCCACAAACCTGTTCAACCCTCTGGGTATTACAATGTACTGCTAGGAAACCTGTATGTTAGTAACTGATATCAGCTTTCATGTTGCAGGATCAGCAAATAACTCGGAATATGTATATGTGATAATTCAAAATCTGAAGTTTCCAACGAACTGATCTGGGTAAGTGAGAAAAGTAGCGCAATACCAAGACTGACCCTACAGACTGTAGTAATAAAGTTCATAGGCCTAAAGTTATTTCTGCTTTCATTTCTAGTACTAAGAATTCAAGTACAAAGGGAGGCACAAAATAAGTATCTCCTCCTCAAAACATCACGTTTTCAAACTGCTACACTATGAGTATAAGATTTAAACAGATACCTTCAACAAACTAGGCGAACACAAAATTTCATAAACGTCATCAGAGAATCAAGTAGGGTTGAGGTGAAAGTGTATATTGTAGCAGTGAAAAGTACCGATCATCTGTACCACAACTGCCTTAGCTATCACTTTCACTATGACTGCCAACTTCCTTATTTTTACTTCTATCTCCATCGTTATTACTATCTGTATGTTTTAACAACACTTATCACTGACCAACAAATTTATATGATTGTTTTTTATTTTTATAAATGTTTAAATTGGAGTACAGCATGGAAAGCATCTAATTGAAAAGTTGTTTGCTCATATATTTTTCCTCAGTTAAATAGTTCGTGGGTTATGCTCGACTATTTACAGACTACTACTTTACACATAATTAATATAAATGTTTGCCAGTTTATTTGGTGATATAACGACTGAAACAAGCATTCACATCAACTAAGGTTTAATCAAATTAAACTGATCTCTTATTTACTGGAAAATAAGTCATTCAAGTGGTAAACAACTATAAACCAAAACTACACTGAATTTATATTATTTCTTATGAAATTGATGAGCACGCCAAATACGCATTGGAGAGGAGTTACCTAAGGATTTATCTGAAAATAACAGCAATGCTCACCCTGCGGAAACCTGGTGTGACATTAAGTCTGCTATAGAAACGGCGTTAAAGACAACTGGTAGCCTACACATGAAGGTTAGCAAATTTCATCGGATTTGCGAGACATCATTCAAAGTGATTGATGCAAGAAGACTGATTTCAGCTGGTTATGACCATGGCGAATAGCGAAAGAGCTTAAACGTAAGTTGACTAGGAGTCTTCGCGTCGATCGCGAAGAGTGGTGGGTGGAGAAAGTGAGAGAGATGGAGAAGGCGTCAGCATTGGGTAACATACAGCAACTATTTAGGCCTATTAGGGATGCAGGCAAGAAGGAAACGGGAGGGGGGGTGAAACCACCACCGAAAAGCATCGCACGCTTATAACCTTCAAAAACAAACAGCTAGAACGTTAGGAAGAACACTTTGAAGCACAGTTCAAGTGGTTTTCAGCGACGCTTCAGTTGCCCAATATCCAGCCTGAACCTGAATGGGACGTACATGTTGGTCCTCCAACTCTCATTGAAGTCGAGAAAGCTGTATCGAACCTGAAGCAATTTAAAGCAGTAAAACCCAACAGTTTACCATCTGAAGTTTTCAAGGATGCAGGCAGGTAGTCGCTGACTAGCGTGACGGAGATACTAGGTAGCGTATGAAAATCAGAGGTAGTGTTATCAGACTAGTGTAATTCACTCATCATCCTGGTCTACAAGAAGGGAGAGAAACCTTGATGCGACAACCATGGGGGAATTAGTTTGACTAATATTGTATCCAGGATCCTAGGGTTCATAGTTATCCGACGCTTAACTGAAACTTGAGAATAGCAAACTGGAGAAAACCAGGCAGACCACAGACCTGAACATGGGTGCATCGATCATATTTTAACCCTCCGACGGGTTCTGTAACGCAGGCATACTTACCAACAAATGGCTGATATTCATCATATTTCTTGACCTGAAGGCGGCATTTGACTGTCAACCGTGAGGTGCTGTGGTAGTGTCTCCCTGTGAAAGGAGTATCGAGCAAGTATGTAACGCTGATCAAAGCCCTCCATTCTAACTCATGTGGCCGAATAAGGGCCTATGGAGAGATACCAAAATTGACGACACCTAGTGGTGTCCGCTAGGGAGGCATACTGTCACTGGTCGTATTTTACTTCGATATAGATGTACTGATGTGCATAACCTTCGGTACCTCTGGCTTCACAGGGAATGATGTGTTCCCTGGAGATCACCTGATTGATTTTGAGTATGCAGGCGATGTTGTCCTGCTGGGTGAAGAAGCTTAGTTCCCCTAGTTGAGAGTTAAAGTCGCCTACCATTATAACTACAACTGAACATTTCGCTTTCTTTAGCAAAGTTGACAGCTTCTCATAGAATTCACCCTTCGTGTCATCCGAACTACAGTTGGTTGGTGCGTAGGCAGAGATTACGAATAGACATTGGTTAGTCCCACGATTCTTTCTAGTCCCTACAGATCCATTTAGTCGAACAGGACATAGACAATTGTATACTAGAAACCAGTCGGGGAGAGCACTTTCTGCCCCAAGACTCAATGCTATACTTACTTCAGTGAGTCCACAAGAGCTGTGCCTGGATACTGTTAAAGTGAAGTTTGAATATTCACTAATATGACTAGGTGAGGTCAATTGAATAGCCTTACTCGGATCCTGCATACGTGTCTCTAAGACTTAGCATACGTCCATGCCTAGAGATGCCAAACTTTTGGCGAGCGATGCTTGCTCCCCTATCTGGTGTATAGTTCGGACGTTGAGGGATCCTATATGAAATCGACAGAGGGGTCTTAGAGAACTCTGACTGAATGAGGTATCGATGGCTTTGATCGTTGAGAATGGTTGCAGAGTGAGAGGTTGGTATTTGCCAACTTGCGTCACCTGTGGTACCCATTGGGAAGATTTTCGACTATCAAAGGACGAGCATACTACGCTGCAGTCCGTTTTGTACTGTTGCACGGCTTAGACACGGCTGTTAAAAGTATAAAAGACGAAGAGACTACTGGGTTTTGATCACAGATGTCTTCGTAGCATTGCTCGCATGTGGTGGAGTCACCGTATGAGCAATGCTGAGGTAAGCCGAAGGATACCAGGCAAGAAATGCAAGTTGGTTTACAAAGTTGTGAAGCTTAGTCGACTGAGATAGCTTCGACATGTACTGCGAATGCCGAGACACCGCCTACCTCGACATGCCATACTAGGGGAAGTTGGATTAGGTTGGAAGAAGATTCAGAGAGGCAAGATGAAGACCTGGCACCAGACAATGAAGTCTTACTGTTGGTCTGAGCCATATGGAGAGATGTAGAGTGACTGGTTGGGGTCTCCGAGATGAAATGAATGAGTGGTTGAGGATTCTCGGTGATATGGCTGAAAATCAGTCAAAATGGTGCAGATGTACTCATTCATTGACATCTTCTAAGGCTTGAAGATTCGTACTAACCGTTACCTTCAGACTGTTTATTCTGTCGCACAAATTCGCTCACTTTGATATCGCTCCCTTTCTATCCACCTGATATTTGTGCAACAGTGTGAAGTGTGGCAACTTGAGCTGATGCACCTGTGTACTAGGTTCTATGTCGATTTTTTCAATCAGTCATGAAATCGAAAATAATACTTATTAGCTGAATTAAATAGTCTGATCATTTTGAAATCTGTCTTTTATCCTCAATTTTAAATAAATGCATCTAATAATGGGTATATGTTAGAAACTTGTACTAAAAGCATTACTAATTAGTAAGTTGTAGATTTTCTTAAAAGCAAGTGTATTTCCAACAACATTCTTGCCAATGTAACTACAGCCCATAATCTAAGCATTTACTGTAAAGTGCTTCTGCTCACTATTCTCCAATTATCATCTTGTGAGTTCAGCTAAGTACGTACTAGAATACTGCAACAATAACCATAATATATTTTGGTATCATGTGCTCAGTTGCAGCGTGATTCCTTTTACTGATTACAAATAATTGATTCACTGAATACATTGGTTGATTGCTCTTGATGACAGTATATGCATACTACTTTCTAGGTAGTTTTCCAATTCCTCATCAATTCCAAGGTAATAATCAATAATATCAATATTTTGATCAGTGTCAGTCCTTACGATCATGGCGTTTAGTAAGCATGCCCCCATATAATCAGTCTTATAACTATCAGAAACAATCTCAAAAAGTACTGGACTTTATGCAAGCCAAAAAAAAGACAGTGTAAATTAAAGTAAATTTTAATACATCAATTCTCATTCCTAAACATGGTTTGGTTGCTATAACTTGCAAAACTGGCATGTGATATATCATCTACATATGACAAAGGAGGGATTTATTTTTATATCTCAGAAAGAACCATGCAACCACTGTGAACTGTGCCCAGTTATGTGGCTACAGCTTTGCACAGTATGAAAAATATTTCAAGGAGGAACTTGTTCACTTATTCGATGATTCATACGAAAATATCTACGGCTATTTCAAATGAAATATTTTTTCAACACTTTAAAAGTTACATTTTTTATTTCATTAGACAAGAAAATTTAGATATTCTTAATGTTATTGACAGTACCCCAGTAAAAGATGACTAATTTGGGTAGATGTTCAATGATTCAAGTGACTACATTGAATAAACTGATAACTTTTGAATATCATATTTTCTTTTTTTGTTACGCTACGTAAAATCTATGCATTTGATGAAAGTTCACACTGGTCTATAGTAGACTTCGGTGTTTCCTGCAATTTGTTAAATGAAGGACAATCAAAATCTGGTAGTGAACCATCACTCCTCATTTCCATTTTCTGATAACCAGTATATCCTGGGATATTTAATTCCTTAAATTAAGGATGCACAGCATGAAAGAGATGAAAAGAAATTTATTCATGTAAGTGATATAAAAGAAACAAGTGAATAAAGAAAAAATACTTTCAAATGTGATGTACTATTTGACCAACATGAACCTGAGAAATCTACATTCTCTAGCCAAAAGGAATTAATTTACAATATGATATAAAAAAAAGTGAAAAAACTTCGTTTCATCGGTTTTCAATATTGCAATAGGTAAGAAGATGCAATGAGTTTGCTTAGTAGTACCCTACTGAATAACAGATCTCAGCTAGTGAAATTACAAACCATAAACAATAAACACAGCCAATAGATAAATCACAAAAATATCGAAGAAAAAAACCAAAAATTGGTAAAGTTAATATTGATTTGACTGATGTATACTTAAAAGATTTCATAAGCAGAAGAAAAACGAAACTGGACCTACAAAAACAGATTCGCAGACTAGGTAAGTAAGTGCATTAAAAACAATGGGATCACTTGATTATGTTACTGATGCGTTGTGTTGTTTTCTTGTTTACATTGAATCATCTTAGCTGAGGTTAAAGTTGGTGAAAATCCAGTTTTTAAGCCAAACATAATTTACAACAACTTTATGAAGAATAAGTGTACAGTGATTGTTTGTGTATTTTTCTAAATGAAGATTTTTCGTGATTTGGCACTAACAAGTTGTCTTAGAGGTGCATCGTCTGCTGGTGAGTCTGACTGACAGATATTTTATATTTACAGACATCAAAGAGGACGGATTAATTTTTTTTATTTAGGTCACTTACTCTTTTCATCTGAAAGGGTTTGCTAGTTATAGTTGGCTAAGAGCTTTGCAACTAGATGATGTTCATCTCAGTTTACTCAATAAACTAATGGGCTTTTTCTCATTTAGCTGACTAGTGACCACTAACTGAAGGATACCAGGGATTTAGATCTAGGGATTTGTTTCAAATTTGACTTGTGCAGTATGACCATTCAGCGTTGAATTAAATGAACATCCATTTTCAAAAAAATTTCCCATAGATTTCTCAGTACTCGTATCAAACTGTTTCGGATTTATTGTAATTAAGCATAAAAATGTCATTCATTGTATCACTTTTGCGTACCTACAGACTGAAAAATCATCTGTTTGTTTACCCTCAAATTATTTATAACTCTTGAACGCAGCGTTAACTACTACTTTTGACTTCATGTTGGTTAACTGAAGGCAATCGGCAGGAAACCCTGCTCGGCCCAAGTTTTGTGGCTGTTGGCGTTAGTCTTCAAGGTGCATTTCCAACCTCCATGGAACTGATGTCCCACCTGAAACTCCGATCTCTGTCACCCATTGTTGCAGTCAGAGACAATACCACTGAGATATTCGGGTCGTGATTGACCTCCTGTAGGACTATTTTAGATACACTGCTTAGTCACTGGAGAATAGTTATTGACTGTGGTATGTAAATACTTCACCAGCTCCTCTCAAGACACTCACCTATGGGCTGCTTAGATTGGTAATATATATCAATTCCCTTAGCTAAAGTTCGTTTTTAGGTTACTTATTAATCCTTAGATTCATTGCATCTTTAGATAGGTGGCAGTTGATCGTAATATGTGAAATAAAACAGTATCACTTAATTAATCAAACAACAGATTTGTGTTTATTTCACTCCATATTTACCAAGAGAAAAGTAAGCATTTTATCCTTTTTCCGTTGAAACGAAATTCATTGTAATATAGGTTACTCAATTATCACATCTAGTAGGTAGTCTCACAATCATTCAATCTTTCAGAAATAGTTTCAAGTGACAATACTTCATCTCTGACTTAGTACATTAAATCACAGAACAAAAATAAAATCATACTCCACCACAGTGCTTAGAGTCTATTCTCATATGATTTTGAAATGGTGGAGAACATATTTGTAGCTCAGGTGGATGATTTTGGTTGCATTGTTTTCTCTGACCTGGGTTGCTTAATCGTGGAGCTTTCATCGTCTTTCTAGTAGGCATCACCAGCAATAACTTCAGTATAAAGTTCATACTTCATAATGAAGTTAGTGTTGGTGATGTCGACTAGAAAGACGATGAAAGATCCACGATTATACAACCCAGCTCAGAGAAAACAATATCACTAAGACCTATTCTCTTATAAATCAGGTTGCTACCAAATGAAACTCAAACAAAATAAATGTTCATGTAATACGTCATGCAGGTCACCGTGTTTTACATCAGAGTGTTGATGACTGATGAAAGAAAGGAATCCAGTGAAAGAACTTAATAAGTGCTTGGACTTACACAAAAAACTTCGAGTTATAAACATTTTCAGCTTGTAACCACATGACTACGTACATCACACTATGAGATTTGATCTGTTGTAAACTAAGTAGATACAAATATCAGAGAAAATATTTCATACGATGAGTGATTTCACAACCATCTTGTTAACCATACCAAATTCAGATAATATGGCTTTCTTCGTAAAATAAAAAGTACGAAACAATCATCAATGAAGTTAGCATCATTTTTCATTTAAATTTTTTAAACACCATAAGAAGTATGAATAATAAGTTATCACTACCACTGACTCAACAAGTAGAACAGATAATCATGGATAAACATTTGATTCGATCAAAAACTTCAGAACTTCATTTAATAAATGTGAAAGTTGAATGCAATCAAATGAAAAAAAAACACTTTAAGTGTTTCCATAGCCTGCAGTATGCATTAATTTCCTGAGTCCATATTCTATATGCACGCAATGGTCAAAATTATACTTGGAATTGAAGTTTATCAATTAAAGAGGCTTAACCTATGATTTCAACCTATTGAAATACCTGTATACTGCAAAACTGATTCGCATAGGCTTTTTTTATATCATACCTACGTCATGGTATACGGTTAGCAGCTTTGGTGACAAACTAGTTCTAAGTACTTTGTTAATTACCAAATTTTGTTGATATGACAATTAGGTATCAAAAGCCGCTTTGCCTATTGTCTCAAGTGAGTAGACTACACAGAAAGATGAATCTTTACCATAATTCGGTAGTGTAATATCGTACAACTGTGGCGGACAATTTGCTAGCTAATATATGAAGTTCAAACAGAAAAACGTGGTCTATGAAGCTTGTTTCCATAATATTCAATATTTCACTAGATGAATAAAACTGCTGGTGTCTGAAAACCAGCAAACTCCAGTAATCTTTGTTCCTTACTGTAGAATTAAATAACATCAAACAGACACACAGAAGTCTAGTGAGTTGTATCACTATGCTTCTGAACAGCAGAGAACGGTGGGAATGAAATCGTATATAATTGTTTAGAACGAAACAAGAAAGATATGGGAGGGAAGACACAAAGTAGATGAAGATTAACAAATTTTACAGACATTTTTGATTTGAATGGTTAAGGATGTGGTAAGCATTCACTTTTAACTGTTTCAATCTTCTTGTCATTGTTCTCAATGCCGATGGTTTATTTACAGATGGACTACAATAACTAAAGCTCATCTCAACTTCATATTCATTACGAAATGACAGAATTAGGATATTCTGGACCATTGAATTCCGACTCAGTGGCTCAATGGTAACTTGACTGCCCAGCAACCTGAGGGCCTGAGTTCATTCCTTATCAAGGTTATGGATGTGAACTGTTGAGGTGTCTCATATTAGGACAAACCATCTGTACAGTGCTCCAAAGTTTTCATTGGTTCCTCAACTGATGTTAGTTCTTGATGAATACCACCTTAAAATCAATAAATCCTCACAAACCTCCAAAATTAAATTTCATCTGTTTCGTTAGTTCTTGTGGTTCATGAATGAGTAAATGACATATCACCCACGTTCAGTAAAATAGTGGCTTCTGAAAAATGTTCAAGAAACGTGAACTGCACAATTACATACATCCTCAAACTTGGATGGAATGTTGTTGAATAGAAAGCTACAACTTTTACTTCATTTCTAAACATCCAGTGTTTCCATTCTTCATTTCCTACATTGAGTTTTTATCTCTGAGAAGCGCTCAATTTAATTATTCCCCAGAAGTCTGTGAATTTATTCAACTCTATATCCTTCATAACCTGTATGCTTCATGCTTACATCAATAAGAAAATGGTTCCCGAATCCATTATTTCCCTTAAATTCGGTTAAGTAGGGCTACTTGTGGAAAGAAATTTGAGTCAACAGTGAATCTAATACAGTTTTGCAAATGATTTGATAACGCAAATAGCTTTAACTGGGGCGAATCACATGAGCTTACTAATCATCCATATAAACGTTTTTCGTTACATTTAATTGTTATTAAGTGCTAGTACAGTAAATTAGCACCCTGAGAAACAGTTTTATTAAGTGCAGAAATTTTTCGTCTTTAGAAAAGAATTGATAAAAATGAAAAACTTTCATGCAGATGATGAAAAGAACACAACCACGTTAACAGATAGCAAAAGGTAATCTATTAATTACTTATTTCAGTAGGATTAACTTATATGAATATGTTTAACACCTCGTTTAAAAGCAAACTATTTTAAATATTTCAGAAACTTGATTCTCTTTACACATTCGAATAAATTGAGACCAAAGAGATGTACAGAATAAAAAAGAGTTGATTATACTTCATGGGATCTTGGTAACTATAAGCAACCCGAAAAGTAGAAATTAAATTATGAAGTAATAACCATAAATTACTCACAATCTATCGCACACATCTGTCGATATTGTTAGTCAGTCTTACAAACTTCCTTTGAGAAGCCTGAACATATATAGAATAAAGAGATGTTGGTGATCGAAAACTGCATACAGAGGATGAAATGAATTTTATTAGAGGTTGTGATAAGATATCTGATATCGTCATAATAAATATGAGCACAAAACGGTGATAATTTTGAGTGATTTGTCAATACTGATACTCCACGAACTGACTGGTAAAGTATTTGTAGGTTTCAATTGAAAACAAAGTGCGCATACGTGTGGGGAAGAGTTTGATTTTCAGTTCAAACTAGTGTCTTTAAGTCAAGAGTTTCATGTCGACTCTTGATTTATAACTTGCCCAAAATATATACTTCGTATATTCCCCTGAGGTTCATATAAACTATGATAAACACATGCCACATTTAGGCTGTATCAATGGCACGGAAACTAAAAGCCCTTAAAATGAGGTTGGTAAGTCGCAGTCGGACAAGCATGTTCTGACTCTCTAAATAACCCGGTCATTAGAATATCCCATATAATTTCGTAGCACTGTTGTCTTTTTTTTAACTATTTATCAACACATTAATGGTTTAAAACTAATCAGATAGCAGCAAGACTCATCTCCACTATCGAAGATAGAGTCAAGTTAACCACTTTAGTGTCAAAATGTTGTTTAATTGACAGCTGTATGGGTTAACTGGTAAATTGACTTATCTGACCTGACAAACTGATGGTTATTAATTAATTGATACATTTGATTTTCGTTCTCAAGAAAACTGTATACCATAGTAGACATGCTTTTTCGTTTTGATAATATGAATTACCCATCAGAATTGTTAGATAACCTCACTCATGTTCATTTTGTCATGAATTTTATGGGAGAATGAAAACATCAAAACCGACTGAACCACTTAAATTGAAATGTAATGTACTAAAATGATAGAAAATCAGAAAACTATTGATCTATAGAGTACATAGTAGATAAATTTTCCTTTCAGAACTTACTTAGGACACATTTCACCAGATGAAAACATAATTAAAAAGAAAGTTGAGTAAAAACAAACTCGCTGTTACTGAAAAAGTTTTCGGAGAAACTGCAAATCTTAATTGGCTCATTTTAAGATTCTGAGAGAATTTATCGAAAAGTCTAGACATTCGTTCATTCGTTCAAAAGACGGAATGTAATTTCAGGGATGATGAGATAGTAGGAAGAACAAACAGCGGAGTATCACTAACTTTCTTGATGTAAGATTTATGCATAATCGCAAACCTGATTCCTGGTGCATTTACCACTTTTTCATGAATTTAGGAAATCAGTCTGGTGTGAATGCTCAGATAAGGATCATCCACTCAATTCTTCTAGTATGTTTGAGGGAATTTGTATTTGCCTAGCAGTAAAACATTTACTAGTGCAACTGCCAGATATCTGAAGAAAGAAGGATCTCAAGTAGACGCTTCAATATTTCAGGGTAATGAATAAATGAAGTCTAGCAATTATATTACGTTTTCATGAAATCTGTAAAATACTGCATTCCCAAACTGACTGTTGCATGCAGAAAAAAATGTAATTAACCTTTCCTTATTCAAATGGGTGTGAATCAAGTGGATTGTGTTGTCTGTTTTGAAAAACTTCAATTATAGCTATTTTAAGGTCTGCAGAGTCATCATGTGCTGATGTGACTTTCTATTTATTTAACCATCCTGTATTTTTACATACTTTATGGTAAGCCCCTCTTAAAGATTTCGACATTCCTTGTTATACCAGACATTAAAATGTCATTTATTTTGAGCACATTTTATAGTGCTCATTTTCTGTATTCATCAGCAGAATTTTCTTAATGTTATTCCTGGATTGCTAAGTTCCCATCCCTCTTCACCAATGCAATTTATAAACTCAAATCATTTTCCTCAAAGTTTGGATAATTCTGATTTTCCGAATAGTGGTGAAATAAAACAAATTCATTTTGCTCTATCTATCTTCTTCCTCTTAAATTATTCAGAGAGAGGGGGGATTATAATTAGCAACACTGTGAAGTAATATCAACTTTATGGAGTTTCTAGTTAAATATTTTCAGAAGTCAACAGTAGATGAACTTAGATATCAAATAGATCGTCGTTGATTTTTCAACATAAACTGGTTACTAAAATTAAGATTGCAGTTGACGTATGTATCCACTAAAAAGTGTAGCTGTCCCAAAAGTTTTAGTTTGTTTAGTCTTTAAGATCATTATTTATTGTGTACTATTAATCACATGGTCTCTGAAGTTCATATGTACTACCTATTGAGAACAGATTGCACCAATAAAGCACAAATTACACGATAATATGCTTAGGTTGAATACATAGTAAAAAGCTTATAAAACTTAATTCCTGTTATTTTCTGTCAATTTTGAATGTAGGAATTTTAGAATGATTGTTCAACAAGGCATTAATTTTGGTATTCAAAACCATGTCACCAGGATCTTTGGCGCTCATACAGCATTTACCAAATATAAACGATACATTATTCATCCCACAGAGTGTTTAACAGACAGACTATCTGTTAGTCTCTCTATCTTCTGTTGCCTTCTTGATTTTTCATGATGCGCCTAGTAAGTAAACTTGTATAACTAACAGTCAAATTTCATGAAAAAATTAAGAAACGATCAACAAAGACAATAAGTAATTTTCATTTGTTACTTAGATGGAGGTAATCGACAGGAAGCCCCATTAGAACTAAGTTTCGATGAAAGTGATGTTTTCTCTGAGATTCAAGCCCACGGCACTCAGTGTTGTAGTCATTAACGTTACCACTGAACTATTCGGGCTTCCTGCAGGATTAGATTAAATAGAATCGTCGGTTACAGGAAAGTGAGATTTCATTTTGCGTAGTTCTGACTGCTGATTGATGTTTATCGACCATTTTGCTATGTGACTATCAGGTTAGAAGACCCATCATGGAGATACATTAGGATAAATGCTAGTTAGATGGGAGTAATTGGCACGAAGCTTCGTATCCGCGTTTCGTGCTTATCGGTCACTCGTCAAGAAAGCATTGCCCCACTTTTATTGTTTATTCTGCCAGTTGTACAGATAACATGTTAAACTCGAAAGGAACAAAATTTTGATTCTTTTATCGATAAAATGCAGTTAGAAAGGAACAATAGTAGCTTGATATCAAACTAACTGGTTGCATAATTAAGGTATGACCACTAAGCTAATGAATCTGGCATTATGTGTATACTGTATATAATTCTGCATGAATAAAGATGACGGACATTCAACTTTGTCTGATTTTAGCTTCCTTTTCTCCTGCAGCCATCCTCAAAGTGTAATACCACTGCCATTTTGAAGATTTCAAAGCGTTTCATACAGAAATACAGTCACAAACGCAGCTCTTTCATCAAAGCTCAGAATAACTTACTATATTCTGACTTACGCACATATTCCTTATTCCTTATCTGGGAATCTTAACGTTGACATTTTGATGTGACTTCGAGGTAACTTGCTTGCTGAAATTGAAGATAAGTTTGCTGTTCACTTCACAAGAATTAGTTCCAGGGTTTTCCGTCGATTGACTATAATAACCATTATGCCCAATAGCGCTGAATCCCTTAGTTTATTAAGTTTTTGTACTGTAACATTTATTTAAGAAAGAAAGAAAGTTGTAGCTTGATACTGGGTGATATGAAACCGTTAATCGATAGAAATTGTTGCCACATCGACGTTTTAGACATAGAAATTGATATCACTTAATTACTTCAATAGAATAAGTATTATTTAGAAAATACGGTTACCAAATAACTTACAGATCGAAGACATATTCATGCGGAATTTGTTGGCGAACCAGATTTAATGGCTTATATACCTTGTATGGATTATCTGAATCACTGCGTCTATCACTGGTAGTAAATGATCCACTAAAATGAAATTGTAGACAAATATACAATCCGTTAAGTGATAATACTGGTCTTAACAATATAGGATGCTTTTAAGCACATGCGTAGACTTGTGAATCGAAAATTCTCATAGATTACTTATTACTAAACAAACAACACACTGATGGATTACTTAGAAACACTTTTCTGAGGTTATAATGCGAAGCTACAGTTTATTTTTCCACTTCAGTGGATTGCAGCGGTTATGCTAAAAGTCAAACGATAGGCGGGTGATAGCTAAACAAGTTGATCTCGAATAATGATCCCGACTACGTTGTCTCTCAGTGGCATAAAAATTAACGTACTCAAAACACAGTCAAAGAGCTTTGAGCACAATACTGAAAGTATCCATTGGTAATCACTCCTCAAACGTCATACAACATGATAAATCAGTGATCTATCTTATTTTGATTAGAGCGAAAACAACAGCTTTATCTCGTCCTAAATTTCCGAAATAAAATAATTATGTGAAATTTCCAACGAAGCTCATCCCTGTCTGATCTTTTAAGTTGCTGAGTCATTTGATGACTATTCGGAGCAGAATATCCAGAGAATTAACCAGAGTGAAATTCTATGAACACTGTTTGAATATATGCTGCTTTCCTCGGCAGTTTTTAAACCTCTGCTCTTATGCAGACTTCTGCTTTTGCCAAAGAATTTACGACTTGTTGCGAATTCTCATATTCATTGTACGGAAGAAATCATTTCAAGGTTGATAATGGAAACCAGTATATTCGGGAAAGTTATCAAAGAACTCAGCACTGTATGCCGAATCAAGTTTATCAACTTTATTCAGGATGTCCAGTTGAAAACCAGTAAAGCTCCTATGAAAATATTGTCCAAAGCTGTTTTGAAACATCAGCTATGTGATGGGATTCCTGCAAATCCAAAGAAACTACCCATATTAATTTTAAGTCGAATCGAACAGAAGCACTTTTGCTTGGTTTCGAACTTCATTTTCCTAGAAAATACGACAGAATCAATGCAGAAACCCAATTCAAAAACATATATCAAAAAATATCAAGATTAAAACCCATGAACGATGAGAAAGAAGGTTGGTATAAATTCAAACTGGTTGATAACGCTAACCAATATATCCTTTCGTCAATGCCACAATCCAAAGTCTTATCTAATAATCACAGAACAGCATTGAGAAATTTAATGAATAATGAGACAGCTGTAATACTTCAACCGGACAAGGATTCTGGTATAGTCATTATGGACAAGTATGAATATATACATAAAATAAAATCAATTCTAGATTATTTATCAAGATTAATAATTAACATTTCTGACAAAGATATGACTGAGACTACGAAAAATTGGATTACAAGGAAGTGCATGAGCCCCTGAAAAAGAATTTGATTGATAACTCGGTCTATGATGAATTCAAACCATGTGGATCTCGCCTACTGCATTTATATGGCTTTTCAAAGTTACATAAACCTAGTGTTCAATGAGACCTACTGTATTGTCTGTAGTAAACTTACCCTTCCACAAACTCGCTCATTAGTTAACAGAGTAGTTGAAACCAATTCAGGAAACGTTGACAATCTATGGCTTGAATGATAGCTTTGAATTTGCTCGGAAACGGAAAGGTTTAATCATTTCTGATAAGTTATTGATATCCTCTAGTGTATCATCGGTGTTCACAATAATACCATTGGAAGAAACTGTAGAAATTATATATCAGTACTCTGATCTTCTGTCTATACCCAATGAAGAATTTAAGCACCATTTTACTCACATTCAATAATAATGTGCAATTTCAGTGGAACAACGTTATATATCGTTAAATTGGTAGAGTTGCAATGAGCCGTTCCTTCGCGTCCCATACTAGCAGATATCTTTATAGTGAACCTTGGACGTACAAGTATGAAGTGTGTAATTGATAAAACAACCTTTTTACAGTAGGTATGATGATGATACATTTGTTCTTTGCAATAACTAGAAATATGCCTCATATTTGCTTAGTCTACTCAACGAACCACACCAAAATATAAAATTTACAGTGGAATATGAACAGAACGCTAAGTTTCACTTCCTTGATCTTGGAATCTAATGAACTATCGATGGTAATATACTTGGACGTATCCATCGTAAAGATTCTTAGGGTGAAATGCATCTTAACTTCAACTGCTTTTGTCCCATAAGTCACTCTTCAACCGCATTAGACATATTTGTTTGAAAACACATACATTGGGCGAACAGAAAGGAGAGTTTGTAACTGCATTTCTGAGTATATTCCATGGAACTTGCAACTAACAGACAGAAAAGTCTTCAACAGGGCTATCGCCCGTCACCTTACGTTGTTGATAGTGGGCATGAAGTCGATACTCAGAAATCGTACAAAATAATTAATAAACAGATGAATTCGAATTTGTAACGTTTCTCTGAAGCGTTAGCCATTAAAAAATTAAAACCGAACTTATGTGTTCAGAAAGAAACAATTATTAGTCTGTGTCTACCATGGTAAAGACTTTTGTTTTGTTGACAATCATCATGCGTTTTTACATATCACTGTCGATTCATACAAGTTGGATTGTTTCCTACTATTTTATATTTCACACTATTGACCTAATTATCTGAATTCTACTCACATTAGCTCTTAGTTAACATCAGTCTTGTAACCTTTCTTAATATGTTGAGTACATTTGTCTCCCCGTCCTATCCAACTTCTGCTCTAGAATATTCGTCTAGTCCTTCACTCAATTCGTATGTTTACAGTCACTTAATATCAATGTTACCTTTAATAGAGGCCGACAATTCCCCATCATAGTGATTCAAGTATGGGAATACCTATGTAATTTGATGTTAAAATTGTTTCAGCTTGTAAGTAGCTGATGAGAAAACATGAAATAAAACGGATCTATGTTATTATGCTAGAGTTGTTGTTCTCATTTTGTTTAAATTTATGAAAGGAAATAATTGTAATTGATAAAAAATTTGGAAAGAAGTAGGCTCTATTACGTAATGAATGATTTTCAACGTATTTTAGACTGAAGTAAAACAGATTTAATCTTTAAATATAAGTAGACAACTAAAATAGCACTTGATGGGTGACCAATATCGTAACGTCTGTAAAGTTCATTCTGACAGTTTCTTCGGTAAAGGTAAATTAGCAAAAATCTACAATTTTATTTTAATTGGTTTCTTTTTATGTGATGTGTTCTTGTGGGTTGTCCGGATTGATAGACAATATTGCCAATAGAATTTTACGAAAAACAGGACAACTACTTAGAAATGATCGGAATTAATCCCTGATACACAAGTAGACGTTACAGCCTGGAAACATAATGAGTAATTTCCTAGTTTCTGAAATCAACTACTGAGCTTCATGTAAAAATCCAGCATTTTGATTTGAACGACTATGTAGTAATAACAGTCTTGAGTAGGTTTATAATGGCAAGTTGTATTCGTTAATTGTAATTAAAATTTGGCTGACTAACTTTCTTTGTCTTTGTTGAAACTAAGAACGGTTCCTGTGACTGCGTCACTCTGACCATTTAAGCAAAATGTGTAGAAAAAGCTTAATTCTGATTCTCAGTTAATCCCATAGTAATTCGGAGTAGATTATGGTTCGTAGCTTTATTGAACTGCTTTTAAGAGCCATAGTATCTTGAGGCCATAAAAAAATGCTTTTGATCAAGACATTCAAAAGAATGCCTAAAGTGATATCATCCAAAATCTTAAAGAAAACTTTGATGACATACTCAGAAGTACAACAGATTCACTGAAATTTCTCAGAATTAGTGAAACAGAACTATAAAGCATCTAATAGCCTAAAACTATGTGTCTCGACGTAGTTTCTTTTCACTGTGATGAGTTAACCCAGGAAAAATGGCATTTTAAGCGGAATAAACATTAAGTGGATTATTTGCTCATACGAACAACAATGAGATTAGGAGTCATAATTATATTTGGAGTATGATGTTATAGTCTGTGGTAATCTTGACTTAGTGGCCTAATGGATAACGCTTTGGCATTTGGAGCAAAAGTTTTTAGGTCCAAGTCTCAGCGAGAACACCACCACTTACTGCAAAGCAGGCGTATGCAGCTGACGAATCCTAGATAGGACGAAACACACCCCCTGGATTCCACTGCTAGCCATTATCCATCACCACTATTTACAGTATGTTTGAATTCGAAACAGGCATAGTTTGCAATCTAGGCTATGGCAATATACATCATCAATTATTGGAATGAAACAGTGTGCATTCGACAAGTTTATAAACCGATTTCGAAAGCAACTATTATCGAATGAAATCAATTCGTAATTTTCACTAGGTAGCATAATAATTAGCTTGGCTTACAGATGAGCATGAAATTTTACAGCTTATGTGAAAGAAGATTTTAGGAAGTAGTTTGATCTGCTAACTTGTTCATTAGTACATTCATCTAATATAGCCTGGAAGCCATTTTTTTTTAACTCTTTACACACTATCCTGCATGACTAATAAAATAGCTGAAAACAAATCTTTAGCTATGGAAAACAAGCAAGATGAACTAATAATGAATCCTAAAAAGCGATCATGTAGTTTTGGAAAATCGAATCTATTGTCATAATAATGCATGAATAAGGGTACTTGGGAAAACCTGGTATGTTTCAATCAACTTCATTAGTTCAAACCTGTATATTAATATTGACAAACAGTTACTAGGTCTTACTTGTAATAGTTGTGAATAAATGCTAAGCAATATGCTAAATTTTTGTCCAGATTTAGGAAATTTTGCCAGGTCACACTGACGTGGAAAATGCAGTTTTCCAGGATAGAATATCATTTCATTACTTTTAGTTATATATATCCCCACAAATGGAATTTAGCTTGTAGAAATAGTGTGAGGTAGAAACAATTGAATTCTATTCTTATGTTATGGTCTTGTAAGCGAAAAAGTATTCGTGTTCGAAAGTTAAACAAAATCAACTCATAAATAATATTAACTGATCAGATATAAATGGTTGGTAATTAAAGAGATTTAACTCAAGTGTTTTCATGTTGAAAGGGAGGTTTTACTGTGGGACGTGGGGAAGATTTTTTGCCACCCGTTAACCAGCAAAACTAGGTGTGGGATCTTCACGAATCTATTTTTGTGAATGAATGTTAGTCTATGTTCCCTTTTTCCATACACCTGAAGACATACGGATGCTATATATTAGCCAGTTGTGGTCAGTTTGTATAGACAATAAAGTGATTTCACTTTGTAAAAGTTGTTGCCAGAAATGCTGTTTTTCACAAGCAAGTTGTCAAACTTCAAACGAAATTTACACAGATTGATATGGATTTCAAAGAAAAAACCTATTTACCTACCTATATCCCGGAATCTGATTAATTCGTGGATAATGTGAGCAACTGAAATCAAGGAAGGTAAATAGCATGAAATTAAAATAGTAATCAAGAAGGATTAAAATATGGAAAATCCATAAGGTTGTCGATAATGTGAAATTCATACGTCATATGCATCATAAGTGAATATGATTTACGCAGTCATTATACAGAAAACAGTAACGCCTATCTACTTCACCTAAATCTTAAATTCTTTGCTGTGCTCATTCATGAATTTCTTCGCAGCAGTAGTCAAAATTTACAGGTTCTACGAAGTGTTTGTTACTTTCTACCTCATGAAGCACTATTCACTTGGTCGGACTATTTCTTTTAAACCAACTTCAGCTTAGTGAAATTTGATAGGTCGTGCATAACCCGATGGTCTTTGGGTAAGAAGTTTTCTCACCGAAATTGCAGGCAAATAATTTCAGGCTATTCATCGATTGACTTATGACAAAGCTACACTCACATCTAAAGAAATGTGGTGGAAGCAATCGGGGAGAAGTGCTGCTCGACCCAGGGTCTCATGCTTTTGGGCACTCATCAACATGGCGTACCTGCAACCTCTACAAAACTGATGTCCCGCCTAGGATTCAGACCTATGTTACCCAGTAATGCAGTCAGAAACGTTACCACTGAGCTATTCTGGTCACGACTGATCTCCTGCTTCCTGCCAGTTGTTCCCATTCAACTAATATCTAGTAAAGTGCATCGCGATATTGAATCAAGTAGCCTGGTGGCCACTTACATCAGCCTGATAATATGACTAGTTATTTCACTGCAGATTCTACTTAGGCCAACAGATATGATTGGTCATTGACCCAAAGGCAGATAAAGGGATTAAAGAAGGAAAAGAGTTAAAAAGTTATACGTATATGTAATTGAACAAATCAAATGACCACATCACCTAGTTGGTTGATGCAGATTAGACGACAAATTAATAAGATGTAGTGTCGACTTCATAACCACTAATCTTATGAATCCACTTTAAAATATAAGTGTCAGAGGTTTTTAAATTAACTTATCACGTAACAAACTCAAATCTGGAAACACGTGACAGCTTTTCTCGTGACCCAACAAAGTATCTGGTATTTCCATCATGAAGAGAGATGATTAACTGGGTGGAAGGAACATCAATCTTAAGGTGTTCATTGAAATATCAAGCAAACTGTACAAAGACAGATGCCGTTTCGCTAACTGAAAACAGTGCAAACAGATTTCTTAAACAATTTCTTGTGACGAAGTTGGTTGGTGCTCAGACACAACCAGCTCAAGCCAATGAGCATGTCTTCCATTCATTTATGGTTCACTTAGAACTCAGATATTGAGCAAGATTTTATATTATTCATGTTTCCTTATGTGCACAATGAAGCCTTTTGTGGCATCAAAGAGACAGAAATATAACGAGTCTGATTTGTATAGCTTCACCTTATGGATGGATTTTAAGGGTTATTTCTCTGTAATGTGAAAAGATATTCAAAAAATTTACTAACTCTACTTTCCATATAATTTTTATTAGATAAGTGTATTTTCATGATTGTGATTTTACTCTCAGCACATAAAACAGGTTATCTTGTTTTTAACACTAGGAATTAAGATCAATCTGATTGAACAGCATGTTTAGGTGTCACGAAATAAAATGAATGCATTTCATCAAGCGACTTCGTTCAATTTGATTTTGTTCAAGTTCACCAGATTCACATGTGAAAACCTTGGCGATACAATTTGATTTAACTTAACTGCATCCTTCTAGTAATTTTAGGAAACAAATTGTCTCAAACAATTAAAGTGATCCACTAGATACGAAAAATGGCATCGCTAATATCAAAATTAGGCTTTCTATACAAACATTTCTTGTAGGTGGCTGAAAAATACCTGAATCGACTAATAATGTTTGCTACTCAAATAAATGCATAAATATGTTTCAGTTAAAGCTTTATCAAACTTTTGGCATGTTTAAATGATATAGAAACCATAACGATGCGGCAGTCTAAGTTAATACAAGGGCATCTCCAACTTTATCGAATCAAAAACAGCCAAATGGCTATCTGCTGTTTCAGTCAAACTTATGTAAGCAGCGTGAGTTGTTCATTAGTTTGAGTGGCCCTAAGTTTTCTATTTCCACCACTAATTGTCAAATCCTCAACTAATCTGACTGATGCTACAAATATAAATACTTAAGTTCTTTAAATATGCATCGTTTTCTTTGAAAATAGTTCACAAATATTCAAAAAAAACACCACACAAGACAGAAGTATGAAGCTGGAAATACGTCCTTACAAACGTTCTTTGTCTCGCATTTCGACAATAAAAATTAAACAGTAGGAACCCTCTGTATGCATAGTTTTCTCTTGGTTTATTCGTCACAATCTTAAGTATTCTTCCATCTTCAGTGGAAAAGTCCCACAACCACCCATTAACCAAAGCTATCCTGAACAGCGAAATAAAGCACTTTCAATTGTTTGTCCACTGTGACTAAGGTATTCAGAGGAAACAGGAGGACAATTTTTATAATAAGGTGTATATTCAACTCTTTACAAATGAGGGAAACCTTCAGCACATCAGTTACCAAAGATAGCTAACTTGAGCATATATAAATTTCACCGTACCTGAGGAGATAAGTAACTTAGGATCAACACCCGGTTATAAACACACATCAGGTCACTTAAGTAGGACTTTGGTTCAGCAGTATTACACCTAGAAGTAATCCAACAAACAAGAAGAATAGGATAGTCTGCTTTAATATGTTACTGAGTGTTCAAATAGATAAATTGACCGACTTACACTTCATGAGGTCGATTCTCCTGTAAATAGGGATATCTTGTTTGCTTCAAGTCATACTGAATGGGATCGAAATTTTCTGGCTATGAATTCAAAAGAATTTCACACATATTAATCTAGAAAATGATGAAAACTCTTCTGATAGAATATCGGTATTTTAATAAAACCGAAACATATTTCATAGTTATCTCATTCGCAATAAGCTTCAGATACAGGCATAAAGTATGCTACAAAGTTATTAACTCACTCATCTAGGTTAATTATAGAATGCGAAACTATCAACATATTTAGATGTTGATCCCACTTTCGTCTGCTTTTCTGTAGTGTGATATCAATGTTTCTGAGTTCTTAAGAAATGAAGCTTGTACAGAACATAGTTTTGTTGATTTCATTTCCGCTTAAACCCTAGGATCCACTTCTCTTGCTGCAATAGAACCTTAGAGGACGAACCACGTATATCAGTGCACATTGCTCAAATACTTACTGGCTTAAACCATTTGATTATTGTTTGAGTGGCAAGTTTGAATTTCACTTAGGGTAACATAGAATCGTTTTTAGATAGCAATCGCTATTATGGGTTAGAAGGAATACTTGGAATGCGAAGAGGGGAATCATGGTGAACACATTAAAAGAAGCGAACATTGTCTGGACCCAGTAATTCGGTTGCTCAACATGTGATACTTACATCTATGAAACCTCACAACAAGAGACGTGTGAAATAATCCGCGGAAACAAAGATGATTATCGATAAACTTTAACCAATATTTTAGCATAAACATTCAAAACAAAAGAAAATGAAGCAGGCTTAATAACAATCAATTTTTTGTTGATCAATTTTCAAGGTGATGTCCATAGGGTTTGTTTCAACAGTAATATCGTGATATAATTGAAATTTTCGACCAAATATTTGAAATATTTTTCCAGATATAACTTACTATCCATGTCTTTGTTGAAGGAAAATATGCATTTTCCTTCATTGAACCTTCTACTGGGCGTGAAATAGTTTCTAGGCTTATAATTGGATATATGCGTCGATAGGTAGTGGTGCCAAAAACTGCAGGGTTTCCGTATGCCCTAAGGAAAAGTATAAAACTCTTTGATATAAAATTACGCCTGGTAGCTTGATGTGAACAAGTAACGCTGTGCTCTTTTCTGATCCTCAGTCAAAGTCGTGGAATTTAATGCTTCCTAATGAATATCGTAATAAATACCAAACAATTATGAAACGAAGACACTTATACAAGCTGTGGAAGTATTGAAGACTTCAGATATTGCTGTTTGGAAACGGATGGAATTTCCAAGCTAGCTTGAAATTGAAATAAATGGAAACTTGAATTTACCACCAAGTTTTCCTCGTATAGCACGATCACTGACATACGGTTCATTCATTGAAAGTGGCTCGCCCAGTGTTTCGGGGGGTGCCATATAGGAGCTTCTTCTGTATGAACCAATAGTCTAAGAAAGTAAACAACAACGAATTCATATTCACATGATAGTTATACCTTTAGAAATACACTTTGAAGTTTGTTCGTACACATATTTACAAATTTTTCAGTAGACTTGGGTAACTCCGTTGGTTCTGTGTCACATGTGTGTACATAATCCTCGTATTTAGCCAAAGGTGGGTATCTAGGTGAAAATCCTAACTCTTCACGTTCTTTTATTGAAACGTTCCTCCTATTAATGAGTGAATTCTGCTTTTCTTTTTTAAAACGTGCATCGGTCTCCAAGACGGTCTCATTATTGTTCATCACCTAACCTTGACTTGCGTCCAAGCTACAAACCGCTTTTTCAAAACACTGGATGAGTTGTTTTCAAACGTTGCTACAAGAATGGACAATTAAAACACACATCTGCATGAAGAGAGAATAAATGGATTCATTGAGCTGGCATAGTCCATCTTTTTGGATTTCGTCTTTCAGTTTCATGGGCTAGAAGATGATATATATTTGAGATAATCCATAGGTAGTCCTCCAAGTTCTGTCTCTGAACTGCGTGTTGCGGAATTTGGGTACGATGTTTCCTTGAGTTCTACTTCCGCTGTATGGGAGCTCATTCTTGGTTTGGAATTATCACGGTTGTTTTTCCGGTTCCGGGAAAGCATAGAAATTGCAGAAATAATCGATTATTAATGAATCTGCTCTCATTAGGTAGTGTTATTCCCACAAACAGCTTCTCCAGTGCAGCCATTCAATGGAAAGGGACTGTAAATATCCATCTGACCTCCTTTTGAAAATATCGGTGGGAGGGCGGTAGCAAATTCTGCAGGAAGTGACTTCCACAGTTTTCACACCTTAAGTGCAAACAAGGCAGCAGGAATCTTTGTATGTGCTTTCATGCTCTACTCTTGGCAGGTGGCCCCCAAAGTGGCGCTTCCGGTTAAAGCCTAAGAAAAAACTTTTAGGATGAACGGAATTATGAGCAGTGTGGTACAGCATGGTCATATCCCCTCTGATCCTTCGGTAGTGTGTCGGTTGCAGCCCACGGGAAACTAAGCGATTCACGTTAGGCTTGCACCTTAACTTAATCACTTTATTCGTACTTCTTCTCCGAACGGTTCTAGGACGGTGCTGTTCCTATTCAAGAATGGGGACACCACGTGCAGTTTTTCATTAAAGATGAGAACGAATATTAAGTCCATACACTATGGTGAAAAGGACCGGAACTAGACTTTCTAGAGTTTGCAGAAGAAACACAAGGACTTTAAAGGCCCTACCGACTGCAAGGTGACAATGAACCGGAGCTCCAAATGTGTCACTCAAAAGTCTCTTCCAATATTTGAGTAACAGGTATTTGTTTCACCCAGAGAATAAGAACTTCAGCCATTGTTATACTGGTCAGCAACTACCACCTTACGCTTCCCCGCATTGATAGGGAGCATGTTTTGAGCAGTTCAGTTTTACAGTTTGGCGAACAACCTCCTGGAGGACCGAGATATCCGTTGGCTCCTGCATTTCCATCCAGATCCTCAGATCATCAGCATATAATGGTGATTGAGAAATGAGGGGTTTAGGTAGGCCAGTGGTAATAGCAGGAAACGGTGGTGGATTAAAAGTAACAATAATAATAATATATTTGGAATAACGAATTATAAGAATACAAGCCATTTTTACCGCCAATACCTAGTGTTATCTTGTTAATGAAGCTGTAAAAGTTTCCAAAGAAACAAATCATCGTGCCATACAGTCTTTTGGAGTAAACAATTGTTTTGATACCGCCGGTTATAAATATTCGATAAAAGCGATGTTGCTAAACAGCAGCGGTGAAAATTAATGAGGGTATAACCCCTCAGTATGAGAGGTATCCTGTCAGTGGTGAGTCTTGCAATCTATAAGAGTATGTTGCATATGGAGTACTGATATCAAGCTAACCTGAAGATACGTCACTGTAGCTGCCAGAATCCAATAATCTTGGCCTGAAAGCGGGAAATAACTAGGCGGTGCCAACTGACGTGAACCTGACTAGTTCATGCGTTCTACTGTATAGCTTCCTAACTTCCGCGAGTGACGCACAGTCAAAGGTCGGATCAAAATACCAAAACAAGGTTTGTAGTAATCCAGTACTAGATTCGTAGCAAAATCTGTGGCACTATCAGAGCAACAATAAGTTATGTCAAAATTACAAGAATACCTCAATAGTGCCGTTGGGTAACTATACAGTCCAAAACGTTCTCGGGTACAAATACGTACCACACGGTTAAACTGGTTAAAAAATACAACTGTTAAATACCTGTCGGTCAATAGGAATATTCCCTACAAAAGGGATCAAAACTCTGCCTACAGGAATCAAATCAACAAACAAACGTTCCCAGTAGACATTCAAAAGACAAACAGTCAAATCACAGCACAACCGTAAGTTGAACCAAAACAAAATGTCGGGCGCAGTAAAACAACATCACCTTATCAACAGTCCAGCGTCACATAGTAGGAAAGTGAAACACTCATAATAAGTCTCAAACATACAAAGGCAAATACCGAGCGTAAAGTCAAATAAGACAGTTAAACAAGCAGATAACATTACACCGGCTAGGGTCAAAGGCACACCATCCATAACAAGGGTAAAAGTATTAAAATAAATCTCAATACAATCAGATAAGGATGACCAGTAGGGATTTTCACATCAATTTTCCGTCACATTCGGTATTCAATGAGTTTGCACTGTCTACAGATCCCAAGTGAAACTGGAGTTAAACATGGGGAAATCTGGGTCTGGCACTGTACGGTGTCATGCAGAGTGTATTAGTTGTCCGGGTTTGTGATACTGTAAACAGTCATTCGAACAAATTAGACCGGGTATGCAATTAAATCCCGCTGGTGTCGTCCCTTTCATGGTGGAGAACGTGAGAGGTTTGTCATCAAACCATTCAGTAAGACTTCAAGGTCGGCGCGTCGTTTGATGTTACTTTCGGTTGACTTCGTTTCTGCGTAAGTGGCTGTCAGGAATGTAAAAACTTACGTGTTTGGATGCAAACAGCATTTATTATCAACGTTTCTAGAAGCATTCCCAATTGGAGCCATGAATTTAGAAGAGGTTGTAGTCCGGGATGGATTTTCTAGCTCTTGGTGACTGTGCATCTCCAGGTGGTAAAAGATGATAGTTCTCACGTGTTGAATAGGAGTTGGAAGTGTACTTCGATGCTCACTGTGCATTGGTATGATCCACCAACACAATCTGCATATAGAGCGGGAAAGAGAAACATAGAGGCATGAGGACCGAAGTTAGTTGTCTTAGAATTTGGAGAAGCAGTATTGAAGGCTAGAGTATCTAAAGGAGACAAACAGTTCTGTATTCTACTCATAGAATATCTTTGAAGTTTCATGTAGTACATTTCTCGCGTCCTAGTTTAAGCTGCATTAATAGTGCTCAAGGCTGGTGACTTTGTTTCGTATTTGAGAACCAGTAGGGGCTTTGATATACATATACAGGGCTAGGAGAAGAGTTACTATAGTCGTGAAGGAAGGGAGGGTGGAGGTCTTAGGTTGGATCTAACGACCTCGGATAAGGGTGGCTTCCATAATTTCCCGCCATCAGGTCTGCCGTCTCGTGCTGTTAAGCATTTCTGCATTGTCTTAGTCCATCACTACTCTACTTATGCCATGTGCTATCATTGCTTTTCCCTTCTTTAGCCTATACTGTGTTTGCTAACCGTAGTGATACGACTGACGTGGAGGGGGCTATGGGTTGTTGTACTGGCCGTCAGGTACCCGGTATCATTCGCAGCCCTTGTTGTGCTGTCTCCGCGCATCAAAATACCTCAACTACTCTTGAGCCTCTCACAGATAAGGGTGGTTTCCACAGGTCCCCACCATCAGATTCGCCACCCAGTGTTGTAAAGCTGCTTTTATATTTTGAGTTATTCTACGACCTGTTGCCAATACTTTTTAAGTATGCACTATCATTAAATTTTTTTGAAGAAACTCCTTTTCCTTTTGCTAATTGCAATGTTTCCTGTAGAAGACCATGACCACTGCACCTTTTCTTTAGTACTGCAGAGTGAAGTATGCGCGTACTCTTTCCGAAGATATGCCTGGAGTGGGATAAGGGAAGGAATTTGAGCCCTAGTTGCGATGAGCTTAATTTACTTACATGGAATGAGGAGTAAAAGTAGTATTCTTCATGGTCCAGAAGGAATAGGCGTTAAATCGAGAGATCATTTGGGTTACGAAGAAATGGGGGTTACGTCAGGGTTTCGGGGCGGTTAAGTGTTGCAAACGTACCACACTCGGCTTGCTGTCTACTCTAGGCCAGTTGTTTCATTAGATTCTAAACTATGCACCCAGTTTTCGGCATTGTATACTTATGTCATTGCTGTTAGTCTCGCCTGAGTCTAGGTACCAGTAGCACCATTGTACATGGTGTTACCTTTTGTGGTTTGGCCGCCAGAGAATTGACGGGAATTGTTAGATAAAAGGAATTCACTAAGTGATCGTTGAAACTGGCCCAGATATCTACATGCTCTTACAGAAGCGGGAGGTTTGTTCCACAGCACACTGCACTGCGTTATGAAAAACCTACATCGAAGGACTGAGCGATACTTATTTATTGCAACGGTGTGTTTGCTATTAGGGAGACTATGTGAAGGTGTTGATTTAAAAGTGACAGAACATTTCGTTTTACAGTTCCCAAATGAAAGACTAAAAGGAAAGGTTAGGTTGAGCTTCAGGCAACTCAACCAGGGCGATTCTAGTTCTAGTTTTTTGCATCTTGCTTCGAATGCAAGTCCTTCGCTTTGTATTATTAGGTGCTGAGTAAAGTTTCGTTGAACGTTCTCTACTCTAATTATATCAGATGCTTTCATGTTACTACAGATAACTGTGCACTAATCCACTGTTGGGTGAACCACAACTTTGTGTGGTATAAGTTTCTCCATAGGTGTATGTTATCGCGTAGATGACTTATGAGTCATCCGTTTTGGCAAACTGCCGAGTCTGTGTACCCATAAAGTCAAAACCCTGTCGTAAGTGATGCTGAGGTCTTTCCCAGTGTTGGATATCTTCCGTATGGTGTCACCCAGGTGTAGCTTTACGTCTGTATGGATTATTTGAAATGGAGGATGCCACCTTTATTGGTTTAGAGGGAACTGCCAGGTCACGCTCCACGTGAATGTTCTCTTCAGTTCACCTCGTAGTCGCAAGAAACCTTGTGCTAGTGCTGTGTAAGGAAAGCTGTAGACTATTTCAAGTCGTCTGCGAAAGGCAGGGTGTACCATTTCAGACAATGCTGCAGATATCGTTCACATAGATAAGAAAACGAAACGGTCCTACCACACGGCTCTCGGCGATACCACTCTGTATGGGCCTAACGGAGGAGTAGCAATAACTGAATTTTACTACCTGAAAGAGGCCCCTCAGGGATGCTTCAAGCCAGGGCAGTAAAGGGTCTTGGAAACCACATGACTGCAACTTAGTGACTGGGAGTTTGTTAGGCACCTTTTTCGAATGCTTGCTTGAAGTCTGAGGAAAAGGTAGTTACGAGTAGTCCCTGTTCATACTTGCTTGAAACATAGTCCGGATAGTCAAGATAGCTGGTAGCGTATGACTGGCCTTGCAAGAATCCACATAGTGCCGGTGAAGGTAACTGGTTTGTCGTCAAGCAGTTGACAACCGCTTTCACAATCATTTTTTCCACAGTCCTAGTTACTACTGACGTGATGTTCGCAGGTCGGTAGTTTTCTATATTAGATGCCGGCCCGCATTTATGCTTGGGGTATACGTATGATAGTTTCCAGTCCTAAGGGCATTTGCCAATGGAGAGGGAGGCATTAAAGAGCTTCAAGAGAATCAGTGGTATATCTTCGCCACCTGTTTTCAGCAAGATGGTTGGAGTTTCATCAGGTCCAGCACTGTATAAGGTTCGAAGTGATGCCATGACTAGGGAAATGTTTTGCTGGTTGAAGAGCACAATACTTATCGAGCGAGCTGATGTTGTGAGCATATCAACGACCTCTGCTTTGTCCCCTTGTGGAAAGCAGCTAGCAAACTGGTAATTAAACAGCTCGGAGATTTGTAGTAGGTCATCGTAGAGGATGCCGTTGTCTGTGAACAAACTGGGGGTACTATTTCTGGAGCTGCTTGTCTGGGTTTTCATCAGTCTCACTAGTGGTTCTGCATTACCAATTTTGCTGCGCTGTATTTGTTCTTGTTTAATGGCTTCTAGTACCCTTTCCGCCCAAAATGTGTCGTATGTGTCTTAGAGCATGATAAGCGATGAAAAGCCATCGGATTTATAGTACTCTTCGCCATGGTTACGCATGTGGTTGCGTACCCTCGTATCTATAAAGTCAACTCTGTTTTTCCTGATTCCTCTTTGGAGCGCTGGAGCAATATAGTCTTGAGCTGTGCCTATATATTCATAAAATAGATCACAGAGTTCTTTGGCTGAACTGTTGGTAAAGTAGGGGCCCTAACCTAGGCAGCCGAGAAAGCATTGTAGTTCGTTCCATTTGGCATACTTGTAGTTTCTAGTTAGAACTGTTCCCGGCTTTTGGGCTAATTTTGTGCTGGATATGTTGAAGTATCCATATACTATCTTGTGACTGCTGCCTGGGAATTGTGTACTTACTTGGAGTTTTGCGGGTGTGGTTCCGTTTGTGAGGACTAGGTCCAGGACACCATTCTACCTGGTAGGGTGTTCCACATATTGTTGCCAACCCTCTGTTTTAATAATGATCATTAATTAGTCAAGGCGTTTTGTATAGCCGACTGGTGGCTGCGTCATACCTGGCATGTTAATGTCACAACAAATTGTATTCGCCGTAAGTGGTAATGATGCCACACTAACGAACACGCTTGTTAGCTTCTTGTCGTATTCGACTGAGGAGGAAGGGGGCCCGTAAGTGCATCCCTTTGGGAGGGTTTGGACCGGGTAAGTTTGGCGGTTACCCATACTGAGTCATCATCTCGTTAGGCTTGGAAGTTCAGCACTACGCAGCAGTGATATCAGACTCCTTCTCCCTTACCACGCAGTCTGTCCCTCCTGAACAAGGAATAGTTGTCGATGGAGATCTCTGTGTCGCAAATATCAGAGGTACACCACGTTTCTGTAGCCGTTATCATGGACGGATCAAATGTCAGAGATAGCAGCATAATCTCCTTCATTTTGTAGCGTACAGAGCAGGCATTAGTCAGGCGAAACCAGAGCGAGTTAAGAGTACAGAAGTGTTTGGATATATCTCGGAAAATGTTAGTACTTTCATGCATTCCCTGTGGGTCCCTGACGTACATTGCGCTAGCAGTGTCATGGCATCTAGTACAGGGCAGCAATTTGGTGCTATTTACCTCGGAAGGAGGGGGGCATTCACCACGTCGTGATTGTTATTGATACTGATGGTCGAAGTAGAGCAGATGATCTGGCGGTATTCGAATCACCTGCATTACTCGTGGCGTCGCAGCCATGGGCCTTCCGTAGAAGCCCTTCATGCACCATGCGCCGACGCGGATTTTGCTGCCAAAAGTATCGTAGAGACCATCATGAACTTGCCACTATCAACAGGTATGTTAATAGACAACCTTAACTTAATCTTCATCAGAAACAGCGGCGACGATATGTCTCTGTTCCTGCTTAAAATATTCACCCTGTCGATGGAAAGTGATGTATGCCTCACTGAATGGAGAGCCAGCTACATAACGCCTTGCTACAAGCCCGGGAATGAATCAAATGTCATTAATTACAGACCCACCAACATAACACCGGTCCTCTCCAGAACTATGGAAGCAATTAAGAGCGGTGTCTCTGATTACCCACTAACAGAAATCCTAGTCACAAAGTCTCAGCATGGTTTTGTGAAGAACAGGTCCTGTGTTGCCCGCCACTTTGATTTCTTCAACCTGCTCTGTCGTAACCTCGGGGCACGCAAAATCTTCATCGTTCTACACTTCGATGTATCAAAAGCATTTGATAAGGTATCTCGTAAGATACTCTCCAATAAAGTACGGTCGATTGGAATTTGCAACCCCTTGGTTAGTTGGATAAAATCATCTCTTCATGGCCGTACCAAAATCGTGAAAGTAAATTCCATGCAGCCTGATCCTAAACACACAGCCAGCGGAGTTATACAGGGTAGTGTTTTCGGGCCTTTGTTGTTTATAATTTATATTAACTATGTGTGTAGCTGCTTCAGTGTAGGTAAACATACCTATACTCCTGTGACTTGAAGGTTGTGTCCGTTTGCCACCCTCATGAACTGTCTAATACTCTGGATACTGCCCAACAGGAACTAAATAAACTTGCATCATTGTGTTCTGGGTCCCACCCTGACTTCACTAATGACAAATGTGGTTACGTTAGCATAGTCAACGACAACCATAACCTGGCCCCACAGGTATGTGGAAAACGGCCTCCCAGATGCTAGATCTTGGCATTAGACATTCCAGAGACTTGTCATTCTCGGACAAACAGCTTATATTGGATCCAGGTCATGTAAACTCTTGGGATGCATCATTCGTAACTTCTGCGGCACTGATTTGATGGCTCTACTTTACCATGTGTGCGTTCGCCCACTCTTAGAATATTGCCCTTTTATTCTCACTGGCCTTCGCAGAAGCAATAAACTGAAAGTCGGAGGGATGCAACATTACTTCACCTTCAGAACATTAGGAGCTGACTGCAGTCCAGACTACACAGCCAGATGTAACGTGCTTAGGTTAAAACCATTCTGGAAGAGGGGACTTAAGCTGAACCCCATGTTTTATTATAAGTTGCTGCATCAACACTTGAACCATACCGGTCCGCCCACATACAGTATGCGTAAACATAACGTATTGGTTGAAACCGAGTGTTGTACGGCGAGCCTGCGAGATGGTCTCTTTCTCAGTAAATCCAGCCACATTCGGAATTGGCTTCCAGGAGAAACATATACGGCAGTTTCTTTAACACCTTTCTGCCTTTCGCTTAATAGGCCAGAGGCAGACGATGGGTCTATCGCTCACTTAGCTGCCATCTACGAGTCCTGGGGTAGTCTTCGAGCTCCTGCTTCACAGATGGGCTTGCGATCGCATACAAGAGTGTGAGTACTGGTTCTTTTTCGCATAATGAACCTAATGAGTACTGTTTTCCCCTCAAAGCCACTACGATACACCCCAAGTATAGAAAATTTTAAGAACCTCATAGCGGAGAAACTATGTAGCTGACTCCACATATGTACATGAAAATGTACATAAGGTTCGAGTAAGCCTAAAGGAATGGCGACCTCCCTCTTCTCCAAACTGGATAGCGCGGTAGTTCCTTTTCCTTATCTCTTCGTGCATCCTCTTTCTTTTCCCGCTTGCAGCAGAAATTCGATGAGAATTTCTGATGCTGAATTTCAATTTGAACATGACTACTTAGTAGAAGTAATACCTTCTGTTTGATGCCGATAATTATTTGACTGCCTCAATCTTTTGCGGCCTCTGGACCATCCTCACGATCAGCTCATCTACTGGTCATGATTCTCCTCACGATGCGCCGTCTGAGCTTTCACAGCAGCTATGGTAGCATGAATATTCTGAACAAATGAATAAGCCAGCGACCAATTTACACACCGGCTTGGAACGCAACTTACTTGCAGTAGCTCCACACAACATGTTTTCTAGCACTCCTCATCAAGTGATCTTTTCACACGAAAGATACTACGCGCCGAATACACTTCTCGAATGATGCTGCCTACTTTAATACAAAAGATACCCGAAGTCTACGGGCAACTACTACCATCTGGACTATAGAATTTTTCAACGTCTATTTCCATCCACTTCTACAAGTGCTCCCAGTGGAACTAATCTACGTTACCTTTAAACGTGACATAAAGACCTGGAGATGAAGTGATTTAGACACTCACCTTGGTTACGTAACTGTGGATGCATTGCCGATACTCCAGATCATATACATGGGTCCCTTGTGGTTAGCGGAGCTGAAAGCTGACGAACTTTCTAGTGAATGGACAGTTATATTACAAATGCAAACGTACCACCAACGTCGACTGGTTATAACGCAAACTTTGAACATCGCTTTTCCTCCTTATGGTGTAAACCTTCTGAATAATAAATAAATGAATATTTTATTCTCATGCAGGAAATGCAGCATGAAATAAGCCTATTTACAGGCATCACCACGTCGACACATGTTGAAAAATCTACAAGATTTTAAGGGTTTTGAGTGGTACTATGGGTATGTCAGTAAGCCCTATTAAAAACACCAGAAGTTTTTGCTAGTTATGAAATGAATAATAAAATATCACTTATCGGCCTGTGCATTGTTAAAGTTTAGGTCGTTTTCGGTCATATTTTTTCACCATGGGTACCATGGGTCGTACCAAGGTCGCGCAAAATTCCGAATTCCCGTTCCAAGCAGTCGACAAGTTCGACTCGTCTTCGTAATGCCACGTCACTCTACATAAACGTCCATTTTACCATAAATTCTCATGCTTATAGCTTCGGAGACCAAATGAACCCACATTGCGAGTCCGGGGAATCTGCGAGTCATTACATGATCATGTAATCCAAGTGAATATCCATGTCCAAGCACTTCCCTATATTTATGTGTTACCGTTCGCAGCAATACAGATTTGTGCTGTGCCAGCTCTCTGGCTGGCGGATTTTCTCTCTGCCACAAGCAGATTAGGTTTTTTGGGCTCGCCCCAAGGTTCTGCGCAAGGTTCGCCTGGGACGACCTGCCATACCCCTTCACTTTGGTGCTACATCGTTTGCTTGGAGCTATACATATGCTATGATCTGACCACTTTCTGGAGATCCTCCGGTTATGCCATGGTTTCCTCCCTCCTCTCAAGAAGCGTTCAGTGCTCCGTTTTGGCTATGAGTTTCGCTTGTTTGGTATCTTCGTGGCTACCGAGACACATTCAGAGGTAGCCTCCTCATTGATACCCTTTACTAAGTCCATGTGTTTGTCGTCCACAAGGTACTCTACTCCTAGATCCATAGTGCAGTCGGCAAGTGTTGGCTTGCTGCAGCAAAGATAAGGGCGAGGCCCTTCTATGATATTTGTTCACTGAGTGCTGGATCCGACACTAACATACCACGACCGCTGCTACCGAGCTTTTTATGCTGGCAGATGGTTGCTGGTGAAAAGATAGCTCATTTTTGGCGGTTGTTTCGCTTGGGATTTTCGTCGGAAAATATTCTTTTGCAGTCCAACCCATCTCGTGGCGTTCGGTAGGTTTCGGTCGAACCTATGGCTTGAGGCTGACCCATTGTCCCAAGAATGAAAGTTGGGGCATTAAAATGCCCGCTTTAACGACGTGGCCATAACCCGAAGACATCGCTCTGAACATCACTTAGAGTACTTGTTGGTCATGTTCCATGCTGAGGGTAGGCCCTTTAGGCCCCCCTACCAGTCACCAAGCGTGTCCAACCATAAAGTGCCACCAGAAGGAGACTAGGAGCCCTAGGAGTAAAGCTTCAGTAGGCCGTTCGCCTTTGAGATGGTAGCTGATAACCTAACCCGCTACTGTCTAGTTTCATGACTCAGAAGAGCGGCTGAAGCCTCCCACGAGTCCAAGATGTATGATCGAATGAGACAAATGGGGCTGCAGATGCGGTAACCTGAGCAGCAGCAGCTGGCCATGGCAGTTAGGCTTACCACTTAACCAATTGGCCAATTGGCGGTCGTAAGCTCTGTAAAATTTTGTTCTTTCGAAACTGTTGCTTCCGTAGGGAAAAGATCCGACTGGAAAGGTGTATATCTGATTATTTTCGAGAAGAATAAATACGAGGGACGACTCGCCATTACTCAAGAAGCACTTGCAGCTGGTTCCACAAGAAATGTTCGCACACGATCTGTCCCAATTGACTTCCTCAGCTGTGTAATGTTGTCAGAGAACTGATAAGCGGAATCTCTATGTTGTTGACACCTTATTTCTCGGCGTGCACACATCACTGAGGATGTGAAGAAGAAGTTACCGAAAAGGATATTCTTTGTTCACTCAAATGGCTAGGAGGACTATTTCGGCATTTTCAAAGTTTCTGTCCTCACACTTCAAATGTTTTAGACTTTATTGAATTCCATTGCGCTCCGATTCGGTTGAATAATCTCAGAGAAAATTTTCAGGAGATCTCAGTATATCAAGCAAATTTAGCTTACCTATGTGTTCAACGTGAGTAATCAGCAGTCGCAAGTGGTAGGGAAAACATCATTTAAAGATAAACTAGGTGTTGATTTCGCATGAAATTCCACATGTAACTGACATTGCATTGCATTCTCAACAGAGTGAAATACACTGCTGTTTTCCTCGTTATTTTTTCTCTGTAAATGATCGTGAACATCTTCAAAATGAAGTCCTTTTTCCACGCTGCCACGGTCACCTTAGATTTGTGTAGGAATGTTAACTACAAGCTGCTGGGAATTTCATTTTCATTACTTACTAAAGTAAATCTCTATTAATTTGCATTTTGGGTGGTCCAAATGGGTGGTAACGGGACAGTAGAAGCATTTGCCTAACTAGTTTTAGTGTCCGAAGGGGGGGGGGAGGGAGAGCAATGGATAGCAGTTAATATAGTAGGATGAAGTTCGTTTTTAGTGAGCTTCCATCCATATCGTGAGCAAGTGCCAATTCGGCTTTCGGACGCCACTTGTATGATAAGGGTGTTTCAAGATTTACTGACTCCCAAGGGGTAGGGGTTGCCCCTGATATCTGACCCATTGTGTCGCAAGCCTAGTTTCTGTGTATCCTCTAAGGCTGGTGCTGCAAGGAAGGTTAAACAAGTGACGGAGTAGGTGTCTAGGAGATTTTTTGAATATATGAAATGTGTAATCTGGCGTTAAGCGTTAATTAAGTTCTTAAGTGAAATAAGTGCATTTTAACATACGATGTAGCCATTTAATGTAGCACTGAAGTGACTGATTATTTCACTAAGGTGGAACCATTATTGAGCATTGAAGAGGTTTGTTCTAATACACGAACTAGTCACCCGTGATTTCAACAACTTTTTCGTTGTCGTTCTATGTCGTCCTCCGATTCAAGGCGTGGAGTGCGTAAACGTACACACGATAGAGCTTTTAGCAGTCATTCGACTTCTTTGGATTCCTTACCTTCCTCATATAATAGTCAGAAACCCGCTTCAAGTGTACATTTCAAGTCAAAATCCATGTCCACAAGTTTGAAAAGGTTTGTTATGTGCCTACTGAAGTCACTTGACTTTAAGAATCCAAAAAGAACTAACGGATATAATGACAGACCCACCACCTAACTGCAGGTAAGTTGCTTATATTTTTCATTTTGTCAGTGCGTTTCCCCGAGGAGATAATTTGTATGAATGGGTTTCAACTTTGTTGGGCCCTCAAGGGTCAGTGTATGAAGGTGGAATATTTTTCCTAGATATCCATTTTTCCACCGAATATCCTTTCAAACCCCCTAAAGTACGGACGAAATATGTTACTAATAACTGTCTAGGTTATATTTAAAACGCGTATCTATCACTGCAATATTAATAGCCAAGGTATAATATGTTTGGATATACTTAAGGTAAGTTCTGTTTAAGATGTTAGTTTCGTGATTTTAAGGTCCCAAAAGAATCGATAGATTGCTTTCATAATTCACTGTTGGATTTTGGTTTACATTTGATGCCTTCTATTACTCTTGAATTTTTCGTAGTTTGCTTCGTAAAAATTTGAGGTGTTTAACACCCTTTTTAAATTATTTTCACGTGTACATGACCAGAATACTCGCTGACGATGGTTTCTTGGTCATTTATATTGGCATGAGTCATACACTGATTTCGGTTATCTGACCTTAGCACTTTCAGTCACTACTATATCAGACTCAAGCCCTACACTACTTACATTCTGTTGCAGCTAGCATGTAGTAAAACCAACACGTGAATAGTGTAGGCTTGATAATGAAGAAAGCAAGTCCATCAATGAGTCAGTATCAGCACGGGACATTGCATAACTATGTAACGGTTCGGGAGTTACTACATTTCAGCACATCAGACAATATATGAAGATGGAAGGTAAAGAAGTACAGAAAGCAGTATAAAGTGGTAGAAAGGCGTCAACGGAGGGTAAGGAGTGGTGAAATTCAGTATGATAATTAGGATGAAGATGATGTATGGATACATTCGCACGATTGTTGTCAAACGATCAACGGCTGATTTCTATTGTCTCGGACCCCAAGACTCGACTCAGTCTTCATGGAGCGATGAACACCTCTAACCTTTTCCCAGTACACCAGCTAAAAACTTATAACAGGCAGATGTAGTTCTGAACTTATTGCAATGGATATAAATGGCATGTGTATTACGCATTCTGAGCTGGCGTCTACCCCAGCGCAGATTATCATAGGAATATGTCTCAGCGAAGCTAAGGATCATGAAGTTAAGGCAGCACTGACGTGAAATCTTGAAATAGTGGCCTGAACCTTACAGTGAGTTGCAGGTCTAACTTTCGGCCTCAGGACAGTCGAAATCGATGGCTGGGCACAGTGATACAGGCGTATCAGCTTACGATATTTAAGGTGCTAAACGTTTCCTGCGAGCTAATTTATTTCTTCTCGCCTCATTTCTTAATTTTTAAGATTCATTATCGACTTTTTGTGGTGCCCCACTTTGTAATATGAACTGTGGTAACATGGATTGATAAACTCTTGTGGAGTGTTCTCTGTTAATAAATGAATTACTCCGGCAGTAGTAACATATGTGACTGCTAGTTATATGCTGTAGTTAGTCCGTGACCGGTGATCAGTTTGGGCTCATTCGGCTCTCATCCAGTGGGTTACGAGTTCAAACCATGTTCCACTTGAAAAGTCCAGTGAAGTAACAGGTTGTTTATTTGAGTACCACAATCATTGTTAAAATATTAAGCCTTGCAATAAAGGGAAACATCCCCTTCGGTGTAGCAGTGTGTTCTTGCCCTTTGTATTTGTATTAAATATTTCATCTTCAAAAATCTCTACCCAGTTATCACTTATAGTGTTTTCCGAAGTTGCTATGTATACTGATATACAGTCATACATAAAAATACGGTCATGCAAATACAGAGGTCAGGACGACCAGGTAGTATCGTCAGCCGTCACAGTAGGTGTGACCCACTGCTTGCTGCACGAGTATGCACATGGTTGTGGAGTCGGGTACTGTCAGTAATGTAATCAAACCACCAATCACATTAAAGTTTCCTTTCTGATCATCAGATTATAAGTCGTGGAGTGCGCATCACTTTGACACTGGCATGTACACGAAGTCTCCAGCCCAGACAGTTTAGTCGCACTATACATATTCAATGCTGGTTACTCCGATGGTGTCATAAGTCCTTGCGCAGTTGCTTTTTCTGAATTTGATTCAGTTTATATTAACTACTCCTCATGTTGTGCTTACTAGGATCCTAGGTCTTGAGTAGTGAACATGTTGAAAGTTAAGTGAGTGTTTATCAATCTACATTACTTGTAAATATTGTAAGGTCGAGTTCAGTTTTAGTACTACTATATGTTCGTGTGGGAGAATGCGAGGAAGATTCAGGTTTTTGATTGTCAAACTCATCACATCTGATATGCAGTGAACCCAGTCAGTAGCGATTACAAAACTAAGGAGTGAATAAAAGGCAAACTTGACAAAACGGCACTAGATTTTACTTAAATGTTGCAGATTTTCAAACTATCTGAACTAATAATCTTGGCTAGCTTAGGCAGAGGAAGTGAGGAAAACCTTGCGAGTTATCTAGTTTTCAAACTTTCATCAGTCGTACAATGTCTGGGGTCGGGTCCTCATGGTAGCAGGGATCATTATCAAGGGAAGTCAGTTCGTCGCTGTTGTACTCTCTTCACTCTCATCTTTTACCCTCTTCTCTGTTTATTTTTGGAGTATCTATTCAACCCATTACCGTCTGGTTTCATTTTGGTGTACTTTGTAGAGTATAGTAAATGCCAAAGTTACGTAATTACACCTTGTTGATGGAGCATAGAGATAACGAACTAGCGGAAAACACTGGAAAATTCCTAGTCAGGTGGTAGATGCATTATCAGCATGCGTCCTAGCGTAGTTGTGTAGGGATTGTAGTTACCAGACTTCACAGTAGCCTATGAAGCTGAAATTTAATAAGCGGAGAAACAAACAAATAGAAATGATGTGGACAATTCAGAAGAACCACAGAGAAAAACTGCTGAGTGGAATAATGATATGCGTTATGAAGTTTGAATGGATCTGAACAACTGCGATGACTTTTGAGAGATGCCACCTAATTTTCAGCTGTGTTTCGACTCAATCAACTGCAACCACAAAGCCTATACGTTACGACTCAAACGTTACTCGTTAGTGCTATCCTAGTCTGACTATACTGTCTTTCATTCTAATCCTACTTGGCATTCGGGTAATGGTGATTTGACGCTGGAACGTATTACATGACCATTTCATCCGAATTAGGCCTATAACCTCATATGCTAATTTCCCTGACTTACGAGTTCCTACTGTTTATAAACCTTCCACATTGTTAACTTCTAGTTTTCATTCACGTATCTGTTAATAATCGCATATCATCCTTAATTTTTCATAGCTCTGAAAGCCTTGGAAATGATACGAGTTTCCGCAGTAGCAATTCTAATCCCCCCAAAACTGCTTTCAAAGCTACTTATCGAAGCTACCTGGTCAGAATTAACTGACAAAAAAGCATGGATTCAGGTTTCATGTTTATTGACACGCGTCAGTAAGGCATATCTGCAACATCAAGGGAATTAATTTTTCGTCTGAGATTCGAATCCACATCAACCAGTGCTGCAGTCAGACGCTACCACTGAGTTATTCGGGCTGTCATTGACCTCCCACAGGACTGAATTAGTCAAATTAATTAGTTACAAGAGAGTAACCAGTTTAATGTTTGGTCATGTGTGCTGATCGAATCTTTTGATTATTTTATACTGTCATGAAGTTTGTAGACTTAGTATTGCGTTTTATTTCGATTGGTCGATTGATCGATATTTTCCGGTCAACACTGAGGACTAGAAAATGTGAAATTACTTACTCTCCTACAACCTATCGATGCTCATAGCAGAGTTTTGCACTCTTCGTGAGCCATTGTATTCCTTTTGTATTGTTTTTGTTGAATTTGTTGACAAGATCATTGAGCTGCATTAGTTAGTTTCTAATGGGACCCATTTGAAAGTGGTGTAGACACCTGCTTTTTAAGACTTTTCCTATTAATTCTGAGGTACCTTTCTTATATGCCAATACTATTTTCTTTTTGTGGTCGCTTTATTTACTCCTTAATATCTTATGTTTTTTCTTTCTGATGTGTATGAAGTTCACTGGATGGATAGTAGTTTACTAACTAACATTTACAATAAAATATTTCTGGGTGTCGGTCTTCTGGATGTGTTGTTAGACTTTATACACTATTCGTACGATTATATTCATCTTCATTTCGCCGAGTTGAAATGCACTGAAGGGAAATCCAGAAATCTTCCGAATATCCCCAACCAAGGTTAATCAGATCAGTTTTCAACCACATGGGACATTCTGTTGGGTCAACAAACTAATAAAATGAAAGCATTACATTTACAAAATCTACTCATGTATATGTGACTGAAAATTCCAACTGTAGGTCTGATCATGGGCAATAAATCCACACGAAATATTACCGAAGCCTGGAAATCTGATCATTGTGTATACACATTTTAAATTTATACGTAAAAAATTCACTGCACTGCCTATTGTCATATGGAGTAGCTTTGCAGATCAGTTCCAAAGCAGTTCGGAAGTGCGCTGCTGTCAATTAACACTTAGTTCAAGAAAATAGTGCTCGCGAAAGGACAATCGCAGAAAGAAAATTATTTCGTCTTAGCGTTTATTTATCAAATTCAAGGTTGATTAACACGAAAGTGTATCGCAAAAAAAGATTTTCAGCTTAATAATAATGTATATAATACTACAATAATCAGAATGCAATGGACGATATATATATATATATATATATATATATATATATATATATATATATATATATATATATATATATATATATATTTATATAACCTCGCCTGGTTAACTAGTTCACTATTTACTAGCCGGTCCTAAGCCTGGGTAAAAAGGAAAGGTTGGGCATAGTGCTAGCAACCCTTACCCGTAAAACAAATCTAACCGCTAAAGAAACTTTAAAGCACAAACGAAATATAAAAAATAAGAACAAACTTATTCCTAGCTGGAATCAGAGAGGCAAAATGACGCCGGTTGGTGAAAGCCTTCGGGAAGCCAATTGGCCGATATGTCTTCTCTGGATGAAAGCGAGAGTAAACGTGGGGACATGGGATGTCCGCACCATGTTTGAACTCAGCAAGGCAGCCCAGGTTGCAAAGGAGGTGAGAAGGTATCACATTGAAATGCCAGGAATTTGTGAAAGCAGATGGAATGGGAGTGGACTCTTCAAACTGGAAGGAAGGGAAGGTACCTGGTGATCGGAAGAAGGGCTAACTTGTCAAACTGCCGAAGAAGGGAGACCTCAGTGTTTGTAAGAACTGGCGCTCCTGTCCACCCCAAGCAAAATATTAAACCGCATCATCCTGGAGAGACTAAGGCATACGCTGGATTCAAAACTACGACCAGAACAGGCAGGCTGGATTCAGGAAGTACAAATCATGTGCGGACCAATTTGCAACGCTTCACATCATCATAGAACAAAGTATAGAATGGCAGTCAACCCTCTACCTCAACTTCATCGACTTTGATAGGGCTTTTGACAGTGTCGACCGAGAAGTAATTTGGCAGACAGCTGCATCAACACTACAGAATACCGCAAACCTTTATCAACCTCATTCAACAACTATTTGAAGACGCTACATGCCAAGTAATTGACAATGGGAAGCTCAGTGATGCTTTTGAAGTGAACTGAAGACAGGAGGGAAACAAAGTTGCCTACTATCCCCCATGATATTCCTGATTGTGGTTGACTGGATCATACAGCAAACAGTGAGGAGCGAGAAGAGGGGGATACGCTGGGCTGCGGAAAAGAACCTAGAGGACTTGGGTTTCGCCGATGACTTGTGTCTGATGTCACACAAACTCGAAGATCTACAGACGAAAACTAACAAGTTGGCAGAAGAGGTGAGGCAGCGAAGACGGGACTTCAAGTGAATATGGAGAAGACAGAAGTGATGAAGATACCGCACCACCAACAACAACAAACTCCAGTCACCATCAACGGGAGAAACTTAAAGGAAGTAACCTCCTTAACCTATCTAGGAAGCACTGTTTGAACTACAGGTGGCGGCACAGACGAGGATGTCAAAGCCAGAATGGGAAAAGCAAGACAGGTGTTCATTAGCCTGAAACCAGTGTGGAGATCTTCTGCACTCAGCACAAAGCGTGAACAAGATCCGGATTTTCAACACCAACGTCAAGTGAGTGCTTCTGTATGGTTGAGAGACTTGACGCGTTACGAAAGGGATTTCCAACAAACTACAGATATTTATCAACAGCTGCCTACGCTCGTTACTGAAGATCAGATGGTTCGCAAAAAGAATAAGCAACAAGGAACTTTGGCTGGTAACGAACCAACCAAGAACCTATCGCTGAACAAATATGCAGAAGGAAGTGGAGATGGATTGGGCATACACTGAGAAGGCCGACTAGGGACATCATGCGCCAGACCAGGCCCTCGAGTGGAACCCCCATGGGAAGCGACGAGTTGGGTGTCCGTGGGTGACATAGAGATCGTGCGAGGAGGAAATGAGAGCTTCTGGGCTGTCGTGGAACCAAGTTCAAAAGATCTCAGAGGACAGAGCGCATTGAGACGTGCTACTGAAGCCCTATGTTCCATCACGAACCCAAGGGACAAATAATATGATATAATAATAATAGTAATAATAATATGTATATATAGTGTAAACTTAATTTGCAACATTTGTGCTATAACTTGCATCTGATGTTAACTTCTCTGGCCCTCAGTATTTGTGAAACTATCCTTCTGAATCTTGACCGAAGATCGCATCAGCTAAAACTTATGTCCAAACAGCTGGAGTGGCTCATTTTTAAAAGAAAGCGAAATCATTTACAAGGCGAGTAGCACACCTTTCAGTTTTATACTCATCTGATGAAAACAAAACTAAGTGCTATGCCTTATACACTGCTAAAAAGCTTTATTTCAGTTGTTTGTCATTTGAAAAATTAGAATTCATCCGTGATCTGCAATAACCTCATTGTTTTACAGAAAGTACTCTAGCACATTAAAAATTCGGGACCTCAACTGTTTGAAAGAAACCCTTATTCACATTAAGCTAAAAATCAATAGGAATGCACTTCGAGAAGTGCTGTACTAAAAAGTGGCTAGAAATATTTAGAGAGCTGTTTATGCACGTATAATGTGTCTATCATCTTATTGACTGTTATACTTCAAAAGCACAAGTTAATTAGCTTCATAATCGACTTTCATAATGTTCTTATTATTTTTTGCTACAGATGTAAGTATAGATATAATAGCCTTTATTGAACTTAGTAACTGATCTTTTCAACATTTGGTTTTTTATATTACAGGATAATTGGTCTCCTGCTCTAACCATCAGTAAGGTTTTGCTCTCCATTTGTTCACTACTTACTGATTGCAATCCTGCTGATCCATTAGTGGGATCTATTGCTAGCCAATACATGCATAACAGATCGGAACATGACCGCATCGCGCGATTATGGACACAGAAATATGCGAATTCTGCCACCTATCCCTCTACTGGACATTCTCATAGTCTAAATACTGACCATGAGTCGGGTAGACGAGAAACACGGGTTGCGTTATCTCCTACGCCGAAGTCTTCAGACTCTGGACATTTAGGCTTCACATCCTCAAACAGAGATGACATTCTGACGGAAGTGCCATGCACAGAAAGTAGCAGCGCAAGTGCCTGTACGAGTGTTGGTGCTAGAAGTGATGGAGGAGAAAGTGTGGACGAAGTCCTAGATGATGACACTCCCGTACCTTCTACGGAACCACCCATCACCCATTCACTTACTCCAGCTTGATTATGTTGCTCCTAAACCTTGTTCATTTACCTGGTTCTTTCTTTTATTTATGGTTTCTCGCTTTGATTTAGTCCACTGGCTATTTTGTGAGGTTCTTTTGTAAAGAGGAATCATGCACAATTCATATCCTGTTTTCAGGTGATTCCAGTTCAGTTGACACTTTAGTTCTTCCTATTCGCATTCCCATGTTGGCATTTTTCATTTCTTCTAATTGGATAAAAGCTCTTCAAAGTAAATGAGGTAACTGTAGAAACCTCTTATGAGTAATATTTCTAATTGAGCATCTCAGGTTTGATAACTTTAGGTTTAATTCAAGTTGTGCTTATGCTCGTGTACATTATACTTCTAGACATTGCTATATAATTTTTGTCAGTTGCTTTCAGAAGCATTCTATTATATACTTAATTTCTTAACAGTTGTATAAATTTAGTACTATTTAAGGTATTTGTTTGCAAATATTTACTATTTCTTTGTTCTTTTTTAAATTTATGTGCCTGTGAACATATCAGCATTTTTGGTTCATTCATGTTTGTTATGTTCATTGAACATAGTATCCTTTTTAAGCAGAGATCAAATTCTTCATTTTTGGCCCAAGTGGACCAAATTTAACTAATTTTGTCATAGTATGTGTCCATGCTTGAAAGCGCGATTTGGTTAACCCATCAACTTAGCAAAATCGAAATAGTGAAACTACTTAATCTGTCTGAGCACATCCTCTTTTTAAACATTCTTCGATTATAATCAGACTGCAGATTGTTACGAAAGGATGATAAACGTTATGATGGTTTACAGACATCATCTTAATTACGGTATACGGTTTAATTCTCATCGTAATCTAGGATTACTATCACTAAGAGCATGTACAAGTCGAAGATGCGGCCCATAAAATAACCATATCTACTTTGCTTACTATATCTGGGGGTATCACATGTTGGCACTTGAGAATATGTAGTAAACCCGTCTTTCATCCGAGCAGTTGTAGTTTATAATAGCGGACAAACTCAAATTAGCTAGAATATTGCATTTGTACTGAAATGACATGATACAGATGGTATTATTATGGACAAAAAGTGGGTTTATCTGTAGCCTTCGATCGTGTCTGTGATAAATGTCATGTGAAGACAACGGAGTTCTGATGACCTAAGAAATCACCTGGTGAGAATTGTAGGTAGCATGGTTAACGTTCGACTAGTGCAGATCCATCCATTCTTCACGATAGGCCGAGAATCGTATGAACCTGTATTCATTTCCCCTTTTTATTTTATCTTTCTACTTCTACTAATATAATATATTGCTGCGACGTGTGATAACCTGAAACGCTACACTTTTGTGCGAGATTTTGCGTTGAGCTTTCTCAAAGAAAATGTAGATTTTCTATTTTATCGGATAAATTTCCCATCTTAGAAAGGAAACTGACAGTAGTCGTTTTTGCATCCTCTATGCTTAGGCAGACTAAGTTGTAGAAATATATGTACAAGTTATTGACAAGTCCTATTGTATTTATTTCAGTAATGTATTTCCAAAAGCTATTTGAGGGAACGAAGAATATTCTTTTCAATAACTACTTCCCATCCTAAAGTAATGTGTACATATTGAGGAGTTATGCATCAACAATGTTGAGATTTCGTTTATCAGTTTGTTAGTAATACTCTATAGTTGAGGAAGTCAATTGAGAAAAGTCATGTGTGAACGTGAAGGATAGAATCACTTGCTGCTAGAATAATTGACTATCTAAAGGATTATGCTGCGCAGGTAATGCTGTAAGGTGATAGTTTAATAAAATAATTGGAAGGTGATTATGAAAATTGGATGAAATAAACTAAGGGGGATAGTCTGAAGAATAATACCTTGATAGGATGTTATTCATATTGAAGGAACGAAATAGGTTTGAGGACATCATGCGCCAGGCCCTCGAGCGAAACCCAAATGGGAAACGGCGAGTTGGGCGTCCGAGGCGGGGATGACGTGGAGGAAGGAATAAAAGCTTCTGTGCAGTCGTGGAGCCAGCTTAAAAAGACTGCAGAGAACAGAGTGAAATGGCGATGTGCTAATGAAGCCCCTTGTTTCACTAGTTAGTTAGAAGGGATCATTTTTAGTTGTTAAACATCAATTAACAGTTCAGTGTAACCAATCATTGCCCACTACTATCCTCCCTAAATATTTCTGATGCGAGACCACTGGAACCTGCTGCTACTAGTCATTTCACGATACTCACGAACTTCAACTAGAAAGTGGTCGTTTGACAAGTGGCTGGAACCAGTTGAACTGCTCATCAGGGTTATCCACATTGTGAATCTCAGACCGATACTGGTCCCTCATAGTCTTACTGACCATTGAACTTGCTTTGAAAAGCCTAAACAACTAACTGGTTATGCTGGTCGTCGCTGCATTTACCATTTCTCTGTTCACCACCGCTGTGTCGCTACAAAGACACTTAGTAAGTCTGCATTTGAACTGCTTCCGCCCTACAATCTGATTGTAGCTTTCTGGAATGAGTTTACATGAATCTGTTAATTGAGATTTAGCATCTGAAATAAACTGCCCCTGAAAATCAGTTACGGCTTTACCTTCTGCATAAACTGCAGACGGCGCTTAACTTCCCACAATGAGCAGGGTTGTCCTATTTCGATGACCGTCCAAACTGTTTTCCGAAAGCAGCTTTAGAATAATCACTGATCGAAATTCAGAACGGTTTCCTAACAATTACTATCAAACATACACCTGAGCAGTATCCAAGCACACTCCAGAAGGAATGACAATCACCAGGCGACCTCTCCAGCAGCAACTGACAAGATTAAGACGCATCTGTGTACACTGTCGTTATGTCAGTAAAGATCATATCGGAAAGTATCACTGTGTGCACTGTCAAGGAAACTTATGTCTGAAATTGTTGCTAACCGTAGATAGGCGGTTGTCTGAGTACAGTCCCAGCAGGTGACTACCATTATCCGTTCGTACTGCTAGGATTACAAAGTACCTTTTTGTCTTTTTGTGCATTGTGGTCACCTGCTACGACAGCATTCGTCATCTACTTCATCCGAACTGCAGTCAGTAGGTGCGTAGACAGAGACAATGGCAGGTTCCACTGCTGTTTTCATTCCTCACTGTAGTGTTCAGTCGAGCAGTGCATACACGACTGTAAACTTGAAACCAGTCGAGCAGAGGACTTCTTACCATAGAAACTAATGCTATACCTAAACCTGCTGGCTCGCGAGAACTAGCTATCCAGTCTCCAGGGCGAAGTTTACACATTTGCCACAGTGACTTAGTGAGGTTAAGTGAATGATAACCCTTAAACCGTCTTTGGGTGTCTCACGAATACATGTCCGTAGCCAGAATTTTGGTTAGCGTAGACTATTACCCAGTTTGATGGAGAATGCGTACATTGAAAGTCGTTATCAAGAGCTGGAAACATTCAAGATGACGTTGAAATATCGACGGAGAGACGTGAAGAAAGATTAAAAGGTAGGGATGTGGAAAAATTGTAATCGTCTAAGAAGACGAATTCTGACAGAGGTCTGACGGTACTTGACACTTCCTGTCTATCCACAAAGTCAAAGTCCCTTCTTCTTGAGATACCTGAGAAAGAAATTGGTTTAGGAATAGTGCTACACGGTCACACGGCATTTTACGGAGTTTGCTATTCGAAAGTAATTGAACTTCTCCCGAACTGTGAAAAATGAGAGGGAAGGAATGTGCTGTATTCTTACGACTGAACTTTTTTAACCTCCCATTTAGATAATGGAAGGCAGGTTATCTACGGTTAACACCTTACTAGTGTTACAACCCGTACATCCAGCAGTATAACTTCGTACTCGTACCCGTTAGCTACACTACGACGGTTACTGCTTTCCACCCGCAGGCTTTACTGGCTGTAGACAACGATACAAAATTGAGCGACTGAGGAAATAGTGCGATTAAAAAAAATGGTCGTGAATTCTGGACAACTGCACGCTAGTAGATTTAGATTCGATATTTGCTTCGACATCTGTAAGCTGAGTAATTAAACCGTAAACTAGAAGAGGTAATAAAATGGTAGTTAGTGTGCTAGTCTTGTTACATATAACAGATATGAATTCTGTAGTGCTAAGAAGTTTGTAAAATCGTTGCGATGAGATTCTATCCTTTATTTTTCAACAAACTATGGAATATTACTTATAAGTGCAAATAAACATTTCATGAGAATAGCAAAATAAATATAATGTTTATTTTCAAAAGAGATAGAAACTGATCTTTTACAATATTAGTGGTAAAAAATATGAAAATATACATCAGTGGGTTGAAGTAAATTAATATGATAGTGTATCTTAATGTATGAGAATAGATATCATAAATCATCACAAATGGTTGAATTATTCATCGAGCCGTATTCGATGAACTTTCAAAAAATACACCTACTCGAGGTAGTAATTCATAGAACAATATATAAGCGTTGTCATTCTGAAAAGAAACAGAAAAACAATACGAAAGGATGTTGAACATACAACGTAAACAGAAAACTCCTCTGTATAATAGTCTCAACAATCGAATTGGAACTACCGAATAGTCTTGAGAAAAATATATTGTTTAAAAAACAAAAACGAATTCAGAAACTTTTTGGACCATGAAAAGGTAAAGATATTTTCTGATCAGCTAAGAAAAACAAAGTAGACAAATACTCAAGTGTGGAGGAAGTGAACTCAGAGTGAAATCATCCGAAGTAAGTAGTAAAAAGAGAAAAACAGGAAATTCAATATTTAGGAACAGATATCTTCAGTCCTATTTTAAAAAATAAGGAACCTAAAACTGTTTTCAGGAGCACGTTGGGACATAATCTTATCACGGTTTTACTATGTTTCCGACAGAATTTGTAACGAAAACAGAAAAACTTCGCAATACAGTCGAGGAGTTCTTGTCTTTCCTAAATATTTTTTCAATGGATAATAAGATTTTATGTACATTCGATTTATATTATGTTTGTTATATGCAATACAAAGAACCGTAATAATCGAACTTTTTAGCCAAATTATTTCAACATTTCTGATAAAATGTCACCCAAATTTATGTACACATTTCCCTTTCAACTCCCTGGTTGTGGAAAACCAACTCATGAATTCAATGAAGAAGATTAATGATACGCCTGAAATTCAGCATATTAGTAATATCTAAAATATGATTATTTTACAAAACAGTAACAAATCGTCGTTTAACAAACTGATTACTGATGTAGCTATCAAGCCCTAATTGTTTGATACATGTGAAAGTCTACTAATCAAGCTTGTAATTTAGTCACTGGGGGTAAATGATGATACGGCGAAGCACTGAACTTGATGTTATTTATTACCGACAGAAAGCTCTAGATATAGGTGTCTTGTTTCTTAACTCAATGACTGCGATAAGTGCTGAACACTTAAGACTTGACAGCCATATCGATGAGCAGTTTGTGCATTTTCATCTTCATCACTGACAACATGTAAAACTAATTTATCTCTTATTTCATTGATTCAGACAGATTATGTTATTGTTAACACTCAGGCATCAATGGACCTATCCTGCGGTAACTATGCAGCTGTACATTTGGTTTGTGCTAAAGTCTCACAAACAAGCAGATCCAGTCTTAGACAGCTAGATGAACAAGAGAGGACTTTTCACGAACATTTCTTTGGCGGGACTGATCTTGTTCTTCTAATCAAGCATCCATTTAGTAAAATTTATTACAGTTAAATTAGTATGACTCCTAATAAGAATCAGGAGTCAGCGATCGAGAACTCTTGATGATTTGATTGAAAATCGGTCACTGACATCTCCTAAAGCTTAAATATTTGTAGTAACCTTTATCTTTAAATTGTTTATTTTCTCACACAACTTTGTCTACTTTGATATCGCTCTTTTTCTATTTACTTGTTCTTTGTACACTACTGCGAAGTCCGTCAACGTGAGTCAATGCACATGAGTCCAAGGTTTTCTATGCCAACTTTTGCCTTTCCGTATATTTGACTCCGAATAAATGAGAATACTGTACATTACAGTGCAACAAGTTCATCCGGAAATCAAGGTGAACAGTTTTTAGTCAGGTTTTAAATAGTGAAACATTACAAACAATCACAATAGTCATATGAGGTTCGCATTCACAGAAGAGATATTATCCGCATACAGAGGGAATTGCAACTATCAGTTGTATATATTGTCCTATAACAAGTGCATCAACTATTGCGAATACACATTTTCATGCTGCATTTCCTGTTAACTTAAATTATCACCTCGTTACACAAAACGATTGATCATCTTCTATAATGTCATATATAAAAGTCAATATCATCTTATTTAGATAGGCCACTACAACTAAATATTTTGTTTACTTCTAAAATAGTTTAATACGAGAGTGAGATATCTTTATTATCCTATATGAATCCATATTCTATACAAGTTACCGAATCCTTTTGTTTTAAAATAAACTCCTTGATATACTAAAGCAGAAAAAAAAAAATCAAAGTCTAGTTGTTTTACCGTTTTCTATCAAAAAAATTAGGCAAGGAAATATGGACATTTACTTAATGAATGGATTAATGCTAGCGAATGGTTCAGTGACTGACTGAAAAAATCAACGTGGAACTTCGCACACGCGTGCATCGGCTCACGTTGTCGCACTTCACAGAAGTACACAAAGAACAAGTGCATAGAATAAGAGTGATATCAAAGTAGATAAAGTAGTGTGAGAGAATAAAAAATTTGAAGATAATGGTTAGTGTTAACATTTAAGCTTTAGATGTCAAGGAGTGAATACATCTGCGCCGTTGAGACTGATTTTAAGTCATGTCACCATTGATTTCTATTGTCTCGGTGACCCCAACCATGTGTCTACATCTCCCCACAAGATTCAGACCAACAGTAAGAGATTTCATTGACTGGTGTTATGTCTTGGTCTGGCCACCTTGAGCCCCTCTTCCAACTTAATCCAACTTCTTCCAGAATTTCATATTGACAAAGGTGGTGGCTCAGCATGTGCATTACATATCCAAGCCATCTCAGTAGTTTCATAGGTGGTTTAATACACGAAAACAATAGACAATGAAATTGTGTTTAGTATTTTACTTTGTTATTCTTGATTATACAAGGCATTTGTTCCACTTTGTCTCAATTTCTTCATGCAGAAGAACGAGTTTTTTTTTCATACTACGAACAGTAGCCAATTGTCTGTTGCAGCTGACTAAACATATTTTTTCCTGTGAAATTTTTTACTTTCAGAATTATTTTGGAAAAGGTTTTGAAGTTATCAAAGATTATTGTTTGTCAAAACATTTATTTACATTGTGATTGTACGCTGAAGCTGATTTGTATGCTTCACTCCACTAATCTGCCTTCGTGAAACTTTAGGTCCGTTTAGAAATTGTTCTTTACTGTTATATTTTATTTAGACGTCAATCAAGGACTTTCTCAATGTATTCGGCTGCTTTCAGTCTCAAAAACTTTTGGTTTGACATCTTAATGATTCATTGTCAGTGGTATAGCACCATTGAAAAAAATATCCACGTTTTAATGCCAAATTGGTCATCAGATTCTAGTAACACAAGATGAGAAACCCAGAGGGTTATTATTATGATTTTCAACCTGTAAGAAACGACAGTTCAATGTTTTTCGCATGCCTCAGATCCAATAAATCATACACAGAAACTATATGCGTATGTTCAACTAAAAATAAAAGAAGTCATAGACAGATGGAAAGAAAAACGAAATAATACGGTTTGCGAATATCTGATTATTTTGTCTTATATTAAATGACTATTCGAATATGAAAACACTTGAGTAGGTGAGGAATACAGTTGGCGGTTAATAAGCCTACATGGGTCGGTAATTAAATAATAGTGAACCTAACTCTCAAGCTCTAGATGCTGAGAAAATCTTACAAACCAACAGTGTGTTATGCTTTCGCTAAGCTGAGGGATATACCACGTTAGTGTGATTCACTTGATGTTAAATGTTTGGAGTCGATCGGAAGAAAGCCCTACATGACCCCAACTTGGTATTTGTTGGCATTCATCAGGAAGACAAATCTACAACTAATAAGATTATTGATAAAGACTTGAGTTTCCGTAATGAGTGAGTCAGGTTTGAATCTTATGTGCAATATGAGTTTTTTCGAAGTTGTAAATGTGTACTGCAAATAAAAGCACACGAAGGCAAGGCTGGTATTAAGAAGTAGGAAATATAGATTATTGGATTCCGACTAAGTGGCTGAATGGCAACGTGCTGGCCGCGGAACCTGAAGGTCCAAAGTTCGATCCCTGGAGGGGTCATGAGTGTGCACTGCTGAGTCTCATACTACGACGAAACAGCTGTCTATTGCCCCAACGTTACCAACGTTTCTCCAACTGATATCAGTCTATGATGAATACCAGCCGGAAACTAACCAATAAAACCCCTACAAGCCTCCAAATTGAATTACACAAAGGTAATTTGCATAGCAAATTGATGTTCACCAAATGACTTGTAAAAACAACAAGAAGTTTGCTTCATTGCAAGCTTTTACTGCTACTCCAGGCACACTGGATTAGCGATCTGACTCATTGTTATAGGCATTTGAGTGTTAATCATTGAGTCATGAGTTCGAATTAACTTCATCTAATCTAGGCAACCGAGTCATAATATACTTCTTAATAAACTAATGCATACACCCATATCAAGTTGTCGAATGATAAAATTTAAAAAAAGGAGAACGTTTGTTCTTCAACATGGATGTTTTAGTAATGACTTTAAGTATGATTAAACAATTTGGCAGTTCTTAAGGTTGATAATTTGCCTCTGTTGACGTGACTTCATGTCCAATGCATGATTATCTTTTAGATTGAGTGTATGCCATCAGAAGTTAAGTTAACTACTTAAGTAGTTCGTATCCATATGTTAGGAAAAACAGTTGCCTTCGTCTTTTGAACCTACATGCATGCAGTAAAATGAAAAATATATATCATACCTCCTTTACAGATTAAAATTATAAGCATGCATTTCACCAGTAAGAATTCGCATCACATCTTATTGACTATTTGTTATCTGAAGACAAAAGTATCGTTACGCCAACTTAGTTGTATTTTTTTGTAAATCACTGTAATTGTTTCTTTTATTACAAGATTCATATACACACAAACAAGCCATTACTTCAAATTAGAAAAATCCAAATCATAGTTACTACGATAGTTCTGGAAGAATTGCAGTGCTAACTTAGATAAATTAATTATAAAGATAAGTAAAGTATTTTCGAGATGAGTGGAGATTTTTAATTTAGAAGTAATATTCATCATGGACTGACACTAGTTGGGGAACCATTGAAAATCAGGGAGCACTGGACAGCCGTTTTGTCCTAGTATGGGACTCCTCAGCAGTACGCACCCACAACCCGGCTAGGGACCGAACTCGGGACCTTCAGGTTTCACGGCGAACGCGTTAACGATTCAGCCACTGGGTCGGTTCCCAGTGGTTTACAATTTCCAAATTCTGTCAATTCACAACATAGCGTGACTGTCAGGCAATGTCTTCAGTTAGCATCCACTTCACTTCCAACTGGTTGACCTCAGTTGGATCCCTAGCCGGGTCGTGGGTGCGTACTGCTGAGGAGTTCCATACTAGGACGAAACGACTGTCCAGTGCTCCCAGATTTTCAATGGTTCCCTAACTAATGTCAGTCCATGATAAATACTACTTCTAAATAAAAATAAGTCTTAATATGATCCCAATGTGTTTTAAACATCAAAATAAAAGTTTTCTAAACTTTTCACTGTGAAAAGTTACTTCATCAGAAGTTCTGTTATCCGAGATTCATATCGTTTAAGTTAGGAGACACTAAGTATTCTAACGAATTCAACTGGTAAGCATTCAAATCGTGAGTAAATACCTGTTTTGTCGTCTTAATATAGTTATCAGTCATTTGGATATCAATACAGTATTTTTCTGACAAAGCACCCAAAAAAACATTTTGTCTTACCTAAGTATGTAGAAGAATAAAAATACTAGATTTCCTCATGAAAAGGAGTAAAATTTGAAAGAAAAAAAATCTACAAGTGTGTAAAACAATTTTTAGAGGTGTAGAATTAAAGCGAACCGAAGAAATTGACAAATACATGTCTACAGATTTAATTTATTAACTGAAGTTTTCTACTGATTACTGCCAATAATCTAGCATCAAATAAAGTATAGTGGGCGTAGCAACCAAGTTAATCAAAATGTTTGGCAATACATTTCTTGATAATAAATCAATATACTATTTTTCACCTACTTGTATTTCATTTCTATTCAATAATGATACACTTTCATCATCATATTCATACCATCGACTATCACGGATATTTCGACAGAAGGCCGTATCTGTTGAAATGTAAAATATTAGAATGTCTTGTTGAAGTATATTATGCGGGAAAATGCAATGTTTCAACTCCACTTTTATGGATTAATAAAAAATTACAAGTGAAACAAGAACTTTTGCAGATACGATGATAAAACGTAGAAAAGGTTAGGGAATGATTGAAATGAAACACGGCGATAACGATGAAATTAATAACTCTTGCTTTGGATGATCCCTGTCCGAACAGGTTTTCAAGAAGGAGTGGCAATCTTCTGTCGACCATATTCAGAGATACCTAATAGCAATAGGGTTTATCTGTTGTTCATTTATGAGTAGGAATCATTGGATACCACTTCAGAGAGTATCTCTCTTTACGTCTGGAGTTCATGCTGACAGGAAGTGGGTGGTTGCCTGAGGGCAGTTGCAACAGGTGACTGCCAATATCCGTTTGTACAGCCACGATTACGAAGGTGCCACCAATGTGCCCTTCTGTCTGACTTAACCTACTTATCTGTGCAATGAAATCACTTGGTACAACAACCACTACTGATCGTTTGGAGTTCAGTAGGAGGCTGCACACCTTTCGGTAGAAATCATCATCCACTTCACGTGAACTATAGTCAGTGAGTGCATCAGCAGAGACTAGCCACCGAATCTCCAGAAATTCAAAGGGTAAAATTTACACTCACTACATCGAATGAGTACAGTTAGATGAAGGAAAATCAAAACGCACTCAGTAACCTCGTGCACATTTATATAGTGGGCAATTAATTACATATATTTTGTGGGGCTAATGATACTTTGCTGTTCAAACCTCCGTGAGTGGAGCGATGTTCAACCTTGTGGCCCACTGACTGGAAGTCAGCTGCATAATCCATTGAGCCACAGCTCTACCCCTCACCTTTAGGTTTCGTAGTGATGTTTTAGATATGCAACATATGATTATGGCCCGAGATATCAAGGTTTTGGATACAGAAGCATATTGTTGGAGGGTGCGGACAGTAAGAGCTCTGATGTGTAGTTTGCAGCGCGGAGATCAGGGATAATGCACTGTGAATTCAATTCGTTTTCAAGAGCTACGAAGTTGAAAGATATTCAAGATGGAGCCAGAGTATTGACAAGAGGATGTGAGAAAGATTAGGAGGCAAATATAAGGAAGGTTGATACTGAACAGAGGAGACATGGATCTTTAAAAAGTTGTGAAGGCGACTGACGCTTCCTGAGTCTATTCCCAAACAGACAATTAGGGGAAATATAGGGAAAGTACGCAAAATTCTATGTGCTTTGATAAAATACACAAAATTTTGCGTGCTTTGAAGAATGATGGAGGTTGGAAGTATCGCAGCCTTCCTAAGGGTTATGGAAAATAAATTTCGAGCAAAGCTTTTTCTATGCTTTTCATTATTGTCGAAGTATATCCCCTAAAGTTTTCACACGATTACACCTGCTACAGGATGTTTATATAAACTGCATTCCTATTCTCGCTATGCAGGTGAGTGACGATGCTATGCAGCATTGTTGGTTTTTCAATGTTAATGACGCATATACATAGAAGGCCACTGAGTGTTGACTGTTTCTTTTGCATTCTGACCCAGCCGTTCTTAAGAAAATTCTTTACATTGCCTCTATATGGCAACTTCATCGGACTATCTCCCTGCACATACTATCCCACCTTAAATTTTGTAGACAGTAATGGGAGTCCGTAAAACATGACCCAGTCAACATTTCTGATGAGCCGTTTACATCAACTAATATAGGTATATTTAAGTGTTCAGCAAGTAAGGCATGAATATAGTTGATGATATACTATGTAGATGCATTGTCGTTTCCTCTAAGAATCATGAGGTAGTAATACCGCTGCTCCACACATTCAGTTAACGTTTTCCACAAAAGCAACCTCCTTTTCATGATGACTGTAATGGAAGCTTGCTCTTCCGTTACAAGAAAACTGATTTGCATGTCAGCCATCACGGCATGTTTCGGATATGTATTCATAAATTTCCCATTTCCGTAATTCCTCTACCCAGTGCTCAGATAAAAAGTTCTTGCTGCTCCACACTCCAGATAAAAAACGCATTGTCATCATATCCCGCGAATGGATGCTATCCACGGATACATGCTTGTTCCGAGAAGGTCGTTATGGAAAGACACTGAAAGCGAACAGGACTTGGATAATCAAAACTATTTTTACATGAATCTTAGAGATAACATATGCAGGAGAGATGACGGGAAGAAGTTTGCAGACCAGGGTAAGTACTTCATTGAATCAGATAAAAATGGCAAATATGTAACTACGGTAATTATTGACATTCGTAAGATTGTTACTTTTAGCCTGCATGAAACGTCTTAATGCCACATACATCTTACTTAAGAACCCTTCATATCCCGTTTACAGGATCCATTGCATCTCAACAGTGATCATTCTAAGTAAGTTAACTAAACACATATCTATCGCTATTTTTCACACATATATGTGTTCTTTTACACGAAGTAAATGACTCAATCCCACTTTTCTTGTCTTTCAGGGGCAGACAAAGGACACAATCTTTCAACCTAATCAATGATGATTGAAATCATGTAGTTTTCATTTATGACACCAACTATTTTTGGACATATGACTGTTTCCTTCATTCATTATCTTGTAAACTTCAAGATCAAAATTTGACCTGATAGAGTTGAATAAGTTGAGCATTGGGTAATTAGATTATAAGTGAAATATATTTTTTAAAATCCCAATGAAGTAGAAAAATTAGTTTCTGGCGTTTCGCAACTTCGTGGAAATCTCTTCTTCGGCGAATAAAACCCGTACAAGTTATCGATAGTTCAAATAGTAAAAGGTGACGACTCAAATCACATTGTCTATACATGATGATGAACATTTACGTTCATTGGGATTTTACAAAATATATTTCATTTTCCGATGTAAAGTGGCATGATAATATGAATTGGGTGGTTAACTAGAGTTAATTAACGTATCGGTTATGTAAGAATAAAATTTGCCGTCTCAAAGATTATGCAACACGCACGCGTGTTGCGGAAAGGTAAGTTAAATCAATTTTGGCGAAATTCTGGTGAAGTTATATTTATTTTGGTAAAATTTTAGGGATATGCAAATACGAATTTGGGGGCATTCTGAGGAAACACGCACTCTGGGTAAAATGTGGATTAATTATTGCATTTCCCCGATATTTCCCCCAATATTTTACATTGGTTTTCCCCAATTTTTAGCTTACATCGATCGATGTAGATTAATTCATCTTGACTTGCGTGAAAAAGAAATGGGATTAGTAATAGCGGCATCTGACTGTAGAGCATAATGCTATCTACTAGAGGATAGTCACACAAGGTTTTTTCCGAAGTTTGTGATTCAACTTTGACTGTCTTAAATCCAGCTGAAAAATCTACACTGCTGGTGGCGGAAAGTCGCAGGGCAGGAGGATGTGCTATTTTCGGGGGTGACATTTTCTGACCTCCTTTCGATTGGAGGGGGAATATTAGCTGTTCATCCATCGGGAACAATTCGCTTCAGCTACATTTTTGTCCCGCCATGAGTAAAACTTAGCCTTTAGATTACTAGATAGTCTAGCAAACTATGCGGTATACATCCTCGTGATGCAACACAATTCAGTTCAAAATACGTATATAATTATTTAATGCACTTACAATGACCACTTTCCATTGTACCACGATGATTCTATATGTAAATCAGAGAAAAAGTGCAAATTAATCTTTCATGAAAAACAATGAATGGTCCTTTAAGTGCAAAAAAGTTACATAAGAGATGAGACAAAATTCGTATGATTAAAATGCAATAATATAATCTTTATTATTTGGCTATTCAGTGAACCGATGTCAGTAACCTCAACAAAGTCCTGAATGCCAAAATTAACTAAACGCATTGAAATCCGAACAATAGCAAATATTCCTTCAATCCTACAGATAACATCCGTTAACAAGTAATAGTAAAGCAAAAAGTATAGGTCAGTGATATCTTGTAGATCAATTTCTACGATGTTAGATCGATAATCAAGCATGGTGACATTCAGTAAATTAATTGTCAGGAGACATTTTATCATTTAGAGATCAGAAAGTTTAACGAGTATCAAAGCACAATAACTATTGCTGCAATTATATCAATACCTTTCATTAACGTTATATCAGTACTTAGCTGTATATTTATACAGCAGGACTAGTGCTGTTTGTTTGTCATTAAAACTACGTGCTTTCACGCCGGATCAGATGCGATTATAGGTATGAACTTGTGTATTGATCATCAAACGTGTTTTGACTTCTGTTGATTGGATTAGATTGATAAGACATTTTCTGACAATACAAACATCTGATATATATATATATATATATATATATATATATATATATATATATATATATATATATATAAACTATTATTATTACTGTTATCACCATCATTATTATGGACATCGTTCGATAGAAATAACCTACCAAGACAGCGAATAAAGCATATTCACTGGAATGCAATTTGGGACCCACAATAAAGGGAGCCATATCTAGACTTTCAACAGGAAAATTTACACTTGTTGTCTGTTTCCTCCAGTTACCATATTCATATCGAAACCTAAAATTAGAATTAATAGATACTATAAGTAGATCCTTAAGCTAGTGAATGAAAACATTTTGAGGATTAACCTCAGTATTCACTTAGACTGAATCAGCTAAAATTCATCTTAAGATATTCAATATACTTGATTGTACAATACAAGGTGACAGTGAAACGAGTTTTATTGTCGGAAAAATTTGATTCAGGAAATAAAGACAACTAAAACATGAGGTGATGGTGGTTCGGTGTTCTCTGAACTTTGGTATTTTGTCGTGGAGGCTTCATCTCCAGACTTGGTGAAGCCCTCAGTACTAACTTTATAGAGAAGTCACCTTTTAATGAAGGTAGCGCTGACAAAATACCAAATCTCAAAGAACACTTAACCAGCATCATCCTCAGCCTGGGCTAAAAATCTTTTTGATCAGTTTAAATCATGAGACTTCGAAATCCAGTTCTGTGAAATAGAATTAATTTATTAGCTCGTATTCCCTGTGACCAATTTAAAATATGTGATAGAAACCAACGGTTTAAGCGTTATACCAATAAAATCTGTATTCTTAGTGTTTCCGGTAAATATTACACAGTTGAATAACCCGTGAAATATTACTCTCAAAGACAGACTACTCTGATATGACTGCTAGACTCCAAACTAATGAACACAAGCTCCTCTCACATTAATAAAACAAAGTGCAACTGGATAACTTACTATAGATCCTATACTAGGCAGTGAGTCACATTAATGTGTGAAGGCTTATAATATTATACACTGGTTCAGCCTGGGTACAGCGGAGAAGTTCAAAGTTCTTATCATACTTATTTACAAACAAAATCTACCTAACATTACTAAAAAATAAAGAAGAGGTCAAAGTTGTTCACATAGTTTCTGAAAATGATTCAGTACGAACACAAAGTACAAATAAAAACCATATATGTATATTACCAATCTGATATATTCTGTTATCTAATATTAAGTGAGATTGAGCAGCTGGCAATCCGTACAAGAAACAGTTAGAATTTCTGTTTCAAGTGTACAGTATAAACACCAATCTTTTAAGTTACTTCCTAAGTTTACGGCAGTTTCCTGAGTAAAAGGTATACACAGTACGATAAATCAGGTTCCTGTAGGCATCTGACAATTCGAAAGACTGTAAATACTATTTCTGTAGATTACCTTCATCTTCTGGTCTAATATCATCATCATCATCATAAACCGATTTATTCGTGGTAATTATTAGGAACATTGTTTTGTTGATTTTAAATAATAAGCATTTTATTCATTCATAAAGATACGACCATAGTAGATCATTATCCAGAAGCATAAGCGTAGTCTAAACTTCTATAAGGCAAGCTTATCAACCAACGATGGTTATAAGATAACAGTGTACATTGAATTGAACAAAAGTAGAATTTTAGATAGGAGATTAATATCTATCTTGTTAGAAATTCAATCAAATCTATTTATGACTCATCACTTAATAGGAATTTGTTTTTGTAGTTATACGAGCATGTATTACATGACGTGGAGTCAAGTAATACAATAGTGACATTTTGGTATTTAAAGTGTAATGAAATGTAAAATTTCATTGCATTTTCAGACAAACACATAAAAAAGTACTTTCTGTATTGGAAAACTAAGTTACTCAGGAAATCATAATTGGGCTTTGAATTAAGGTTTCTAAAAGATAAAAAGAGACCATCATAAAACCTTTTGATGTTTCAGTTAACTCTTTTTGCTTTTAGATCTTGGTTGGTATACTAAGACAACAAATGTGAACGACATATTTGGCTTCAAAACAAACGAAAAATGACATACTGAAAGAAATAGGAACTGCACATATCAATTCTGTGGACAGCTACTTTACAGAATGACCAAAATCTTCCAAATACTAAACTTCTGATTAGAAGAACGATTATAATGCACACAGGTGAATATCTAACACAACTTCACACTTTACTTGCTTTTATGATGATAACTTCCCTAACTGAAACCTACTTTTCGTGTATAAATAAGTCTATTGATTTTAACCTGTTTAACGCATAAGAAAAATGACAAACACTCTAACTGAGCTGCGTGGTGAGTTGATAATCCTGGGATGACAAACTGTTGGACGTCTTAGATGAAATGCTGGTGCAGACATACTCCACTAAGTAACACATGCTGTAAATATCGAACATCCTAATATTTTAATCCCATCCGCTATTGAAAAGACGAGAATCTGAAGATCTATTTCACAAAGTTCACAACCTTTCAGGTATATGAAATTAAAACAATAAGTAGTATTAACAGTTAAATAATACTATTAATGAAAATGTTAAGAAAATAAGAAATTACCTCTTCAAGTGTATAATCAAATACGTTGGTAATTTCCATAATTCTATGCATTTGGAAGCATCTCGTCTAGTATCACAAGTTGGACAGTGCCAACGGCAAGGACCGACCATTTCTTCTTTTTTAAGAAACAACTCAAGACAATTCTATGAGATTAAAAAAGAAAAAAACAGACAGTTCATGTATTGTATTTCGAGGTTAATGGGTAGTATTCACCACGGACTGACATCAGTTGGGGAATCATTGAAAACTGGGAGCACTGAACAGCTGTTTCGTTCTAGCATGGAACTAATCGGTAGCACGTACCCACGACTTAGATAGGGATCGAACCCAAGAACTTCAGGTCTCACGTCAAATACGTTAAACATTCAGCCACTGGGTAAGAGTCCGATGGTTCCCAGTTTCCTACTTCTGCAATTTCGCAATATACGGCGACTATCACCTACGATCTTCAGTTAGCATACGCTTTTCTTCCCACTGGCTGACCGCATAAGTCACAGCTTCTGATTAGAACTTCAGGATATCCATCTAGAAGCATGTCACTAATGAGGATTATACAGTAGTGTATTTTGAGGTTAATGGGGATTCGTTTTTAATAAGGTAGAATTCATCACTGACTGATATCAGTAGGAAAACCACTGAAAACCTAGGAGTTCATGTATTGTCCGAAAAATTATTACTGACGTTACTCATTCGTGGAAAAATCTATTGAAATATGAGTGTGAATGAAAATTCAGTGAGCAATTTCATTCCTCGTAAATTCGCAATCATAAGGAAGAAATGAATATAACTTAATCAGCATGCGCAGCTGTGCGTTTTAGGTTGTTAATCACGTCTTTGGCACAAAGATGAATAATATTTATTAGGCACCAGGATAAAAACAGATGAAAAGTAATGAAATAAGTTATCCGCTTATCCTTCATATGTGCACTTTTGTATCTGTATGCTTTCAATATCCATATTTGAGTTATATACATTCAGGTGTTCCGTTGCTACTCCTTTCAATCTTCTTGATTGGTTCGATCGATATATACGAGAGTGCGTTGCATGTAACACTGGAATTGTCTTGCATTCTACTTCACTCGGAAGACATACATTTTTCATTTGAATATTAGTAGTGCGATATATTACTTACTTTCCCGTTATATCATTAACTTGTCTTGAAAGAAAAGATATCATACAGAGATATCTTTTAATTGTCAAGATTGTAGTGTATTGTACTGGAAACAAATCAGGTTACATTAGGCTTAATACCTTCATCCAGGCATAATTGGTAACGTCTTTACCATTCACAGTGTTAGGAACCGACTTCTTGATTGAGTTATAATGTGCTGAAATGATTTCATAAGACACTGCTGTATACTGATCCAACTTTTAGGCGAACAAATTTATCCTACTTACAATCCAGCTATTATTGGATATTAGTTACTAAGGTAAACAATCATAGAAGGAATGCACAATGTGCATACCTTCCCGACTGATGACTGCTACCTTGACGTAGTGATCGGGCATGCATATCACATTGACCCAACGAGCTATGCTGATGGGACACTTGTTCCCTCGAGGTCCTTACATACCAGAAAGGTCTGTTGGATAGTGGTTAAACGAAAAGCAGTTACCGTTGTGGTGTAAATTACTACATTATGATGGGGGTCTGAAGGAGAAGTCGTACTGCTGCTACCTGGATGGGGTGTGACAGCAGTAAGGTGTTTCCCTTGGATGACCAGCAATGCCATGCTGCCTTCTCAGTGGAAGAGGTGTAAGAAAAGGTAGGCCCCAAAATAACACACTCCACCATACCCCATGGTCTGACAGTGTTCGTCCATTTGTCGTTTCTTTTTGACCATCCGGCCCCGAGGCAACAAAAGCTCGAAACAATCAAACACAAAAGCTGCATGTAACAAGCCCCAAGCAGACGTCCGATGGGCTATGTGGTCACACAAATCTCTTTCAGAAATAGCCTTCCACGGTGTGGGCAGCCGGGAAGTATCAATCGCCCTCACAACTCTGTCAGCACTCAAGTTTCCTAAGACTGCTATCCACCTCCCCCATCATTACCTTCTAATCTTTCTTCACGTCTCTCCATTAACGATGCTACATCATCTTGAATTTCGCCTAGCTCTGCAGCCCTCGACAACGATTTGAGTTCACGAAACAGCATCCTTAGTCTCCTTAAACCACGATCCAAATTACATGTTGGAGCCTTCAATGTCCAAACCCTCCGTCAAATTGGTCAACAGGCTTTGTTGGCAAAGACTAGCAACTCAGGCCATGGATATGTGCTATGTTTGTGAAACGCATACAGGACCCAAGTGCGGTTATTCACCTGACCTCTCCTGACCAGTCTGGTGAATTCTCAACATTCACCCTTCGAGTTTCTGGAGATTCGATAGCTAGCTCTCGTGGTCTTGCAAGTGTAGGCATAACACTAAGCACTAGGGCAGAAAACTCACTACTAGACTGGATCCCAGTTGATAGTCGCCTCTGCGCTATGCGGCTGAACGGCACGGTAAGAACTAAAAGGAATAGGGAGACTCGCCATCGTCTCTTTGTAATCTCTGCTTACGCACCCACTGACTGCAGCTCGGATGAAGTGGAGGACGAGTTCTACCGTAAACTGTCTAGCCTCCTCTCGAAAGACAAATGTCCGGAAGTGGTGGTTGTTGCAGGCGATTTCAATGCACAGGTGGGTAGACTGAGTGAGGTAGAAAGGCACTTTCCGAGTCCCGGCTGAACGAACAGATAACGGTGATCGTGTACTACAACTGTGCTCAGATAGTCACCTATTTTTAGCCAGCACAAATTTCAGACATAAGAAAAGACACTATCTGACGTGGCGTCTACCAAGCCCAACCCAGCAATGGAGACAGATAGACCACATTGCTATTAGTCATCGCTGGAGAGGATCGGTGGAAGACTGCCGCTCCTTCTGGAGTATGTTTTGATAGCGAACACGCGTTGGTCCGAGTGCATATATACCTGCATGGACGTAGGAAAAATTTAGCAACAAAACCACTACGAGCGTTGCAGAACAACGAAAACACCAAAGCCGTATTCAGTGAGAAATTGTCTAGGCAGTTATCGGAACACTCATCCAGAAGAAGTTTGGTGTCATCTCCACTCGAAGGCTAAAGAGATGGAAAAGGCAGTGGCGACTGGTAACAGTAGAGAGTTATTAAGTAGACTGGAGGGAAAAGGTCAACTGCGGTTGGTGCGACTATAGTGAAGAAGGACAGATGTGGGATTAACTAGCAGGGGAGACGACTGGAACGATGGGCAGAACATTTTGAGGAACAGTTTAACTGGCCTCCAGCCACCATTATGTTGCCTGCTATCCAGTCGGATCCTGAATGGGACATTGAGATAAGCCCCCAACACTAGCAGAAGTTGAGAAAGCAGTAGATAACCTGAAACAAGGAAGAGCGGCAGGACCCGACGGACTAACTTCTCAGGTATACAAGGATGGTGGTAAGATGCTCTTAGTCAGGTTAACGGGAGTGTTAACCAGTACATGGGAATCAAATACGATCCCCTCTGACTGGTTTGAATCACTGATTATCCCAGTCTTCAAGAAGGGTGAGAGGTCTTCTTGTGATAACCACAGAGGAAATAAGCCTGACGAACATAGTGTTCAAGATCCTGGGTTCCATAATTCCTCGACGCCTGAGTGGAGCTCGGAAACAGCAAGCCCGAGAAAACCAGGCAGGCTTTAGACCCGGTGGCGGGTGCATCGGTCAAATATTCACACCGTGCCAGGTTTTGCAATACGGATACACTTACCGACGCCCGAAAACAGATGTATTACTCGACCTGAAGGTGGCACTCGACTCCGTTGATCGAGAAGTCTTATGGCAATATCTCTCACTGAAAGGCGGGTCGACTAAGAGGTACATCACACACATACATTATCCTCATCTTAACGCTATATCCAATCTCACCATTTTTTCATTCCTCCTTTCTCTCTTTTCGTACTTCATATTTCTTTTGACTGAATTTTCTTTTCTTCACCTTCCACTTCACTGCCTTTTTACTTGATATACTGATATGAGCTGTGGCAACTCAGACCGTTACGCAGTAATGCCTGGTCCTATGTTGATTTGGATGGATGCACAATGTGTCTTTAAATTACGTAAATCAACACAAGTTAACTATCTGATCAAGAGTATAGATACTACTATTAAAAGTTTTAATATTTTCGCATCTCTGCATGAGATGTGAAAAGAGTAGCTCATCACTGGTCATGTCACGCAAATAATCATACTAAACGAAACATTACCAATATCAAGACAATAATAATGCGGATGACAATTTAGTTTGCGACCGTATAACAAAAAAGACGTCAAGCGAAAGAAATTCCTCCTATCTCTGTTTCTCTCCCTTCCTATTCACTTTTAATATAGTTCCTAATAATTCCTTTCGGACTGTGAATGGATCTCGAAATAACTGAGTTACTAAATTATGACAAAAAATTACGAATACTGTCACTTATCGTTATTTGTTACTATATCCAAATACTATGAACAGAGTGTGCAATTTGTCAAGCAGTTGACTATTACATGAGAACTTAGGTCGGAATTCCTCCCTCTAGAGGACAGTTTAGTGAAAAGTGAATGACCAATGCATAGTTTACGAATAAGTTACTACCTTACTTTAAAGTCAATCAGTCAGTTCATATTTAGATAGTTTGAATAATCTGACAATCTCTAGATATATATTGCTAACAAGACTACCATTCAAAGTTGATGAATTTTCACAAAATAAATACCGACTGAGTGCATGCATCGCACTAATTTATTCAGCTGCAAAATTAACAGTTGTCTATAATACGAAGAACATGATCACAGAAACTAATTTAGATGTGAGACCTTCAATATTATTTATTGATTTATCTGTACTTGCAGCAGCGTCGGAAGAACGAAGAGGGTCCTTAGTAAACGAATCTCTGAACGTGTATTGCAAATCCTGTGACTGAAAGGTGGAAGGCTACCAACCAGTGACATCAGTAAACAAATCGTCGATACAGGTCATGTCATCGATTTTCCAGGTTATCAGTAGAAAAACAGATAGAAGATTGCTACGTTATACAGAAGCAGCAGCAATCCGTAGACTGGAACAAAACTTATTTGTACGAAAGGAGTTTTTGATTCATCTTGCATCGTTTTGATCAGTTATTTTTTCCTACAGTTTTATTTACCCTAATTCTTTCATCTTATTGTCTTACTATTCTCAAACAATATTCATGTCCCTATCATTTTCGATTTACTTCAGTTCATTATATATTTTATTCACCGTGTTTTGCCGATCGTTCCCTTTCCAATCCTTGACCATTAATTCACACACACACACACACACACACACACACACACACACACACACACACACTGTTGTTCTTTTCTCTTTATAAAAACTCTTACTTCCTTGAGATTTAATCACATTCTTGCATTACCATTATGTTATGTAGTTTTCTTTGGGTTTACTGATCGACTTTACAGTTTTATTTGTCCTTAATTGTTCTCTGTATTAGTTGACTATGTCGTGAACTTTGTCATTCATCTGTCCCCATATATTTGTATTGCTGTCCACGCCTGACTTTACGACTCAAATGTATCGAACGACTTATACTGGACACTAATACTTTATTGTACACAATTTCAAATTTAGTGCGTGTGTAGAAGATTTAGAGCACACAAAATGGATCCGATGCATCTCATAGTGTTCGTTGTTATTGCTCTGCAAAAATTTATAAAGGGAACTAATTGTATGAAATATATGAGTTGTGCACTCAGGAAGAGAAATAAGTATTCAATGTTCGAATTACTTTGACGTATTAACGATGGACGGTGGTTAGTAGTGGAATCCAGTGCGCGCGTTTCGTCTTGTTTGGAACTCGTCAGCTAGACGTACATACCAACACCCCAGTGAGCGATGTTGTTCCCACTAGGACTCGAACCCGGGAACGATTGCTTCAAACGCCAGAGCGAATCGCCATAACCACTTCTTGTAGGACAGGTATAGTTTCCAATGTTGTTACTTGTATTATCTCGTCGTTGATTGGACCAAATTTATCGGCCTCTAGTGGCATATGGACTCCTGCGCGAATTCCTCGACACTGCCTGTTTCAATTATATATTAATGATGATCAGTGTAATAGGCGCCTAAGTACTCTTATCATTCAATAGTAATTTGATAGTTATGAGACGGGAAGTATAACTAATGAAGTTTACACGACAAAGTATTTTTAACCACATTGAATAAAGATGACAAAAACGATTTATTCGAGTCTGTAACAGATTGAAATCGATTTATACTGGACTTTATTTCCATCTGATAAGGGATTATGACAAGTAAAGGAACACGCTTATTAAATGACAGTATGCATTTATATTACAAATCAAAACATGAGATACTTATGAGTAGAGGACTCGTTATATAACCTTTTTAATTGCCGAGAAAATGTGACTGTAATTATTTTAGAAAATTATAAGCTAGAACAGGAACAATATAATACAGAAATTTTGTCATACACTATGGTACTTTCCAAAGATGAAAAAAACAAAACATAATTTAAGCTTTGATAATTGTTTGATGTTCTCCGGGCTTTGAAGTGAAATAAATGATGATGAATTGTTCTAGTGTGATAATGAAACACTCAAAGGGTAAGCTTGGTGAACTCCAAACTATTATCATCCTAATAATGATCTAAAAATCGTCTCTATCATCTCAATTCAGGCTTTAATCAAAGAAAGGAAGGAAATAACTGATAAACGCTAAAACATGTATTAACACATTGTACATGAAAACAGTTTCCAGCGAATAAAACTAGCATTTTCAGCATTCAACGTGAATAACTTTCGAATTATGTGGACTACTTAAACCCGCAGTGAAAAAATCAGTAAGTAAAGCCATTTCAACATTTCGATTTCCACAAATGCTTTTCTATAAAGATGGCACTTATGAAACATCAAAGACAACATTGCACCATATCATGCTTTGAATGAAATTGTACACCTTAACTAACGAAATCGATTCAAATGACTTCGTACTTCGTTAGCCAAGTAAAATCAGTTGAGGTTTCACCTTTCTCCAGAGTTGTCATAGTAGTACGTCTAACAACTAGTAACTCTGAAGGCTATTTAGACTGAGTGATTTCCTTGTGCATGCTGACTGTTACTATTATCCAGTGGTCGACTTTACTGTTTTCTCTCTTTCATTATCTGTTAACTAACAATCAAGCTGAATATCAACCATTTACAAATTTGTTTGAAGATTTACCCATAAAAGTTCAAGATTTCTACGTTCTTACAGTCAAGTTGGGCGACTATAAAGGCCACCCTAACAACTGACAAAATGACCAATCAGGTTGCGGTATTTCGTCTGAGAAGACCATTTTTTATAGAACAGAGAAACATGATTGGTTGTTTCATCAGTTGTTAGAGTGGCATTTTAAAGTCACTCGCCAAGTTTATAACCAGTGTCATCAACATGAACTCACATAAGGAAAGAAACGTCATGCCACTTTTAACAAGTGCCTCAATAATGACTAGGTGGAAATCTAGAATCAAATAATTTAAAGTTAAGCTCATTTATCGATTCATGAAAGTAGTTGATGCAAAAAAATAATAAGGCATAAAAAAATATTGCTGATTAGTTCCAGAATAAAGTGGAACAGATTTTGAGAAAATTCTAGTGCTTTACAATTTTTTAAATGAGAATCATGTATATATATATATATATATATATATATATATATATATATATATATATATACATATATATAATGGAACCACACCACATTATTGTCTTGCATAAAGGGCACAACTGACAGCCTATTAATAATAGAAGTGGACAAGATAGACAAATGGTATTAGTAGATTATATCTAAATTAACACTTTCGACAAGTTTCTTATTCACATGACGTAATTCTTCTGACATTTTATCGTTTGTGTGAAATAAAAACTATGAAATACAGATTGATAACATCAACAGTAATCGAAACAGTGATACGGCAGGTGATTACGACAAAAAAATCAAATTATATACAGATAGAATGAAACTGTGACATGAATTTCACATATAAACAGTTTGTTAAAAAAATAGTTTTCAGCACCATCTAATAATAACTCCATAGTAGCATATCTAATGTCAGTGCGAACAGTGAAGCAGAATATTGAATAGTAGTGGAAATAATAGTATGACAATAATTATTATTACATATACTTAGCGAAACGGAGAATCTTAAGGTAGGACTGACTTTAAGTGGAGAGCTATTGAAATCCCGGGGGGGGGGGAATGAACAACTGTTTCATTCTAGTACGAGAATCCTCAGAAGTAGGCACCCACGGCCCGGATATGGATCAAACTCAGAACCTTTAAGTTTCAGGGTGAACGCATTAACTATTCAGGCACTCGGTAGGAGTTCAATGGCCGAAGGTTTCCTATTTCGAACAATCATCTACATTCTACATTTCAATGCCATAATTTTGCTTGATCTCAATAAATCACGCAGTGAACTGCACATACCTACAGGTTCTATTTCCAAAGGGATTACGTGCATGTTTCAAACGTTTAGAGGAACAAAGTATTTAAAAACGCAAATAAGCAACTGGAGCGAAGTACAGCTTGATGATTGGGCTTCATCGTTAAGAGCAGTTATAAGACAAGATTTCGACATATATTCAAAGCAGGTAATTTGTTTATCTCGTGTGATAACAAAGCGAATAAACAGAAAAATAGGAGCGTCATACAAACCTTATTATTCATTTATTTCAATAGCTTTAAGAGACATTTTACCGTGCGACTTCAAAGGCCACCCCAAGAACGATAGAAATAACTAATCAGGTTTCTTTGTTTCGACTGGAAAGGCAGATTTTCATAGAACAGAGAGGTCTGATTGATTATTTCAGTTGTTGCTAGGGTGGCCCTTAAAGTGACTCTATTTTACTTAGGGTTGGCTTATTTTCGAGCGACTTTAAACTTAGCCTAGCAACTGCTGAGATAACCAATCAGGCTTCTATATTTTACGAAAAAGGATCTTTCTAGCCGGAATAACGAAACCTGACTGGCTGGTACAGAAATTCACAGGAATGCCTTTTAAGTCACCCCTTCATTTCTGATATAGTTGTTTAGCTCATCTGAAGTGCTTTCCGCTGACTCATTCAATTTATTGTATGTCACGTGGAGTCGATTGTATAAACCCAGCTTTCATGTTTAAAATTAAGCATCGCAGCCTTATGAACTACGGTGCGTTGATGTCATGTGATTCAGCTTACATGTGCATGACTTAAATAAGGTTAGGGAGGCATTAGTGTTTACCTTATGTTGTACAGTTGGAGGGGGAGAAAATGATATTTAAAGCGTAGCAAATACTAACTTGTCTGGCGTTCCCTTCAGTGGGGTGGGGTGACTCAGAGACATGGGGAAGCGCATGTATTATTAAGACGGTACGGTAGTCAGAATGTCAGAAACATATGATACTCAAAGTTATCCGCTTGGTTGCTGTTACATCACATATAAGATATGAAGTATCAATAACACCTTGGTCCTAACTCTTGAACATAAACTGTAGTGACTTTACAGATCACTCTAATCATCACCAAGATGGCAAGTATATTTATTTTATGAAAAAACTACCATCCCAGTTGAAATACAGAAACTTGATTAGTTATTTCAACAGTTGTTAGGGTGTCCTTTAAAGTCACTTCAATTGCGTACCAGGTACAGTTACAAGATGTGAAAGATTTCAAAAAGCTGATGGTAATCACACCGGAAATCTGAATAAAAGGAGGATTTTTCTACATGCATAAACGTACATTCATATACAAGAAGAATAAACTGCTAGGACTTACTGTCAACTGACATGCATTATTTTGTTCCATAGGTAAAGATAATACCATGAAAACATCAAATGTAACGGAAGTTTTGTGACAATCGTTACACTTTACAGTGGAGCGCAATAGTCCCTGTGGATTCAGAAAGAAAAACAGAATTAATCACTAACAGAGTGAGACAACAACTCAAATAGATCAGGGTTACAAAGATTGTGGTGGAGATTCGGCATTTTATTTATTTGGATTCTGTTTGTTATAATTATGAGCCAGAGTACAAGTATGAACTGACACACACATCACAGTAATTCCTAGAAATTCGTATAAATAAATTATAGTCGGATACTAGGCGGAAGCTGATCACCAAAATTATCCAGACAGAACAAGTTTGAATAATAGTAGAACGCAAGAGTGACTGAAAAGTCAGGGTTATGGATATGTTTGAGTATTCTCTGTCAACTGGAACCATAATTTAGGAAATTGAAAAAAAGCATCACTAGGACTGTTAGTTGCTGAATATAGTTGGTTTATTTGGCCATTGAATGCCTTTACTTCTGATGAGATAATAACTCAGTACCATTGGGGTAAGAAGGAACTTCACATGTAAACATAGGAAAAAATAAAGGTGTGAGGATTTTGAGGAAGGTAGAATGGATATACAGCAAAACTACAGGAAAGTATGTATGAAGTACATCTAAGACGAAAGTAGAACTTTTACCAAGATTAGGATCAAATACATCGTTCTTCCTTTTTATATGTGTGATCAGATAGTTCAGATAAACTCCCTCTTTTAATTACACTATCCCAGTTTGTGAAAGAAATCAACTGTTTCAAACGGAACTAAATATTTGAACAATGCAAGAACAAAGACATTTGCAGAATAAAATGGGCTCATTTTATTGCATGACCTTTCACTAGCTGTAAACAGCCTACAATTGAAATGAACTATTAGTAAGTAGTAGGGAGTCAAGGAAACAGGATTATTATCTTAAAATCTTAGTCAAAATGTTTGATAGTGATAGCTTCCACAAACCGTATTAAACATGGCGTTCTTTGTTTGTTTATTATCCTGAGGGATTGAGAAACAACTATGTCCTGTTTCCACCAAATATCTGGGGATCGCGCTCTTAAAGACCTTGCTATCATTCAAACACAGATTTCTGGAAATATGCTCATAAAATCGAGTAGATACTCTACTTTCAGTCCGTTCTATGTACTCATAAAGAGACTAAAAATTAACCTTTCTTCACCTTGGTAACTATATAATTTTTTGCATGTGTGTGTATACAGTCTTCCTTTTTCTTTTGATTGCATCGTCTCTCCATTAATTACTTATTATTATTATTACTAGTCCCTTGGGTTCCTAGTGGAACATAGGGCTTCAGTAGCACGCCTCCAGTGATCTCTGTTCTCTGAGATCTTTTGAACCTGGTCCCACGACAGCCCAGAAGCTCTCATTTCCTCCTCACACGATCTCCTCCATGTCACCCTCGGACGTCCAACTCGTCGCTTCCCCTAAGGATTCCATTCGAGTGCCTGGCCTGACGCGTGATGTCCCCAGTCGGCCTTCTCAGTGCATGGCCAATCCATCTCCACTTCTTCCTGCATATTTGTTGCGTGATAGGTTCTTGGTTGGTTCGTTCCCAGAGTTCCTTGTTGCTTATTCTTTCTGGCCATCTGATCTCCAGTAGCGAGCGTAAGCAGTTGTTGATGAATGTCTGTAGTTTATTGGAAATGCCTTTCGTAACGCGCCAAGTCTCTGAACCATACAAGAGCACTGACTTGACGTTGGTGTTGAAAATCCGTATCTTGTTCCGCATGCTGAGTGCAGAAGATCTCCACACTGGTTTCAGGCTAATGAACGCCTGTCTTGCTTTTCCGATTCTGACTTTGACGTCCTCGTCCGTCCCGCCTGTAGTTGAAACAGTGCTTCCTAGATAAGTGAAGGAGGTTACTTCCTTCAAGTTTCTCCCGTTGACGGTGATTGGAGTTTGTTGTTGTTGTTGATGGTGGTGGTGCGGTATCTTCATCACCTCTGTCTTCTCTATATTCACCTGAAGTCCCGTCTTCGCTGCCTCTTCTATCAACTTGTTAGTTTTTGCCTGTAGATCTTCAAGTTTATGTGACATTAGACATAAGTCATCGGCGAAATCCAAGTCTTCTAGGTTCTTTTCCGTAGTCCAGCCAGCGTATCCCCCTCTTCTCGCTGCCTACTGTTTGCTGCATGATCCAGTCCACCACAATAAGGAATATCATGGGGGATAGTAGGCAACCTTGTTTCACTCCTGTCTTCACTTCGAAAGCATCACTGAGCTTCCCATTGTGAATTACTTGGCATGTGGCATCTTCATATAGTTGTTGAATGAGGCGGATAAAGGTTTGCGGTACTCCGTAGTATTGAAGAAGTTTCCAAATTACCTCTCGGTCGACGCTGTCAAAGGCCTTCTCAAAGTCGATGAAGTTGAGGCAGAGAGCTGATTGCCATTCTATGCTCTGTTCTATGATGATGCGAAGCGTTGCAATTTGGTCCGCACATGATTTGTACTTCCTGAAGCCTGCCTGTTCCGGTCGCAGTTTTGAATCCAGTGCGTCTTTAAGCCTCTCTAGGATGATGCGGCTTAATATTTTACTTGGGGTGGACAGGAGAGTGATTCCGCGCCAGTTCTTGCAAGCACTCAAGTCTCCTTTCTTCGGCAGTTTGACAAGGTAACTCTTCTTCCAATCGTCAGGTACCTTCTCTTGCTTCCACACCTTCTGCAATAGTGGTGTGAGCATGTCCGCTGTTGTCTCTGCATCTGTTCTCAGTGCTTCTGGCGGTATTCCATCTGGTCCTGCTGCTTTCCCGCATTTCAGTAGCTTTATGGCGTTCAGGACTTCCATTTTCGTTGGGGGATTAATGTTCACTTGTAATTCAGCGGCTGCAGGTGGTATTTCTGGACGAAGTGCAGGTGGTGGTCGATTCAAGAGCTTCTTGAAGTGGTCGGCCCATCGTTTCCTCTGTTTCTCTTCTTTTGTAATTAAATTTCCTTCTTCATCTTTTATTGGTTTCATCTGTGTTGGTCTCTTCCCTCCCAGATAGCAACCTGGTTATTTGATACAATGTCGTCAGGTCTCTCTTACCTGCAGCCTGTTCTGCTTCACTTGCCAGTGTTTCGTAGAAGTGTCTTTTGTCTTTGCGTGCACTCTTCTTCACTTCTTTATCCAGTGTTTTATACATTGTGCTCAGTTCCTCTTGTCGCTGAGCATCCTTGCACTGGTTTATCTTCTGTTTCACCATCCTCCTCTCCTCTATCAGCTTCCAGGTATCCGTCGAGATCCATTCCTTGTCTTCTTTCTTCTTCCTTCCTAACACTGTTGTGCAGGTTTCTTTCCACATAGCTTTCAGAGACTTCCAGTGTTCTTCCACACAGGTTTCTTCAGGGATGTTGCTCAATGTCTCCCATTTTGTCTTGATGGCTGCCTTGAAGATCTCCTTTGTAGTTTCATCCTTCAGTTTCCGAGTGTTGTACTTGAATTGAGGTCTATCACCAGCTTCCTTGAAGGCTTTCAACTTGATTTGGAAGGTTCCTTGCACTAGATAGTGGTCCGAACCTACATCTGCTCCTCTTCTTGACCTTGTGTTAAGTAGACTGCGTCTCCATTTTCTTGAGATTGAGATAAAGTCGATTTGATTTTTAGTGTGTCCATCTGGTGAAATCCATGTCGCTTTGTGGATATCTTTGTGCCTGAACACACTGCCTCCAATCACCAAATCGTTGAATGTACAGAATTCTGTAAACAATTCTCCATTCTCATTCATTTCACCTAGCGCCTCTCGACCCATGGTTAGTTCTCTTCCTATGTTGTCCCCTCCCAGTTTGGCATTCATGTCGCCCATCAGAATTTTGATATCGCCAACTGACGTCTTGTCCAGTGTTGATTGAAGTTGTCTGTAGAAATCCTCCTTTTTCTCTTGCTCTGCATTATTTGTAGGTGCATAACATTGTATGATTGTGACCTTTCTTCCTTTTGAGTTGAATCTTGCTGTCATGATCGTGATGCTGGAGGAGATTGGTTCCCACTGCATGAGAGCCTTCGATGCTCTTGAGGACATCATGATAGCCACTCCCTCAGTGTGCTCGTGGTTGGCGTCTGGGTGACCGGAGTAGATTATTGATTCTCCAGTTGACAGTTTGGAGAGTCCACTCCCATTCCATCTGCTTTCGCAAATCCCAAGCACTTCGATGTGATACCTTCTCATCTCCTTTGCAATCTGGGCTGCCTTACTGGGTTCAAACATCGTACGGACATTCCATGTCCCCACGTTTACTTTCGCTTTCATCGAGAGAAGACACATCGGCCAATTGGCTTCCTGAAGGCTTTCACCAACTGGCGTCATTTCGCCTCTCCGATTCCAGCGGGGTATAAGTTTGTTTTCATTTTTTATATTTTGTTTGTGCTTTGAAGTTTCTTTAGCGGTTAGATTTGTTTTACGGGGTAGGGTTGCTAGCCCTATGCCCAACCTTCCCTCTTTACCCGGGCTTAGGACCGGCTAGTAACTAGTAAACTAGTTAACCAGGCGAGGTTCCATTAATTACTTACTGACTGTTAATTATTTAACCTATTAACTCTTAAAGTCTCTTCTTTTACACTGACTTTCGCTTGTTATCCCCCACTTCGCCCACTCCACAACTCCAGAATTTTTTATCTCATCAGATATAAATTGCCATTGATTTTGACTAAGATTTGTAACTAATAATCCTGTGTTCCCTTGACTCACTACCTTATTGTTAATCCTGGATTTCAAATCTCCATTTATTTCTATACATATTTAAAGTGTTATGCCATTATTACTATTAATACTTCATTTCAAATATAGGCTGTTTGCAGCTGATGAAAGGTCATGCAATAAAATGAGCCCATTTTATTCTGCAAATGTCTTTGTTGTTGCATTGTTTAAATTTGTCAAGGGAACTAAATATATGATATAACTAAATATGAATTCACTTCTTTTTATCTTGGATTTAATCCTATGCTTAGCATAGAAAGAAAAAGGGAATTACAGCAAAACCTCACTTTATTTTAATTCTGAAGCATATTAGATAACATCTACAGCTAACGGATTGTATCAGACTGGAAGATCTTAAAATTCAGTGGTGAAAGGAAAACTATCAAAAGAGTTTCTAAGTCGGATAAGACAAATGTATAGTACTTCCGAGTTTTGCACTGTTCCCATAAATGTTTTTTTATGAGTATACATGCTTTCGAATTACACATAAATTTCAGCTGGTTGTTATTCTCATGAATCATGATACGTGCACAGATAGCATAATTGACTACCCAATGAAAAAGTTAAGCAGAAATCAACAAAACCATGGAGGAAAGTATTTTAAACACAGCGATTATCACTACGATTACTGAGAGAACAATACGCTTACAACGGTTCACAAGTACTGCTCGAAAAGCTAATATGCATCGGCGAGAAGGTAAATGAAATAAGTTTCGAAAAAAAGGAACCTCAAGGAAGGCAGCTAAGAATAATTTAAATACGAAGTTCTGCTACATGAATTTCCACATAATAAATGCTGAGGTTGGAAAACCGTGAAAACGCAAAGTAACATGAGATCTCGGGGGAAAGTCAACTGATTCTAGCTGCCAAACTTAGGAATAACACAAATATGCGAGATCAACAGTGAGGAAACGACTTGACAGAATACAGGAAATAACAAACGAGGAACGATAGAGCGGCTACAATTTGATAATGGTAAATAGCAGATAAGTTTCAGTCTATCATGCAATGTCAGTTGAAACGAGTTTAGGATAGAGAAAAGTTAAATATGGTCAAAAAACATGAAATCAGTTAATGCAGTCTTGCACTGTTGGTCTGAGTTGTGTAGGGAAACATAGACTTCTAAGTTTGGGTTCATGTAACAACCGAAATCGGTAGTTAAAAACTATGTGCGATATAACTTGGAATTTATCTCAGTGGCACAGATGTATCGACACATTATCATAAATTTAATTGCTATACCCATCTCGCTACTGTTTCGTCCGTTTTTACGACTTTCTGATACTTTTGATTACTTCCTTGCATATTCCCATACTTTTCATTTTGGTGTCACGTTCTAGCTTGATATGGTTATATGAGATTTTGCAACTTGGACCATAATGCAGTAATGCCAGATTATGTTGATAATAACTGGCAAAGACACTGTAATCTCAGGAAAACCTATAGTTCGTTGCATCAGCAGTCACTACATCTCAAATTAAACCTACTCCACGAAAAAAAGGATCTCTAGTTTGATAGTGGATCAGTATGAGTGGTAGTACATTCTATCACGTGAGTAAGTATAAGTTCATAACCCCATCGACTGACATAGCTTTTTTGTCTATCAATATTTGCTAGCAGTAGAGAAAGCGAAGTATACAACTATGGTATACTGTGCAAAGTGAAAGCTGATATTCCATAATAAACACATATTATAAGAAAACCATAGAATACTGGATGTTAATATGACTAAAAATGTTATAGCAAACAAATAACATCACAACTGCTTCAGCGTTTAAAGTTTATCTGCAAAGTGAAAAGAAACTAGCTGAAAATAGTGACGTTTTGCCTTTTCTGTACTGTAGAAGTTATTCCCACGTTCATGGAGAAACCGGAATTATTAGTTAATGGCTATAAATATACACACTTATCCCTTTCTTAGTAATTTACGATTCACAATTCTAGTAATATTTTATTATATTCTCTAATAATGCAAAATCATCTTCATCACTTTATCTCAAAGATTATTTCTACAATATTATGTAGCTTCATAATCCAACCAGTCACTCATGTTGGTTTCTCTGATCTTTTGCTATGAATCTTCATGTTAAATAACATTTGTGATTTTTCGATACCAATTATAAATTCTAATCTTCATTTAACCTGTTCTTTGTTATTAGGTTTAATAAAACGATGTTTGTAACTATACAATATAGTGGGACAAATCGCGAAAAACTGCTGTCATATAAATGTAGAGAGTAAAATCCACAAAAAAAGCATCTCAGGTAAATTCCATTTCTTTCAAAAGATTTTCCTCAGCTGCATACGACCTGAATAAATAAGTTAATAATCTCTATAAAAAAATCCTTTATATGGAGCGTTTTTAAGATACCGGAGCAATATTCGCTGCAAAACTACATGGAACCGTCAGTATTCAAACTTCGACAGTTTCTGCTCAGTCAGGTTTAATGAGGATGCTAGAGCGGGAAGATTATGTTCCCAAGAAAAACTGCAAGAATTTCAGCTAATCGAACAACGTCTACATAATGGTTATCCGATGAAGTTCGTACACATGTGCTGCAAAAGCAAGAAGACAGCTGGATGTATCACTGTTAGAAAGAAACCAGTATTTCTTACGTTGTTATGATGTTGCGACAACAATCAGTAGATGAATTAGGGGTGCACTATGAAGTGCACTGTATCAAACATGTCCAACTACGCAATCCAAACTATACAAAGTTCCAACTCTTGTTAATACTAACTGTAGTTATCAATTCACGTGTACATGAGGTAGCACGTACATGGGGAAGAACGGAGAGTCGGTTGTCTACCAGGATTTTCGAGCATATCGCAAAGGGTCGATGTCTCAGAGGTCTGTCCTCGTTCAACAGTGCAACAGCTCATCAATCATTTGATATGGGACGTCAAGTAGATGCGACGAAGTCCTTCATAGTAGTCAGTAGACAAAAACCTCGCACCTACTTAGGATTGCCGAAGTCATAACTATCCGGCGACTACAACCGGTACTATGCACTCAAAGAAGGCGGTTACCAATTTATTATTGCCCTGCTAATTAGTGATTTTTCATCCTCTCATCTTAACCAAAATATTTCTAATACATTAGTTTTGTGCTTATTTATATCCATATTCACACTGATTATGATTTCATCATTATCGTATGTTATTATTACGGTAATTTCATCTCACCCAACTATCATTTTGTCAACATAATATTTTCAATTTAGAAGTTTGTGGGGATTTGCTGGTTGATTTCAGGCTGGTTATCATCAAGGACTAACATCAAGTGGAGAAACACTGTGAGCACTGAACAGCTGTTTCGTCCTAGTATGGGGGTCTTCAGCAGTGAGCAGCCATGACTGCGACAGGGACCGAGCCCAGGACCTTCAGGTTCTGCGATCAGCACGTTACCACCAAGCCACTGCGTTGGAATCCAGTGTTCAACATTTCCTATTTCTGTCAGTTCACAAAATAGCGTGACCCCCATCCAATGTCGTCGTTGAGTAACTGTCCTAACATCCGATTTCATTAAACCCATCGGTCACGACTTCTCACTAGAACTTCGGGAATCTCATCTACAACATTACACGAAATAGCCGTTCAGTGCTGTCAGGTTTACAATGTTTCTCCAAGTAATCTTTTCATATGGCTGTCCAATGCTTTCCGCTTACTTCCAATATCATCTCATTCATTCGTGAACATTCCTTACTTTGCATTAGTTTGACTGAATTCACTAGCTAAACTTTCCTTGTGTCCTGAATTATTATATTTTCCTGACCTTTAAAACACTAACCGGTATTTTAAAAACGCTTATTTAAAGTATGTCAATATTCGTTATAGCGATTATTTACTGATTTATTCAGGATGTATGCAACTGAAGAAAAACCTATGAAATAAACGATTTCATTTTATCCTGCAAACGGTGTTTTCAATGCATTTACAAGTTCATAAAGGGGAGCACAAAATGTATGGTATTCCATTTATCAACAGTAATTACACAGACATCATAAAAGCATAACTTGCTAAATAATAATCAGAAACCATACTTGAAATGAAGATACAATAATTGAATTGTTTAAATCTTTATGCTGAATCCATGCGGCTTCTGCTTGTTCCCTACTAGACATGTACTCAGTTTTCAATTCATTCTGTGTAGGCTTTGCACTGTTATTCCGTTCCGAACGAGCCTTTAAACAAATAAAAGCGAAACATAAGAGAGAAAAGCATAGTTTGTAGGCATTTTGCAACTATTAGACCGACAAAAACGGATCGAACAATCATTTTCTTAGTATTTAAAACAGAATTTTGAAAGTTGAAGTAAAGGCTGGATATGAACTATGGTCGAGATTATAAGTCCTAAATACAACCTATTTGTATGCTTTTACACACGTGGTGGTAGATAGATATGTGAAAATAAGTAGATCCGAATGCCATTTGTTTGAATTTCACTGTTTCTTCTACTGGAACTGTGGATCATTGATCTAGGTACCTAACTCTCAACCAGTAATTCACGGTTTTGGACCAGGCTCTACCTATCGAAGTTTGGACAGTGAAGTAGTTTCATTAACCCTTATACGTTAAGTAGTGCTCGTTACACATTGTTTCTGAGTTGCACTTACTTTTCTCTTCAAAATCACACTTTTCTTTGTTAGAAATAGGTTCAGGTGAAAAGTAAAATACGCGATGAAAAGAAACAGATTTTATTGACCCAAGTGATAGTTGTTACTTTGAACTCGTGGTTGATGTTGCATATCACAACGATCTAACTAAATATGTTTACCAAGGTCCTACCATGTCAAAAAGAAAGGTTAGATAGTGATGAAATAAACAGCAGTTGGGTCCACAGTGTAAATAAATTCCCCTGTTGTAGGGGTTCAAGGGCTAAGTCGTACTACTGGTAAGATGCGATATGAGAGTAGTAGGATGATTCCTGCAAATACCCAGCAACCCATGCTGATTATGCCTTCCTAACGGGAAGAGAGGGGGTTGGGAAAAAGGGTTCTAAAATAGCACGTCTCTTAAGGCCTTTCGATGACGGCGACATAGATTTTTCTAGCTTGAACGTACGACAGTTAGTTTCAAGTTTAGAAATTGACAATAGGTTCAGTGTGGTCGGTGACAAGCAAACATCCTTTGGGATCTGTGTTTGACCACCACTATTAATAACACAAAAAGAAGATTTCAAAGATATGTGCAGAAATATGCAAAGTATCAACCGCTCTCATATCATCGTCAGCACTCAATCCCTGTGTGATCGTTATCGACATTTTATATCTTTGCCTTCGAATCTTTCTTCACGATCATCTGGTAACAATTCTACGTGGTATCGGATTGCCTATTAATTGCTTAGTGTGCTGTGCTTCAGGTCACTGAGTCCCACTATGCGATTTTGAAACATGGTCACTTAAGAACGGCATGAGAAAGCTCCAGGTGTTTGACCATCGTATAGACCATGTGTCATGTTGTCATAACGTCAGTAATGTAAAACGTTAGGTCGAAGAGGAGTGTTGGTTGATAAGGTCACAAACCTTCGTCAACGCAGGTGGCTGGGGTTACGTTACACATGTCTAGTCACCATCTAACTCATGGTCAGACTAAAACACCATATCAGTCTATGAAGTCTCTGACAGTCAGTTTCAACCACATAGGAGAATGCAAACTTCTAGGGATGGATCCACGTGACAACCAAAATCGGTAGTTAGTGTCTCTAAACGATATGATAAGGAACCGATCTCAGTAATGGACAGGTACACATTATCTCTGTCCAAATCATAGCATCAACTTACCTTTTTCAGTTCATCTTTCTTGTCTTTATATGATTTTTTGTGATTTTTGACTGTTTGTTCACTGTTTTTCTCTTCCATCTCGCTGCCTTGTGTCTTTATACGCTGAGGTGTGACAACTTGGATTGTTACACATTACGTGTACATACCAAGTGACCGATATTCCTTTTATGAGCCAAGAACATTTTGCCAGGAAAATCATCTTATAGTATTTCTTCATGGCTATTTTTATAAGCTTTCTTTCGATCTTTTAATTATTGTCATATACAATACCACTATTAAGTAACAGTTTTCAAACTGAAAATATGTTAACCATGCACTTCATCTAAATGGCTTTATTGCGTGTTTGCAATTTACTATGCGTTGTTATCTTGTAAATCTCATATGACAAACGCATGAAATGTGAGCAACTACATAGTTGAATGAAGAATTACTAATACTTGTTTCCTAGTAAGTGAATGCCTCAACAACCTGTGAATTCCTTTAACTATGAGAAACATTGGTTTTTTCGATGAGTATACAAAATCATGAACGTGATAAAGTTGAAAGTTATTTTCCATTATCAACAGTGTTACACTTCAGTTTGCTATCTATTAAGTAGACTGATGACAGAATAGTTGTAGAAGCTGCCGAAAAACTACAGATCTTTCAAAATAAAATGACTATTTTTCATAATCTCATAATATAAATTCATGTTTAAACAACGATTTCCATTTGCTGTGGGATTGCCTATAAACAGTAGAATCAGAAAGGTCAAAGTAGCTTTTAGAAAGGTGCACATATCAAAGAAGCTTCCACATGTTACAATTGAAAAGACAAAAAAAATCAAAGTACTGAGAGGAAACACAGGTTATGGTTGTAATGCTAAATTAGTGCATGAGGCAGTGAAACCTGATAGACTAGAGTGATCGGAAAGCTACATTTCACAGAAATAAACCTACTAGAATAAAGCATGGAATTATTACTGAATTTTAATATGGGAAAGATACCCACCAAGAATCGTTCTTCTTTCAGATTACTGAATTTACTCACAATAATTTTGAGCTTTGTAAGGAGAAATGAGCTGGCTGAATGTTAAGATATAAACAGAAATCAGTATGAACAGTAAAACATTCAGTTGATACCAGTGATGCAGAGATACTGATTCTCCTTAACGCTCTTTTAACACAGCAGGGTACTGTACCTAGCAACCTGTATTCATCGGTTTTAGTATAAGTCATTTATCTTATCGTAAACTGAACGTCGATTTTGAGAGAAAGGCATGAACCAATAAAAATCTACCAAAAATGTATAGCAACCTTAATTACAACAATTCAGATCATTACAGGGAAGGAAAACGGTGAAGAGAAAAAGCGAAGAACAAAGTGGTGTCGATAGTGATCAAAGACTTGAACAAATAGATGAAAAAAACATGTCACGAATGCAATACAATGTACGAAATAATACCATTTTGTGCAAGCAAATAGGACACTGTGATAGACTTTCAGCTACATCACCTACAGTTTCAAACTACCGATTAAGATTTCCCAACATATAGCAACTAAGAGTCCTACAGATTCTAACTAACACTAGATCAGGAAGGGGTATAAACAAGGTGGTATAACTGCGTATCACTTTAAATCGTCATGGGATAGGAAGCGATGATTGCGAAGATTCCTAGCTCAGAATAAGGATGACGATGATGGTTTGATGTTCTCTGACCTTTGTTATTTTGTCGTAGATGTTTCGTTACAAGAGTTCCTGGCATCTTCGGGATTTTTTTCAGGCGGTTTACCTACTTGATCTATTACTATTCTATAGTTGACGTCAGCATTCATCGCATCATGGTCCCAATGAACGTTAGTAATTCTTTGAAAGCAACAAAAATCGGATAATTATCACCTCTGAAAATTTCAAGTTATCCATGAGGACACAGCGAATTACAGCGTAATAAACTTAACTTTTCTTAGAAATTTGCTCTCTTTACTTGTACTACAGGTGAATCTGATTGGTGAGAGCTAAATGCTATCTGGTTGCTTTTAAAGTACAAAGACATAAAATAAGCCAAATGACGTAACAATGCTTAAAAAAGTGGTACTTACGATAATCCTCTCATCAATCGCCGTATATTTTATAGGGTAAAATCAATCTAAACAATAAGAGTTGATTACATAGGATTAGAATTGTACACTGAAAATAAGTCCTAGTTTATAATACAACAACTGCCCCACCAACGTCAGGATTCTACGCTAATCTGACTGCCAGCAGTCTTAAAGTGGAAAATCCTAACCAATCATAGTGAAGATTATCCTTTAAAAAAGATTAACAGACAATCAATAAATCATTAAAAACTCACTTCGTTAAGGTCTTCATGAAGACCATCCAGCAGAAAGAGAAGAAATTCTAAGCTATCTTGTTGATCATTACTTGAAAATTTAGCTTGATGTTTGGCAACCGCCGACTAGAAGAAAAGGAGAGTAGGAAATATCCATCAGTAATTCCTTGCACACAAGGACTATGTAGACTAAAACAATACTGGAAATTGAATAGTATCTTAAACACCTAAAGATTCCCATAATATTAATAAAAGGCAACAATCTATACGAAGGTTTTTCTCGATAAATTTTTATCAGGTTCTACAAGCATAAAATGGACTTATAAAGAGTAAAATTCGGTCAAATTAGGGGCAATTACCTCATCCAAATCGAGCGAGATTTAGGAAATGTAAAAATTTGACCTTTTTTCCCTAATTTGCCAATATTTAGATGACATATATACAGATGAATAAATGTGATGGTGAACGAAACGTCGATGAATAACGAAGTTTACTGAAGGTCAAGGGGGGAGTAATGTTTTTACACGATCTTTCTGAAAGCACGGTCCGGGTTTAGTCATTCGTATTGCAACAGCTTCCGCTTTGTTGAGCAGACATTGGCGAGCCATGCGTGATATTGCTTTTCGGAATATTATCTATGACACTGAAAGCGTTATTTGTATATACATGATACCCTAGGTCTACTAGATGCGCAAGGATGAAACTTTTCGCCACTCTCGCTTCGCCTTTTCTGAACCAAGTCAGTGAATGCTCTTATATTCCCGAGACGCATCTGCCTAATCGTATGCAAAGGAGCAGTTAAAATAATATATGCAAGATGAAGAGATAAGATAACATAAGCTATCATTTAGTCTCGTACTGAGCGTTGATCGACTACCGAAAGATATCCAAAGCCGACCTGCAACAAAGGACCCATTGACTGTTCTAATCAGGCGTTATGATAGGTATGATGTCTCGCTTAAATTGCGAACGCAGAAGTGAAGGCTTCTTCTCCACTGTCATCAATTCTCGTCTAGGACCAATGTGATTAATGTTAGTTTTGTTGAAATAATCTGGATATCCGTTTTTACATAGAACATCATGGATACAGAGTAGTTTTTGGTCCACACACCCCTTGGAACTTCTTGTCATTAGCACACCAAGCAACTGTGTCAAATCATTGATTTCATTTTCATACGTAAAATGAACTGATAGATGAGCAATGTTGAAATGCTTTGAAATAGAATCCATGCACGGAAAATTATCAATAGTTTCTTAAAAGTCAAATATGAACGAAGAATATTCTTCTCAATAACTTCTCATCAGGTTCTACAGTTATAAAATCAATTTCTTTAACATATTAATGGCCAGAATATACGACACATGCATTTACGAATGGGTATGGGATTATAATTAATATTCGACCCCCCATTTGATCATCCACAATCTCAAAAAGTCAGATTCTAATTCCATACCCATTTCTAAATGCATTCGCCATAAATTCTGGCGATTAATGTTATGTTAACGAAATTGATTTTATAACTGTAGAACCTGATGAGAAGTTATTGAGAAGAATATTCTTCGTTCATATTCGACTTTTAATATATAAAATGGGAATTTTTAACTGTCTAGAGTAGTATTTCTGTCTGACTTACGCTTGTAAGCTTCCCGTTAGGGGATAAAATATATTGAATAACGAAAGGAAGTTTTTTGATACAAACTAGGATTCAGAGTTAGAAAATAAACAAGCGACTGTGGAAATAAAAATGACATGGTCACGACAGAAGAAAAAACTAAAGTAATTAATATTATACTTCTATATTTTATGACCTTCAGAGTATCTCGAAAAAACGGTGAAAGTAGACAGTATGTTGCCAACAGAAGTAAAGTGAGGTACTAGTTCAAAGCAAGAACTTTACACGCCTTAAAGTCAAAAAGTCGTTTTCAAGCATAAGCGTAACCAATACAACTAGTCTAACTATGAACACCATATCATACGTGTATTTACAAAATTAGCAAAGTAATGCTTTGCATTGTGTTAATATCGTTCAAAAAACCAGATAAAGAGGTCACAGATTTTTCTTGGTTTGTATATCTACAACAAATTTAAACGTATATATAAAATGCGCAATTTATTTTACTATGAAATTTACATAGATTAAGTTTTATTCAGAAAGACAACACTTAAGATCAAGCGTACCAAACAGAACAAAATTTAATAAAAAATAAATAATATCGTGCTAATTAGGTTCATGCACTACGCTTCAGATCAGACATGGTATGTGATGATTAATGGTACCACCAGTGTTAGGATAAGAAAATAAGCAGGTTGAAATCACAGTCTATCTTGGTATGATACTTCCATTGAAGGAACGGATTATTTAAAGTAGTACTAGTTCACAAAAATACTGAATTCCGATTTGTGAGATTAACAGAAGTAGTAACCTGTCAGTCGAAGAAAACGAGGTGTTGAAAATCAGGAGTAAATCTGTGGACCACCTTATTCGCTACTGAAATAACCAAATGGGTTTTTTTCATATCACCTGAAAAGTAGTATTTGTAGGGCAGAGGAAATAAATGAGTCATTTCAATAGTTCATAAGATGGTTTTAAGAGTCATTCAAAAATTGACTAATGATACATGTTTGAAAGATAGGGTGTGAGACCACAACTAGTCGATGAAGGACTGATTTTCCAGACCTAGGCATATACGAGATGGAACTAAAATCTATGATCCACTGGTTGAGAGTCAAATGAGTGATATGCACTGATATCTGAAGCAAGGTAACTACTGAGGCATTGGTCTAAGTCTTAGTCTGGTCTTCTTCCAATCCTGTACAACAGATAACATACTCCTGTTCGATGAAGCTGACAAGATGCAGAGTTTCCTGGGCACCTTGAGAAGTAATTTGAAAATCTTTGGGATGGATCCTTGCCACTTAAATGCAAAAATTTACTCCGGGAATGGTCTTCACCTGTACTCCAGTTAACAAGAGGGGGTGAAGTGGCTGAACACTTCACTTACTTGGGAAGTCGGATTACCTAGTGGTTCAGTGGCCATGACTTTTGCCGACATACGCCTTGTGTGGCGCTGCCGTGACATTCGAATGTCCGTTAAGGGTCAAGTGTACTGTGCTGAAGATCGCTCCGTTCCACTTTATGACTGCGAAACATGGTAATTAAAGGGAGAAGATATTAGAAGGTTTCTGGTGTTTGACCACTGTTGCCTACGCAGCATAGACAGTGTTGTGATGTCACTATGTCAGTAAAGCAGAAGTCAGATGTAGAATTTTAGGGAGGAGAGGAAAGTCAACTGATAAGGTCATGAACCTTCACCAACCGAGATGGCTGAGATATACGTTATGCATGCCTAGTCATCGTCTACCTCGTCGAGCAATGTTAGCTGAAGTAGGTTCAGGATGGAAAGCTCGGGGTGGCCAGACTAAAATATGGCATCACTGCATGAATTCCTAATCTGTTGATCTGAGCTGTGTCGGTTGACCTCCACCCGACAATATAAACCAGTAGTTGGAGACTGTACGTGATTTGGCCCAGAATCGATCTCATTGGCTCAGATGTATCTTCATTTTAATGGTAATATTGAACTCAGTACCTTCTTATTTCGCCTTCTGCTCTTTTAACAATGTCTAGTGCTTCTGACCGTTTCTTCATCATTGTTTTATCTTTCATCTCATTGCTTTGTTGCTTAATGTGCTGATGTGAGGTATCACAACGCAGACCGTTACGCAATAATGGCTGGTCTCATTGATGATAATGATGATGATCGAATCGATTCAACTCTTTAAGCATTTCGAAAGCATATGAAACGAGAAACTATTTGTGCCTGATCACAGTGTTAGTGTAATGTGCATCTTCACAATTGTTTAAGACAGATGTAATTAAACTGAAGAAATTTATGCTCAACTAGTAGAGGGGAGGAAAACGTTAATCGGTGTTAAGTTTGATGAATTGATACAAGATTTTTAGAGATATTTAAGAATCCATTCACGATTTACAATCCCGTAATACTTAACGAAACAAGCTCAAAATCAGATGACCTGTATAATCTTCAATTCTGTGTAGGTTTCAATATTTTATTGATGTAAGAAGTAATCTATGAAATTTTTCAACACCCATTCAAAATACAAATTTGGAATAATATGGGCATGAATCATTAGTAGATAATGCTCGGTAGGTGAAATTAGAAGTTAACATGTGCTGAAAAGGTGTTATTCTTACACAGTGAAGGCAGTGGAAACAAGAAATATAAAAGACTTTTTAAAATATCATAAAATGGTGTTAACAAAAACCTGACTACCAGTACAACCATGTGGCGTAACTTTTCCGCCTGTAAACCGCTAATCGTAACACAACTTGTTCGATTGTAGGAGCCATCTATACACCGTTTGTATGCTAAACAACATCCGAAAAGTTAGAAAGTATTGATACTCGGTGGTGATTGAAGGTGAAATGAAAATTTGGGCCACAGCGGGATTTGAACCAGCGACAATCGAATTTGAAGCCCGGTGCTCTACCAACTGGGTTACAAGGCTCGACTGCTGGTCAGTTTTTTTCTCATTTCACTCCAATCACCAAGGGTTTTGCCTGATTACCACTTGATCGTACTCACACTGGCTGCCCAGTCACAGCTTCTTATCCCGATCCAAATCTAACTGAATTAAAGAGGGGGAGCATCATATTGATTATCATTCTGATGATCTGAAATAGCCGTGGTTTGGCAGACTAGTAATGATACTGAGTGACGAAAACCGGTGGTCGCTGGTTCGAACTCCACCGCGGTCTAAATTTTGATTTCACCTTCAGTCATCACAGCCAGTATCAATACGAGTCTGCCGAACCACGGCTATCTCAGATAGTCAAAATGATGAAAAATGGAAAGTAAATGAAGGTAAACAGAGACAAAGGGCACAAAAATAAGATCACATTTTCGCTTACTCTGAATTTATGCAATTCAGTGTCTTGATTTGGTTGATTATATAAGGCTGTGAGCAGTACTTCAAAATGTTTAACAATTTCTCCGCCATAACCAAGAAGATTAGAAACTACAGCTTTACGTTCATGAAATCCATCAAGGAAGTAGTGGACCAATGCTCTGGTGTGAGCCAAACACTGTACCACAGAATTCATATAGCATGTATTGCCAAGATTACGTAGGCCATTGGTACGCGTCTGACGAATAGCCAAAGTTGTGCAGGCAGCTGGGCCAACTACATCCACTCAAATGAAATAATGGCCATAATTAGTACTTACCAAGTGTTTGGGATACAACAGTCTATACAAAATAAAGTTTTATTAATGTGCCTGGGAGGCCGAGTATTCGCATAATTTCTCACATAATAAATGTGACTCACAGTCCAGTTCATAAATATGTACCAGATCAAGCGGATTAATCGAAAAATGGAGTGTTACTGAAAACAAAAAGTGAACTGGAAAGCTATTCAGAAAATATCTGATATTGGATAGCTAGATAATAACTTTAAGTTCCACCTTAAATTCACCAAATGAGTCAACCTAGATTCCAACAACTATTTGTTATTGCTAATGAAATATCCTATAATGATGGTTCCAAATACCAAGAGATTTTCTACCACTAAGTTACAGAATTACAGTAGTTAACTCCGTAGGAAAAGCCATCAGCTGTCGCTGATGATTAGTTACTGAAAAAAATTCTATGGCTTTTGTTGACCATTTATAGGAATGAAAGTATATTCAATCAATGAGATGTGAAGAGAAAGGTAAGGCGTTTAGAATTCTGTTTCTGTCCACCACTCTATATTATCGATAAAAATGCCTAGGCATTTCCATGGTAACTCATATCCTTCCATTTAATGTACCGCAGCAATAACGAACTCAGTATATGTGACTTCATTTAGTTTGAACCAGACATAATAGTCGATGATGGATAATTTTTTCACCTTTTAGAAGAACAGAGAAAAGGAATCAATAAACTGAAGAATAAAAATGATAATTTGGGAGAGGATAACGAGCTATTGACTCTACTGACACGATGAGATTCCTTCGATACACTATCGGAAGTTTCTGACTTTCAATGCATATTGTGGGGCAAAACAGAGCTTTCATCTTGAATATCTACGAACAACCCTTAAACTTCATGGATTAGTACGATGGTTTATAACCACTTTCAATGCAACTCCTAATCCAGCAAGTATTGTACATTACTCTGTTTAGCAATTACGTTTTTGAAAACTTTACATGAGTTTCTTGTTACGATATCTGTAATAACCCCGTCGTCACCAACTCTTATAATCTTGTCGTCGCTTGTGATATTCTTGCAGTGACTACTTGACATACTTCAAGTTACATATATGTGCAGATACTTGGACAATAAATCTTCAGATTCTACCCTTTGATGATCGTTCAGTTTCCTCAATAAGTGGAGAAGGCAGCAATATAACGAAGGTGTATTGCAACGTCAAAAATATGCACTAAATACAAGGGTTTTAATTTATTTACAATGGTCTTGGCTATTTCCAGGCCTTTCTAGTTTTGAATTTCGTTAATTTTCGTCCTTTCAACCGATCTGATGTTCTCACGTGCTTTCTCCCAGAACTGCTGGGCGAAAAGATTGGTTGTAACAAACTTCAGTGATTTCGGACTTTTCATGCAGATTATGGGAGTCTTATTCCTCACTATAACAATATTCTACTAGCAAATAAGATTTTTAAAAATGTTTTCTCTTCATCAACCAAATTATTCACAAAAATACTTGATTCACTCTGTCATACTTTATTTCACATCCCGTACATATAAAAGTACGAATAATGACAGAATGACTTATCAACCTTCATTAGAATAACGTGTTCTAATAGAATACTGGTCTTAGTGATGTTCCATAACGATATTTGATTATAGTGCAACTAATTCTCATATAATTCACTTTCGCAGAGGCTTCTAATGGATAATAGACCTATCCAGTAGTCGCTTTCCAAAATACAACGATAAGACTACTTATCGATACAAAAATCTCTCATGCTGCTAAACCTCCTTGAGACGTAATTTACAAGTTACTTAACTGTTGAAATAACCAACCAGGTGGCGGAATTACGTCTAGCATGGCAGCATTTTTGGAAGATAGGAGAATTTAAGCGATTATTTCAGTTGTAGCTAGAATGATCTTAAAAGTCACTCTGATTTACTGAATACCGAGCTTGATTGCTACTCGAACTGAGTAATAAAATACATACCATTCAATAGCCGACTATATAAACTTGTATCGGGTTCAATTGCATTATATTCCATCGGTAAATCACCACAATATGAAGTTAAAAAACAATTGAATACTGATAAAGTCAAAACATGATACATAGATTACGTAACAAATGATGTTCATAAAACTTTCTATCACCCTGACAATTTTTTTCTTATGAAATAATTGTATTCAAGGCTGGAGACGTTTTTCAGCATTATAATGATTTTTCTCATCAGAACAACGCTTATAGATTAATGAAGCGATTCAGTGTTCAATTTTTTATAATTAATAAAATTCACCAGCTTACACTGCTGATGCAAATATACAATCAAATGTTTATGAGTAAGTGTTGACTCTTATAACGTACTTTCTAATGCAAAACTACTTGGACGTCATATTTACAAGATGGAAAAACTAATACACTGAAAATCCAGTAAAGCAGAAGCTAGAAAACTGAAAACTAGTTTACCTTTCATTTTCAGTGTTACAATTTCCTTCAACAGCTCTTTAAGTATATGAAGCCTGATTTGTCAAAGTAAAATATTAAAGCTGACCGAGTAAATTGTAAATGATAACCCTCAATATGTAAATACTACTGTTTATAAGTGTTCTTCAATTTGAGTAGTTGAGCTCTTCCATTAATTAAAAACTGAATTTTTCGATTTGCAGCTCACACAATACTAAATATAGAATGAAATTGTGACTTATTAGCATATACAGTTGATTTTTAACTGATAGGCCACAAGTTCGAACCTAGCTCCAACTATCGAGGTTTAGACAGCCAGGTAGTTTGACTAATCTTCATACAATAGATGTGATTCATTACCTTGATAGGAAGTGACCTAAATGAAAATGAACATTTTAGGTTATAAGCCGTTAAGGTAGAGGTTTAGGATTTCAACCCTGTTTCGTGTCACTGTGTAGGCACGTCAAAACCTTATTCAACAACTGTGTACTTCAGCTGACCAGTGAAAATAAGTAGCCAACTTCTGACCTAATTAATGGCTTTGCTTTCTGAAGAAAAGGTGTATATAAATAATGTGCTTTTTGTCACCGGTTGGTCTTTGTGCTGTGGTTTTCGCGGCTCAGTGGAATATCAGGTTCTGAGGGAGAACAGTTGTTATCCATATTCAGTCTAAGTATCTAATTTCGTTAGTAGCGTTCTCCTATCATTCTGTCGGTTACTTCATTCATACCTACTACATGAATGTGTGCAAGGTTGCTGAGTGGATTACCATAATGCTAAATAGGACATTTTATGTTTATGAACGCAGGTTACATTCATACACTGTAGTCATTTCAAGCGAAAAAAGATTTATGCGGAAATATCCGTAATCAATGTTGCTGTCAATCATAGAGATGGTTTTTGCTAATTTATGAAAGAATTATGATATAAACAAGGCTAAATCAAGTAATTATCTGAGGTGACAATTTGCTGTCTTTCGAAAAAGATATAAATTTCATCAAACACTGCTCACCTTGATTGTTCAGAACATCTGGCTGTTCATAAACCGTTGGGGATGACTGAGAATTCACTAAATTCTTTGGTTTAGTTTCAGATGGAGGAATGTTAGGTACTGATTGTATTGAAAAACTATTTGTTGAAGCAGGTAATGGGATTTTCCATGGATCCACATATGAGTCAGTTAGTTTATTTACTGTATTTTCAACAATCTGTCCAGAAGGTTTGTTAGCTAATGGTTTATCCAAATGCCATTTTTCACGTGGATCACTGTAAACACGAGATTCTTCATCTGAATGTTCAGTGGGTAGTTTCTAAAAGAGTGAAGCAAAAGACTAAAAAATAGGTTGGTGCGGAAATTCCCATAGCCTAGTTACTTATACTACGTATCACTTATCGAAAGTTACTAGAACACAGAATATGAACTTATACACATATACGTTATATTTTTATGCAAGTCAGTTTGACATAAAGTAATCTGAAGGTTAAAAAGCCCTCCTAGGAAGGAAGTTAATACATCAAAGGTACACCAGTAAAGTCAAAATTCTGTGGTCCATCTTTAACATGATTTGGAAAAAGCAAAGTTGGTTTGTAGGTCATAACTACATATTACATTAAAAGGGAATAATAATAATTATTTCTACAGCGATAAGTAACCAAAAAAATCACTATAACCTGTCTAAAAATGTGATTGAGCATGGACAGCCTGTCGTACTATCATACTGTCATTCAGCCAGAAAAGTAAAAAAAACAGAGAGATGATATACTTTGTAAAAGACACAAACTCAGAATAAGTTGTCGACTTCCACTCGAACAATACAATCATTGTTTCACAATCAATGACAAGGAAGTTTTGACGACGCAGTTTAGAACTATTGCTACAAATCTAAGACGCCAATCAACTTCTCTAACTTCTTATCGATAGCCTTTAAAGACAATTTACCATTATTACATTTCATTCAATTAATTTCAATTAATGATTGGATGTGCATACCGATCTCAAGGAAAGACAATTTAGAACATTTTATTAGCCATCTGAATTAACGTGGTAACCATATCGTAATACTGAATATGTATATCAACCATAAGCTTACTAGATAGGGTTTGTTGATATACTTGTAATTCTCCGTTGTTGTACCGGATCGAATTAATTTACCACTGTTGGCATATGAGCTCCTATGCGGATGCTTTGGTATTCCCCGAATATTTATTCTTATAATTTACTTAGTTGTGGCTAGCAGTGGAATCCACGACGCGCATTTCGTCCTATTTGGGATTCGTCAGACGGATGTACCTGCATCGCAGTGAGGGATATTGACCCAAACTCCAAAGCGTTACCCTCCATACCACTGAGGCGCCTCTTCTACAACGTGTATTTGTTATTACTACTTGTTGATATACTTGCAATTTTCCATTTCCATATTGCATCGATAAATATTAGTAACTAACACTCGTTGAATAAAATGTCGCCATCGTGTCTCAGTGGATAACGCTTTGGGGTTTGAAGCGATAGTTTCTGGTATCAAGTCTCAGTGGAAACACCGCCAATAACTAGAAAGCAGGTACACGCAAATGATGAATCCCAAGTAGGACGAAACGTGCGTCTCGGATTCCACTGTTAGACACAACCAAGTAAGTTATAACTTTTATTTGTCTGTGCATTTAATAGATGAAAATCCGCTTACCCATACTTTATCGTCTATATTTTCATCTCTTTTCACTGAATCAGGCAATGAAATGCGATTCGATGTGCGATTAGTCGAACTAAAGAATAAATAATTAAAAAATAAAGATTTTACTATTGTACCTGCCAACTGCTTTTAAAAGGCATTCGATAAATGGTACTATATTTATCTTTTGAAGTACAATTGTTCTGCGAAATTCAAGTTTTTAGGTTTATATCTGTGCTTTTTTAAATATGTTGAAAATAAGCTTTTCCATGAAATTTATTTGCCTAAGAGCGAATTCACATATTACGTTTTTATTCACTATACGTATTATCAATATCAGAAAAACGCTGAATTAACTATGAATCTAGGGTAATTAAGAATGAAGACGAAAGTACAAGACAAAATAAGGAGTAATCGATTATTTACCTAGGACCCCATATATACGATTGAGTAAATAGACAAAACACACACAACACAGCATAAGGAAAATACTAACAATGAACGACCGACAACATTGAAAATAGTCAGCCTAAAGTTCTCAGATAATCGAGAAGGCAAAACTGAACTGAAGTGAGGTTGGACACTACAAGCACACGACATGCTGAAATATATTTGTGAATACTCGAGTATATTTCAAAATCCTTAATTGATAGTTGTTCAATACGTTGTAAAAAATAAGGCGTTAGAACAGCGAATCTGTATTGAAATTTTAACGATATACAAAAGTATCACGGTATATATATGCATTTGTAGTGACCATGGCAGTTTCCAAAACTTCATGGAAATATTTGGAGATGAATAAAATAAATCAGAAATTCGATGAGCTAATGCATTTATTACTGTTATCTTATATCAACCAACTATATTCTGTTCTGTCCACACTCTCTCTTTTCGTGTACAAAGATGTGTAGTATTTCGAATCTATAGGTCTTGTATGAAGGTTTTAATATCTTTACTGGAGGGAAAAAAATAATAAAGATTCATTGACTTATTCACGCACATCCACTTTCTAGAAATAAGCTTAAAAGGTTAAGTTCGGAATGAGTGAGTTTTCGACCATATACGATTCAGTACGTAGACCCTTGATCACCTATGAGCTCAGTAAGTTGCACATACAGTATCAAGCAGAATATCCAATACCGTCTGTAAATGAATCTAACAATTATCTGCGTAATTAGGAATCAAATCTGATAAATACCAAATGAATTTCGTGATGAGGTCATAAAATAGTTCAAGAAAAAACTCATCATGATAAAAGGGGATTACAACTCATGAGGATAAAAAACGAAGAAGGAGACATTTGATCAGTACCAGCATTAAAGTCACATACTATTTCTCAACTTCATGTTTTGGAACGTATCAAAAAGCACAGTACAGTATATGTACAATAGAACTACAATTTTCGAATATATCTAAATGAAAAACAATAAGTTCCTAACAAGCATGTCAGAACTATGTTTTACTATATAAGCGACCTTATTACTCTGAACATTGTGACTTACTGTCCATGGTCACCAATTATTCTAACCTTTGTTGTTGCTGTCCAACTTCACACATAAATAAGCTTAACATGAAAAGATTTTGGAATTTTATTTCGGAGGACTGCTTTGAAACTATTTTGACTACTAATCTGATTATCGCTGTTTTGATACCTGTAATTCCCCGTTGTTATGCTGGGCTAAATTGCTCGACCTTTGTTGACAGATGGGCTTTTATGCGGAGGCATCGATACTGACGGACAGTCAACCTGGTGACTGACGGCGGAATTTAGGACGCGCGTTTCGTCCTACTTGGGACTCATCAGCTGGATACACCTGCATCACAGAGTGATGTTCATCCCACCGAGACTCGAACCCAGTTTCCATCACTTCAAACCCCAAAACGTTATCCACTAGGCGCCACTGAGGCACGATAGCCACTTCTTGTACAACGGGTATCATCTGTGGTTTTGATACGTGTTAGATACATGAGAATTCTGACTCAATCGCAAATGGAACAATTACATCTCCAGGACTATGTCACATTAGATTAGTAGAATTCATAATTAAAGGCAAACATCACAACGACAAGATGTCGGCAATACCATTTTCTAACTAAAACGTAAACAATACTCTAATGTTATATTTCTCATTTGTAACAGTCCAATGATAATTCTAATTTTTTCTGATGGTCATCTCACAACATATCATAAACTACAATTTAAAAAGTAACTGTTGTATTAAGTAAATGTTGTCGAACAATGAATTGAGCTAACGTGGGACGTATTTCTATTCAGTCACATTTAAACCCGAAGTGAAGTGTTAGCATTTTATCACAAATTATTTCATTCACTCAAAACAATATTTACCTTACGTCACACAAGCTTGTTACATTATGTTAAAAGTGAATATATGGTATATCCAGGGAATTTTATACAGTGGTGAAGTCAAACAGTAAAAACCAATAAAGTCAATGAATAAAAGAACAACTATTCAAATCTTATTTAGGCCTACAAAATACAATAAAAGTCTGCAAGGTACAATTTTACTGTTCCTTTTGAATGCATTGTTGGTTGAAGTTGATATATTAAGTCCTGGCCTTGAGTGTTCGTTTGAGCGTGATGTCTCTTCTGCCTGTTCAGTGGTGCAATTGTTTGCCGTAATTTTTGTTGAGTGGTCTCATTTAGTCCTGATGTTTTAAGTGATGATTCTAATACAGCAAAAAAATCTGGTTTGGAGGCATCCCTTGTGTTGTAATTCAATCCTTTCTGAAGAAGTTCTTCCATTTTTGTTAGTGGTTGCTTTGGTAAATTGGCAACACAGCCATTTGATTCCTTGGTTGTAGGTGCTTCTGAGATTTTGAGCACCTTCATTCTGACAGCTTTTCTTCGTTGTTCTCTGTATCGTTTGCTCGATTTTTCAATTGCTGCCGTTAATGTTGTTATGTGTTGTGTCGTGAGCATGCTTTCTAGTTTTCTCTTTTGATTGTTATTCACGAATAGGTATTCCCGGATTCGATGATGTTCATCTGTTATCATCAATTGCACCATTTGTCTTCCACTTTGTTCAGCTATTTTCTATCCCAATGGACAGTCAATCGGTGGTCTATAACTGACATTCTTCGCCAGAATATGTTGACGTAGGCCTCAATGAAGAAAGAGTAGTGGTTCTTTTGTGGAAGCTTGTCTCTTGGAGAAGTCCTCTCATCTTCGAACAACTTAAAGCGTGTTACGCTTATTTGATTTTGAAATGGTGGAGAATAAATTGTAGCTCAGGTGGATGGTCTTGGTTGTATTGTGTTCTATGAGCTGAGTTGTTAGTTGTGGAGCTTTCATCGTCTTTCTAGATGACATCTTCAGCACTAAATTCATCTACGTATATATAGGTGAGTAAGGAACTACCTACTCCATTCTATTTCTTATGCCCACAATAAAGTCTTAATTTATCTCTAAATAAAATGTATTTTGAGTGCCTGTGTATCCTTAAGTCAGTATGCTATTTAATTTATTTCACTCACATTACTGTAAACCGAACTCTTTGAATTCCATGCGTTTTTTACAGAAAAGTTATAACTTTTGGTTTTAAAGACTATCGTTCCACTTATGGAATCTGTTAATCAGTTAACGAGTCTTTCCCCTGATTTTCGACCTTTCTTAGAGAAAACCCAATCCAAGTATATTCCGTGTGGTTATTGATCACGGAGTGATTTCAGTCGGAGAACCATTGAAAACATGTGAGCACGGGACGGCTGTTTCGTCAGCAGTGCGCACCAACAATCCCACCAGGGATCGACTTCAGGAACTCTAGGTCCTGTGGTTAGAACATCATCATTGAGCCACCGAGTCACATGAATACCAATCTGAAATCAAAAAATAAATCTCAACAAACATCTAATATGAACATATTCTATATGCTGGCAAAAGAAAGGGTTACATTAGTGACTTTCTTCGGCCTATTACAAACAACTAACATGCTAAATTTCTAATGACGACAATTGTGATGACCATACTGATTATACCACAGAAATTTTAACTGGAGTATTATTTCTAACAGAATTAATTTCAACCAACGTAGGACTACAGCAGAAACAGCTAGTCTCAAAAAAACCGTAAAAGTTTAAAACAAGTTTAAACTTCAGTTTTATTGCAAACTGATGAAATGTGTGCAGTGCAAACCATTTCTTACCTTCGGTCAAATTTTACCGGCGTTACAAGACTTTGTCCTCTATCAACCTGAAAACCAAAGATTCAAAATCAAAAACTAATCTAACATGACCCACAAGTATTTCATCATGAAACAGTGAAAGGAAGATATAGAAATAGACTGCAGTACAATTTTGCATTGCCTACACGGACAATATTTGTAATCACCTGGAAATGTATGATGAGATAACTAAAGTGATGTTGGCAATCTGAAATGATAGACCCAAAGTTTTATGCAGCGGAGCACACAATCGTTCTCCGGTTACTTTCCACTGTACCTTTAATATACCAATATTATACACTATTTATCTTGTCTTACTAAAGTCTCCTTGACTTATTTCAACTGACTCCTGGCTTATATCGACATCGTCACTTTTAAAGTAGTTTTTATTCATCATATGTTGAGACTAGTTGCAGAAACACTTGAAATTTCGGAGCAATGGACAGCTATTGCATAGTTCGCGCTATAATAGAATCACGAACCGATGGTGTCCTGAGAGACTGAGCCTAGCCCATGGTGAAACTTCTTTGATATTAATCCATCCCTCCGAAGCATTTGCTGAATAACTATTTCCCTCTCTTATTTCTAAACGACTTAACCTTTCCTCTTCGTCGTAAACTGTGTAAGATTGAATACATGTACAAATATGTCGCTTCCTGACTTGTTTCCATTAGCCTGTTTTGTCTCAAGGATAAAGTTGTTGCCTTTTTCTAACATTGGTTGAAGCATGAAATTAAAATAAAATTCAATATAAAGTGCTTTTGTGGGCTGTTTTTTCCTCATTCACGTTGAGGAGTTCGATGTTATGAAAATAACCTCCCACTCTCTTGATTGGTATTTTCTTTCCCAGTCGAAGTCAGGGGAATAGTAACACGCAAGATAGGCAAGCCGATTAATGAGGTCGTGAACCTTAGTCGACTGAGGTAATTAGGATAAGTACTGCACATACCGGGTCACCGCCTACCTCGAAGCGGTATACTGGGGGAAGTTCGATTAGGTTGAAAGAGGGTTCTGAGCGGTCAGACCAAGACATGACACCAAACGACGAAGTCTCTCACTGTTGGTCTGAGTCGTGTGGGGAGATGTAGACTGACTGATTAGTTGGGGTGCCCGAGATGAAAGGAATCAGTGGTTGAGGACTGATTGTTGGTGACATGGCTAAAAATCGGTCACAATGGTGCAGATGTATTCAATCCTTGACATTTTCTAAGGCTTGTATATTCGCACTAACCTTTACATTGAGATTTTTTATTCTCTCACACTACTTTATCTACTTTGATATCACTCTTTTTCTTTCGATCTGTTCTTTGTATACCACTGTGAAGTTTGGGAACCTGAACCGATGCACCTATGTGAGATTCTACATTGATTTTGTCTGTCAGTGTCTCCTGAGTGAGAGCTTTAATAACTGGAATCGGAAATAAATAAAACTGGTTTTTCCTCGAAAGTAAAACTTAAAATAACAGTGCATTAATCAACACACGCCAAAATAGAACGGTGAAAATAAACGGAAAATATAGAAAAAGGGAATAACTTTGCACAGTAAAATGAAGTTAGGCATAGATAGCTGTGACTAATTTTTAGCTTGGATTTGTTCGCTTCAAAATTCATTTCATACAATCTTGTGAAAGCTAACCACTAATCTATATCGTCGAATATTAGTCGCACTTTATGACCTGATATCATTTTATCTTGTTTTACGAAACTCCCTTTGACTTATTTCTGCTGAATCCTGGTAAGTGTTGACATCGTTAATCGCTACACTCGGAAACACTTGAATTTACATATTCGTCTCCGTCCTATGGCTATGCAGATGCTTACTGATATTCAAAACAGAAAAGATCAGGTTGCCGAGGAAATCTTAAGCCTAGTCTTCATCAAAATAAAAATATCTACTTATTGGAAATACTACTTGGTACTTGATATTGAGAATTGTTGGAACAAGCATCCAACTAGTTTGCTGCTAACGTCTCCCTATTTTCTGGGCAGTTTCAAAATAAACTAACCTATTAACTGACTCCTTCCAAATAATTCCATATGGACCATTTCCTACAATATGCAGATTACATTTCCTGGACGGTTGTAATGGTAACAAAAATCTAACCAATTTCACGGATTCTAGAAGCGGAGGCCAGTTACACGAGAACTTCTATTCCATCAACAACCACTTGAAATCTAAGAAATCGATTTACCTGCTGACTCAGAAGGCAACTTATTTGCTACACTGCTACGAAATAAACTTCTCTAGTGCTTCAATTCATGCGACTTCCATTAATTGGAAGACAAAAAACAGAGAATATACTTCCTTTATATTGCTGAACATTTCAACATATGTTTCATATGCAACATACCTCAATTCTATGCAAAACTGTCGCCATCAGGACGACAATTCTTCTAACGCCCATTTCTCTGAACCACAACAACTTTTTCGAATAAAATACATTTTTATTACTGTAAGTCCTAACGCTTGAAGAGGGGGGGTGCTTGAATTCATACACCCGCCTAGATTATATGACTATGTAGACACTCACTGTATCCCCTAGATCGTAAAAGTGAGTCCTATTTGATCAATGAAGCTATAAATATAAGAATTCCTGTTAAAATGGATGCTCATCTGGTGAAACATCAAACTATACAAACAAGCTGAACCTGTTGGCTATTTGTAATGCAAACATGAAGATGATCTAATTCACAACGGCTGTCAATGTACTGAAAAGCGATATATTATTGTTTATTTCATATTTGCGGTCACTTTTAGTGCTATGATAAAGATTGTTGACCTGACTTTTGTACCATCAAGAACCGCTCAAAAGTTGTCTTTTCCTTAACTGTTATCAATTTGATGAAACCCGTTTCGCTCATGTTAAATTTATAATATGAGAATGAAAAGATTTATTCATTTGCCTATCTATCTGGATTTTCACAAATTATATAAGGTTAATTGATGAGGTAAATAATACATCAGCATGCGTAACACATTGTATAAGATGATCATTTTATGTAAATGAATGGGTGAATCTGATTAGCTCACACTGACGCAGAAAACCCAGAAATCGTACGAAGTGGAGTCACTAGTAGCTGTCTAGTAGGAGCAACAGAGGATGAACGATGCAGAAGTCAGTAAACTTTCTCCGATGTGCATATAAACATTGTACGCAGCATACCACTTCGTGATAAACTCTCTACTTAGCGACTGTTTAGTTCATTCGGAACACACAAATCCAGTTACAAGAGTGCGAAATCATACTAATTTCTTAGTAATTTAAGTTTCTAGACAACCTATCCCTTGGCAGAAATAATACTCTGATCCATTTTAACATTGCACTACTGAGGTTCATTGGCGTAAGCAGCAAACTTCCACCGATTCAGAATCAGATTCACTAGATATTAGAGCAGCTGGGCATTATTAACGACCTTCACACAATTCATGTATGGTAATCGAGGTTAAGATTAATTACCACGTGTCAACTGATTTCCGAAAAGCGTATTAATTGAAGGCATTCAGGAGAAAATCAAGAATGAAACACTTACCTGAGTACTGTTCTGCTTAGGATTGTTCAGTGATGTTTCCGAGACCTGTGCGGATACCATTTTGGGAGTATACTGTACACGATTTGTAAAAGGCAGTGGTTTAGGTGGCAATGGACGTTGAAAAATAGTGTTCTTTCCATTTTGCACTCCAGCACGTCCATTTTGAATGCTTTTAAATGATAACGTAGGGTTTTTACACTCAGAAGCCAACAGATCAGCCAAGTTGACAGTAGGCAATTTTTCTTCACATTTACTTTCAGGCATATTTAAATCTGGATATTTAACTTTAGAAGCTTAAAAACAAATCAAAAATAGCCCAGATATTTTAGTTAGTTAGTTAGTCAGATGATTGTAACTGACATTTATTTAGCATTGACTATGTATCAGAAATAAACTGCAGCTTATGAAAATTAATAACCAAACGGTTATTCAGCATTAATCATAATTAACCGATGAACGGAAGAGCAATTAGATCACGCAGTCAAGCTACACAATAATGTAGTGTTTTGGGCTACGAATTGACAGGAAGCGGCCTAAATGGAATTCAACATTTTAAATCATCAACTACCAAGGTAAAAGTTTCGGATTCCAGTTTTTGTTTCATGCTACTGCATGGTCAAGAATAACCTTGTTGCGCAATCTATTCTACAGTTGACCAATCAAAACAGGCTATTTAACTTCTGACCTAGTGGTTTTACATTTTTATGAAAACTATATAAATGATGTTTTTTGTCTTCTTTACAGTCACAGGGTGATCTTTGTCTTCTGATTTTCGCAGCTCATTGAACTATAAGGTTCCGAGGGAGGACAGTCGTTATACGTATCCAGTTCAAGTGTCTCATCACGTTATTATCGTTCACGTCTTTATTACGATTCACTCGATTAATTCACATATGAACGAAGTTACAAGGAAGATGTACATTACAATGTTACACCTATTAGCACTTACGAGTCAGGATATTCATGCGATTACAATTTGAACCTGAAGCAGATAACTATGAAGATGGTGTATTTTTGAAATGAGACAGTCTAATTGAGAAACTCTTGACACTAATGTAGGTGAAATTTTTGTACGTACGAAATAGCGGAAGTGAGTCTTTAAAACTTTTTAAGAAATTTAGTCAAGATAACTTAGTGTTTATTACGACTACAAAAATATCCAGTCAAAGATCAAGTTGTAACAAAAGTAGTAAGAACATACAAAGATAAGCAAAATATAGAAGACAACTAACTTAATTCAACGTTATCAGGATAAACTTGTACTCTTATGAACCATCTTTTCTACGATGTTACCAAGAGTGCTGAGCAGCGTGAAATGAAAACTTTATAATCAAATGCCTTAACTCAGAGAATATGATGCCGCTAAAAGTCAAGTCGATAAGCACTACTTTGATGTGATGGTCAAGGTAGACTATCGCGATAACTCAACGAGAAAAACTCACCGCAAAGTTTTTTGCTTGAGATTGTATCATGTCCAATATTGTGTTGTAAATAATTTACTCTATGGCGCTTTAAAAGCTGATATTGCCTTTCCACAATGGAGAAAAATGGATGAAACAGATGACTACATTTCGCCTTTGATTCGCTGACTTATAGTGCAGATGACAACGGTCATACTTCAGTTTGATAAAGCTGTCCTGCAATATTCGAACTCTTTCTCGGATCAGGCAATAAACATCGTTGATTAAAACTTGAACACCTAAGATCCTGGGCGTATGCTCAGTTTCTGAGCCCCAAATGTAGTTGTCTATTTAGTCTGCTAGATCAATGTGGTGCACTTATGAATTTCATCTTTAGAGTATCTAGGGTCTCCTCATAACCCAACACTGACACCTTGTCTAACATTGCAGACTGAAGTAAGTGACAGCAGTGACCACTGCAAAATCCTGGAAAATCAGATAAGCACCAGTGGGTTAAAGGCTGAAGAAATCGAATCACGTATGCAAAGCCTATACTAGCTTTCGCAAACTAGTACCAATCATTCGTGATGTTATAGGGATAGGAACATCTATCCAACACTGAGTGTACTATACAGCAGTCTGTTGTGTTATACTCTACCCCGTAAAACATCATTACTGAAGGTAAAAGACACGGGAAGGTCACACATATTTAAGCACTGTTGCCTTCATACCATCGGCAGAATGTCATGAGACTACCACATAAGTAATACAGGAATTAGACATGCAGTATTGGATAAAAAGATAAGTCATTTAATGAGGTTGTAAATTCTGATCAATTGATATGACTGACACGTGTACGGTGCAGACCCAGTCACTATCTCCCCTGACATGCTATTTTTTCCGAAGCAGAGGTAGTTCCAAATTAGATTTGCTTGTTTGACGGAGTATGTAGTGAAAAAGTTTTAAGCATAAACAATTAAGTATAATCATAGCATAAGACTAATTTAACATAGAAATAAATTTTTCTGTAGCCAGTCAGTTACTGCTCGCAATCATATCACTAATATGGAACTAAGATATCTTCGATTGTTAGTGTGAACCAATTAGGGTGATACAGGCTTCCAGGTTGGGGCTGGCATGATAACTAGAATACATGGTTAAAAAGTGAGAATCGATTACGATGGCGTAGGTTCACTGTGATCGCTATGTCATACTTAATCATTTGCCTTCTTCTTTTCTTTTGTTCTGCAGTTCTTTCTTAAACTTTTGACAATGCTGCTCCCATTTCTTTCTTATTCAACATGTTCCTTCATATACTGATGCACTGATGAGAGCTGCAGTAATTTGGAACATTATGTAGTAATTTCAGGTTATGTGTTAAAATGGATTAGCTTAAATGACAGGCACTACCACAATTTAAAAAAACCATTGTTATATTTACGACTTAGCAACTACCCTGTTTATGCACCCTTTTCCTATAGCGGATTATTGGGGGCCTAAATAACCCATTTATAAAGAAACATGTTAGAATCCTTGAAAAACAAAAAGCTTTCTGAAATATGTAGGCTTTCCCGTTAGTAAGTAGAAATGTTCAGGTGGTTTTGGACACCACATGATTTTGAACACCTGACTTCGATTTCGTTAGTCACGTGTAACATATAAAATATCTAGCCACTATTCCTACGGAACAATAAAATTATTACACTGAATGAACACAAAAATCAAGGCAATATACAAAAGACTTGTATATCATAATAACATGGTGACGAATTTCCATAGGTTAATAGTAGAACCAAATAAACACAAAATACCATTTATTCTCTTTTAAAAACAAAGAGACTGCAACCTAACGAAAAACAATTTCTATCCAGAGTAATAGACAAGAACAAGCTCAACAATGTCACTTTTTATTTCTGGAGACTTCTATCTGTAACAGAAGCAGCATTACTTTGATCACTAGGTTGGAGGGCTCCTGACTAATACGAAGAGAGTTTCGGTACACCATATAAACTGGGTGATGATTGAAAAGGTAAAACTACTAAGGACTGAATGTCAATGTTAGTCGAATTCCACAGAAATCAAGCAAAAACAGGAACAACTAACTAATTCCTAGCCACTCATAGATAAGTGAAGACAAATTCAGGTAAGGACTGACTGACAAAATCAATGTAGAATCTCACATAGGTGCATCGGTTCAGGTTCCCAAACTTCACAATGGTATACAAAGAACAGATCGAAAGAAAAAGAGTGATATCAAAGTAGATAAAGTAGTGTGAGAGAATAAAAAATCTCAATGTAAAGGTTAGTGCGAATATACAAGCCTTAGAAAATGTCAAGGATTGAATACATCTGCACCATTGTGACCGATTTTTAGCCATGTCACCAACAATCAGTCCTCAACCACTGATTCCTTTCATCTCGGGCACCCCAACTAATCAGTCAGTCTACATCTCCCCACACGACTCAGACCAACAGTGAGAGACTTCGTCGTTTGGTGTCATGTCTTGGTCTGACCGCTCAGAACCCTCTTTCAACCTAATCGAACTTCCCCCAGTATACCGCTTCGAGGTAGGCGGTGACCCGGTATGTGCAGTACTTGTCCTAATTACCTCAGTCGACTAAGGTTCACGACCTCATTAATCGGCTTGCCTTTCTTGCGCATTACTCTTTCCCTGACCTTTACATTGCTCACATGGTGATTCCACCAAGAGCCAGCTCTGCTACGAAGACAACTGTGATCAAAACACTGTAATCACTTCATGTCTTCTACTTTTAACAGCCATGTTCCAAGGTTGTATATTACACCAAGACAGAACGGACTGCAGCACAGTATACTCATCCTTTGATAGATAGTCAAATATCTCGCCAGTCAGCGCCACAAGTGACGCAAGTTGGCAAATGCTAAATGGGCTTTCTGTATCCGAGCTGAGATTTTGTCAGCAACGAGCCCGTCCGGGCTGATTCAACTCCTCAAATGAAGTAGTCAACACATTCTACCACTCCACTTCTTATCATTAAACCAGGAGTGGTTCAGGTAAGGAATGCAAGGTAAAATGAAAATAGTATTTGGTTGGAGTCAATTAGCAGGAAGCTATGGATCTAGGTTTTGAACTTGTTGACATTCGTTAACTGAGCGTGTCCTTAACCTTGAGGTAACTAATTTCCTGTCTAAAATATTCGCACTCATTTTACTCAGTGTTGCAGTCAGAGACGTTACCACTGAGCTATTCGAGCTGCAACTGACCTTCAGCAAAGCTGCATTTTATACGTTGATTAGTAACTTGAAAGTAACTGATTTCATGTAGTTTAATTCCGAGTGCTGACCAAATTCTATCGATTACTTTGCAATTTGGTCACCAAGCTAAGAGACTCATCACTTATTTACTGAAATCTCTGATCTAGAGAATGGAAATATCAGTTCCCTTGAAGTCGCAGATATGCCTTGCTGACCAGTGCCAACAAGCACGAAACTCAGCTCCATTGCATCCTGCCGACTGCCTCTATCTAACTTATATCTGTCAACGTGCACCATGATGGTAAGTCCCCTAGCTTGTAAAATGACCGATAGAATTTGGTCAACACTCAGGCCTAGATAACATGAAATTAGCTGTTCTCCAGTAGCCAATCAGTGAAATGAAAATATTTCAAGCTTTTGCATTTTATATGAACTTAAATAGAATTATTGACTGATTGCAGAGAACTGCTAGGTAAAACGTATGCTCTAATGACTTTTCTCAGGGACGAACAGACTTTTCACAAACTGTAGTGCGCAAACTTCACCTTTCAACAGGTGAACACGGTTCTAGTTGTCAACTTTTGCTTTTACCTCATTCAGTTCGCATACATTGATGCTAAGTATCATACTATCATTTCAATGGTTTTCCCTAAGTTTTGGTGCGTGACAAGACTGTCCAGATCTTTCAAAGAAACCTAGAATCCCGGAAGTTTTCACAACCAATTTGGAAACTCCGAATTTTTGAGAAAAGACGTTTGGTTATAGGTGTACCAGATTGGTTAATATAAGATGCCATTCTAGAAAGGCTCAGAAACAGTCACGGCCGCTGTAAATACATAAAGCGTCATATTTTATACTTATTTTGGCTTTGCAATACGCCTTCTGTTGCAGTGATGTCGTCTCTGTTTCCAGAGAACTGGCAAGTGGAATCTGAACGTTAACGTTCAAACATTCGCAGGAGTATATTAGCATAAAATGCGTTATGTCGATAAGCCATGACTTCAAGTAAAAACATTGGGGAAGTGTCTTCATATCAGTTACTGTTAAGAGTTAAAACGGTATCATCGCATTAGATGCATTGGCGAAAATTTGTCAACAACTATTTCTTTGCTAGTGATCTTTCATCACGAAAGGTAAGTATAATTTCGATAGTAAAGACAATACAAAATGGGAATTTGAAGAAAAGACAGTTATTATCAATAAATTACCTGGTAACTCGGAATTGATGTTTTTGACATCCTTTTGATTAGTTGGTGTGAGTGTATAAATGAGAAGTGGTGGATACCGCATTCGAAAATCTTTCATGCCTTTGACAAGTATCCTGGGTTCCACTATTACTGTTTTTCGGCATCCCACTAAAATCACAAAAACGTTCCAAAAAAACGTAATAGATATGATCAAGCAAATATGCCAACATTGGGTAATTCAAGGATATATATATATATATATATATATATATATATATATATATATATATATATTTGTTGAGAGAGTAAAACACCTCAACTATGGGGATAACACTCTATATTTAAAGTGTCGTGGAAGAGAAACATTGAACTGCAATGACTAAACTAATCTTAATCAGTTAAACTAGATAAAACTCAAGTGTTTCAAGTGAATACTGAATAATGAATAACAGTATGCTTTACAGAGCATATTAGAGACTGTAAAGTGCGTTGGCCATACAGAGAATTGTTGAGTATTTCAAATCATAAACGACTAATAAAGAACTAAACGTGAATGCGATGGTAAAAGCAGAAGTCAGGCAAAACTTTCATACAATACTCCAATGCAAAAGAGGTTCAAGTTAACTCATTTCAATAATATAATGTAGCTGAGTAGCCATAGGTAGGTTTGTGCGCGAAACAATGAGCAACATTTACTGTGTGAAAACTGAACGATTTTTGGTAGGTAGAGTGAGGATAAAATCTGCACATCACTAGGTGAAAGTCAACTAACTGCTTAATCCAGTGGGCCTATAATTCCATAACCCCGGAAAATAACTTTCCCGTGTAGTTTGAGATATTTTATTCATCTAGTTTGGAAATCATGTCCGGAATAAATGAGATAATGTACAGCTGCTAGTTCACCTGTATCTCGGTAGTACATACATCAGTGTTACGAAGTACCAAACCCGTGAAATAGTAGGAATATGAACATCTTCCAGCACAATGGTAACCCTATTCATCTACATTTTCAAAGTTTCTTCAATATCAAACTAACACCCTTGATTTACGTTGCCTATGTACTAGCTTAATACCTATCTACTCACAATTTTAAGGTTGGTCTACATGTACGAAAATGCTATGCATACCAGCCGATCCTATCACTGCTGATAGCCATTTTCTTTTTTTTGCATCCATCTTTTTGTTTTTCAAAGTTGGATACGTTGCGTAAGCAATGACTTTACCCCTGTGTAGTATTGCCAAGTATCAAGTTGATATTCACGGACTGTATTTCGTTTCTAGCTGGCCAGGCCAAAAGGTGGCATGAATAAATGTAATGCAACTGTTGGTCTAAGTCACATACGAAATGACGGTCGAGGTTCATGCGAAAACTAAAATCGAAGGTTGAAGTAAAACAAACGACAATCTATCACAGTGGCACAGACACACCTACACCTAATCATCATTTTGACCACTGTATCACATTTTACCGTTTTCTCACTTTGATATACTGATGTGAAGCACGGAAACCAAGACGGTAACGCAAGAATGCCGGTTTACTGTTGACAATACTTGTCTATTTGCATGTGGTTCTAGTTCCTATTGCTTTTCTTCTAAGTTATTTCTTTTACTACCCCACCTTTTATCAAGGCTAATTATCACTATCCGATTGTTTCAAATTAATTTCTGTTAGGTATGAGTCCCATAGTACAGCTTTTGAGAGTGATCTTGCCAAAACGCAAGTATTGGTGCACTACGACTCATTGTGAAGATTTTCTGTTACTCAAGGATTTGATACACTTTGAAAACATTTTTTTAAACTTTCTAACCGTGCTTCGCCTTGGTTAGCAACACCTTACAAAACGAAAGACGACAGGCAATGTGTAAATCTTTATGATGCTACCTGAATAATTCAAAATATCTTTCTCCTTATAGTTGCTTCATGTGGTATACTAGTACTGAAAACAAACATGAACAACAGAGCCCAAAAACATTTTTGGCGTGATTGGTAACTGAATGCAAAATGATAAAGTAAAAGTACTGTGTGTATCCCAATACATTGACATCAAAAAATGAGCTACAAAAAATACTGAATTACCTTAAAAATGGCATCTTTCAGGATCTGTAGAGAACTATTCCTATCTAACACACAATGATCAGAATCAACTCCATTCTCATCCAATAATATTATACCACTAAATTCGCCTCGATTTTCCCAAAGTCTTTTAAATAAACTGTTCTTTTTTAAGAAATTTGAAATAGTATTGACTGTAGTTCTGAAGTTTTCAAAAGAAAGATTATATTTAATGAATAAGTAGCTTATCACAAATGATTTTACAAATAACCAACTGCCAGCAAAGATATACTGATATCCATTCATTAACCCATCACTCGAAATCCTGGATATCAGAGAAAAGGGTAGAAAACACCAAACAAATAGTACCCTATACCTTGAAGGGATGACTGCAGGTCGTATCAAGTGAAGGATGAATCTGGTATCCGATTAACAGTAAAGTGCTCATATGTAGTTGTCGCAGCGGGCAACTATAGTGCTCAATTAGGGAGGCTAGACAAGATGTGGCTTGATGAACAGATAATGGTATTCACATGCTACAACTGCGACCAGACATCCACCTATTTCTGGAAAGCGTGGACTTCAGACCAGAAGAGACACTTTTCACTTAACGGTTGAAACAGATAGATTATATTACTATCTAATATTGCTGGAAAAGGTCAGCGCAAAACTTCCCAATACTCTGGAGCATGTATTTTTGGAAAAAGATAACGCGTTAGTTTGAGCATGCCTATCTCTACACCCTTATGAACTCAAGGGAACTACGACTGCAAAACTACTATAAGCGTCAATCATCCTGAAAAAGGCTAGCGTCGTCTCCATTCTGCTGTGAAAATAGCATCCAAGACAGTAAATGACTCTCAAATAAAGGTTAAAAAAACTAGTAAGCACAGTAGCTTCTTCTGAGTTCATGGATGCACGTAGAAACGTTTTTTCAAGTTCTAAGCAGAATGAAGACAGAAAGCAGCTCAAACATACATTGACAAAATCTTTTTGTTAAAACCGTAGGCGACAATAGGCAGGAAGATTAGAGATAAGGTCAATCGCGATAGGTAACAGTAGATAGTTAAGACTGAACAAGGTAACTGGAGCAAACTGATCGATGGCTAATGAGAGCACTAAGGAGAAGGATGGGTCAGCAATTCAACAGTAGGACACATCTGGAATAATGAATGGAACAATTCGAGTAGTTCAACTGGCATCCAATTACTGGTTGCTCGCTATACAGTGGGATCCTGGATGGAACATTGAGATCGAAACTCCAACTCCCATAGGAAATGAGAAGGCTGTAAGTGACCAAAAACAAGAAAGGCTAGTAAGTCCAAATGGGCTTGCACCAGAGATATGCAACTAGAGGATTAATGGCTATATTAGATGAAAGATTAAGTAGTATCCAGGGATCAGATATCATCCTATCTGACTAGTCTCATTTGCTAATTGTTTCAGTCATTATGAAACTGAAGATATCTCCTCGTAACAATCAAAGAGGAATCAGTAGGACAAGAAAAGTGTCTGAGATTCTAGGTTCTATGGTCATTTGATATCTAATGGAGGTTAGGGAACAGCACATTCGAGAAAACCAGGTAGTTTGAAGCGGTGTGCGGACAAGATCTTCATCCTCCACTAAGTCTTGGGACAAGGTGACACTTAGCGACAACTGACACTAATTGTATTTCTTAACCTGCGGCGTCGTTCGACCCATCAATCCAGAAGTCTTTTGATAGCATTTAACACTGGAGTGGATGCACAGTAGGTACATCACCCAAGGGAGATGTATACCCCATGGTGGGGTGTCAGGTGAGCTGCATGTGTTGAATGATGTTGGTTGAGTATATCCACTCTCCCCTTTTTCGTTTAATTTTATCATACAAGTGCTTATGGAGGTCTCCTCCATCTTGTCTAATTTAACAGGAATTGATCTTGTCCAAGGAGGCTCATTAGTTGATCTATTGTACACATGACATAGTGCTTTTAATTGATGCTGACAAAACTCAGAATGTTCTTGATATTTTGGATAGCAATTTGGGAATGTTTAGGATGTTTCTCGCCATTCCAGTGCGAAATTTCGCTTCACGATTGATCCGCGTTTATTCCTCAATTACTTGTAGAAAGTAAAGTAGGTAAACGCGTTGATCACTTCATTTGTGAAGTCGGATTAGTCCTACCGGGTAAGTAACTGTCATAATCTCGTCACACATATTATAGGCTAGACCGGCTTTTTCCACCTTACGCTATCTGTAGCACCAGCATGACATCTGAGTTCTACATAAAAGAGATGTTGCAAACCTTCGTCAGTTGAGATAGCTGGGATATAGGTCACGCAAGTCTGGTCATTATCTGCTCCTAGGTATGACGTTGCTCGAAATACAGATAGATAGATATATGCCATCGGTTCATGAAGTCTCTATTTGCTGTTCTACACCGTATAAGGAAATGTAGACTTTCTAGTTGGTGTACGCGTAACAAACGAAACAGGCTACTGGATATTACAGGTGACATGCTTGGTAACCGATTGCAATGGTGCATCCACATAACCCCTCTATCTTAATCGTCAAGTCCAATTTCAGTACTTGTTCAACCTGTTCTTTTCATCTCGTGACTGTCTGTAACTTTCAATTACGTTACTTTCTCTTTGCTAGTTTTCCACCTTGTGGTCTTTTATCTTCATGTGTTGATGTTAAGTATAGTGAATGGGACCCTTAGATTGTAATGCAATGTCTTATTCTGATAATGGCTGACTGACTGGTTTCAGCAATGGCCCACCAGAAGACATACTTAGATGAATTACAACAATGAGTGCAATTTAGTATCCCCCTAAAAGTTCATGCAAACGGTCATTATATATATATATATATATATATATATATATATATATATATATATATATATATTATGGATTTGCGACTAAAGCTGGGTAAAGGATGTGACATGCTACAAAAGGCTAATCGAGCTTCTTGGATCACGCTTGGTTCATTACAGATGCAACTAATGTTTAACAAATGTTATTCTAGTATGCACGGATGAATGCTTCAAACCATTGTAGAAAATGTATCGAAAGTTTGTTTATTTCACTTACCCACGTTGTAAGAGATCACAGGGTAGGTTGATAACATTTTCAAATGCAATACAACATTGTTCGAATTCAGATTTCGTACGGACATCAATAATGAGAAAATTCTGTTGCTGTTTAATAATTGTGGCTAACTCGTTGGACTGTATCCATGATGAGCTGATTGTGGAAGGAGATTTATCTACAATAACATAGTCATACAATGCTTTATAAGTAAATTGGGTACCTGGTCCTTGATAAGTTGTTGATTCAACAGGTTTTTTCACTGCAGATAAACTTGATTGATGTAATTTTTTATATCTTGCCTGCAAATTGGCATCTAATATTTCAGCACGTTCAATGGCGCACAGTAATTCATTTTTCAGAATTATCTTTTAAAAGATCCAATAATTATAATGCATTGCAACTTACATTGCTTTTTTTATTTGTTAATTGTTTCAACTTGTCGTAGTAATCAAAGTATTTCATGAACAGTACATAGGCACGCTCTTCATCATGCTCCCAAACTTCATTAGCCTGACATTTTATTAAAGACATTTCACGCTTCAGGACTTCAGGTGCCGATGACTGGATATTAACTACTGAAAGCTTTTTCAACTCCTCCATGGAGGTGGCAAGATATAATTCTTTTTTGTTCATTTCATATATGTGACAGAAATAATCTCAAAATTAAAGCCTCTGACGATTAATGTCAGAGAAGGCGAACCTTGAAACAAGTGATACCTTCAGGATTAGAAAGAAAGGAAAGTAACGTCAAGACAATATATTGTCTTCGCCCTTATGCATTCTTATAATTATATATATTATATTTAAGCTCTCCACTGAGAATAAACTCTATAAGATGTGTAATCTAAGATGCTATTCAAAAACTCAAACCGAAATACGGAAAAGGCCTTTTAAACTTACAACTTTTTGGTTGTCTATCAAACTTCATATTTATTCGATAGCCATATTTGGAGTTGTGTAGATCCCATTAGTTCTTCTGTCGGCGAATTATGATATGGTACGGCTTCGCACAGAGTTTTTCGAGGGCCAAATAGAGATTATTGCATTATTTCTGGCCTCTCTCTCTCTCTCTCTCTCTCTCTCTCTATATATATATATATATATATATATATATATATATATATATATATATATATATATATAGTGTCGCATTACGCTGTATACACCATGGAACAAATTGTTACACTGGGTTAATTATAAGTGGTATGAACAACAACTATACTAACTAAACCGCTTCCAGCTATCTGAAAAACATTAACAAAGTCAGTGTGGACCAACAAGTGCTTTTTACAAATGCAGATCCAACACCAGCTAATATGCACACCTAAGAAACGGCAGTCATATAGGTGAAACTTTAAAGTGAAAACAGTACTTAGTTCCCCTGAGTTTCTAGATCACTGAGCATTAAAAAGATGAACGAGTTAGTGTATGAACATATGTTACTTTGGAAAATTGATAACTAACTTACCTTCAGTTATTTACAAATGCCAAAGTCTATTACGAATGAACTTCTACGAAAGCTCCATTTTCGGTTGCAATTATTATATCCAGCAGGAAATCTCGAAAAAGAAATATGTGCACATTGGTAATTCATAAGTTCCCTATTAATATTTGAAATATAAATACCCAGTTGCCTAGAATTAGTGGAATGAATTCTGTTTCTAGTATTGTTAAGTCTATATGCGATCAAAATAATACTTGGATCTCATGATAAAGGCACTCAGATTCGATTTCATAAAACTACTTGCAACTATGACTACATTGAGCATGCAAAGATAATTTTAATGAGTTCGTTCACAGCAAAATTAAATGACAAACTCAGCATACGAAAACGTAGAAGAAGGCCTTGTTGGTTGCAAGGTGACAGTGGACTGAAGCTCCTAGTGTATCGCCTAATGTAACCCCCAGGTCTTATTCCACGTTACAGTGACGGACATTTATTTCACTCGGAGAGTTAGAAGTGAGATCATCCTTATATTTGCTAACTGTCACCATCCTACACTTCTTTGACCTGAGAGGGGGCAGGTTTTCTGTGGTCCAGCTTAGGATTTTCGTAAGGCCTTCCTGGACAACCAAAATATCCGTTAGCAGATGTACTTCCCTCCAAATCTTCAGATCAACAGACTATAATAGTGCGTGAGAATTAAGGTATCCTGGTAGGTCGCTGATGATTCACAATGGAAGGCTCAGTGACGCCTTTGAAGTGAAGACAGGAGTAAGACAAGGCTGCCGCCTATCACCGATGATCTTCCTGATTGTGGCCGACTGGATCGTGCAACAAACTGTGAGGAGCGGGAATATGGGCATACGCTAGCTGGACCGATGAAAAGACCCTTGAAGATTTGGATTTCGCAGCCGAGGATGATTTATGTCTGATGTCTTGCTGCACAAACTCGGAGATCTACAGGCAAAAACCAACAAGTTGACAGAAGAGGAGAGATGATGAAGATACTCAAACAACAACAAGCATCAATCATTATGAACGGGAGAAACCTAAAGGAAGTAGTCGCTTTCACCTATCTACTTAAGCAGTATCCTTCCAACTACAGGAGGCACAGGCATAGATGAGGACGTCAAAGCAGCCAGGATCAGAAAACCAAGACAGACCTTCATTGATCTGAAATCAGCGTGGCGATCTACCGCACTCAGCATAAAGAACAAGTTCCAGATTTTCAACACCAACTTCAAGTCAGTGACGCGTTACGAAAAGCAGTTTCAACAAGCTACAGACATCCATCAACAGCTGCCACCTACGCTCGTTCGATACTGAAGAGTAGATGGCCAGAAAGAATGAAGCAACAAAAAACTGGCTGGCTGGCAATGAACCAACCAAGAACCCATCGCTCAACAAATATGCAGAAGAAGAAAGTGGAGATGGATTGGACTGGACTGGACATACACTGAGGAGACCATTTGGGGATACCACGCACCAGGTCAGGCCACGCCCTCGAGTGAAACCCTAAGGGGGAAAGACAAGTTGGGCGTCCGGGGCGAGGGTGATATGGATGAGATCGTGTGAGGAAGAAATGAAAGCTTCTGGGCAGTGGTGGGGCAAGGTTCAAAAGATTGCAGAGAACAGAGTGAAATGGCGACGTGCTACTGAAGCTCTATGTTCCACTAGGAACCCACGGGGAAATAATATTATTAATCACAATAATAATGAGCATTTCATTTCTGTGTGACAGTTTCAATTGACCTTTTTTGAGGATGTTTTAAAACTGGCTGATTTATCCTGTGCTTCGAAACATGCTAGTATTTTTGTTGACGCACACGTAAGGCTTCAAAAGAACTAAACTCTTAACAAGAGTAAAGACGGCTGCAATTTAACGAGAAGTACGGTCGACCGTAGGGTTGTATAATTAATGAGGTGATAATGTAATCGTTGGGTAAGTTTCTTTGGGCATGATGGATAGGTATCCAATAATGTAGAGCACAACAAGTGGTTTGGGGAGAGCTATTTGAAAGTCAGTTAGTAACGAATACGTGATGTTAGACAATGGTTAGTTGTCTTATTTCACTAAATGGACGGGAAAAAGAACCTTGGTTGGAAATTCTCAAGACTAAAGTAAATATTAGCTAAACATTTAAAGGGATAACTCATCTACAGCAGACATAACAGATGCATGCTATGTGGAAGGACGTAACCTGATAACTATCATATGTCAATTCTAAACATAACTTTATGTAACGCATTCGAAATCCTACTCATTTACCTCCCGGTTTCGATTTCTAAACTGTCTCACCTCTTCTCCGTCAAACTCTACCGTTCTTCAGATATCTTTTATTACTAAATGTAAGTAGATCTTGCGTAATTGCTGAGTCGTCAGTCCACCTTTTTCTCTTCCTCTTTTCTCGTAGTCTTGTAGTCACCACCAAGCACTGCTCTGCGCGCCCCCTGCAACGACGTACGTACAAGCTACACAAGAACATATCAACAACCGGTTGTTGCACTTACTTTCTGGCTTCATTTTCAAACTCCAACTAGCCAAACCAGTGGAAGTCTCAATTTACACCGATAAGATTACGAGTGAACAGTGTAAAAATTAAGGATGTTTTAAAAAGCTCAACATTATACTATTGTCTACGATGCAAAAATAAACCAAATAATTATTTAGGTGTCCGAAACAGTAAAGATGTGCAGAATGAGTCAGCTATGGTAGGAGAGACTCTTAAAAACGTACCGATAAACTTCACTCAAAAAACGGTCATGACATTCCTAAGAAATAAGGAGTCACGCTGCCTACAGATTATTTAGACGGTATAGATAACATTTTCAACAAACTCGATACAGATCTAAATGCAATAATAAATATATTCATGAAGGTCTTCTTCACTAACCACCAACGGTAAGGTGATGACCAAACGAAAAAGACCTCGCTTAGTACCGTAACGAAGTTAAGCGCACTTCGCGGTTAAACTTCAAACTTCGTGTTGTTGAATTAGTGAACGATAGTTCCTTGAGTTCTACATCTGTCTTAGTGGAGTACTTTCTGTGTTTGGAATAGTCACAATTGTTAGTACAGTTTCGAAAAACCTGATAGGATAGAGATAGTGGATTGTAACCTATTTGGACTCAAGGTACTGTTACCCCTTCTGAATTGTAGACGGCGGAAAGCTTCTGGAGTACAGTCTGTCGGTAACACAGAACTTAAGGTATTTATCTAACGTCCTTTTGAAAGTATAAGTGGTTGGGGCTTTGACGACTTCTGCATGAAGGGGGTTTCGTAGTTTAAAAAACTCTAATCGGAAAGGAGTTAGCACGGATCGTTGTACGTGCTATGTCGTGCTCTATTATTAGATTCAGATCCAAATTTGTTGTTTGAGGAAAGAAGGCTGTGAACTTATGTCAGTCCTTTTCCAGTAGATTTCTGTGATTGTTTAACCCCTTTTTGAATGAGTCAATTGGTGATGCGGACACCACTTCTTCTGGGAGTCGGTTCCAGGCGTTGATTACTCGACGCGAGAACAGGTACTCTGCGGAGACTATGTTCGTTCTTTGCTTTCGTGGCTTCGCCTTTTAAGTTCTCTGTGAACCTTGTTTCACAGAGAGCCCTTATGCTAGGACCATACTCATCAACTAATCGCCTTAACTTCAGTGTCTCGGTGCACAGCCCATGCACATTGTTGTCAATTCGGCCAATGAGGGCTCGAAAGCCAGAAGTCCCTGAAGCATATTGGGTTAAGAACGTGTTGCAGGCATTTAAAAGACCGGCTTTAAGGAGATTTTACAGATGGGAGAATGGAACTAAGGGTGTCTACATCTACCAATCTGCAGGATTATTCGATCCGGAAGAAGATCAATAAAAACTCTTGCTCATCATCCGATCTCTCGGTCGTTAATTGTGAACTGGCCAACAGCCAGCACCCGGGTCGCCCATCAGCCTGCCTTTGTCTCCTTGGTTTGCACACGCTTATCATAATTTCTCAAGAGACTGAACCATATTTATTATATTACCACTCCAGAGTAGTTCTGACCATGTGCGGAGAATCCAGGGGTTACTTGGAGCAACCTGGGAGTATGATGTTCGAGAGGTGAACTGGCATTGGAAGACGGTAAATCTTTTTGGCCCTTACATCGGCTTGGAGTCTGTCAGCTAAATATCTCCACCGATTCATGCCATGGATAAGTTCAGCTTTATCAGTCCAAAAACATTCAGGATGACTGAAAAGCACATTTCTTGAGAGTGATTTTTCCCTCAAATGCGAAGACGTTCCCTCAATGACCAGGCCCTTTCAGGCCTAACCTTAACGTCTGACAGTTTTTGCTTCTCCGAGCGATGGCCATTCAGAAGGATGTTTCCGGACCCACGAGTAATACCAGGAGACAATCTCAGAGGACTAGAGGATCTTTTGGGGGAGGACCTGCTACGCGCTTGGGGTTGTGGAGATGGACCACGTGACGAGGTTCTTGAAAGTTTAAAAATGTTCTCTCACTGACCAGGATAGTGGTCTTTAGACAGGGGGAGTAAATGAACCAAAACACTATACTATCCTTTCCAGACAGAATGCATGGTGCTCAGACGTGCCCGTTATCATACAGTCCACAACCACTAGACTGGACGCCGAATGATGACATACATGTAGAGGGAACTTGGAAAAACCTAGTATAATACTAAAAGAGACGGTGCCACTGTTTATCCCATGGCCAACTCTTCATAGATATTCTCATCGTCCTTCATGGGTTGATAAGAGTACCTTGAGACCTCTAAGAAGGGAAACGACTGAGATGACCACTCTTAGAGGCAAGCACTAAGACTTTCGAGACTTTGGACTGCAAGGTTAGGGATATGTGTAAATTAGGTATTACCTGGTCCGGAATAAAATACGAGGAGCAACTTGTGATCGACTACCAGGACTGTCTAAAAGGGTTGTCTCCACATAGTGAAAAGAGAGCAGAACGTAAAGAAGAAGCCCCATCTCTTCTGCCGGCTGAAAATTCATATTTGTCTAAGTCTAATCTTTCCGAACCTGAATGCTTCACCGACCACATCAGCACACTCTTCTCCGTAGGTAGCGACAGTATTACTCCGATCAGTACACCCGTAAATATCCTAATAATGAACCCATTGTACGCCGCAAGAAAGGTAGTCTCTCGATCACCAAGCAAATTGAAAGCTGAGGCTCCTTTGGTTCTGTTGACTTGTACGCGAGCTTACCATCCTTCTTGTGTGAAATTATCTATGGAGCATCTAATGAGCTTCTTCTTTATTTGAGAACCTACTTCTAAGAGACTAGAAAGACGTCATGATCAGTCCAGTTTTCAGAGCAGACAGTAGGCAAAGCGTGACAAAACATAGTCCCGTTAACTTAGCTTGCATAGTTAATAAAGTATTAAGGAAGTTCGTCAGAGACAGAATGCTCAATCTTGCCGGAAACAATAGTCTTTTCTTGTCTCTGCGACATGGGTTTCGCGTTGGCCGATCTTGCTTAACCAACTTCATCGCACTCGCGGATGTGGGAATAGCAGGTAGCGAAAAGATGCTCGTAGACGCTGAGTTCATTGACTTCACCAGGGTTTTCGATGATGGTTGAAACACCGGTTCGGATTCACTACTGCATCACAGGCCTGGACCGAAGAAACTTTATGTGATAGGACACAAAGGATGAGAGCGAATTGTACACCACCCAGGTAGCAACGTGCGAGTAATGGGGGGTATCAAAGGACAATCTCAGGTCACCTGCTCTGGTTCTGTGCCAAAAATTCACGGATACGATTAAATCAACTGTGTTATCACTCGCTGACGAAGTGGAAATTTGGCGGGTCGTGCGTAAAGTTGCCTACATGCTTGCATTAGAAGCGGACCCAAATGTATTAGTCACGTGGTCCAACTATTAGTGTTTATAAATTAGCTCTAAAAAGTGTGAAACTGTAGCGGCTCCTGCCGGTACCCGATACAAGGTACACCAGTACTGCACGTTCGAGAAACCAGACTTGGAAGTTATCATCAGCTACGATTTGAAAGCTCCCCCCCGTTGCACTGAAACTTTAGCGAAACGGTCTCAAATATCCTGGTCTCTTCGTACAGTATTCAATGTGCTTCGGTTGAGACACGTTTCAGTTATCGTGCAGCATGTTTGTGCTGTCTCATCCCAATATTAAGTTGGGAAGGCCAGACCTTGCTGGTAAAAGGATGCCAAACCACAGCAGCATAATCAAAGACTTGGTACCAAGTTGGTGGCTGGACTGTGTATCCTACCCTATCGGGACCGTTTAAGGGGGCGAATGTTCTCCCATCTTCTTATTATAGCAGAGGAAGGGACCAAATTTTGGCATTCCTTATCGCTGGCAGTGACCCTGAGATTGACGATTCTTGCTTCTCTAGTTTAATTGTTTCCATATCGTACCGTTGTTGATTGGACGGAACTGACCGGTCTAAGTTGGCATATGGGATCCTCTGCAGATGCCTCAATATAACTAGTGCTCTAATGGTAGTAATGATGGACCGTGGCGAGTCCCAAAATAGACGAGCCGCGCACCCTGGATTACACTGCTAGCCACGGTCTATCACTATCACTTCTCTTCCGAAAGGATTTGAGACCACCACAAGAGAATCCAAAGATCATGGCCAGTTCAATAGATGGTGGATTGCACCTTTCGACGAGAGTAATCAACTACTGGAACCCCTCATACTACCAAGTGTATCAGCTCCTTCGTTACACACTCCAAATAACTAGGTCTCCACAGAAAAACCTATTGCAAGGATTAATTCAGGCTAGTCATCCCACTATCCTTATAGAGAGTACTGTACACTGAACACTGCATATGTTTTGAGACTGCAGCCCTCATTTAAGAAGGTATTACGCCATCAGCCTGTGTTAATCCTTGTAGTAGTTACCACCCTGAATGTCCTGTTTCTCCTCAAATGTGACCATAGAAGGAGATGCCACTATGTGTTTCGGTAACGAGCTCCAGACACTGATCGCCCCATGAGGGTGTCGATCCTGCACTGAAATATAGTTCGGCTGCAGCTTTTTAATCCCCTTTTCATGACTTCAAGGACGATCGGCCCCAGAGAGAGTGAATGAATTATATAAATTAGTGCTTAAGCCACCTCACCATAAACATTTACAATCAATGCTTACACACTATCACGTGTCCTTATCATTGGTAATATATGAAGCAGAATTACTGCCTTTGTTCTCATCAATTGGCGGAATTATTTGTCCATACATTCATGGATAAATACCATGTGCGTAATGTTTTCGCTCTGCACCCCAGCCATTTTCGTCCAGTACTAGGCCCCATATTATTGACAGTTCTTTGAGTCACTTTATTGTACATGTTATCTGTGACTCGTGTAAATATATATTCTGACATCAGCCGGTCATCCCATCTGTTCGACCTCGAGATGCCAACTTTGTCCCGGTGGATTTTGCGTCTCCCAGTTTCATGCAAGGGCTGCTATCAATGAACTCTTTTCCCATTTTTATATCACTGTATCCCGACGCGTTGACTTTCAGTTAATTGTCGATGTTCACTCGGTTTGATTTTGGATGATCTCGGCAATTCACCAGCTTAGTTAAATAGACAGTCGGCTGGAGATATTTTATACGGGACATTTTTTATTCTATACCCTTCATTGAATCTTTTGATTGCTTTGACTTAGTTTTGATGAGGTCCACTGGTTTATTTCTAAGCTAACAATATTACGGCTTTAGCGTTTCACTGCTTGTTGCTGTGGGTGCAGTCCTGAGGTACTTTCTTCGTTTCAGTCAACTTTGTGCTTGCCTGTCAAACCAGGGTTGTTTATGGAATGCCCTTGCGGATAGGACCAAGGAAGAAGTGGTGATGTTAAATCATCACTTACATTCTTAAGCCTCTCCCAGGTCTTTGCTATTAAGCTACCTCCTTCAAAGGCTAACCAGTTAAAGCAGTGCTTTTTTTAATTCCCGAGGCGTCCATCTACCAAGCATGTTAAAGAGTAGGAATAGTGCCATGAGCCAACCCTTAGGCTACAAACTCGAACGCAATTACAGTGTGATCACTGTTGGCCGTTGCCGTCAAATATTTTAGGTCTACTACACCCTCACGTTGGTGTGTAAACCAGGTTTAAGAGTGGTTGCCCTTGCTTCCACTGGTAGCACGTGGGACAGTTAGCGCTCTGAATGAACCTGCACTCTAGATTGGTCAACACCGGACTATTATCGAAACGACTACCTGGCTCAACCACGTCGAGCATTTCGGACCACGATGGCTTACTCATATTGTCACAAGACTCTGTTGAGACCTGAATCCTTAGACAAAAATCCCTCATGTGTCACTGGAGTGCGCCTCAGAATTGGTCGAGCGGGTCTGGAGGCTATCGTGAATGTGGGGAAGTACCCCACCACATTTACTGGCCACAACACTATCCTACCGCATGTGTAATCCGGGATGAGTGTAGGAATATCCCCACCCACTGCTAACCGTGTTTCAGTGATTGCTAATACATCAGACTTGAAGCACTCAACCGGCTCACTCATCTACTCTATTCCATGACTACAGGCAGTAATATAGCTGACCACTGGACCGTTAGTACAGACCCCCGACTTGTATATGTACTACACTAAGGAATTCTGCCGGCTACCAATGCATATTCAGAGTTTTTGTTTAAGAAGGAAAAGTTGTGAACCTACTTTAATCTTTTTCGTGCAGACCAATATTTCTGTCAAATACTTTCGAAATGAACCTATTTCCGATGTGTTCATCACTTACCTTGGGACGTGGATCCAAGATATAATTATTCAAGGTGTGAACCGGTTCTTCCATGCTATAACATTCATCCTTTGAATTGACCTTCTGCCGCTGTGTTCTCCTACACGATCCTGTCCAGCGGTGATGAGAAAAGAAAATACATCACCTCCGCGATCATTTCCTGAGGCTTTGTTTAGCTTGCTTAAGTATCCTTTCATGCAGAAACGTAAGTGGCATAAGCCTCTGAAAATTTGTTAAACTTCACAATGAGCATGAACGACGCACTAGCCCAATCAGGTGTGTTTGTGGCTGAAAGCGTCGCTCTCAAATACACTTAGGACCCCTTTTGGCCAGGGATTAAGAGCTGTTGTTCGGAACTGAAGGCAACCGCAGAGTGCGGTTAAAGTATGAAATATTGCATGCGAATTACTGCCCACTATTGGTGGCTGCAGAAGATGGATGTCAAAAGTTTTCTATCCCCCTTCAAAGAGAACATGAGCAACTGTTTCAAAAGTAACGTCCCTGGCGCTTAATTTTTACGTCCTTCACGTGAAGTTTCCGGTAACAAGGGAAAATGTGAGTGTGTGTTTCATTCTTTCGGAAATCTACAACACCTACACAGATATAGTCAAAGTGAACGTCTTGGGGAGGGAAAGATCTTAAAAAGAAACATGGTTCGGACCACTGTTAAGCGCCCTTATTCATCTCGGGCTGTCACAGTATCTAAAATTGAGCTTGATGGAGGCTCTTACGTCTGGACTTAATGATATTTTGTAGCGTGCTGAAGACATCAATTTTACAGCCCGTGAGAAATATTGGAAGTGGCTGACCAGCAGGTGCGTAGCACGAAATTATTTATTAACGGTAACTTGGCGAGAGAAGTTTCTGTCTGAGAGTATGGGGTGACAGCTCTTGTTTCATTTCGGGATCTTCATTTAGCAGGTGATCCATTTCATCAAGGTCAGTACCTTCGATGTGGTTTGTGGGAGAATTTCGAAACCATATGCCTTATCAAGAACTATTCGTTCCAGATATGAAATGGAAATTCAGGAGAAGGTAAAAAATGTAGTTCAGGCTTCTCAGTTCGTATGAAATTCCGTTGGATGTCAAAACAATATAGGAGGAGAGAGGTTTATAGTCTGAGAAAATTATGAAATCACAATCTTAGATATAGCTTGGAAAATGGCATGAGGAACACTAAATGCGCAGGAGTTTCATTTTAAAGGTGCCACAGCCTGTTTCCTGCTCCTACAGCTGCCCTCGGAAAAGTGTTAGTGGGTATTATTGGTTTCTGACAATTTGTTCTCACAAAACAGCAATAGCTGTTGAGTCAGGCGTGTTTGAATTGATTGTCGGGGGTACATTAAAATCATGACGTATGAATATGGTTGCATCTGGTTACAGTACCCAGACTCATGCTTTTTGTGCTTCCATAAAGAAGAGCGGTGAGTTAATGAGTGATTAGGATAAACAATCGTTACTACTATATCTAACCGTTACAAGTGTGTCGTCCCACACTGTCAAAAGTAGCCGCGTGTTTGCTTCTCAGTGACTTTTTATTTAGTTTTCCACTGCATTCCCTAGAAGATCGGATGGTTCGGAACCAATTCGACATTTTTAGATGTTGACTACCATGAAATGCATGTTCAATTTGCTGGACACGAGGTTCAAGTGCTCAGAATGTGTCTTCCCATCTGGATCTTCAATGAAGCTGGTGTCGTTGCAAGTACAGAGGGAATCAGTTCCGTAGAAGACATCGTTAATAAAGTATTGGAATATTTCCACTACATTCTTAAGATTGCAAAGCATGGACACAGATTTTAACGGTCCAAACGGAGCAATGGTAATTATTCTTAAGATGTCTTCTGTTGTTACAAATATCTGATTTTACACCTTGACTAAGTCGGGCTTAGAGGAGATTGCCAGAATAAGGACAATAAGAATGGGGATAACAGCTTGAAAATGGTTAAATCCGAACAAAACATTTAGTGTTGGGTCTACAAAGCCAGGTAGCTAAGCAAAAAGCTGCCTCCCGTTACTAAGAGATGAAGTTTAAAATATCAACAAGGTTGCCATCCAACCTGGAGGAGCTTAGTTACACTGAACGTGCAGGAGCCTGCACATGTTTACCAGTAGAAGTACACTCAACTAGCGTGAGAATTCGGCAGGAAAAGGAAGAGAGAGGCTCAAGCCACTGACTCAGCAAACGCAAAGAATGTACCCACATTTAACAATAAAAGACAATCGGCAGATGGTCATAATTCGTAACGACAGGCCCATGCAATCAGGTGATCGTAATCGGTTGGTGGATGTGTACATTTTTTAAGGAGTCGTACATCCGTCGTCTATATTTGCCATACTTATTTGTTACATAGGTATACTTTCAGTAGCTTCAGCATGTGATTCACTTACATATGATCTCAGGCACACAAATATGCCCACAACGTCGAAGCTGGATGAACTGAAGTTGTGATGAAAGTCGGTGACTTATGGATTATGGTTCCGAAGAAGTCATGTGCGAAAAGCTGGGGGTGGTAATCATGCATGGGAAACCGATATTATATGAGTGTCGTGTGTCATAATTAACTTATTGTGTGCTGGGTGACAGAAAGCCTTCGAAACTTGTGAGGCGTAGAAGGTGACTAGTTGGTTCAAATAAATTAGATCGTATGCTTTTGAAGCGAATGTAGCTACAGGGACTTACGTCCACTGTTTGTCAAATACTCAGTATTCACTGGGAAGTTACTTAGTTAGAGGACAGGGAATATGGCCGATAAATGGTGCAGACTTGTCAGTACCAGTTTATGGATGACTTTACCACCTACCGTCCCTACGATCACTCCTTTAGGAACTATCCCTGGCGAGCTGTTTGAAAAGAGGAGTGACTTTTCACGTCCGGCTAGATTCTTGTCATTTTATGTGTTTATACAACAACGGCTGCTCGATGTTTGCCGTAGTCGGAATATCATTCAACTTTTTGCTTCACGGCTAGCCAAAAGTGTCGTAAAAATATTTTTGGCACCGCTGGGTGCCACTTCACAGTGGCCTATGGTATAGCAGTGTAATGAATGTAAGAGTTGGTTCCACGACAACTGTACAAGCCTCGCACCCTCAGCATACAAGAGGCACAGCAACGCAGGAAATGTCTGGCTTCGTACGTTGTGCTGCTCGGGTATTGGCACTCTGGTAGAAGAAGCAAAAACACTTCTAGATACGATAACTAAGAAACTGTCGTCGAAAGCCAAAGCCGATAACCTTGACGGTGATGACGACAAAGCATCCATCGACACACAGATTGCTGTGCAAGACTTTAAGAACGTCCCACTACAAGCTTTAAGTCGGGTGCCTAGACTACCTGCTAGGTTTGCTGACAGAAACTTAGAAAAAACTGCGCCAAGCGGGGTGGAGCGAGGATCTTCTGGAACCCGCATTTCCAGGACTGGCCGAGCCGGTCTGAAAACTGCTGACTGTAAGACTTGGCCCACTTCAAATAAAAGAAACACGAGTGAAGTGCTCTCAGTTCCAACGACAGAACCACGCAGGCCGCAGGTCATGCCCATTTCGGAGGCCCAAACATCGACGGAACTGACACAGAATGGAATTCAAGTCCGTTCTGAGGTTGCCAGTGTCAGGTTCACTGGACTATTCTTTAGCAAACCTTTCATACCCGGCTCTGAAAAATGGCAAGTAACTAAGCCTAAACGTCATGCTAAACAGCCGATAACGGTAACCGAGCCAGCTATCATCACTCCACGTAGCAAAGACAAAGCGGAGCTCCTTGACAGGTCCGTGATTTTCCACAGAGTGAAAGGAAGTAGAGGCCCAGAACCACGTAAGCATTTTGAACATGACCTTGGCAAGGTACAAAGTTTGATAAACCAGCTTTTACCAGAAACATGCCAGGAGTCACTCTACTGAAGACATATAGAGTGGGCAAAACGGGAGACAGTCGTTACTGAAAACAAGTTCCAGTTACTTAAAGTCGTGTTCAGGTCAACAGGTGCGAGGGATCAGATTCTGAAGAATGCTGGTAGGCTTCAATGATTTGAGGTAGTCGCGAGAAAGGATTTGGCTCTTGCCGATCGAATCAAAAAGCAAGAAGCAGAAGCAGAACTAAAATCCAGGTAAGCAGCGGAGAGGAAGATCTGAAAGTAGTGGGTTTTCGTGTGGTGAGGTTTCGGTAACAAATGGTGCCGAAGCCTCTATGAATAAGACGGGAACTCATTTAAGTAGTTTCGTTTTCTTGTACACAAATGCGCGTAGTCCTTTAAACAAATGGACTGTGCTTAGTAATGTGATGAGCAACGAAAGCTTTGACATTGCTATCTCAGAAACTTGGTTCTCTTCTTGGACCGGTGACTGTGAAACACACTCGCGAGGATTCATCCCTTTTAAAAGTGACAGTTTAGCACGCCAACGTGGTGGTGTCATCCTTTACGCTAAGAATAACTCAACTGTAAAAGCCGTAAAAACAGTTGCATATGAAAGTGGGACATGTGAAATGCTGCGCTGCCGATTAAAAAGCAAAGGGCAAGATGTTAACGTAATCGTGATATATCGAAGTCCTGAATGTGATGCGGCAGACCTCGCTCTGAATAAGCTGGGCCTCTGGACAGATAGATGCCGACGTCTGGTTGTAGGAGACTTCAACGCAACATTAGTTGACTGGCACAGACTAACAACAAAAGCACCACGCAATTCGTTTGACCACAGTTTGGTGGAAATGTCAGTTTACTTGGCCCTCATACAGTACATTAGGCCAGCGACCAGATATGATCATCAGCATGCTCCACCAGTTCCGGACTTAATTGCTCTCACATACTGATGATTTATGCTTCACCCGGCTCCTAGCACCCCTTGGCAAAAGTGATCACGCTGTGGTCACCCTCAGATTCACAGCGGACGTCTTGTACCAGGCCGATGCCCCAGCTGGACCCAACATATGGAAAGCAAATATGGAAGTTATTAACCTGGTAGCCTCTTCGAAGGAGTGGACAGTCAATCCAGAAGCCTCAGTTGAAGGCGCGTGGTGCTCCTTCAAACAGTTGTGTACACGGGTAGCCCAACCGTTCACTCCGTGGACTGTCCCGAGGGGACAGAAACACCGTCCCCCGTGGATAAAACACGAAGTTCGAATCTTGCTACGACGTAAGAAAGTGGTGGGACTTCGCCAGCCACCTCGGAACACCCGAATTGGTGAAGCATCACAAAGAAGCTCGCGATGAATGTATCACTGCTATCTGCTGGTCTTGAACATGCTTTGAAAAACCCGTCTTGCCCAGACGTTACAATATCCAAAGAGGCTATCTTCCTACGTGAACTACAGAAATTATACGTGTTGTGGTACACCCACACTAATCAACAGGAAAGAAAGTGACTGATTGATTGAGGACGATAGGGAAAAAGCAGAAGCCATGGCTAGATATTTTGCTGAGGTTTTCACACAGGAATCCTCTGTGGACAATTATCTAACAGTAGAAGCATTGACATCCAACAGAATAAGCCCTGTGAATGTCGATCGTAATGATGTATTTTGGACATCAAGTACTCTGGATGTGGAAAAATCAGCGGGACCGGATGAGTCGCGCCCAAGGCTACTCAGAGAGCTTGCACTCTATATAGCCGGCCTATTGACTACTACATTCAGAATGTCTCTCAGTGAAGGCACACTCCCCTATGGCTGGAAGGATGGCACGGTAACACCCATCCACGAGGCAGATTCTGGGCAGCACTCATCAAATTACAGACCGATAAGTTCGACTAGTGCCATGGTAAAAACTCCAGAAAGAGTAATCAAGAAAGCCATCATAGTCCACCTAGGGAGCAACACTGTAGTCGCTGGTTCACAGCACGGTTCTCGTGGAAATCTCTCTTGTTGATGAACTTTCTTACAGCCAGAGAAAGTTGGTTGAGGTCTGAAGGTGATGGGATACTGGTGGATGTCATTTTAATTAACTATAGTACCTCATTCCAGGTTGCTCGGGAAACTGGGAAGTTTCAGAATTACTGTCAGCCTGCTGCGTGAATGAGAGACTTTCTTGCTGGTAGGAGACATAGGGTTAGGATTAATTCTCAACTCCTCACTTAGAAGTCGGTAGAGAGTGGAGTGCGCAGGGCACAACCTAGGGTCTCCTACTGTTTCTCCTGTACGTAAATGAGCTGCCAAACACCATGAAACCGCCTATGGTTCTCTACGCTGATGATGTAAAAATCTGACGGGAAATTAGGAACGATGAGGATATACGTGTGCTCCGGGCAGACCTGAACAGCTTGCTTGCCTGGTCAGGGAAGTGGCTGATGCCTATCAATGCAAGTAAATGTGTGAGCATGCACTTGGGGCACACACAACAACACCTACGATATTGATGGGACTCCTCTACCGTCAGTACTAACCCACAATGACCTAGGAGTCAAGGTTAGTTATGACTTGAAAACCACGGCTCACTGTCGATTGGTGGGAGCCCAAAGTTTTAGGACTCTCTGGGCATTACTTAGAACGTTTACGAATATAAGTGGTAACATTTTCAACATCTTATATATATCCTCAGTTAGGTCTAAATTTGAAAGCTGTACACAGGCGTCCAATCGTTCCAGAAAGATTTCAGAGGGCAGTCACTCGTATGATCCCTGCGATGGCTGGCCTCACCTATGAAGATCAACCTAAGGGGCTGAACCTTTTCACTTTGACCTACTGCAGACAGAGGGGAGACCTTATCATGCTATATAGGATTCTAAGAAATGACTTTGGACTTGATCTATCTTATTTTTTTCCTTCCCACTAGGTCGAAACACCTCAGAGAACGTAGTAGGAGGCTACAAAAGTAAAGAAAGATCATAGTCTCCGCAGAGTACTGTTTCTCGCGTCAAGTAATCAACGCCTGGAACCGACTCCCGGAAAAAGTGGTGTCCGCATCACCAACTGACTGACTCAAAAAGGGGTTAAACAATCACAGAAATCTACTGGAAAAGGATTAACATAAGTTCACAGCCTTCTTTCCTCAAACAACAAATTTGATTCTGAATCCGAACGGACTTGACAAACGTAGGAGCCAAACACTCACCGTTCACATTCTTGATGTACTTATGAATGCGAGACCAAATAAGAGCACAGCAGCGTAGTCAGGCGGGAATAATACGTCTGGGAGGTCGTCCTAAAATACCGATGCTTTCCGACTGGCCGGTTAGTGGATAGATTACTTGTAGTGCATATAACACAACAACGTGCTGAATGGCGCCGATGCTTGGATGTGTGCCTTCAGCTTTTCCAGTCCGACAAACTACATCAATATCGATATTGAACCTCGTCGAAACTTAGGCCATTGATTGTGGGGAACTGTGTGCAGCTGCCCTTCCATAGTCCTGTTAAACCTACCTATGTTTAGTTTATGGAAGGCTTGACCGATATTTCCTTTTGAATCACTGTACGCTAATGTCTTCCACTCATGCTAGCATTTGGATGTACCCATGCAACACAACGATAAGGCACACTAAAGGCCGTGCTAGATATTTGTTCGTAGAATCCAAAATTATGCCACAAGATTAACAGACAATCAATGCCAACTGTTGCTAATCAGTATGCATCGTCAGTTCAGGAAAAATCTCGCATCAGACGGCGATGGTGACAGCTGTTACTGACAAGCGTTCTAGTCTGCCTTTTTATATGATGCATAAGTCTGGAGCTTTCAGTATTTGGTCAATAATATTGTCGAAGTGAGTGTTGTTTCGCCCTCTCTGTCACGGTGACCATCTGATACAGCTGGCGCACTGCTGTTGACATGCAAACAAAACGCGTACACAGCTTTCCAGGAACAGTTACTAATATTAGGACTGCTTTTCCAGTCATTCACTCCTTACACACATAGGAACTAGCGTTACAGCGCAACAGTTCAAGTTTTCATATTTCACATTGGGACATCATATTAGAAGGCATAAGATAAAAGACAAGAAAATAAGGAAGACAGAAGGCGAAAGTAGTTTAGGTAGACATTAGAAGAGAGAAATAAGGTGAAAATAATCGTACGTGTGAATTAACCCATCAAATACTGAGATTTGTGAAGTAACTGGCTGGGCGATATTAATTGAGCTGTCTAACTCAGCATGACCACTTGTCAAATGGCATGGACACTCAGCCGTTTTCCTTCATTTAAAAAATTTCATTTAAATTATGAAAATCACTAAAAATGCTGAATATATATATATATATATATATATATATATATATATATATATATATATATATATACCAGGATATTGTATTGGTCAACGAGTGAGCAAAATGTTTTTATCAGTACAACTAAACAAAAATGTTCAATGAGTTGTTACATATAGCAACACAGTACAGTGAAATAAAATGCTACAACACCACAATTAGCTGAGGTGCAGTTATACCTCACTAAGGAGTCATAAATATAGCTAAATTAGCGTACTGCGTTCCATTACTAACCACCACCAAACAAATAACATCATAATTGTTCTTCAGACAATGTCTTAGCGTCCGCGTAAATCCCATGTGCCAATAGTGAGCTATCACTTCGGTCTAGTATAACGAGCAATAGGAAATCACAATTATCAATAACTGACGGCAAATTATCTTGCTGGATATTAAATAAAGTGGTCAAAGTACATGCTCAGCTTATGGCTACATGTAAGTGACTCATTGTAATCAATCAGTGATTAGCAAAGGACCCCACTAAATGAAATTGTAAGGTCTATCTACTGGCTACCTGGCTGTGCATAAATTACCAAATAATATTTAGTCTCAGGAAACTGAACATTCGTGAAGGAAATAGCCTTTTGTGCACAGTGTGAAGAACATGAGACGCATACAAGTTTGTCTTCAGATAGAAAATGGTCAGTTAAGAGTAATATGAAGGTTAGCAAGTAGCCAAAGAAATCCTGCTTTAGTTAACTTGTGTGCAAAGTGTTATTTCTTCCAAATAAATGCTTGTGTGAACACGGATGAGTAGGTGAATATCGAATCTCGATAGCGTAATTAGAAGACGAAGTTTATCTGAACAATGTGGAGTATTTGCGCAATACAATTCGAACAATCTGATCAAGTTTAAATAGTAATGTAATATTGGTACACGGTTTATTTGCACAAGCTTGGGATAGACAACACTACCAGGAGGTGCAGCTCCTGAGTGTTGGCCCTCCTAACAGAATCTAAATCAACTTATTGTGAATAAATAATGAAGCCTAACGTTGGGTTAAATAAAAGAGAAAAATTTGCATGGTATGATCGGTCCACAAAATTTTGGAAAGCAACGCATCTTAGCAGTTGCTTATAAGTATATTTTCTGAATACTTCTTGATTCACCTTTAATATTAGTGGCGAAGCGGATCATTGAAATACTTGAGGTTACGAACAGTGGGTGTGGGATTTAGCCAATTTCTGTAACAATCATCTTTCAATAAACTATCAGATCTCACTTACAACTAAGTCGTGGTGTGGAGGGGTTTAAAAAAGCGGACATGAGATTTTCGATGTCATTTAACTCACAAGTGCAAGAATCTGTACAAAAAACAGAATATAACCTGCTTAAACAACCCAGAAAACATTGATAATATGGTGAAAGTTCATAACGAAGGCTATCGAAAGCAATTCCTAATGGATAAGGGAAGAAGATAGACGATTTAAAAACCAAAAATAATAAAAACACAAGAGTTTCAGCTGCATCACAGTACAACTTTATTTAACCCGTTGACACCTTCCATTATCAGGCATTGAAGTTCAGGACTTTATTGCCACTAACATGCTTAGTGCGACCGTCATAATTTGCTTGATGAGGTTTTTGAACGCTTATTCATCATTTTATGTTACATACAAGTGAAGGTAATTTAAATATTTGTCTGTAAATCAATCTGATTATGCCTACCTTGATTTCTAATTCAGGTATTAGGAGAAAGAGTAAGTCAGTAACTTGTTGCCTAAGTTTGTCAATAAATAGACTTTTTCATGGCTCAGACCTTAACTTCAGCTAAAGAAATAAAAGTTTACATGAGCATGTGACAAATACATCTTTTTAATTGGAATTTGTACTCAACTTTATGTTTTTGTTACGAAAACATGCATAATTGTAGAATAAATGAAGAATTTCAATATTAAAAAAGTTTCCTTATCCCTATTTGGTAGTAGCTGTTAAAGCTACATTTGAACGCAAGATTTTGTAGTCATTTTATACGAGAATCATTATTCTTAACAATGAACATACAATGATCAAGTCGCTCGCTAACTTCAGAAACCACAAAAAAACATTCACCTATTTCTAAGTACCTTGACTTAAATAAGTAAGTATAAACCCTACATCTGGTGTCAATTTGTAACTATCTATTGTGAAAGACCTCTGGTCGCTTGATTCTTTTCACCACTGCTGACTTCAGTTGACTTCATACTTGTCTTCTCCTGAGTATAGCTTATGATAATATAAATGCCTGTAAAAAATAAGCAACTGGCATCAGGTTACTTGCTCTTTTCATTAGTCTGTTCAACGACTAGAAATTGCTTTAAAGAGGAACAAATATTTGTTTTTATTGAGTGTGAGAAATAGGACAAGTGATAGCTATCACCAATGAAGTGTTGAAGCTTGAATTTTTGTTGTTATTCATAAACGAAGTTGGTAAAAGTGGCCTGCATACATTTGCAAAGAATAATTATATTCAGATAAAAGCCTGTTTTATTTGAGATAACTTTTAGTCATTTTTAAAATACATTTCTCACAGTTGATTTCCCAATAAATCATATTTTGAAGAAGGCCGAAATAAAAACTTCATTGAACATGAATAGATTTGTGTGAAGAATTGAATACTTCTGAAATCATTCACCAATAATGCTTATTGTTTCACAGTGAATACAGTTGATGGATCTTAAAGAACATATTTCTCTTTATCTAATCTACAATTTCATAGTTTCAACGATGACTGTTTTAAGGTACTTTTTATATTTCATTTTACAGAAATTTAGATAATTATAACTAATTTACACCTAAGGAAATAAATGTTAAATGCTTCGATTTTTATTGTAAAACAGATGCGGATAGGTGTCCTTGGAAGTACTTTTTAACAAACTTACTCTATGCATCTGGTGTCAGAGTAACTTTTGCCGTCATATTGAATAAGAGTAGAGATAGTGTTAGCTGGATAGGAAGAGTGACGAGGAAATATTTTGTAGACAATATGATGAAAGACGCAGGGGAACTTAATGAACAATTACTTTCTGTTCAATAATTGTAAGTTCACAGAAGTCTATTATTACTTCTGATAGTCTACCTGTTTTAAGCTGGTGGTACCCACCTCACTACCATCCTATACAAGTTACAGTTGTAAAGATATACTTCTATCAGAAAAAACACTAAAATATACACCAAAATATGCATTTTTATCTTTATCTACAGTGATATGAATATCAACAATGAACTGTGTTCGAAATGTTATCCAGTAAATAATGCTGTTCAACTATCTGACATTTCGACTTAATGGATTAAAATGCATCTTTACTTCTGGGCCACTTATTTCTTTCTTTCTGCATATCGTTTGCAGTCGTACTATTTGGACACTTTTTACAAAACTTTTTAGTATAGTGACTATTTGTCAACTGTTGTTTTAAATGTCGTTAACTTATTCATGAACAGAATGTAGAAAGTGGGGTAATCAAGGAAAGTTCTGACTGTGAACAGAAGTTTCTCTTTTCAACCTCTAGTCAGTGTAAGTTATAGCGCATAAAAGCAGTTTTTATGATTCCAGTTCGTCATGAAGCATGACTGGTGTGGCAGTATGTCTGAATTATAATATCATCAAGAATGACACCCATAAAACATTCCTGCCAAAAACGCTGATTGGTATTTACGTATTTAACAAAGCTTAGTTGTTATCCCTGGGATGCACAAGAGTGACTACTGACTTGAAGGTAGACTTAGAATCATCATAAAACTATGAGTTATGTTTGGTAAAATAGACCTTGCAAGAATCTCAGCTAATTGATGAAATCCAAACCAACTTTTTGTCCGAAAAGTGTGCATTTAACTTTTATCTTTACCTTGGCAATTATGAAACCTTGACTATTCTAGATAATTCCTCTGTAACGCAATCATTTTTGCTTCTTAATTGCCTGTTTAGTTTTCTACTGTAGATCTTTATGTGCTTTAATTAATTTGTTTTTGTTATTCAATGTATTTTCATTCCTAGCAGTGAATAATCATAAAATGTTCTACCCTACATGTCATTCGCCAATATACAAATTAGTAATTGAGCTAAACAGAAAGAACAAATTTCCTTCTCTGATCAAATTAGTGTATTATATTGTTGTATTTATTATATTTCTTCACGTTGATTCTTTTCCAGCAGGGATTACTGGGGTGAAACGTTTTAGAAATGGGACAGCGTATAATGAAAAAAGGAATAACAATAATATTTGTACAAGATCAATGGTGAATTATTGAATACGCTTGAAATAAACTGTAAACTCTGGTGCTTTCATTAAGCTGACCAGCGTCATCTACTGTAATGATTTTTTGGAGAATTTATTGTCAAATTTACCATAGGCAAACAGGGAACTTGTTTACAGTTTATGTTCATCAATCAAAGAGTAATCCATGCCATATTGTACAGTTTTCGCACCTTAACTTATACTGCTGCTAGAGACAGGTATGCAGATCAGAATGTGTTGTAGACAGTTAACATTACTTTAGATTACTTGTAATTAAAAAGTCTTTGTTACAAGCTGTTTAGTTAATTAATTAGTTTATGACTAATTAGCAAAAATGAAGGTTTATCATATAAAGAAACCCATCGTTGTATTTTTCACGCTAAACCACTTAAAACTAGAACATTCTTGTTTATTACGTAGTTGGAAAATATCTAAAAAGTACTAGAGTTATTAGTGAAGACATAACGGATTGACCAAAGTACGTTTTTAGGTAGATATTATATATATTTTAGGTCAGGAAGGATTTTACGCATAGATAAGTTTCATACATCTGAAAATTTACAGTTTTAAAATCCAAAAGACTATCAAAACACAGCGAGACAGAAGTTATAAAATTTCAGTTGTCTCATCAACTTTTTGTGGAGAACATCATTTTAAAAGAGACACTTCTCGAAGGGGAAAATAAAATAGACAAATATCTTCTAAGCAGTGTATAAGACTAGAGTGAAAAGCGGTTTTCAGAGACAGAAAGAAGTTACATAACAGTCAATAATATGATGCAGGTAATAAAAATGGTACGGAATTTGGGATAACATAATTGACTATCTGCAAATCGATCATTAATACTGGTATCTTTTGAATTAAACGTAAGTACATAAACCAACTAGTACTCAACTTGATGCAAATTGAAAGTGCTTTTTACCTCTAACTTTTATGACTCACAGATACCAATGACATTTATGATAGTAACGTGGAAAGCAGATGACGGCGAGAAATTCGAAAATTTGTAAATTGATCTTTTCATAAGTTAAAACAAATTTCAATAAAAACCTAATATTGATGTGTGAGGTGTTTGCATAATTATTCAAATAGTTATGCGAGTTGTTCAAAAGGATATAAACTTGATAATTGTAAAAATGGTGAAGAAACGAGGTCCATATGAAATCCGATTATGGTAAACTGGTCAGCCGTAATGATACAATAAAAATTTGAGTTCGGATTTGGATAATAGCAAGATAAGAGGTAGAACATTCGTCTTTTGCACATACTTCATGCTTAATTCGGTGAATTGCCGGTGCTTCTCTTGTCTACAAGTTTTGAAAGTGTACGATATGTAGATAATGCGAAAATATGATATATATATGCCAAATTTCATCTAGTGTTCAAAAATCAGACTGAAGATTGTTTTTCAGGTTTTATCAGTCAAGCTGGATGGGTATCCATTTCGTATGATTATTTATAAATTCCCCTTAGATTATTCTTGTATCTCAATAGAATCTTAATTAGCATGAATTGTAGCAGTATTATGGAACCATTACCAAAAAATTGTATGGTGTAAATCTTTCGATGAGTACATAAAATGTCTTTTCTAAAAGAAACATGTTTAAATTAAGTGTAGAGTTGTGAATTGTACATCGTGTATACCTTTGTTTATATTGTGGCAATTACTCATAAAAGGTTGATAAAATGAATAACTACATCATTGACTAAAACTAAAATTGAACAAAAATCAAAACTGAAGGGGATGGCACTTTTTCTTATGTCTTTAGAGCATGTCTTATCATTTCTTTGAAAACAGTTTTTGTCATAAAATAATACTAGGCGGAGAGGAAGTGAAAACTGAAGAGATCTTGGTGGTGTTAGGTGTTTGAGTCACTTGGTATGAGGTCCTAGACCTAGGTGTTTTGCTTGTTGGCCTTCATAGCTGCAAGCGTGAGGGAACTTTTCACCCCAGTGATTATAACTCCTATCACTCGTTTCTGAATTCAAAGATTTTAGCAGTGGGCTATTTATGCTATAACTGAACTCTTTTAGGACTGGACTGCATACCTGAATTAGTCATTGATGGGTAATAGATGTAACCATTTAGTTTTATGTTCTCACCACAGACTGAAGTCTGTCAATTAATTTTTGACAGTTGTAGTTCGTTAAGAATTTTCAGAAGTGTTTACTTATGAATTTATTTAGAGTGGAATTTGGAAATTGTAGGTATGCGTTTAGTATACTACCAATCACCCACTGGATTTTGCCGTCAGAAAGTTTACCAGTCCATGTGGGCTAGCGTTTATTGTTATATTGAGTCAAACTGCTCGACCTCTGTTGCCACATGGGCTTATGTGCAAATGCCTTAATAGTACTTGAATATTAATTGCTTTGAAGTTTACTTGATGTTTAACAGTGCAAACTAGGATGCAATTTTCATCCTATTTGGGACTCTTCAGTTGGATGTACCTGCATCCAAATGGGTGATAGTGTTCCCATTCAGACTCTGATATGTATTTCAATGGATTCCTCTTTCTGATTGTCAAATCAAAAATCAAATTGAAATAGACATCCACTCAGCAACCTTATTCATATCCTCACAATAGTTAATAAGCCACATCTGTTATGTGAGGGCTTTTGATACTAGCTGGCTGCCCAGACCTAGGCAGGTGGAGTGGGTTTTGGACCCGTAACCCACTTGGTGTTAAAGTCAACTCCCTAAACCAATAAGCCACAATTCCTCTTAAGTCTTTCGCATAGAAGCCTGGTCTGAAATAGTAGGTCATGGAATAATAGCGGATAAAGTTACCAGGTTATATGTTCTAATTTAACTCCATCAATTAAGTGAACAATACCTATATAGTAATGAGTGATATGATACTATGTTATCCCGTGTTCCCTGTTATTTATTTGAAGTCAATCAACACAAAGTACGCGCAAGTAAATGAAAAAATAAAAAGGAAAACCAGACTAACTTAGCCTAATTACTTATTTATTACTCCAAAAAAATACAAAGGGTGATAAAGTAGGCACTGCTGAGGTTCGTTTTACGCGATTTTTGTAAAAGTAATCAGTCAGAAGTTTCTGAAAATATGAGGAACTGAACTTAATATTCAGCAAATTCGCATATGACTTAGGTTGACAGGAAATAACTTCAATACTTGTTAACCTAAGATGAATTATGATTGAATTACATAACTGCTGTAGAAAAACATCTAGAGAAATATAAGAGTGGTATTTCAATCTTAAACCTGAACATTTTTATATTAAGTAAAGTCAATCGAAAGGCAGGTGGGTCGAAATGTGTGTGCTGAGCTTATTATTTTAAAGTAGGATTCTGCTAATGTCTTTTTATGTAGTTGAGATGCAGATGTTGTAATTCCCCTTTTGTATAACTTAGGTTTTTCTTTTAAACTGTACAATTTGAACCGCGAGTATCCTAAATGGAAACTGTAAGCATATTAACTATGTCAGTCCTGTCATCTTGATATACAAAACTGTGTCTTCCCAAATTGTGTTTTCTATATTAAGTGACCATATTTATCTTGCATATTGTTGAATTACGAACTGATATGCATTAGGTGGCCTAAAAGATACTTCGTTCTCAGCTTTGTGCGCTCACAGCTTGTCACAGGATCAAACTAAGAACCATTTCTTCTTCAACCTTCATGCTTTCACACAACTTCTGCGTTGTAATATTGATCTCAGTTTCTTGGATGAACTCAGAACCAAATTTTCAAAAATGACACACGTGAATATTGACCTGTTTCGAAAGGTTAAAAACAGAACTCACTGATTCGTGCTAAGGTGCTATATTGTTTTCACTTGGTCATTTTTTAAATCTAACCTTTGGTTGCAATCTTCATACGAACTCTGTCAACCAATAATTAAATTTTTTTGTGCATTAATTAAATTAGGATATAACTATATTCGTAGATGACCCTTGAATATGGAACATACATTTAGTCGTATTCTGCTCTGTTCATAGATTGGGTAGTGAAGGGAAACAGTATTTGCTTAATATGCCGCAGACTGGTATCAAACACGGATCAGAAAGATGATATCTACACTTTTTCGTTTAAACAAATTAGCTATTGAATATACTAAAGGAGTATAAATCGATGTTCATATACTTTCGAATACACCTCAGTTTATACACTTTACATTCTTAAAAAAACAACACTGCTTATTAAGAAATTGATTTATAAGATATGTAGGCAAAGGTGATCTCCAGTTTATGCATTATTTGATGAAATCAACTAGGCATAAGGATTATTGGTCAAGTTTGTTGGTGCAAGAGGTAAAAATGGAACGAACAGACATATAAGGGAAAACTGGGGTATGCGGTAAACATCCTGCATTTAATCACTATTGAAATTAGCGCACACTGTGAGGACTGAACAGAAATATAAACAATGTTTATAGTTGGCACTGACATAAAGCGATCAGTATGTGCACATGATAATCATAAGTCGAAATTCTTATATTTAGGATTAATCGTCACGTAGCAATCATGATTGCATGAAAAAGACAGCTACAAGACAACCTGTATGACTACAGTTTTCAGATGACAATAGAAATGACACTCGTAGGATTCAGGAAGAGAGAAAACGAAATTGCATGCATAGAAAATAAAGCAGAGAATAATGTTCAATAACAGCAACGACATTTATTCATTCCACATATAATTGATTGTAATACAGGTCATAGACCTTAAATCCTAACTTATTCTGACAATGGAAATATGTTATCGATTATGTCTTTTTTGGTGACAAGGGACATCATTTTCAGGTAGGAGCATATGGATTTCAAATCAAGAAGTTCTGTATGAACTGAAACAAACTTTGACGGAGAATAAAACAGTTGACCAGATTTATTTTCCCTTCTTAGCTAACTGAAAGCCTTCAAGGAAGTTGGTGATAGACCGCAGTTCAAGTTCAACACCCGGAAACTGAGGGACGAAACTACAAAGAAAATCTTCACGGCAGCCATCAAGACAAAATGGGAGATATCGAGTAGCATCCCTGAAGAAACATGTATAGATGAGCACTGGAACTCTTTGAAAGCTATATGGAAAGAAACCTGTATAACCACATTAGGAAGGAAGAAGAAAGAAGATAAGGAATAGATCTCAACGGATACAAAGAAGCTGATATGGCAGGGAGAAGAGGATGGTGAAGCAGAAGATAAGCCAGTGCAAGAATGAATGACGAGAAGAAGAACTGAGTACAATGTATAAAACACTACACGGGACAAAGAAGTGAAGAAGAGTGCATGGAAAGACAAAATACACTTCTACGAAACACTGGCAAGTGAAGCAGAACAGGCTGCCAGTAGGAGAGACCTAATAACAATGTATCAGATAACCAGGGAAGGGATTAACACAGATGCAACCAATAAAAGATGATGAAGGAAATCTAATTACCAAATAAAAGAAACGGAGGGAACGATGGGCTGACCACTTCGAAAAGCTCTTGAATCGACCACCACCACCACCTGCAGTCACAGAACTACAAGTAAACACAAATCCTCCAACAAAAGTCGAGATCCTGAGCTCCATAAAGCTACTGAAATGGGGGGAAGCAGCAGGACCAGATGGAATCCCGTCAGAAGCACTGAGAACAGAGCCAGAGACAACAGCTCACACCACTATTGCAGGTCTGGAAGGAAGGGAAGTTACCTGCTGATCGATTGAAAGAAGGGCTGCCTTGTCAAACTCCCGAAGAAGGGAGACCTAAGTCTTCGCAAGAACTGTCACGGAATCATGCTGCTGTCCACCCCAAGCAAAATATTAAACCGCATCATCCTGGAAAGGCTAAAGCATACGCTGGATTCAAAACTACCACCAGAACAGGCAGGCTTCAGGAAGTACAAATCATGTGCAGACCAATTTGCAACGCTTTGCATCATCATAGAAGAAAGTATAGAATGGCAGTCAACTCGCTACCTCAACTTCATTGACTTTGATGGGGCTTTTGGCAGCGTCGACCGAGAAGTAATTTGGCAGACAGCTGCATCAACACTACAGAATACCGCAAACCTTTATCAACCTCATTCAACAACTATTTGAAGACGCTACATGCCAAGTAATTCACAATGGGAAACTCAGTGATGCTTCTGAAGTGAACTGAAGACAGGAGTGAAACAAGGTTGCCTACTATCCCCCATGATATTCCTGATTGTGGTTGACTGGATCATACAGCAAACAGTGAGGAGCGAGAAGAGGGGGATACTCTGGACTGCGGAAAAGAACCTAGAAGACTTGGATTTCGACGATGACTTGTGTCTGATGTCGCACAAACTCGAAGATCTACAGACGAAAACTAACAAGTTGGCAGAAGAGGTGAGGCAGCGAAGACGGGACTTCAGGTGAATGTAGAGAAGACAGAGGTGATGAAGATACCCAACCAACAAAAACAAGCTCCAATCACGATGAAAGGGAGAAACTTAGAGGAAGTAGCCTGTTTCACCTACACCTACTTAGGCAGCTTCCCCTCAAATGCAGGCGGCGGCGGCACAGACGAGGACGTCGAGGCAGCCAGGATCGGAAAAGCAAGACAGGTGTTCATTAACCTGAAACCAGTGTGGAACACGTGGAACAAGATCCAGATTTTCAATACCAACTTCAAGTCAGTGCTTCTGTATGGCTCAGAGACTTGGCGCATTACGAATGGGATTTCCGATAAACTACAGACATTCATCAGCAACTGCCTGCGCTTGGCTGGTGCTGAAGACCAGATAGCCGGAAAGAATAAGCAATAAGGAACTCTGGCAACGAACCAACCAAGAAGCTATCGCCCAACAAATAGACAGAAGGAAGTGGAGATGGATTGGGCATGCACTGAGAAGACCATTCGGGGGCATCATGCGCCAGGCCCTCAAGCGGGACCGAGATGGGAAGCTACGAGTTGGGCGTCCGAGGGTGACATGAAGGAGATCGCGCGAGGAAGAAATGAGAGCTTGTGGGCAGTCGTGGAACCAGGTTCAAAAGGTTGCAGAGATCAGATTGCTCTGGAGACGTGTTACTGAAGCCCTATGTTCCATTAGGATCTCAAGGGACAAATAAATAATAAATAATCTTAGCTAACGAGATAAGCAGTTTACTACAAAGCAGTATGTCAGTTAATCAGTAGCTTCATTTGTCTGTATTACAGTGATACATGGTCGCTGAAGGTGAACGACTAAATGTAATTTTGTAACACTTCTTACTTCCAGTAGATTTAAAGTGAACAACATTGGTGTTAGAGGTATAATTATTGACAAGAAAGGTGAACAGGAGAACGAGATTATATTTGTGTTGGCCAGGTATTGTTAGGCTGTTGGCCTAACAAATATCCTATCGGTCATTCAGTCGTTATCAGTGATGCGAATAAATGAGTGAATCTATGGGTTACCTTACAAAATATTGAAATAACGAGTAGTTTTTTAATTCGGTTAGAAAGATAGTTCCTTCATAAAATAAAAACATCTAACCAGTTATTTGAGTGGTCGTTAAGATGAACCTCACACTAACTGCGATTTAACGAGTGAGTCACTTCTGTATGCCAAATGAAATTTTCTTCCAATATCCCAACATCTTACATTTTAATGTCGTTCCAGTACTATTTTTTATCCTTTGTATAAGATGTAGAGTTATACATATATGGTTTCAGTCTGTGTTTTAGAAATATCACACAGTGAAGCAGTATCATTTACTGCACAACGTTTCGGACAGAATTTGTTGTCTCTAATCATATTATGAGATGTAAAGTGCGGAAAGTATTTTACTTGGAGACTACGTTTTCACCTTCCGCGTTTTGATTAGTTGTTACCTTAAAGAGTGAAACTGCTTACAAGCGATGAAGTCTTCCCTCACAAAGTGTTCTTGACAAAAAACTTCCTGCAAGTCACGGAATCGTATTGTGAAAGATGGTTTTCATCAGTTGCTTGCAATTTGATACATTTTCCATCAACACAATTTCTTAAAGTATTAGATGCTTCTGTTTGCAGCATTGAAGGTAGTGATAACACCAGTGTATTGTAAATGAAAACAAAGTAATATGGTAGTTTATTTGCTTGATAAATTGTATTTAGCTTATTATTTATTTGAACTGATGTTACAGTACACGGTGTGAAAGTTGGTGTGTCACAAGTGAAGACCGATAGCTATTGAGAAGATACTTAATTTAGATACTTTATATCCTAAAGATTACAAGGTTAGGAATGGAAAAAATAATTGGATAAATGAAGTTTGATGGTATAAAGAACATTGATAGTCGTGTTAGCTGCTTTTATGAAACCAGTTTGACAGTTGGGTTGTTAATTTGTTAGCTGTAATTGATGGTAGCTTTAAAAACGTTAAAAATTAGAAGTTAATTTTAGGTGATAATGATTTATCAAAAATGGTCAGTAGATGGTCAGGGGCTTCTCTTGCCAAGACTTATTCGTTCATGAAACCAGTTTGCCTTTGTGTCACAAACCCTTCTATATATCGTCCAAAAATGGACAAAGTCCTTAGTTTGTCTATGGAATTACATTTAATTAGTATCATTCTGTTTACCTGAGATAGCCATGGTTTGGCAGACTGGTATTTATACCTCGCAGATCATTTGATACAGCACCGGGCCGGATACCGGTTTGAATCCAGTAGCTATCCAAATTTTCATTTCACCTTCAATCATCACCCAGTATAAACACAAGTCTGCCAAACCACGGCTGTTTCAGATACCCAAAATGGTAATCAATATGATACTCCACCTCTCTAATTCAGTAAGATTTGGATCGGGATAAGAATTTCTGACTGGGCAGCCAGTGTGAGTACGATCAAGCGGTAGTAACGGGTCATGAATTTACATGGTAGCCGGGACCTCGTAGCTCAGTTGGTAGAGTATTGGCTCTTGAACCCGGTGGTCGCTGGTTCGAGTCCGGCCATAATCCAACTTCCCATTTTACAGTCATTTGCCACAGCACTTATACCAAATTGTTAAAAAGGTGGATCTGTAATAACTTAATGAGGATTTTTCAAGCATTTTGATAGTGAACTGTCAGTCATCTTAAAAAATTAATTATACTCTACTTATTTAAGTTGGGACAAAATACAGATGAAACTTCAGCCTTTAAAATAATAACTTAGTTAAAGACTTCAGTACCACTGCATTTTGTGAAGTCACTAGCAGTAAGATATTTGAAACCCGACCCATTAATTCAGAAGAAGATAGTAAATACATATGAAAGGCGTTTCCTCTTGCTTAAAGGTTTACTCTGTTGCACTTCATTGCTGTCAAATTTGAACATGAAGTGTAAGTGGCTTCATAAGATTATATGTGCTTGACCGATATTGCCTTCGTGACATCTCTTGACTGTATTAGAATCATGGCTTCAACACTGTAGCAACTAGTCATAATCTGATTCTAAAGGTGTCAGTCAGTGAGTAACACTGCAAACTTTTATAGTCTGAGGTGATTAGAACATGTGCTGTACAAATTGAGTAATAATCAATTTCAGTGCATCATTTTGCGTGAAGTAAGATGAGTTCAGGAGTTCACCAGTGGCAGTTAGGGTGAAATATAACATCAAAATACAAACGTGCCAACTATTGGTTTGAACTAGGCTGGAAAGTGTAAACCTCCTGATTGAGGACTGCAATAAAATCTTAGTCTATTATAGGATACTTTAGGTGATCAAATAAAAAGTCGACTTAAGTGTCTTGCATATATCCATGATTAGGTTGCATGCAGTAGCTGGAAATTCGATGGTCAGATGTCATTATTCTGCTCATTTTCTTCTGGATCCCATTGCTGATGACGTGTACTTTTACATCTCTACTTCTTAAATTAGTGCAAATACGTAGATTTGACAAACTAAGAAATCAAATCCCTTAGAGAACTTTATCATATAATATTATGAAGATATGATTTCTCAGGTGAAATAAGCATCGATGAAATCTAAACAATAGCATATTATAAAAGTCAATACGTGATCTTAGAGTGACCTGAAAATTTATATCGTTGAAAATTAATTAGATATTTACTGCACAACTCTTGACTATTTATAGAAATACTGGGGCACACATTTCTTCAGAGAATTAATCCAGTCAAAATATTCAGCTGAAATAGTTCAGCCCCCTTGTTTATAGGAACTGTTAGGTCATAAGGATTATACAAACATCAGTATAACTGTCCAGGCTGCAATAGCATATTTTTTGATAATAATGTCCTTAAATGTGAATAGCTTGAATACAGTTTCAAATCGGAGGCATTGTGGAATAATATGTGATAAAGAAAAGAAAAGCAGAGGGTTGGAAATTTGTCAGTCTAATCAACTTTACCTACCACGGAAAATCAGCTAACTTTGAGAAAGACGTTCTGGAGACTGCCTCCAACCAACTAACAGGGACTCTCTATGGAATGAAGGGACAGTCAGAAAAAAAACTTGGGAAATGACAGAATGAAGTGTAAATCAAACTGTTAAATTCACATTTACGAATGAAGTCTCCCATGCTCAGTAATTTCCAGGAACATAACTAACTATGAGATCCAGAATGTTGATTTTATCCTACTTTAGATAATACACTTAGACGTACTTTCATCTGTATAGGTAAATTTCATGACATTTAGAGTTCTTGTCTATATGTTTAACTAAACAAGCGGTTTCCACTGTTGCACTGAGTTGTCTGTTTTACTAATCTAGAGAAGTTATAAGGATGTAGCATTACTGTCAAAGGAATGAAATGTTTTGAGTAATTATAAATATTGGATAACATTTTTATCTTCCTAATAGGCAGTTTTCATCATGAATGGGAATCAATCCTTGAAAAACTGTAGGCACTGAGCCTTACTTTTATCCTAGTCAGGGAGTTTTGACCAGTCAAGACCCACACCCTAAGATGGTCAGGTTTATAGATCAGAATATTACCGTTACGCCTCTAGATTGGAATATGACAGCTCATGTTTTCTGTCTGTCACTTCACGAATATACAGTGACTATCATCAAATGTTTCCGGGGAAAATTCATCCTTACAATCAATTCGCTTGATTTTATGGATCATGGCTTCCAAAGAAGATGGACGGAGGTCTATCTGAAGTGAGGTAACAAATGAACAGAATAATGCTTATCCGTTTCCCAGCTGGTAAAAGTTGTTTGACTTCAAGATGGTGTTAGCCAGCTCGATGTTCCTTTGCACATTTTAAGTTTTACTAATTGATCTTTCTGTTGCCACTCAGTTTTAAACATTAGCTAAAATGAATTGAATTTTCTCAATGAACGTAGAAGTTACAACTCAGACATTAAACAAGCGTAACTTTAGTGCAACACTTTGCATGGTTTACTATCCTTAAAGACTTCATTCACCTAAATCTCAAGTTCCGACAAAGTTGATTTGTGCTTGTTTAGACATCAATAAAAAGTTAGTAGATGAAAAAGGTTTTCTTAAGTGCCATCATAGTATCTGGAAAAGATGTTCTGAATCGTAGCAAACCATAAAATGACCCAACGACAATAAATAGTCGCATATGAGATATGGGAAATAACAAAGAGATTGATTGCTTAATTTTTGAGGTTTGTGGGGATTTATTCATTGATTTCAGGTTAGTATTCATCATGCAGAAACCGGTGCTAGTTGGTGACTAACTGTGAGAGATGATTTCCGAAGTTTTAGTGAAAATTCGTGACCGATGGGGCTTTTTACTTTGAAAATGAGGACAGTTACGTAAGGGTGGCATTGAAAGAAGGTCCTGGTATATCGTGAACTGATGGGAGTAGGAAATACGAACCATTGGACCTTGATCCAGTGGCTTAATGGTGACGTCCTGACTGCAGAACCTGAAAGCTCTGTGTTCGTTTCCAGGTAGGGTCACAGTGCAGACTGTTAAGGAGTCTTATACTAAGACGAAATAGCTGCTCAGTTCTCCTAGGTTCCTAATGTTTTTCCAGCTGATGTCACTCCATGAAGAATATCAACCTGAAGTCAATAAATATGTCTCTACAAACCTCAAAACTGAAGTAGTTTGATTGCTACTTCTGCATGCAGTAATGACATTGCATCAAAAGTTGATTATTTTATAACTGATATCTCATTCAGCTACTTTTTATTTTTAATTATTCAGTCTAGATGTAAAGTTGATGTAAATAAAAAAGAATGGAGTTAGCACGGTTACTTGAAATTGCTACTGTCAATTAAAATCCTAGTGATGGTAGTGGAATTTCATTGCTATGAGAAATCCTGAGTTGCAGATAAACTAATGGCGAACATGTATAAGGACAGATTACAGAAATGATTTTACCAATGTTCACAGGCTTTTAGGTCGAATCAGTCAAAAATTCCAAACAGTGCAAAAAAATGTTTACCTTATATAAACTATCCGCTTCCTTTTCTCAAGCAAATAACTGCATCCAGTTGATTTCCCTGGCAGATGTGAATATCTTTCCATGTTATGTGTGATGGCCATTAGATTCGATTCTCACATTTTTAAGTAGTAGTAATAGTTAGGTAGAGATTCGCTCCCTAGATACTTACCAGGACGTCAACATCAAGAAGCTGCACAAGACGTGGTTAAAGGATGCTAGGTTTATGCTGTTGGCCTGTGAAAACTAGGGATTGTTTTGAGCTGGGAGCCTAGTTGCCTGCGAAATAGAGCTTTCATTCGACGTCACTGGATATCAAATTCATTTGGCGAAAACCGAGGTCAACGAGATCCATATGTGCAAGATCAGTGACGAAGGTCTTGAAAGCAAAGTCAGTTTAAGTCATCGGGAGTCCAGCCGGTACGTTTAAACCATTTCAGCCGAAGGGTTAAGCAAATGCAGCCTACTAATTCTACTATTACTTTTCAAGTAATTCCAAGAGATGGATGTAATCATACCTTGCAGTGGCGAGCGACATTCTGTTGGGAAAGTTGATGTTGTTAACCATGGCCCGGCTGCATTTCATTAGCCCGAAAGAAAGCCACTGTTGTGAATCTGTTGGCATTATGAGTTCATGAACCAGGTCTCCTAGGGGAATGTCTCCTTGAGAAGGTGAGCTACATTCTTTCTATAAGCTCTAAAAACTTCAGTGGGATGCGTCCCACGCGCTTCTGCCGCCGGATAGGTGAGTACGGTCAACCGACTTCCAGTCAAATATGGCTGCGTTGGAGCCTGATAGTTGAGAAGATTTTGGGATACCGTTGATCAGTTTGAGGGGGCGGTAACAGAGTGCTCTACCTCAAGCGTTCGTTTCCATATGAATGTGTAGCTTGGATGTTTCCTTCGCTACAAAACTAACTGATCTGGCAAGTTTTTGTTGCAACGCTCATAAATCTGAAGACCATTCGTGAAAACATAAGGTTTAGTCAAAGATTGAGTTGAAACCTCAAGTAATAGTAGTTTGTTGTCTGAGGAGTTCGAAATAAAAGTTTTGAATCGGTTAAATAATACTGATGGTTTATTTCAAGGAAGAACTTTGGAGGAAGGTGGGAAAATTCGTCTTGGCAAGGTATGAAGTGAAAAGAGAGTAAGTGGGATTTAATTTTCCCAGTGAGAGGAATCATAGTAAGACAAGGAATAAATGTTAATCTTAAAGCTGTATGGATAAGTGGTATAGTTCCTCCTTAGGTTAAGAAACTGTACTTTCTCTTTCCCAAGCCAGTTAGTTACAGGGATTGCTGCTTATGGAAGTGATTAGTTAAAGCTTCATTATATAAAAAGTAAGCGAAAGTCTGTTTACAATCCAATTTCTTTTTCCGGTTAGCTGTACATTTCGGTGCTTTGTTGACAGCACGGGCAGTAAGATAAGCAATCAATGTATAAATAAGACGCACTAATGTAGGTCTCAAGAATTGGAACTCTTTTGTGGAAAAAGTATACATTTTATCTTTCTATTATATTATTTTTATTCTATGTATTGCACAGTGATACACTTAAAAAAACTAAAATAGAATCATACTCCACCATAGTGACCAAATTCTACTCTTATATTAACTTTATCCATACTTTAAAGAAAAATCATCTTCCTGTTCAGTCGCTCGCTGTCTTTCTTCCATAAAATAATTTCAGAGGTATGGTTTGGTTGTTAGTTCGCTTTTTTGTTCTGAACTAAATGCACTTTTTGGCATAAAACTGTTTGTTTTAATGTTTTGCATCAATCAGTTCGGAAACATCCATCTGGTATCTAAATAATAACTACTAACATTTAATAAATTTGAAAATAGTTACTTTTACTAGCAAATAATCAGGCTGAAGATTGATTTTTAGTAATAACTTATATCAGCTGAACATTTACTAAGACTCAAATAGGCCCTGACAGATGTTTTGTCCCAATTTCGGGGTGATAAGGACGTAAAATGCATCTTTAAAAGTATAAAAAACGAAGTTGTATTCGATTTCGCAATTTTGTCTGACGATGACCTGATGTTTTGATGGTGTTGTGTTCTCTGAGCCTGTAAAGGTCAGTGGTAGCGTCACTGTTTGCAACACTGGGTGACGCAGGTTTGAATCTCAGAGAGTATATTTCCTCGAGGTTGGAGATACGCCTTGGTGAGGAGTGTCAATAACAGCGAAACCTAGCACCAGGGCTTCCTGTCGATTGCCTCCAACCACCTTAAATCTGTTCAAGTGGATCACGACGCTTAGACTACTAGCTTGGAGACCACATAGCAAGATGATAGACAAAATTCAGTCAGTATTCATTAAAAAGGATCAGAAGTTTTCGCATCCCTGTAGTCATCACCAAAGACTTCAAGAATAAACTGTGAGACTTAACGGGAAATACGACAAGTAATCGTACCTCTAAGCAGGTGGAAGAAAAGCAGTACTCAATTAATTATTGGAAAACAAAGAGGACTTAAGAAACTGAAAAATAAAAAGAACGTCGTTATGATTTCAGCTGATAAAGATTGCACCACAGTAGTCATGGATTAAGACAACTACGTCAAAAGGGTAGGACGCTAACGCATGAACCAAAATGTATATCAACCAACTAAGGCAAATCCCACTCAAAAGTTTTACTCTCACATCACCAAGACCTTGAACAAACTCGTCAAACTGGGACAAATTTTAAAAGGTGTTCAGGAAACTAAAACCTCTGGTTGAATCACGTGACCACTCTATCAACTTTATGGTACAATTTTCGAAAAATATCAGGCATATTTATATTGACAACGATGAACTAGTGGTATCTTTAGACGTTAAGGCTCTAAACACTTTAATTGATTTGAAACTGGCTAAAGATACAATAAATCTTGTCCTCAATCATTATACACAACTTTTGGAACACACAACTGCACTGTTCAAGTTTGATAAAGTTAATTGATTTATGTCTTACAATATATTTTCAATTAAACGGTAAACTCTAAAAACAGACAAAGGAAACACTGACGGAATCGTTTATATCAAAACTAATTGCAGGAACAGTAATGCAGAGATTGGAAAATGCGGCATTGCCACTAACCAAACACGATTAAGTCATCCAGCTCAGAAAACATAACACCACAATCATCCTTCTGGGCTACAATTACTCTTAGTCATCTCGAAATTACCTATTGTTTTCGCCAAATTTTCATTTACACTTCAGTTTGGAGATGTGTTAAGAATGGTTGATTTCAAGAAGCTATTCATCGGTTGGAAGACAGTTAAAAACCCGAAAGATGAATGGTAACGTGATGGCCACATTGCCTGAAGGCCCTGGATTCCAATAATAAGGTGAAATATCTGTCCACTGCTCCCAAGTTCCAAGTGGTTCTCCAGCTGATTTTAGTTTGTGATGGATACCATCCTGAAATTCGTCTACACTGTCAAATCTGTTGACACATTAGGCCAAGGAGTCTAGTTTAACCTTTAATAAATTTAGGTAAAAGCGTGTCACTGATATGTACTAGATCATATAGGAGGGTTTGTAGAAAACTAAAGGACTTCTAGTGGATTGAAAGTTTTCTGAAAGTCACTAAACATTTGATCCATATAAATGTCTGTTTCTCAATATCTTCGAGCCTTTAGCGGTACATATCTGCGATAGAAACCAGGACAAGATTAATTAGATTTGCGATTGTTTTCTTTTTTTTTCTAGTCAACGTCAATCCATAATTGAAATTACCTTAAAAATTATCAATAAAGCATGAGTTATCTGATTGAAACTACCAGCCTATTAAAAAGACTAAAACAAATTCGATGTTAAATTATGTTTGACGGGAGTTGCAGCCCTTGATTTCAACCTCAGGAAAAATGGATGAGAAAGTGTCATATACAGCCCTAGAAAAGGTGTTTATGTCATTTCCAATTTCAACAGATATTCGTATCACGCTAAACTGATAGTGAAGATAAATTTACCACAAAACTGAACTGCTTTATATTTGTAATTAACATAGTAAAATGTTCGCATATGACCTTGATTAAAACGTAACGATTGTAACTAGTTGAGACTGATGTACATTTATTCATCTCTTGATTTACAAATATACACAGCCACTAAAGTTCATCGAATGTTTTCCAAGTGAAGACTGGATTTTGAAAAACGAAAACTATTTACTAACTCAACGAATTTCCAGTGACGGAAGGCATCTGTTTGATCGCAGTAATTGACAAAAAGTACGATTGCAGTGAAGGAACTTCTGGATGGCTGGTCTTTCAGCTATACCTTAATGTCTTGATCTCACTCCCTTTGAGTGGACTGATCAAATATTGTGGAGGATTTTAAAGTTCTTACAAAGAAGTGTGTAACATGAACTGACCAGGTGTTATGTTATTGAGCTGAATGTACATTTCCATTCTCCGTGGCTCAATATTTCACATGAAACAAAGTTTCGAAAATCACATCTTAGACTACTACTTCAAACGATAAAACTTTCAGATATGAAATATGACACTAATGTTTTTGAAAAACCAACTATATGATGTCGATTAATGATGGGTACTGGTTTCAAAATTAGTGCGAACATCACTCACTGGGTTACAGGTACATTCAGATGACCCGTCTTAACTAAACGAAAGGTGCATCCTGGATTCCATTATGAGTCATCAAGATAGATACGATGTTTCGAAAAGTAACCTGAACTTTACTAGTTAGCTAACAAAGAGTAAAGTTAATAGTTGACTGTGTAATTTCCTTTAGGATCGACTTTTGGGTGGATGTAAACTTTTCGGTTGGTTCTGAATATTTTTTCTTCCTTTCAAACATTTTAGGAACTTATCTAAAAAATGTTGACCGACCGTATCCCAGGATTTACTACAAAATGAGACAGTATGGCTGGTTATTATCTGCTTATTAAATATCAACCAAACGTGATAAAATGGAACTGACCTTTATCTTTTTACTTATGTATCATGCTAATATAAATGGAACCTAAGAGAAATCAAGTATGAAAACCCTCTTGTTCTCTCCTCCATAGGAACTAGTTTTTTCTGCAATCACACATTAAACAGTTTAGCAGTAGAATACAACATTTGAAGACTTTTAATCAGAAGATTAAGTGTTTAATGCATAAGTTATGAGAACATTTTGTTTCATTACGCACCTGCTTATCGTCTTTACTGTTAATTCGTGAAAGGAAGGACTGGTTGAAAACTTCACACATTTCTCCGCTGAATGAGTTGAGTAATAAAATTACTTAGTCTTGCAGTACAACAGTTTTTTTGAAATTCAACCTTCAGAAAGTAAAAGTAGGATTTAAACATTTAAACATTTTCCTTCAGTGTTCATCTCTCGTTGTGGATTCAGATGTAAGAGGGATATTCTACAAACCAACTTCATTTACCAAATACATTTTTCTACTTATAGTTTTCCGATTAAAGTTTTAAATATCTTGGAACATACTACCAAAAAAGTCGGTGAATTGAGATTAAGCAAAGCAGAACATTGCAGATATCTCACATGTATGATATACAAAAGTTACTCTGTTCATCAACCACGCCTAGGTAACTAGTTCATTAGTTACTAGCCGGTCCTAGGCCCGGATAAAGAGGGAAGGTTGTGCAAACGGCTAGAAACCCTACCACGTAAAATCAATCAGACCGCCGAAGAAACTTCAGTCTAACCGCTAAAGAAACTTTAAGGCACAAAGAATATACAAAACATAAAAATAAACTTATTTCTACCAGGAATCGGAGAGGCGAGATGACAAAAGTTGATGAAAGCATTCTTGAAGCCAATTCACCAAGAGGTCATCCTACTCTTGGCGAAAGTAAAGGTAGGAATGGGGAAACGGAATGTCCGCAACATGTTTGAAGCTCGCTGGGAACCCTTTTCAGATTGCAAAAGAGATGAGAAGGTATAGCGTAGAAGTGCTAGGAATCTGCGAAATCAGATCGATTTCATCTCAGTGTGAAGGAAGTGGAGATGCAGTCCACTGGACACAAGATGAAGAAGAGGAGGAGATGTAGGTGGTTCACACCACTCACCACCTAGTGCAAGCAACCTTCTAAATCAAGTTGAAAGCCTTCACTTCAAAGAAGTTGGTGATAGACGATAAGAGTTGAAGTTCAACACTCACCCAGAACAGAAACTCAACTGAAGGACGAAACTATGAAGGACATCTTCACGTCAGTCAACCATCAGGACAAAATGGGAGACACTGAGAAACATCCGTGAAGAAGCGTGCGTGGAAGAACACTGGGAGGCTTTGAGAGAGACGTGGAAGGACATCTGCATAATTGTGTTAGAGAGGAAGAAGAAGAAGCGAGACAAAGAATGGATCATGATGGACACATGGGAGCTGATAGAGGAGGGAGAGGAGGGTGGTAATGGTGAAACAGAAGATGAACCAGTTCAGTTCAGTTCAGTGCAGTGCAGTGCAGTGCAGTTCATGGATGAACAACGAAAAGAGGAAGTGAAGACAACCTAACCTATGAAACAATAAGCTGGACAAAGAAATGAAGAAGAGTGTATGGAAAGACAAAATACACTTTCACGGCACACTGGCAAGTGAAGCAGAACAGACTGGAGGCTGCAGGTAGAAGAGACCTGACAACATTATTTGTATCAAATAACCAGTTTAGTGTCTGGGAGAGAAGAGATCAACTCAGATGAAACCAATGAGAGCTAGTGAAGGAAGCCTAGTTGAGAAAGGGGAGAAACAAAGGAAATGATGAGCTGACCACTTCAAAACCTCTTGAATCGACCACCACCACCACCACCACCTGCAACTCATCGAGAAATACTTTCAGCAGCCAGCCACAAAAGGGAATGAAAGGTGACTGGTGATTGGTGGGATGAAGGGCTGCCTTGTCAGCGGACTCACAAAGGAGGGAGAACTAAGTCATTGCAAGAAGTGGCACGGAATCATGCTCATTTGCCTGTCAACCAAAACTAAATATTATGCCACATCATCCGGCAGAGACTTGACATTGCTCTGGATTCAAAATTACAACCCCAACAGGCTGGCTGGTTTCAGGAAAACCAAATCATGTACAGATCAAATTACATTGCTACTCTACGCGTCATCACCGAACAGAGAGTAGAATGGCAGTCAACAATACCCATACCTCTACTTCAGCGATTTCGAAATGGAATTTGACAGTGTCGACCGTGAAGTAATTTGGCAGGCAGCTGCTTCAACTCTACAGTTTTAGTGTCGCAAACCTTGATCAACCTCGTTGAACAGCTATATAACGACTCCACATGTCGAGTGATTCACAATGGGGAGGTGAGGGATGCCTTTGAAGTGAAGACAGGAAGGAGTAAGACAAGGCTGCCGCCTACTGTCACTGATGATCTTCGCGATTGTGTTGGACTGGGCGGGATGATGCAGGAGACTGTGAGGAGCGAGAAGAGGGGAATACGCCAGCTGGAGCAATGAAAAGACCCCAGAAGATTTGGATTTCGTCGCCGACGATCATTTATGTTTAGTATATCTTGCTGCACAAACTCTGAGATCTACAGGCGAGAACCAACAAGTTGACAGAAGAGGCGAGGCGATGCAGAGAAGACGGGACTTCCTTCGTGTGGGCATAGAGAAGACAGAGGTGATGAAGATACCTGACCACCACCACCACCACCACAACCACCACCACCACCAACAACAACAACAACAACTACAAGAAGCGCCAATCACTATCAACGGGAGAAACGTAACAGAAGTAGTCTGTTCCATCTACCTACCTGAACAGCATCGTTTCAACTACAGGTGACACAGACGAGGATGTTGAGACGAGGACCGGAAAAGCGAAACAGACTTTCGTTAATTTGAAATCAGTGTGGAGATCTACTGCACTCAGCATGAAGTGTGAACAAGATCCGGATTTTCAACTCTAATGTCAGTCGACTAAGTCAGTGATTCTATGTGATGGTTGAGAAACTTGGCGCGTCACGTAAAGCATTTCCAACCAACTACAGACATGCATCAACATCTGTCGCCCACGCTCAGTCGTTACTGAAGATCGGATCAGATGGCCAGAATAATAGGAATCAGCAACAAGGAACTCTGGCTGGCTGGCTGGCAACAAATCAACCAATATTCCATAGTGCAAGGAATATGGATAAGAAGAAAGTGGAGATGGAATGGACTGGTTTTACACTGAAGCGACGACTGAGATACATCACGCAGGAGACCAGGGCCTCGAGAGGGCCCCAAATGGGAATGTGCGAGTTGAGTATCCGAGGCGAGGGTGACATGGATGAGATCATGTGAGGATGAAATGAAAGCATCTAGACAGTCGTGGAGCCAAGATGAAATGACTGCAGAGATGGAACTAAACTCGCCAGGTGCTACGGAAGCCCTATGTTCCACTATGAACCCAAGGGAAATAATAATTATAATGACATGTTAACACTTAAAATTTTGCTTCACATTTGATGGATTGTGCATACAAGTTAAAAAATAAAGGTATGAGCTAAAGGAGAAGTCATTAAAGCGTGTGCATTACCGACCAACGGATCTAACCAAATTAGTCGCCGACTGTTGGTTTTGGATCTAAACCAAAATTCGTCATATCCGGTGGAAGATGTATGTCGGGGAGATTTAAGATGTGTTTATTCAATTCATTCTTTAACGACTGACCATGCTGTAATTTAATTTTCAAATTTTGTGGAAGTCATAAGCAAAAGAGAGAAAAATAACTGACATGTATGCAGTACAAGCATTTTGATTGAGAATAAATAAATAATGCAGAAGTCGATAAACAACTGCGTTGTGGTGCTTAAAAGTTAATTTTGATATTTGTGATGCTCTGTGCAATTTAAATAAAATGACTTTACTCATTTTCAAGTATTGTGTGTCTGCTTCTACAACACAGTTTACATAAACGAAATGATGCTGAGCCAGTGATTAATACAAGTAGCAATGAAAAAATGACAGTGGAGTAAGTTAGGGCAATCCAGCAGTTTATTGACACCGACAAAATTAACGTCAAGCTAAGCACACAGGAGTCCGACAATTTACCATCCCTATAAAAGACATTTGTTTTTTAGTCAAAGTTGATTAATTTCTTGAGGGATGCAAATTATCATTGGTGAGTAAAAAACGTAAGAGCTACCAGGCAAAGCCATTAACAAAGTATAAGGTTGTAAGTGTGCTTTTTCTGAGTACGCATTAACAACACAAGTGTAAGACAAAAAATCTGTTCACTTGCATTTATCACTACTAACTTTTGTGTTAACTATTCATATTTTTAATGTTTTAACTTTATACTGGACCACAAATTAGGTTTCTTAAAGATGTTAACACAAAGCCCTGGAACTTGTCAACAAGGACTGTCTGCAACTTCTAGGTAAATGATGTTGATGCTGTATCCATGATATTTATCAAATCGGTTTGATGTATTCATTTCATTCCATAAAGTTTGATTATTACAAGAACAAGTAAATTTTCACAGTGAAGTACATTCATTCCATTTCTTAGCAATTTTCCTGCTATACACAAGCTAATAAGTTATCCATTTTCAAAAATTTGTTTAGAAAATAGCCATAATTCAAAGTTGAAAAGTAAGGTTTACATTGATGATTGAATACATTTGTTAGTTTTGTTACATTTAAAAAAATAAACTAATAAGTTCAGTTGACTAACTAATAGCTATTTATTCGTCTTCCACTTATTTCCAGTTGACTGTTTTAACGTTCTACCTGGAAACCTTTAAGTGTTATGTCGGCCAGTTAGAGATTCAAAATCATTATTGACTATAGTGTTTCAGTCCAGTATTGACTATTAAATTAGCTCAAAGTAAAGTGCTGAGTTTATAGTTTCCCGTGTAAGTTTAAAATGCTGCACTGTTTCAGATGTTCAGATCTGTTACAAAATATTTCTATGCTTGACTTTTCATTTTCTTAATATCTGAATTTAAAGTTTCACGTTGACAAAATAACTGTTCAACGATGATTCTTATTCACTATTCCGACTGCTGTGTACACTGCTGTGACGTGAACTATCTTATTAGACAAAGGCTTTCAACAACCAGCGTCATTTCGTCTCCCGATTCCAAAGAGGGCTAAGTTTATTTCTTATATTTCCTCTGTGTTTTCAAGTTTCTTTAGCGATTGGATTGGTTTTCCGGGATAGGGTAGCTTGCTTCACGACCAACCTTCCCTCTTATCGGGGCTTAGGACAGGCTAGTAAGCCAGTGAACTAGTAAACTGTACGAAGTTTAATTAGACCTCAGAAAGAGAAGATATATCTGGGTTTATACCACTGAGACAAGCGTTTGCAAATTATAAAGTACTTAAGGTAAATGGAAAAAATATTTATGACTCTGTTGCAGATCATACCAATTTTGTGGTGATCATAACACGCAACCAGTTCAACCAATAACTATAAAAGATAAGATAGAAAAAATAAAGACAATTAATCTCATGTTAATCTGTACTTATAGATGAAACATTTTCCGAGACTATAGTTTCTTTACACAGAAATCTTAAAAACTGAAGCTGAATCTCTCAGTGTTTGAATTAAGTCATGCGTATCAACAAATGAAAGTAAGTGTGTTCATTACAAATGATAACGATATAGTTCAGTTTACTCATAAGTAGTGTATCAGTTTCTCAAAAATCGTATACAGAATTTGAAAAGTACTAATGATAAACCTATCATGCCACTATAGCAGATGAAAAAAACATTGCATAGGGTACCAGGGACAGAGAAAAAAGTCTAAATAGAGACAGCCTACTAAACAAAGAATATCCTTTTAAATTGTTTCTTCTTCACGTTTTTCACTTATATGTTTATCTTCGAACTAAATAATAAACATGTGTTAAGAATGGTCAGTTTATTTTGGTAAGAATGGATTATGCAACTGGATGAAATGTAATTGTCTACTTGATGCTTGACCAACCACAATCCCTTAGTGAAAAAATAGTTCAGCTGAAAAAATATGGATATGCTCTTACTGACTTAAGAAAGGGTAGTAAGAAACATCACTGCTCTTTGTAGGCTTGTTATTTCGAAAATTTTATCCTAAACTATCGTTGATTTTCATATCAGTTTAGCATCACCCAAGGATCAGTTTGTGAACAAATGAATGTTGTTTTTCTCTCAACTTTTTCAGCACAAGCCTAGAACACAATATAGGCTAGTTCTTTTATTCTTTGGATAGACTTGACTTGGTTCTCCTAATTCCTTAATGCAGATAAAAGTCCTGCTGAATGAATGTTTATGCGTTTTAACTGAGATGCAATTCATGGATTTCTGTATGAGAAATTCTAACAGTTTGCTGATGTTTTTCAAATTCTCATCCTCACCTTAATGATACAAAAGATTCAGAAAAACATTTTCTCAGCTTATGAATTTTTCAATATTTGGTGATGATACTCAGATATTCTTTGTTATATGGAAACGTATAAAATGCAACCAACTCTTTTTAAAATTTCTACAAGTATAGTTTTTTAGCTCTTGTGAAAAATGTTTTAATTTCTTCAGGCCTAAAGTTTATCCAGGAAAATCGTCTGTAGCTTGAATACTGGCCATTTTAGCTTTCTCATCGCGTTATGGACCGCTCGAAGATGATTTTTGTGTATTTATCGCTCTAAAAGTCAGTAGCATTTTAGTCACAACCATTAAATAGCTACAAATCTCAAGTATTGGTGAAAGCACTTTGCAACATCATTCAAGTAGAGTTACTCCTTAGGTTTATGTCAGTAGGTTTTCAACAAATTTGTTTATGGGATTACCGATTTAGGCGAACTTCTTTATGATAGTCTTTCTTGGAGACTTTAACATCTTATTTACCCTATTAAAATAATTCATTGAAATATTTTCCTTACTTTCTAAATTTTCATCCTAATCATTATTCTACAAGTACATCTCAGCTTTCGAGAGAATAAACTCCATATTCGACAACTGCAAAGACAGCGTTGAATGCTTATTTATTTCAAGTCATTCTGTTTAGCTCATTAATTTAACAGCTTGTTCAGATATATTCAATTATTACTGGAATCTGGAGAAAGAATTAAGTAGTCAATTGGTGTATATATGTACATATATATGCATTAGCGATAATGTAACTAGTTTGCAATCATATTACTTGCATTGGAGGATATTATAAACCCTTATTTTTCCTATAACTGTTGGTAACAATGCATATATATTAGAGTTCGTTGTTCAAGCCAGCCTACCAGCAATTTATAATCACTAGCTTTAATTCCCAACAAAATTAATTGATTATGTAGCATCCATATGAGCTGACATAACCTAGTAAGTAATTATGGTGATTGACACTCGTTACCTTATTCGCAGAACAATAGTTCTTAATTAGTACATATACTAGTGCTAAAGTTAACCCATATTTTATAACTCATAGAAAACTTATTTTTTGATAAAATGAGATCTTTATTCCTTTTAAAAGAAAACAATTTTAATATTTTTCAAGTAGTTGGCAAGTAATTTTTGTAGCTGTGATACGATGTATCTTGAAATTATTTGCTGAGTGTAAAATAGAGCAGGACAATGCTTTCTTAAAATTTATTTTTTTGAAAAGCTTATTTTCTGACGGAAATATTTTTTATTACTTAACAACTCAATTGAAAATTTCAATGAGTATTGATTATTACATGATGATATATGCGTTGAACTCATTTGTTCTTCTGTGCATGAGGTTATGGAAGGATGGTGTTCATATATGAGTACGTAACTATTGGCAATCAAAGCAAAATTCTGTTGTTACTTTTCTTCACAGCAGAATAACAATTTTAAGGTGAACTGTTTACCAAAGAGGGGGACACGAACAATGAAGTTATGGCTGGTGTATCTGCTTGTCTCTCTCTCAATATATATATATATATATATATATATATATATATATATATATATACCCACGCATATAGCCTTCACATTTTATCAGTTTAATTGAAATAGCTAAAAGTTGAACAAGTTTGTGTGTTATCGTTGAAAATTTATACTCAGATTAAATACAATTTTTAGGTCATTTTAGTTTGTTAGTTTTAATAAGAATTTTAATTATTTGTGCAAACCCTTTTTCCCTTGTACTCATCAGATGCTTAGTCGATTATAAATGAGATGACAATGTCATCCGCAGTCATGCAAACGTCGCCATTAGGGAATTTTGATGATGTTGTGTTATTTATTCATGAAGCTTTCATTATCATTCTAGACAATATCATCAGCACAAGTTTCAGTTAGTAGCTTGTCATGGTAGCCTCGTGGTTGTTTCTGTCAGTGTCTTGTTATCTCCTCTATATTTGTTTCGACTGCTTGCCCTGGTGACGTGAACTTTGACCCACTGGATGTTCTTATTGATTTTTAGTTTGGGTCAATATCCATATGTCTATGGATTGATGACAGAGTGATTAATGTAGAATCTCACAAACAAGTGCAGTGGCTGAAGTTACTACACTTCGCAGTTATACACAAATAACAGACGGATAGAAAAAGAGTGATATCGGGGTAGATGAAGTAATGTGACAGAATAAACAATTTGAAGATAATGGCTACTATGGCTATTTTAGCCTGAGAGGATGTCAAGGAGTGAATACATCTGCGCCATTGTTACCAGTTTTCAGCCATTCCATCAAAAGTCCTTTCGTCTCCGAGACTCTAAACAGGCAGTCTACATCTCCCCATACGGCTCAGGCTCGTTGACTGGAGCCACATCTTCGTCTGGCCCCTCCGATTCCTCTTCCCACCTAATCCAACTTCTTCCAGCATTTTATGTCGCGGTAGGCGGTGGCCGCGTTTCAGCAGCACATGTTCAAGCCATCTCTGTCGACCAAGATTCACAACTTCATCAGTCGACCTGCCTTTCTTGCCTGTGGGTGCAAGTTGACAGACGCCAAACAGGCTTGTTATATTAGTTGAACGGAGGCGATCGGCAGAAAGCTCTGGACCTAGACTTCGTGCTTTTTGGCACTCGTCAACAAGGCGTATCTACAACCTCAACGGAACTGATGTCCCGCCTGAGATCCGACCTGACGTTACTTAGTGCTTTAGTCAGCGACGTTACCACTGAACTATTCGGGCCGTGACTGACCTTCTGTAGGACTGGATTAGATACATTGATTGGTCACTGGAGAGTAACCAACTTCATGTTGTTCAGTCCTATGTGCTGACTAAATTCTGTCAATCATTTTGCAATGTGGCCACCGGACTAGGCAGCTCACCATCTAGACAGACTTTGATAGATGTTAGATGTCAACAACAAATGAGGCTAATGGAACTCCCCAAATAAAGAAAGTGGTCGACATATCCCACTACTTCACACCCTATCTTTGAACCGGGAGTAGTTCCATCAGATCAGTCTTGGAACGTCATCATACATTTGACAGGAGCCAGCGGAACGCATGTCACATACTCAGACTTTTGCTCAACGCGTTCAGGGGAACCTGCATTTTGTCAGAGTCTTCACCTAGCAGAACAGTATCATCTCCATACTCCGGGTCAAGTAGATGAACTCCGGGTTGTAGATCGATCCATGTAAAGTCAGATCTACCTAAGATTATGTCCATTAGTGCATCTGTAATGGAAGTAACTAGGAACGGAGACAGTGGGCTTCCCTGCAGGACACCACTAGTAGTCGTCAATTCACAAGACAACTCTCCATAAGCCCTTACACGGCTGCATGAGTTTGAGTAGAGAGCTATGGTTGGCGTTATATACGCTCTCGGAACTTACTTCACAGACACGCTGCTACATCTCATGGTCAAGCGTCTCATTCACGTTAAGAAATATGGCAATTTTCGGGTGTTGTCCGGTAGGTATGCCTGTGTTTCAGGACCTGTCGGAGGGTGAAGATATTTTCAAGGCACCCTCTTCTAGGTCTGAAACCTGCCTGGTTTTCTCGGGGTTTGCTATTCTTAAGCTGGAGTTAGGCTTCAAATAACCATGGACCGCAGGATCCTAGACACAATATTAGTCAAATCAAGCCCCACATGGTTTTCACAAAGAAATTTCTCTCCCTTCTTATAGGCTGTGATGATAAGTGAAGCTCACCAGTCTGACGGCACTACTTCTGATTGCTATACATTAAGTAGTATCGCGTCACTCTAATCAACGATATCCTGCCTCCATCCCTGAAAATGTCGGGTGGTAGTCTGTCAGATCCTGGTGCTTTTCATCGTTTCGGGTTCGATGCAGCCTTCCAAAGTCTAGTGTGAGAGTCAGTGAGTGAGAGTGTCGACATTCACGTTTCAATCAGGTTCAGGTTGAATGTTGGTTAGGTGAAATGTTGATGAGGAGAAGTTGAACTGTGTTTCAACGTGTCTGCCCAACGTTCTAGCTACCTATCCTAGGAAGTTATCAGCCTCTCATAGTTTCCGGTGATGGTTACACTCCCCATCGTCTTAATAATGTGTTCTTATACGTTATGGTATAACTGAGCGTAGAAGATATCATCAAGTTATCAGCAATTTTCACTACATAGTGGTCAGAGATGAACTTTGACAGCGAATTTTGAGTAGTAAAAGGTATAGGTTGTTCCTTAGAGTCGAATAGTTTCAAGGAAGTATAATTCTGCAACCCTAAACAAAGTGTGGAGTTATTTTACTGTAATTTTTGAAATTTACAGACAATTGATAAAAAGCAATGAAATCAGTTTACAAGCTTTTTCTGTTTCTGAAGGCGAATGGTTAGGTTAACTTTGAGGAGTTTGAAGAACTTAGCAGTAGGGAATGGTTGAAGTTTGGAGGACGCGGACACCACCGTATGTAATACATTTAATGCACTAATAGTTGGGTAACGCTACTTTCTGGGTTATAAAGTTTTGATTTTCATTACAGTTGGAGAACATAACATAATGTAAGTTTAATTTACAGTAAGTGATTGACACGATTTTACTTCATTTTGTCTAGAGCTGAATCAACACTGGATATTTATCTTCCAACATTTTGTAAGTTATTAAAATGTAACGAAAACTCCACTGTCATTTTAATTTTTCTAATGATGTAGTTTGGTAAAATAAAAGTAATATATATAAATGATGTTTTCCGGATATTTTTTAAACTTTATTTTTTAGTCATCAACATTTCATAAAAATCTTATGTTAACTTTGAATTGTATTTTATCGATAGGTAGAGACAGAAAATGAAAGTGTTTATTTCATGAAACAAACTTAACCACAATGTAACCATTTGTTTGAGTGAATGTTATTTTACAAATAAAAGCTTTATATCTCTGCTTGAATGGATGCATGTGTGCATGCATGCATACATGTATTATCTTGGCTTCGCTAAGTCATATGTCTCTTCCTAAAAGCATCTGGGAATTGATAGAACTGGAATACAGTTGTTCCTCTTATCTATCGTTTTCTCTTTTACTATTATACAGTTAGAATACAGTTTTGAGAAATATAAAATAGAACATAAAAGCAGCATCAAGCTGATGCTTTTTATTATTACCTAAAACTTTCACAGTTTTAACTTTTGTTTGAAACATTGGTGAGTCGATTGATAACACGAATGAATAAATAAAAGCTTTCTTATTTACTATTATTGAAAACATCTCATTTTTACAAAAAAATTCGTTTGTAATCCATAGGGAAACATAAAGAATAATTTACTAACCATAGTCCATAAACCTCGGTCATTTTCATTTTTGAATCCTGTGGTTTAGTGACTGTGAAATGACATTAATATTACTTAAGTAAGCCAATGATTTTAAAAGCCCTCTACCTTTTAAGATGAACTGAAGGATTAAAACTATTTCTTCTTATACGTAAAAGATAATATCCAGGTTAAAAACTTATCTCTCTCTGTATATAATTGGCAGTAATAATGGCATATCAAGGATGCATAAAACTTGAGTGAATCTTCATGCTACATTATTCTCAAATGTCAGCTTTTTAACATAGAGAATTATGTCAAAAATGATTTCTTCTGAAAAAATGGCATATAAATCACTGAATAACTCACCGACAGTGGTTAACTATGTTGTTTACTCGAAAACATCTGAAAATTTCAACGTGAAAAGTTAAGAACTAAAAGATGATGATGAATATATCAAATTGGATTGACTTTTTTTCGCACGTACAGACAAGGAACATAAATGAATATCTTTTGAAGACACAATGCCATGGATAAGCTTCCAGGTAATCTAAAATGTTCCCTTTATGAAATATATATCGCAAGTTACTATAAGAAGAGCAGATAAGAAACTCACCCAACTGAAAAAAAGACTTGGCAGTCAAGCAGTTTCTAGCAAATTTCTAACAAATCCGAAGGGATACGCACACAATTTTTTAAACATTGTCTTAGGTTTGGCTCAACTTTGAATGTAAACTTCTTACCGTGCTCTAGAGAAATGGTTAGTTACTATGCTGAAACCTTCACACAAACAGCTAGCAAAACATGGCATGAAGTCATCAAAAATGGTCAGTAAAGTCACAAGATGATAACGGCTGGAGGGTCAAATCTAGGTCATCAAAAGCTGCTTATAGGATAATAGAAATAAATTTGAGATGAATGTTGAATTTAGACTTAACGGTGAACTATATAGCCAAGTATATGGAGTCGCAATAGGCACACCACTGGCTCCCATGTTAGAAGATTTTTTCTATCAAAACTACAGAGAGGTTTAATTGAACTATCTACCATAGAGATTTTATTTTTCTGTCAATATATGGATGATGCATTGATCCTGTGATAAAACAACATAGAGAGGTCAAAGATATTTAGCAGATTCAACACAGTACATCCAGTGACGAAGTTTATATATGAGGAAGAGTCATAAGGCAGGTAGCTTTACTTAATGCTCTTCTCAAGATGAAAAGATGGAATTTGTTAAGGAAAAGTACGTGGACGGGGCAATACACACATTTTCTCAGCTTCATCCCCTCTCAGTACAAAAGAAATTTATCAAAAACTTTAAATTACAGAATAAAGGCTCTACGCTCCGAAAACATGGTTAACGAGGAGCTCGCGACTTTAATCAACACACTAATTGAAAGTGGCTATCATGATGAATTCATAAAAGAACATGTGATCACAAAAATGGCAAGAAAAGATGTTCCACCGCCTAAGAAAAAACGTCCTTGCATTACGGTACTATTTGGAGGTGACATGCTCAGCGAAATATTTATTCACGAACTACGCAGATCGATTCAGAGAACTTTTAATGCTTTCAAACTACAAATTTTGGTTTCTACACACCCAAGGGTGACAACAAAAGTGAAAGGTGAATTGGTTACACTGGCCACTTCCTGTTGTGTTTATCATTTCGACTGCACCTGTAGAGCAAGATATGTCAGCCGCTGCTATATGAATTTAATCTTCTGTGCTAATGAACATCCTCAAGAGTGGTTGAGTAAAGGTGTAGCAAAGGCCATTACCAGCATCATACTCGCCCACTTGATCGAAATGAACCATTAAGTGGATATAAATAAGTAGTTTTCAATTTTTTATCACCTTCCCATCAACTTGCCAAATGCTGCTTGACTTAGTATTCTTCAAAGTTCAGAAACAGTAGTAATCAGGATTAAATATCCCGTGGCCAAATTCGAGATTCACATATTCGTTAGCATCCTACCTTAGATAATCTAATGCTATACTGTGAATACCTCTTTTCCCTTATAATGTGAAATAGTTTTAAAATGTTTTTCTAACCTATTTTGTCAACTAAAACGAGTAACATTCTACCAAGCTATTATTCCTCAAGTTATCCTTCTCACTTTATTTCGTCTAGCTCTCATAAACATCCTCCTATTGTTTTACTAAACTATCCCCTTATAGCATTTCCTATGCAGTATAAACGTTTAGATAATAATATGTTAAATTCTAGTGAAAAATTATTCTATCATTCACATTTACACCGGACGCATCTCAGTTGACTTCCTCAACTAAATAATATTATTAAGAAACTGATAAACGAAATCTCAATGCTGTTGATATATAATTCCTTTATATGTACATATAACTGTAGGGCGTGAAGAAGTTATGGAAAAGAATATTCTATGTTCACTTAAATGACATTTCAATAAGACATTAAGATATCATTTTGTAGTTTCTCTCGAGTCAGACGAAAACTGTTATAGTTTACGATAATAAATTAATCAAAGGTAGTATTCATCAAAGACTGACATAAGTGAAGTGAACAAGCGATCATTGTGTAACCGCTTCGGAAAATCAAGGTTTTTTATTAAAGCACTTAGTGTTGCAGTAACAGAGAACTCGTATCTATAAAACACACTTGCGAAAAAATATCAGAAAGAAATGTTTGTTATAGATTGTGCGAATATGTACAGCTCAACTGCACAAAAATCTAGAGCAAACATTTTGCTTTCTGTATGTGCACTAGAAAGCTTGTTACACGATAAAGCAACATTTAATTCACCTAGAACTCCTTCAAACTCGGAAGAATCTTGAAACTTCTTCGTCATTCAGGACGAGGAGTACATTGAAAAAACTGAAAATAAGCTGTTTAGATTTGTTTTATGGTATTTGGCATCAAATATGTCCCACAAGACGGAATAGTAAGTAGTATAGATGCTACTTATACTGCGAATCATATCTTTATTTAGCTTGAAATGCATTTTGTGAATATTGGTGGCTATGGCATCTTGAAAATGTTTCATTGTGATATATATATTTTTGAAATCCCTATGAGCGTCATTTACTTCACTGACACAGTCTCTAGACAAAATATTTTTTATTCTCTGAGAAGATAACTCTCGGATTACATGTCTGATAGAAACATATTTCAAAGTTTTATAAAATGCATTTTATTACTTTAGAACAGCCTAGATGTACAGTAAGCACAGAGTGAAGCAACGCAACTCATATGAGTTTTTCAATGTAAGTTATCATTTTCAAAAGAATTTACGAATTAGGAGGTCGAACGAGGTAAGCAGTCATTGAAACCAGTTAGTAGTATATTCGAAGATCTACTAAATCTTGAAAACTATTGAATAAGTTCTCGAATCCAGTAATTTCCAAGAGCAATTATCAAACAAATAAAAGATGTTACTCAGAATGACCTTGAGAAGTCAATTAAGGATGAAGAATATGATTTTTTCTAACTTTCTTACTCACTGAATCCTGGATCCCTCAGAATGTGAGAAATAGTGCTTAGTATAAGACGGACCTTATAATCCATTTTGATATTGGCTAGTAGTGGAATCCAGAATGCATGTTGTCCTCCTTTTCTGGACACGTTTATTTCAATTTTAAATTCTTCATGAAATTAGCAGGTGGATAATAGAAATGAGATAATCAAGGGTCTTCAATCATCATATATGTAAACCACTGATAGCTTTTGGCATATTAACGGAATCATGAGCATTCAATTAATCAGTTTTATTGACCAGCTTTGAGTATATACTGCATACCAAGGAGTTTCGTTTAAAAATACACTCTATTATCCCTAGTGAGGCAATAAATTGTATAATTTTATAAACTTTGAAGTTATTTCTACCTATTGTTGCAGATAATCTCAATATTTTATTAAAATATGGTAAATTAATATTTTTTAAACAAACACTGGCTATCTATTTTAAACAAAGTTTACTGATCAATTATCCAATAAGTAAATTTTTAATGAAGTGCATCATTGCTCCAAAAATACCTGGAATTCAAGAAGAAAGGATGAGAGATAAAGACACGGTAGGTATTGTGAGAAATTCTTTTGATCTTTTTAATCTTTTAGAACAAACTGGAATAACTGATATGTCTACAATTGAAATCAGACAATAAAAAATTCTATGAAGTTAGGTTTTAAAAAGTTTTTAATTAAGTCTTTGTTTCAGTCGTCTTATTTAAAGATTTATCCAGTTTTTGCACCGCAAAAGAAACTACAACTTTTTGCAGAGTTAGAACTCATTATTGTTTTTCGCCAGCTTCTGTTAACTGATCTCACTTCATAAACTGGATTGAAGTTTACCTGTTCCGTAAATTAGGTTGTTTGAGGCCATAAAGTTTTAGTTCTTGTTACAGAACTGTGAAATGGAGGCTTAATGATGAGACATTTTCTGGAGAGTATATATCATCCTCACTGAAAAGCACTGATTCAGACTGCAAGATATCGCAAACTTCAGTAAGACACTTTATCTACATGTATCCACAAAATAAGATGTGTACCTTCAATGAACTGACTAACCAACAAATATGGATGCTTAGAAAAGTTCTTGGATAGAATGGTCTGGTACGAACGTTCATTTTCATGTAAATGTGTCGCTTAGATGTTTCGTATTTGTTGGAGGACAGGTTAAACAGGGTTGTGGAGGGTTCATGGATCAAAAGATCGTCTTGGAACTTGGAGATGGGTAGAAACTTAGAGTAAAATCCAAGATCATGATTCCGGAATCATTCTTGTGTCTATCAGTCTATCTACTCTTGTGGAGCTGGTAGTGTAAGTCGCAAAAAGTGCAGTCATCCAAGTGCTTCTACGAGGAGTATGCTGCTTGGCTGTCGATCTGAGAATGCAGATCAAGAGATGGTTCTATGTTAGACCATTTGGTCACCTCTGGTCATATCGTTTCCTTACAGTCTTCTTTCAAAACCGTATATGAAGTCAAAACGTACGGCATATTCTTCACATGGAAGAAGTTCATCCTGAGTGGCCTGTACGTGTGATGAAGAACTTGTTATTGATTAGAATAAAATTAACATAATACAGTCAATTCTGAACAAATTACAGAAAAAAGCAATCGATGAGTTTGCAAAAAGCTACCTTTAATGAATTCACAAATTTCAGTAGGACTGATCAACTGGATACTCTACATAATTCACGATGCATGCAATTAAGTGGTCCAAAAGAAGACATGTGTATACAAATAACGTAGACTAAGACGCCAACTTAGGCGTAACAACATAGAAATGAATATTATTAAGAAGTAAGCTGACAATGCAAAAGGCAGGAGCGGATACTGAAATTGAATAGCTAGGAGATAAATTACATTACCATTTATATGAATTTGGATAGCAGTACAGACCAAAGGATCATGTGAATTTCAGGTGGGAAAATAATGATAACAATCATAATCGTAAAAATAATCTTGACTGTGTATTGAGAACTGAATCAGTCGATCGAAAGTAACATCACCCAGAACAAAGAAGATAATAGTCACATTATAAGAAAACCAGGTATCTATTGAGAAAAATAGTAGCGATAACGAAAGTAGTGAGAATGAGGTAAAATAAACAAAAGAGAATAAGAAAAAAAACCAAACATATCCGATAGGGTAACAAGTGAAAACAAGCAGATAAAATATTATCTTCATATAATCAATTCCACTTTTCCTTCCTAGCGAAAAAAAAGCCATCACTAGAACGACTCCATATCCATGAAAATTCTGCAGTCGTTAAAACCTGGCACAACCACGGCCCACAAGCTTTCGTTTCATCTTCACACGATCTCATCCATGTCAGCCTCGCCACCGATACTCAACTCGCACATTCCCATTTGGGTTCCACTAGAGGCCCTGGTCTCCTGCGTGATGTATATCAGTCGTCTCCTCAGTGTCTAACCAGTCCAATCCATCTCCACTTTCTTCTTATCCATATTCGTTGCACTATGGAATATTGGTTGATTTGTTGCCAGCCAGCCAGCCAGAATTACTTGTTGCTGATTCCTATTATTCTGGCCATCTGATCCGATCTTCAGTAACGACTGAGCGTGGGCGACAGATGTTGATGCATGTCTGTAGTTGGTTGGAAATGCTTTACGTGACGCGCCAAGTTTCTCAACCATCACATAGAATCACTGACTTAATCGACTGACATTAGAGTTGAAAATCCGGATCTTGTTCACACTTCATGCTGAGTGCAGTAGATCTCTACACTGATTTCAAATTAACGAAAGTCTGTTTCGCCTTTCCAGTCTTGGTCTCAACATCCTCGTCTGTGTCGCCTGTAGTTGAAACGATGCTGTTCAGGTAGGTAGATGGAACAGACTACTCGTGTTACGTTTCTCCCGTTGATGGTGATTGGCGCTTCTTGTTGTTGTTGTTGTTGGTGGTGGTGGTGGTGGTGGTCAGGTATCTTCATCACCTCTGTCTTCTCTACGCCCACCTGAAGGAAGTCCCGTCTTCTCTACATCGCCTCGCCTCTTCTGTCAACTTGTTGGTTCTCGCCTGTAGATCTCAGAGTTTGTGCAGCAAGATATACTAAACACAAATGATCGTCGGCGACGAAATCCAAATCTTCTGGGGTCTTTTCATTGCTCCAGCTGGCGTATTCCCCTCTTCTCGCTCCTCACAGTCTCCTGCATCATCCCGCCCAGTCCAACACAATCGCAAAGATCATCAGTGACAGTAGGCGGCAGCCTTGTCTTACTCCTTCCTGTCTTCACTTCAAAGGCATCCCTCACCTTCCCATTGTGAATCACTCGACATGTGGAGTCGTCATATAGCTGTTCAACGAGGTTGATAAAGGTTTGCGACACTAAAACTGTAGAGTTGAAGCAGCTGCCTGCCAAATTACTTCACGGTCGACACTGTCAAATTCCACTTCGAAATCGCTGAAGTAGAGGTATGGGTATTGTTGACTGCCATTCTACGCTCTGTTCGGTGATGACGCGTAGAGTAGCAGTGTAATTTGATCTGTACATGATTTGGTTTTCCTGAAACCAGCCAGCCTGTTGGGGTTGTAATTTTGAATCCAGAGCAATGTCAAGTCTCTGCCGGATGATGTGGCATAATATTTAGTTTTGGGTGACAGGCAAAGGAGCATGATTCCGTGCCACTTCTTGCAATGACTTAGTTCTCCCTCCTTTGTGAGTCCGCTGACAAGGCAGCCCTTCATCCAATCAATCACGAAGCACCTTTCATTCCTTTTGTGGCTGGCTGCTGAAAGTATCTCTCGATGAGTTGCAGGTGGTGATGGTGGTCGATTCAAGTTTTTTTTGATTTTTTGGTTCCCACTGCATAAGAGCCTACGATGTTCCTCGAGACATCATCACAGCCAATCCAAAACTCAGTCTGCTCGCGGTTATCATCTGGATGACAATATCGGAAAAGATTATTGACTCCTCTCCAGTTGACAGTTGGGAAAGTCCACTTCCATTACATCTGCAAATTGCTCGCAGATTCCTAGCACTTGTATGCTATACCTCCTCATCTCTTTGGCAATCCGCGAAGCCTTGCCATCTAGCTTCAAACATGGTGCGGACATTCCATATCCCTTTGTTTACTTTCGCTTTCATCGAGTGTGGGAAGACACCTTGGCCAATCGACTTCTCGAAGGCTTTCACCAACTAGCGTCACATCGCCTCTCCGATTCCGGCGAGAATTAAGTTAGTTTTTGTGTTTTATATTTTCTTTGTGCTTTGAAGTTTCTTTGGTGGTCAGATTGATTTTACGTGGTTGGGTTGCTAGCCGTTTGCACAACCTTCCCTCTTTATCTGGGCTCTTGATCGATTAGTAACTGGTTAACTAGTTGTCTACGCGAGTTTTTGATCATGTCATAGTTTAAGCACTTTTCAATTCTGTTTTGGCTTTCTAGCTTCGAAATTTCTGCTAGTTTCTTTATAATAATATCAACTGTGTGATGATCTTCTAGCATTTATTTTGCACTCTTTATCTGCCTTGTGAGTATTGCAGTGTGTTGGACCAACAAGAATCAACGAGATCTAGGCAAATCGTTTGAAGATAATTCACAGTCAAATTCAGGAGTTTATTCCTCCAACAAGCAGAAAAATGATATGTTTGTAATCGATCTACAAAATTAATCAGTGATAAAGATAACATCGAATGAAGATGAAGGTTACAAGTATAAAAAGTTACACAGACATAATGAATAAGATTATTAACAAATACAGAGAAAGTGTCAATCGAAAAGAAGTGCGGGGGTGGGGGGTAATGAGGTATCAATAGAAATATAGCCTGTTGGGGCATGAACTGGAAGCAGAAGAATAACAGAAGATTAACATATATTCAACAGTGTTTGGTATTCCGTTTGTTGATGATGTTGATTACCCTAATCCTATGGAAGTGAGTAACTCTCACTTTACAAACTGGCAAAACACTACAAAATGAAGACCGAATTCATCGAACTGAACAATTCCACGGCTTTGTTTCCTTGCAAAGCTGAACTGAAATTAATCAAGTGTAGGTTTGGCGTTTTCATTGCATATCACCAATAATTCTAGGTTCGAAACAAAACCTCATATTCCATAGGAGCATATTTACCATTAGTGATAAGATATTCTTTTTTGGGTTCAGTCTTATCGGTGTTTAGTGAATTGAGACGAAAACATATGACAATATGGGTGCACTGGGTACGGAGAACACGATAAGCCTAACATAGGAAATTCTCTGTGCAGACTTTGCTGAATTTTACTTTGCGTTTTGACCGATTCATTTTGAACACAACTGTCTAATTTGCTGAGCAATAATGTTTTCTCGGTCACAAACATAAACAGACCATTTACCACTTCTGGTTTACCTTCAATATTTCAAAAGACTCGGATTGGAAAATGACAATACCATTCAAAAACGTGACAGGTGATTCTAGAGTAAGGTTTAGGATAACGTTGGTTTGATCGTTTTTCTGAATTACAAACAATCCATCTGGTTTCAGGATACTTTAGTACTCGAAAGACCGTTTAGAGGATGCAGTTTCACTTTCGAGGAAGTGAAACATAGCACTAATATGAGTCTTCTTTAGGTTAATTGTATGCAAATTATTCCTCATTCAAACACCTCTTGAAGATACAAACACACATAAATCATAAATTAAGTGACTTTACAGTCACTTCGAAATTATTTGTAATGGTTTGATAGGCGCGAAATTTCAGTGCTGAATCGATGCTACCTATCCACATAGGCGTAACAAGAATATGAGTGTTTACTGTGTTGTTTTGAGAGAAGAGGTGCATAAATCCTACTACAGCTTCTGTACTGATTACGACAATTTACAAACAATATTTCATTAAATCAAATTCAAAATGTGTTTCTACTTGATTTAAATTATTTTGTTTGACGTTATTGACTAAAACCCAATTTGTTTACAGATAGCTGCCAGGTTTTCAGAATGATTTACTAGGACAATCATTATGCTGTTAGTGGAAGACATTTTCACATTTCTGATAATCAGTTTGACTATCTGACATGAAAATTTGAGTTTCAGCAGGATTCAAAACAGCTACCTTTAGGCTACCGGTCCGCTGCTCTCTCTACTAACAGTACATCAAATTATATCGTCAATGTTGGAAGACCAATGAACAGTTAAATAATCATTTGGATACACTAATTAATAAGGAAATTCAGCGTTTATAGTGCTAACGAGTAAATTCATAATTCAAAAAGATGAGATCCTGGCGAAAAAGTTATCTAAGCTAGGAATTATCTTCGGTATTCTAGAAAAAAACACCTTAAGCGTTTCGGAAGTTTTAGATCATTTGTTAGCATTTATTATATTTTCTCATACTTAGCTAAATAATTTTCGTATGTTCTAGATTAATGGTCTACATCGTATGCAGCATATATAATACTGTAATCATTCTCTGCTGACTAGACGGTACATTTATTGCAATATGAATATTTTAAAGAATGACCACATTCTTTCCTGTTATAAAAGCAATCTCGACAAGAAAATTTCTATTCAAAAATAATTCTTGCTAGATTTATACATTATGAGATTTGGTCTCATTTTTTAATCCGAATAGGTATTCTGTGTGGTAAATCCCCAGTACTTATACACTTTCTACAGTTAAATGCATACGCTGAATGGTAAATTTGTGTACCATGGGATGAATACCCACTTTTATAGATGAGTTTGAACCAAATACTCGCAAAAAATGATCAGTTCCAGTAATATCTCCCTAGCGAAATATTAATCACAGAATACTAATCACAAACATATTGATATATTATATATTCGAAATGTCTTCAGTTTGTCATCTTATTTATTCAGCACGTTGTCCTGTGCGGTTGAAAAAAAACCTAAAATCAGAGTTGTTGCAATAACATCTTATGAAGTTAGATTTAATGCCTGGTCTTCGTATTTACAGATGAAAGCATTCATTTATCTATTCAACCTCGCCCGGTAAACTAGTCAACCAGTTACTAATCGATCAAGAGCCCAGATAAAGAGGGAAGGTTGTGCAAACGGCTAGCAACCCAACCACGTAAAATCAATCTGACCACCAAAGAAACTTCAAAGCACAAAGAAAATATAAAACACAAAAACTAACTTAATTCTCGTCGGAATCGGAGAGGCGATGTGACGCTAGTTGGTGAAAGCCTTCGAGAAGTCGATTGGCCAAGGTGTCTTCCCACACTCGATGAAAGCGAAAGTAAACAAAGGGATATGGAATGTCCGCACCATGTTTGAAGCTAGATGGCAAGGCTTCGCGGATTGCCAAAGAGATGAGGAGGTATAGCATACAAGTGCTAGGAATCTGCGAGCAATTTGCAGATGTAATGGAAGTGGACTTTCCCAACTGTCAACTGGAGAGGAGTCAATAATCTTTTCCGATATTGTCATCCAGATGATAACCGCGAGCAGACTGAGTTTTGGATTGGCTGTGATGATGTCTCGAGGAACATCGTAGGCTCTTATGCAGTGGGAACCAAAAAATCAAAAAAACTTGAATCGACCACCATCACCACCTGCAACTCATCGAGAGATACTTTCAGCAGCCAGCCACAAAAGGAATGAAAGGTGCTTCGTGATTGATTGGATGAAGGGCTGCCTTGTCAGCGGACTCACAAAGGAGGGAGAACTAAGTCATTGCAAGAAGTGGCACGGAATCATGCTCCTTTGCCTGTCACCCAAAACTAAATATTATGCCACATCATCCGGCAGAGACTTGACATTGCTCTGGATTCAAAATTACAACCCCAACAGGCTGGCTGGTTTCAGGAAAACCAAATCATGTACAGATCAAATTACACTGCTACTCTACGCGTCATCACCGAACAGAGCGTAGAATGGCAGTCAACAATACCCATACCTCTACTTCAGCGATTTCGAAATGGACTTTGACAGTGTCGACCGTGAAGTAATTTGGCAGGCAGCTGCTTCAACTCTACAGTTTTAGTGTCGCAAACCTTTATCAACCTCGTTGAACAGCTATATGACGACTCCACATGTCGAGTGATTCACAATGGGAAGGTGAGGGATGCCTTTGAAGTGAAGACAGGAAGGAGTAAGACAAGGCTGCCGCCTACTGTCACTGATGATCTTTGCGATTGTGTTGGACTGGGCGGGATGATGCAGGAGACTGTGAGGAGCGAGAAGAGGGGAATACGCCAGCTGGAGCAATGAAAAGACCCCAGAAGATTTGGATTTCGTCGCCGACGATCATTTGTGTTTAGTATATCTTGCTGCACAAACTCTGAGATCTACAGGCGAGAACCAACAAGTTGACAGAAGAGGCGAGGCGATGTAGAGAAGACGGGACTTCCTTCAGGTGGGCGTAGAGAAGACAGAGGTGATGAAGATACCTGACCACCACCACCACCACCACCACCAACAACAACAACAACAAGAAGCGCCAATCACCATCAACGGGAGAAACGTAACACGAGTAGTCTGTTCCATCTACCTACCTGAACAGCATCGTTTCAACTACAGGCGACACAGACGAGGATGTTGAGACCAGGACCGGAAAAGCGGAACAGGCTTTCGTTAATTTGAAATCAGTGTGGAGATCTACTGCACTCAGCATGAAGTGTGAACAAGATCCGGATTTTCAACTCTAATGTCAGTCGATTAAGTCAGTGATTCTATGTGATGGTTGAGAAACTTGGCGCGTCACGTAAAGCATTTCCAACCAACTACAGACATGCATCAACATCTGTCGCCCACGCTCAGTCGTTACTGAAGATCGGATCAGATGGCCAGAATAATAGGAATCAGCAACAAGGAACTCTGGCTGGCTGGCTGGCAACAAATCAACCAATATTCCATAGTGCAACGAATATGGATAAGAAGAAAGTGGAGATGGATTGGACTGGTTAGACACTGAGGAGACGACTGATATACATCACGCAGGAGACCAGGGCCTCTAGTGGAACCCAAATGGGAATGTGCGAGTTGAGTATCCGAGGTGAGGCTGACATGGATGAGATCGTGTGAAGATGAAACGAAAGCTTGTGGGCCGTGGTTGTGCCAGGTTTTAACGACTGCAGAATTTTCATGGATATGGAGTCGTTCTAGTGATGGCTTTTTTTTCGCTAGGAAGGAAAAGTGGAATTGATTATATGAAGATAATATTTTATCTGCTTGTTTTCACTTGTTACCCTATCGGATATGTTTGGTTTTTTTTCTTATTCTCTTTTGTTTATTTTACCTCATTCTCACTACTTTCGTTATCGCTACTATTTTTCTCAATAGATACCTGGTTTTCTTATAATGTGACTATTATCTTCTTTGTTCTGGGTGATGTTACTTTCGATCGACTGATTCAGTTCTCAATACACAGTCAAGATTATTTTTACGATTATGATTGTTATCATTATTTTCCCACCTGAAATTCACATGATCCTTTGGTCTGTACTGCTATCCAAATTCATATAAATGGTAATGTAATTTATCTCCTAGCTATTCAATTTCAGTATCCGCTCCTGCCTTTTGCATTGTCAGCTTACTTCTTAATAATATTCATTTCTATGTTGTTACGCCTAAGTTGGCGTCTTAGTCTACGTTATTTGTATACACATGTCTTCTTTTGGACCACTTAATTGCATGCATCGTGAATTATGTAGAGTATCCAGTTGATCAGTCCTACTGAAATTTGTGAATTCATTAAAGGTAGCTTTTTGCAAACTCATCGATTGCTTTTTTCTGTAATTTGTTCAGAATTGACTGTATTATGTTAATTTTATTCTAATCAATAACAAGTTCTTCATCACACGTACAGGCCACTCAGGATGAACTTCTTCCATGTATTTAGACTTGTGTGACACGATAAACTAACGTTTTTGTAATTTCAGTGATTTGTAAGCTTAGAACATGGATCTAACACTGCAGTCAGCATACTATTTTGTGAATGCATTACATTGCGTTTGTTTCGCTGTCTAACTGATCATTTGAGCTCGTTGAGTACTTTTGTGACGAGATTTAATGGTTTAAATAAAGTATAAACAATGGTTCTTCTTCTCCACAGAATTCGTTCAGTCACTTTGGTCTGATTGTCAGTCTGAGCCGATTATAGAGGCTTAGACTGCCTGATCAGGACTGTCTGGACTTGCAGGAATCAATGGTTCAAGACTGTTGATGAAATGGCTGAAAATCTATCATAGCTTCTAGAGATAAATATCTTGATGTGGACAACTGACAAACGTGGCTCTTAGTAAGCTAAAGTCAGTCTTTTTTCAATCTTTCTAAAGTACAGTTTAAGTTGTATTGAAAGTTATTCTAAAGCCTGACAGAACATACTGCACTGAGGTTTATGAAACGCTTTCACCTCATGTGCATCTAGCCTTTTGACTGAAGTTTAAGCACTTCAACTGGAAGGATGACAAAATGATACATATACAAGGTAGAATATTCTGTAAGACACTAAAAATAGCTTTTACATGTGCTGTCCTTCTCATACTTAAAGAAAATCGGTTTCTTGCTTTAAACTAACAATCTTCCCTTCAGTTAACTGGTTTCTGAAAGCATTAGCATGCTGTTATCCATGTTATCCGCATTTCGCTTTTCAGTCAAAGTTGCTGCTTACAATGATTGAAATCGTTTGTAGAATATAACTCCTAGAGATTATACATGTAAACTCTAGAGGGTAAACTAATTATGTATGTGGCTATGCATAAAGCATTTCTGGAAGCAACTTAGGGCGTATAAAATGCATTCTTACTTTTCAGGGCGATTAAACTGAAATCCTTTGGAATGTTATTTATTGCTTATAAAAATCTTCACTATGAACAAAAGCCTAACTCTAAAAAAGTTCAAGATAATTGTCAAGGGTGGTTGTCAGGAATGTGTCACAGTCGACTGCATTCTGCGATGAAGCTATTTAGTTTTCTACAGGATACGCAGACTGCGTAAAAGTTATTTAGGTCATTCACTAATGTGGTGAATCGTTTAGTATGAAAGATAATGTCAAACCTATTCAATACTTAAAATGGGTATCTTCCAATACACTGAATTTCTTATGGTTCCAAATCTTACACTGAGTTCTCATCGGTTATGTAAAGTTAGAAATTCACAGAGTACGAATATATTCACTTCAAGAATAGAAATAAGTAAGAAGTATGCGTGGAATGATTTTTCTTCCCGTAGGTAGCAAATAAACTGCAATATATATTCAGCAGATAGGAAGACCTCACCCATATCAAAATTTTACGGATTTCAAAATAAATACGACTGATGTGCAAGCTACAAAGGTATTCACAAGGAGATCAGCTATTACGTTAGTTTATGTATTGAAAGATAGTTCTTATATATATATATATATATATATATATATATATATATATATATATATATATATATATATACATATACATATATATATATATGTAGAAGAAAAGGCCTTTACGATGATATTTGTTTGGAAATTATTCGAGCAAAAAGAAACGTTCTTCATTTCATGAAGTATGAGATGTTGATGAAATCATATAATTTGGCAATGAAACATTCAAGACGGAACCTCATAGCATTCAGAACAGTAAAATGATGACATTATTTCCAGGGCGATATGCATTATGGACTGACATAAGCTGGAGAACCACTGAAAGCCGTGGAGCACTCGACAAATGTTTCGGTCTAACATGCTACTCACCAACAATACACATAAATGACCCAAACTGGATTTGAACTGAAGACCTTCAGACATCAAGACGAACGCGTCAAACATTCATCCACTGCGTCGGATTTCAAAGCATTGTTGAACTATTGCCCTATGAATAAAAAGGAATGTCCACATTAACCTCAAACACATAACTAAATAGTGCTCACCAGCAACATATCGGGAGATGGATATCCCGAAGTTCTAATGAGAAGCTGTAACCTGTGATGTCAACCAGTCGCGTTTTAAGTAGACAGTAACTACAAACATTGGTGGCTAGTAGTGATTTATCACGAATGGATAGAAGTAAGAAAATGTGGATTAGTGAACTGTGTGTGGCTCAGTGGCTGGATAGCCAACGCGTCCTCCATGGGAACTAAAGGTCCTGATTTCGAAGGCTACACATGTCATTGGTGCATACTGCTAAGGAGTCCAATACTATGAGAAAATCGCTGTCCATTGCTTCGAGGTTTCCAGTGTTTCTCTAGCTCATATCAGTCTATATTGAATACTGACATGAAATCTGACTACTGAACAAATTACTAATCTTTTGTCGAAGCGAATATTGTTGGAATATCAACTGATATCTTCTTCCCTTCCTACTTGTGGATCATTGTATGCCCAAATCGTGACTAACAGATGTGATGGTCTTGGGCCCACTTCTACTCAGGTTCATAAGCACACACTGTTTGAAGGCCTCAGACTAAACCGAAACAGTCATCCAGTGTTCCCAGATTCCCCATTGGTCTCCAACTGGTCATGACAAGTCACTATCCACCTCCACACCCCATACTAGACGAAGTTGCAAATGGCTAGGGGAGTGTTCAGATTGACCGGATGAGAATCGGTTACCAGTTGATGAAGTCTCTAGCTGTTGTTCTGAGTGGTGTTGGGAGATGTAGACTGGCTAGTTAGGGTTGTCGAAACGAAAGGAATCAGTGGTTGAGGACTCTTGATGAAATAGCTGAAACTGGTCCTTACGACGTGGATGCAATCATACTTTGGTATCTTTTAAAGCTTGAATGTTTTGAATAATCTCCATTTTCAAATCCACTCTCCTCAAATACAGCTTCATCCACTTTGATGTCAGATTGTACTACGCTAGTTTCTCTGTATGCTACTGTAGAGTGTGACTAGGTGGACCGATGCACTTGTATGCGAAGTTCTAAGCTGACTTTGATTGTCTAGACTACCGTGTAAACGTCGGAAACGTTTTGTTCCTAATTACTTATATTGCAGATATGAACCATACAGAAGGAAAGCAATGCAGTTCAACTGTTTTCTGTCCAGCTGATTTGCAATCTTTTCTTATTTTAAATGAGTAGTTTCTTCAAAATGTGTTGACTGGTCGATTCCCACTTTAAAGCCGATCTAATCTCTTACATTTACTCCTATAAATACACGATGCTGGATTTACTTCTAAAAGAATGTTGTTCCGTCAAACAAATCTTTGATAATATAGAACAAGATGAGAACGTGCCTGTTGAAACTTAATATTTGACGTGATTTTGCATAACTGATACTTCAGCAACTACGATTCACCTAAGTCATCCTATTCTGTGGTAAGGTCAACAAGAACCAATGAAATGCGTATTCATTTGCCTGTATACGTGGAGTTTTACTGTACATCTTTTACCTTGTCCTTATATGTGATTAGTTGTATGCATTCGACTAAGCTTTATTTGGTGAAATATTATGTCTATGATACGAACACATTGAAGCTTTTCAGTAGATCATGCCGTTTACGCATGCTGATTATCACGGATTCTACTGAAAACGTACAGATTTATTCAATGAAACTCTCTGATAAGACAGTAAATGATATTCCTACCTTCCTTATACAGAGTGAAGAATTGTTCATTCACGTGACACAGATTCTCATTTCATTACATGAAAACATACAATTGACCGCTTTACAATCAATACAAACAACAAGCGTCAATCAGGTCCACTTCATTCACTTTTCTCAAAGTCAGTTACTAGCTCAGAAGACTATGCTAGTGTGAATGTCTGCCTTTCAAGATTCCAATTTGACATTTATTTAAGACTATATCAGCGTTTTTCACTTCAGTTCCTGATTGACTGACCTTACATGGTTGTCCTAATTTTTGAAAACAAAATGTTACTCAGTAAGAAGTGATCTTCAGATAAAGTTAACGGTAGCAAGACATTTTACATCTGTAAACAATTTTTATTATCTATTTCTAAGAGTAGTATGTGCGTTTTCAAAAATTTCAGATCAAAACACTATAGAGATTCAAAATAAGAATTTTCTCAGTTTATACGTTCACACACTGAAACATACAGAGAATAAATCCAGACCAATTTAAAAGTACATATAGACTAAATGTGGAGTAATACGTCCAAATGTTCGTTTACGCCGTTCTTTTTTATGCTCTCCTCAAATTTCTATACATATCTTAAAATTGGCCATCATCTCTTTACCACAATGAAGTTGTATGGGGAAATGAGAAGTTTGATACAAAAGCAAACAGCTGAGTTAACAATAATCTACAAGTTGAATGTTTTTATGTCTGTAGTGGATAATAATGTTGCATGATGTATGAAGTAGTGCAAATTGTTTTCTTGTTGTTCTGCTTTCATGAAACACGCAATCATGAAAAGTTCAACCAGACTTAAACAGAAGGAAAGCCACTTGTCCCAAATACATGTAGATAAAGTGTTTGGTTTCATGTGTCACATAACTGAAATATTGAAAAACAGTGGAGGAAAATGAACTCGATTAGTGCTGAAAGTATTTACAATCGATTTTTTAAAACATCATGCAGAATTGCTTGAAACATGCCAATCAATGATGAATATAATTACGAAGTTTTAAGTGATTAGTTAACACTGAGTGTAGGTTCAAAATTTGCTGCTGATTTCGTGAAGAGAGTACATGCTTGACTAATCTGGATAATTCCTTCATGATGTGGTTATACTTCATTTCCCAATCTGTTGTTTATTGTTCCATTCTCAGTCGCGATATATACTACGTGTATTTGACTCATGACAAGAAATTAATATTGATTGTTGACTTTTGCCACCAGACACTCACCAATGTACAGCTACGACCATGAGTTCATCGACAGGAAACTTGTCGGGTCTTTGCAATCATTCTTCCTGTTTACTTCTATGACGAAAAAGATTTGTTCCAATTTTCAGTGACCATAAATTACACAGCTAATTATCACACGCACTTCCATATCACCCAATTATGTGATGTTGTGAGAGTCAGCCCTCTAGCAACATCTGTGACTACAATCTGTAAGTGTAACTCAAACTCCATGGGACCAATGCTTGTGGTTCCAGTTGGAGTTACGGGCAACGCATATTGTTTCAGAGGCTCTGAACCTTATATCTCCTAATATTCGCTGATAAGATAAATGGCAATAGACTCTTGTCCTCTGAAATAATAACAAATGGCATTCGTTTTGGAAATGAAAAGGTACTGGAGGAACTATTCTATGGTCATCCGTATCCACTTGTTGCTGGATAGCGTTCGTGCTACTCAGAGTGTGTCCGTCACCAAGCATGTCTCCAAATTACTCAAGCGCAGCAGTTGAGCTGAGGACTAGGTCGTGTCTGAGAAGTGTGCAGCTCACTGGATTCGGTCAGGGAGTGATTACAAGGATTCCATGGGAATCCAGCGTCAGACGTGGTATTTTGAATTGAATGGTGGCTTCACAATCAAGAAGAAGTTAACTCCTAGTGCAACATCTCAGGATTTCGATGATATTTCTCCTGCTGCACAAGCTATTTTTTCTATTGAGACATTTATACACACAACTCAATCAACACCGTTTGAATACAGAATAAATTGTAGCTGGATGTGGCATGGTCAGGGAAGTTGTATCTTTACTCGTTTCTCATCTACCAACTGAATAGTTTGTTTCAAGTAGTACAATAAGCTCTGAGACGTGGTCAACAGAATGGGTTTTCTCATGCCAAAAGTCATGTGTTTGCAGAGGAAGTGTTGTTGAAACCCCAACCAATCGTTTAAGAAACCGAACAAACTTGATCATTCTCAGTTAGCGGAGCTGAAATGATCTATGAAATTAAAATAGCTGACGTCAACATATCACGGGTGACTATACTTTGAGTGAAAAATACTCAGGTCCTTTCATGAAAGTGATGGAGTGAAGTCAGCTGCCTTCATCCAAAATCTCTATTATTCATAATCTAGTCTATAAACCGCATTCATACTGATGTCTGAGTAGCACTGTCTATGATTGTGAACTATTACTCAACTTGCTTAGAGTCTAGCATGATGCAGGAAAGGGAATCCAGCTTAGGTGTGAAGGGGAGTCGGCACCTGTGACGTGTATTCTCATTGATTCGAACTTCAGAGTTTCAATTGTAACAGTAAGTGAAAGGCTGTAAGCTAGTTGAAACGGCTCACGTAATATACGCTTGATATCATGTAACATGGAAACAGTAGAATCAAGTTTTATTTGTCCGCCTATGTACTGAGTCGTTATTGAATAAATAACAGAATTGATAATGAGGCATTTAAGATAATGGGTTCGAACTATTACCAGTGTGTAAACATCAACTTATCAATTTCAATAAGTACTAAAATATCATAGAGAAAAAATCAGTCTGCATACCTTCCGAAATTTCTGCCAACAATACAGTGCCACGTGGGGTTGTACATTTTGTCGAATTCCTTTTTCACGTGAGCAGCTATGTCTTTCTCCACAGTATATTTCGCTAAGGCTTGTGTGCAGCAGTCAATAGCATGCTGTTGCATTTCTTCGCTCATATCAGCATTCTTTATAACAGCCTTAGTTTCACTCATTCTATCGATGTCTATCTTTCACGCTTAGCCGACGATTTCGTCTTGACACAACTTATTTCTATCTAGTTTTTCTAAATGCCAGGCTATTTATAGTGTGAGTTGAGTTCCAATATCTGACCTTAATGCGTGCAATCAGAGATAACATTAGTAGCATAGCTTCACTCTTTGCATCAATATTTATTCATTTAATAGTTTTTCTACACCCACACTGATACTATCATTCTTTATAGGTTACAATGTCTAAAACGTTGCACTTAGATACAAGATTACTTGGATAATGTTCAAGAAAATATGCTCACATAATTGTTTTCTAACTCACTCTCATTCGTACAAATACCCGCATGACCTACGTACACACACATACGTTTGCACATTGTTTCTGATTGGCTTATGCATTATGTCCAAATGTGACATTAAGTGTTGTGATCAAACATTCAGGACAAAATATCAAAGCTCAGAGAATACCAAACAACCTTCAAGTCAGACTACTTCACTTCATTTTAATTCTAGTAATTAATGTTGACTGAATAGATTGTTGGTTTGACAACAGCTTTTGTTTCAAGACTGTGGAGTGGAATTTTGTTAGTCAGGTCCCAGACAGCTATCAGAACACGTTTCCAATGGCTGCTGACACTGACACACATCGTTAATGTATCGGCTGTTGTGAATTTGTCCAGTAATCAATAGCGAACACTTTCCTTGTTGATATTGATTGCGAACCAGCGCATTGAATAGTCAACCAGTAACTCAAGTGATGAAGTCTATGTGGTAAAGTTAATTGGTATGAATGTGGCAAGTTGTAATATAGAGAGAAGCTGTAACCTTCTCCAGTTGTGTCCAGCATTACAAAGAGTGAGGTTGTGGTTCATTGGTTTGGGGAGTTGACTATCAATCAGTGGGTCGCTGCTTCAAACACTGCTCCACCTACCGAGGCTTGGCAGTTAGGCAGTATCATTCGGCCTCTAAGCATTAGATATGGTGCCTTGTGTACTGCACAAATTTGCACAGGGTTGCTGAGTGGATCTCGAGTATTGCAACGAATCCTGTGGTGACAGTGAAGGGAGGAGCCGTGTCAAAATGCATCATTGAGTAAAGTCTCATCCTCAGTGGAAATTTAAGGTGCTCTATATATGCAACGAACCCTGTTTCGTAGCTTCTTAGTAGTTTACTGTGACCCATCAGGAGTCCTTCGTTTTATTTAGCACTACATTTTCCAGTCTAGACACCTTTAGGGTGTTTAGAAAGTATATAAGCCGTCCATCTTCTCTGTTATCACTTCGGTCTCATTTAAACTCTGTGCACATTTCGACACTTATCTCTTCATGAGGTATATTAAAATGACACCAAGGCTCTGTGGTCATTATCGTAGGAGGTCTGAAAAGTAGTGATATGCCTCTTAGTACTGGCAATTCACCTAAAACAGAACTGGCACTGATATGGGTGATGCAAAGATGGGAGTAATAAAGGTGATCAACCCACTTCAAACTGTCGAAAAGGTTAGAGTCTATCTCTGCATCCATTAAGTGAGTACGGCATCGTGATACTGTACAACGGAAGTGGATGACATCGGTTTTAGTAGCCAGAGAGGAAGATGATTTCAGAGGGAAACAGGGCAAGTCGAGTGAGTTATCAAGTTTATTGCGAAAGTTTGAAGAGTGTGAAGGAGAAAGATGTGTTGTAAGGCGAGCTGCGTCAGTTGACAAGGAGGTTGAATAAATTGTGTCTTCTGATCTATACCCTAGCAGATTAGTATAGTGGGGTTGAGTTACACTTGTACAGTTACTATCAGTGGTTAATATATTGTCCTGTGATACATTGTCAGCTATTATAGTTGCAGATAATGCATGGGAGGTGGATGTAGCTGAGGAAATGCATTGTCAAGTGATGAATTAATAATTGACCTATTATTAAGGTTGGGTGGGGTTGTGGCGTCATATTAGTGTTTCGACTGGCGTAGTGGTAATCTCATGTAGCCTCACAGTTTCCGCGTCTTAGTCTTCAGCTGTTATCCTGCCCATCAGTATTGGGTCTCAAAAGAATCACAGAGAGACTGGTTTACCACGAACGGCTGATTATCAAGCTGCAGGTTATAATCATCAGTCATAGGTGGTTAAGAGAAGTAAGGTGTGAGTTGAAGATTGCTTAAATTATGAGATTTACTAAGTGCAACGACGAATGGCGAAGGATATGTGTATGGGGAGTTGTCTCCTACGAAACAGTTCGCCACATCATACATTTCCCAACTCACTACTCCTCACAAAAACTCGGTAAAACATTGGAAACAAGTGATTCGATAAACATGATAATGTAACAAGATTAGGAAGACATTAAAATTATGTGGAAGGAATCAACATAAAACATCAAAGTAAGATACACATACGTTATTAGAGAGTGAGTCCAAAACGTTCAACTTTTCTCCTACACATCGATAGCAGAAGAGGCAATAAAGCTGAAGTACGACAGGCCAGTTCAGAATTTGATTCGTGTCCGCTATCGTCTACAGCCACTTAGTTTTATGATACTCTTGAACTCATTCAAGGAGGCAATAGGGACCTATAAAAACTTAATCAGCACGAATACACGTAATTTTATAATGCCACATCATACACTTCCCAACTCACTACTCCTCACTACCAGACGCAAAACAAACAACAATGAAACAATGAAGTGTAGGAAGGTGGCTGGTATGAAATTACTCACGATTGTCTACGCCACCTATGCTGGTAATTCAAGGTTATCTTGCTTACAAAGTGATACCACCCACAGCGCGCAAACTCACCATCTCACCTTAAAAAACACCTACATGGTGTTCTAACTAGATGCTGATAATTCTACAGAGTGGTTGCACATTCTCGGTTCAAATAATTCAGCTTTCTAAGAATTAACGTGGAAGGGCTTGCACTAACGCATTGTATGCCTTGACGTTTACAAGAAAGTTATTATAGAAATGGGGTCAAAGATGCTTCGGACTGTCGTGTGTCACTCTGCCTTTCAACAGATTGTTGAAAATGCAACCGTTCATCAATTTGTAATTACTTATGCAAGCAGCCAGATACAAGAGCTTTTAGACAAGTCCCAGTGATTGACCGCCTAGACTGAGTGCAGATGCAGGCTTCCGTCCACCTGATTGCTTAAGATATGACTGTAGTCCTCACCTTGTGTGAGACATGTTTACATCTCTCTTTCAAGATGCCAACAAATATCTTGGGTGGATTCCCTTCTACTGCAGAAGTTAGTTTCAGGTCACAGTCCTGTTTGGAGAATCAAAGTCAGACCTAATTTCTGGTAATGTGACGACTGCTGACCGGTAATTTAAGCAATGATTTATATCAGAAACAGAGAATGGAAGTCACTCAGTGGTTTTAGAACAGCTAAATCAAATACATCAGTGACGGACAGCACTTTGGAAACACCTGTTTAGCCACAAAAAGTGGTGAAGATTTGGAGAAATTTCAATCAGTGACAAAGAAATAAGTGAAATAGGGATACAGATGGAAGTAAATTTTCGAAGTGCGAAAATGCGGAATTGTTCTGATGTAAAATAAGCAAGTAAAGAATAGAGACTGGAATGGCTGATAGTAATTCGGATGACACACAGACTTGATTGTTTGTAGTAACGTGCGAAGGGTTCATTGCATTTTCACTGATCGTACTACCTCACATTTTGTATTTCAAATATACTAATAACTGGAAGCTGAAAATAAGGCAGGCAGTTGTCTGGGGTGACGAATATTCTGATACTAAAGTCAAAGCAGAAGGACAACGTACTGTGTTCACATGGATGCCAAGTTATTTTCGTAAGGCATTCTTCATTTCTGCAACCTGGGGACCATGCTCACTAGAGGCTTGGGATCAGGACGTTTCAACTATTTTCGACACTTCATGTCCGCTAGTGTGACAGATGGATTTATATTCATAATTCTTGATAGTCAGAGAATCAAATTTTCTTGACAAATGTTTCGGTCTAACATGCTACTCACCAACAATACACATAAATGACCCAAACTGGATTTGAACTGAAGACCTTCAGACATCAAGACGAACGCGTCAAACATTCATCCACTGCGTCGGATTTCAAAGCATTGTTGAACTATTGCCCTATGAATAAAAAGGAATGTCCACATTAACCTCAAACACATAACTAAATAGTGCTCACCAGCAACATATCGGGAGATGGATATCCCGAAGTTCTAATGAGAAGCTGTAACCTGTGATGTCAACCAGTCGCGTTTTAAGTAGACAGTAACTACAAACATTGGTGGCTAGTAGTGATTTATCACGAATGGATAGAAGTAAGAAAATGTGGATTAGTGAACTGTGTGTGGCTCAGTGGCTGGATAGCCAACGCGTCCTCCATGGGAACTAAAGGTCCTGATTTCGAAGGCTACACATGTCATTGGTGCATACTGCTAAGGAGTCCAATACTATGAGAAAATCGCTGTCCATTGCTTCGAGGTTTCCAGTGTTTCTCTAGCTCATATCAGTCTATATTGAATACTGACATGAAATCTGACTACTGAACAAATTACTAATCTTTTGTCGAAGCGAATATTGTTGGAATATCAACTGATATCTTCTTCCCTTCCTACTTGTGGATCATTGTATGCCCAAATCGTGACTAACAGATGTGATGGTCTTGGGCCCACTTCTACTCAGGTTCATAAGCACACACTGTTTGAAGGCCTCAGACTAAACCGAAACAGTCATCCAGTGTTCCCAGATTCCCCATTGGTCTCCAACTGGTCATGACAAGTCACTATCCACCTCCACACCCCATACTAGACGAAGTTGCAAATGGCTAGGGGAGTGTTCAGATTGACCGGATGAGAATCGGTTACCAGTTGATGAAGTCTCTAGCTGTTGTTCTGAGTGGTGTTGGGAGATGTAGACTGGCTAGTTAGGGTTGTCGAAACGAAAGGAATCAGTGGTTGAGGACTCTTGATGAAATAGCTGAAACTGGTCCTTACGACGTGGATGCAATCATACTTTGGTATCTTTTAAAGCTTGAATGTTTTGAATAATCTCCATTTTCAAATCCACTCTCCTCAAATACAGCTTCATCCACTTTGATGTCAGATTGTACTACGCTAGTTTCTCTGTATGCTACTGTAGAGTGTGACTAGGTGGACCGATGCACTTGTATGCGAAGTTCTAAGCTGACTTTGATTGTCTAGACTACCGTGTAAACGTCGGAAACGTTTTGTTCCTAATTACTTATATTGCAGATATGAACCATACAGAAGGAAAGCAATGCAGTTCAACTGTTTTCTGTCCAGCTGATTTGCAATCTTTTCTTATTTTAAATGAGTAGTTTCTTCAAAATGTGTTGACTGGTCGATTCCCACTTTAAAGCCGATCTAATCTCTTACATTTACTCCTATAAATACACGATGCTGGATTTACTTCTAAAAGAATGTTGTTCCGTCAAACAAATCTTTGATAATATAGAACAAGATGAGAACGTGCCTGTTGAAACTTAATATTTGACGTGATTTTGCATAACTGATACTTCAGCAACTACGATTCACCTAAGTCATCCTATTCTGTGGTAAGGTCAACAAGAACCAATGAAATGCGTATTCATTTGCCTGTATACGTGGAGTTTTACTGTACATCTTTTACCTTGTCCTTATATGTGATTAGTTGTATGCATTCGACTAAGCTTTATTTGGTGAAATATTATGTCTATGATACGAACACATTGAAGCTTTTCAGTAGATCATGCCGTTTACGCATGCTGATTATCACGGATTCTACTGAAAACGTACAGATTTATTCAATGAAACTCTCTGATAAGACAGTAAATGATATTCCTACCTTCCTTATACAGAGTGAAGAATTGTTCATTCACGTGACACAGATTCTCATTTCATTACATGAAAACATACAATTGACCGCTTTACAATCAATACAAACAACAAGCGTCAATCAGGTCCACTTCATTCACTTTTCTCAAAGTCAGTTACTAGCTCAGAAGACTATGCTAGTGTGAATGTCTGCCTTTCAAGATTCCAATTTGACATTTATTTAAGACTATATCAGCGTTTTTCACTTCAGTTCCTGATTGACTGACCTTACATGGTTGTCCTAATTTTTGAAAACAAAATGTTACTCAGTAAGAAGTGATCTTCAGATAAAGTTAACGGTAGCAAGACATTTTACATCTGTAAACAATTTTTATTATCTATTTCTAAGAGTAGTATGTGCGTTTTCAAAAATTTCAGATCAAAACACTATAGAGATTCAAAATAAGAATTTTCTCAGTTTATACGTTCACACACTGAAACATACAGAGAATAAATCCAGACCAATTTAAAAGTACATATAGACTAAATGTGGAGTAATACGTCCAAATGTTCGTTTACGCCGTTCTTTTTTATGCTCTCCTCAAATTTCTATACATATCTTAAAATTGGCCATCATCTCTTTACCACAATGAAGTTGTATGGGGAAATGAGAAGTTTGATACAAAAGCAAACAGCTGAGTTAACAATAATCTACAAGTTGAATGTTTTTATGTCTGTAGTGGATAATAATGTTGCATGATGTATGAAGTAGTGCAAATTGTTTTCTTGTTGTTCTGCTTTCATGAAACACGCAATCATGAAAAGTTCAACCAGACTTAAACAGAAGGAAAGCCACTTGTCCCAAATACATGTAGATAAAGTGTTTGGTTTCATGTGTCACATAACTGAAATATTGAAAAACAGTGGAGGAAAATGAACTCGATTAGTGCTGAAAGTATTTACAATCGATTTTTTAAAACATCATGCAGAATTGCTTGAAACATGCCAATCAATGATGAATATAATTACGAAGTTTTAAGTGATTAGTTAACACTGAGTGTAGGTTCAAAATTTGCTGCTGATTTCGTGAAGAGAGTACATGCTTGACTAATCTGGATAATTCCTTCATGATGTGGTTATACTTCATTTCCCAATCTGTTGTTTATTGTTCCATTCTCAGTCGCGATATATACTACGTGTATTTGACTCATGACAAGAAATTAATATTGATTGTTGACTTTTGCCACCAGACACTCACCAATGTACAGCTACGACCATGAGTTCATCGACAGGAAACTTGTCGGGTCTTTGCAATCATTCTTCCTGTTTACTTCTATGACGAAAAAGATTTGTTCCAATTTTCAGTGACCATAAATTACACAGCTAATTATCACACGCACTTCCATATCACCCAATTATGTGATGTTGTGAGAGTCAGCCCTCTAGCAACATCTGTGACTACAATCTGTAAGTGTAACTCAAACTCCATGGGACCAATGCTTGTGGTTCCAGTTGGAGTTACGGGCAACGCATATTGTTTCAGAGGCTCTGAACCTTATATCTCCTAATATTCGCTGATAAGATAAATGGCAATAGACTCTTGTCCTCTGAAATAATAACAAATGGCATTCGTTTTGGAAATGAAAAGGTACTGGAGGAACTATTCTATGGTCATCCGTATCCACTTGTTGCTGGATAGCGTTCGTGCTACTCAGAGTGTGTCCGTCACCAAGCATGTCTCCAAATTACTCAAGCGCAGCAGTTGAGCTGAGGACTAGGTCGTGTCTGAGAAGTGTGCAGCTCACTGGATTCGGTCAGGGAGTGATTACAAGGATTCCATGGGAATCCAGCGTCAGACGTGGTATTTTGAATTGAATGGTGGCTTCACAATCAAGAAGAAGTTAACTCCTAGTGCAACATCTCAGGATTTCGATGATATTTCTCCTGCTGCACAAGCTATTTTTTCTATTGAGACATTTATACACACAACTCAATCAACACCGTTTGAATACAGAATAAATTGTAGCTGGATGTGGCATGGTCAGGGAAGTTGTATCTTTACTCGTTTCTCATCTACCAACTGAATAGTTTGTTTCAAGTAGTACAATAAGCTCTGAGACGTGGTCAACAGAATGGGTTTTCTCATGCCAAAAGTCATGTGTTTGCAGAGGAAGTGTTGTTGAAACCCCAACCAATCGTTTAAGAAACCGAACAAACTTGATCATTCTCAGTTAGCGGAGCTGAAATGATCTATGAAATTAAAATAGCTGACGTCAACATATCACGGGTGACTATACTTTGAGTGAAAAATACTCAGGTCCTTTCATGAAAGTGATGGAGTGAAGTCAGCTGCCTTCATCCAAAATCTCTATTATTCATAATCTAGTCTATAAACCGCATTCATACTGATGTCTGAGTAGCACTGTCTATGATTGTGAACTATTACTCAACTTGCTTAGAGTCTAGCATGATGCAGGAAAGGGAATCCAGCTTAGGTGTGAAGGGGAGTCGGCACCTGTGACGTGTATTCTCATTGATTCGAACTTCAGAGTTTCAATTGTAACAGTAAGTGAAAGGCTGTAAGCTAGTTGAAACGGCTCACGTAATATACGCTTGATATCATGTAACATGGAAACAGTAGAATCAAGTTTTATTTGTCCGCCTATGTACTGAGTCGTTATTGAATAAATAACAGAATTGATAATGAGGCATTTAAGATAATGGGTTCGAACTATTACCAGTGTGTAAACATCAACTTATCAATTTCAATAAGTACTAAAATATCATAGAGAAAAAATCAGTCTGCATACCTTCCGAAATTTCTGCCAACAATACAGTGCCACGTGGGGTTGTACATTTTGTCGAATTCCTTTTTCACGTGAGCAGCTATGTCTTTCTCCACAGTATATTTCGCTAAGGCTTGTGTGCAGCAGTCAATAGCATGCTGTTGCATTTCTTCGCTCATATCAGCATTCTTTATAACAGCCTTAGTTTCACTCATTCTATCGATGTCTATCTTTCACGCTTAGCCGACGATTTCGTCTTGACACAACTTATTTCTATCTAGTTTTTCTAAATGCCAGGCTATTTATAGTGTGAGTTGAGTTCCAATATCTGACCTTAATGCGTGCAATCAGAGATAACATTAGTAGCATAGCTTCACTCTTTGCATCAATATTTATTCATTTAATAGTTTTTCTACACCCACACTGATACTATCATTCTTTATAGGTTACAATGTCTAAAACGTTGCACTTAGATACAAGATTACTTGGATAATGTTCAAGAAAATATGCTCACATAATTGTTTTCTAACTCACTCTCATTCGTACAAATACCCGCATGACCTACGTACACACACATACGTTTGCACATTGTTTCTGATTGGCTTATGCATTATGTCCAAATGTGACATTAAGTGTTGTGATCAAACATTCAGGACAAAATATCAAAGCTCAGAGAATACCAAACAACCTTCAAGTCAGACTACTTCACTTCATTTTAATTCTAGTAATTAATGTTGACTGAATAGATTGTTGGTTTGACAACAGCTTTTGTTTCAAGACTGTGGAGTGGAATTTTGTTAGTCAGGTCCCAGACAGCTATCAGAACACGTTTCCAATGGCTGCTGACACTGACACACATCGTTAATGTATCGGCTGTTGTGAATTTGTCCAGTAATCAATAGCGAACACTTTCCTTGTTGATATTGATTGCGAACCAGCGCATTGAATAGTCAACCAGTAACTCAAGTGATGAAGTCTATGTGGTAAAGTTAATTGGTATGAATGTGGCAAGTTGTAATATAGAGAGAAGCTGTAACCTTCTCCAGTTGTGTCCAGCATTACAAAGAGTGAGGTTGTGGTTCATTGGTTTGGGGAGTTGACTATCAATCAGTGGGTCGCTGCTTCAAACACTGCCCCACCTACCGAGGCTTGGCAGTTAGGCAGTATCATTCGGCCTCTAAGCATTAGATATGGCGCCTTGTGTACTGCGCAAATGTGCAGAAATATGCTGCTGAGTGTATGTTATGCGATATCCTGTTTGGTTACGGGTTTTATTTTGTATTACTATTTATATAAGTATTTATCTTCCTCTAGCTTCGTTTGTTTCACGAGTTATTTTACGTCGGTTACAGTGATTTCTATAACATGAATAAGTATAATGTTCTTGATATTTCTATCAGTGATTGAAGTGTAATTACCACTGAAACCTAAAATACATTATGTATTTGGTAGTTTGTGTTTGTATCTTCTATGCAGCGAAATAAGGTAATTTACTCGGCAACATTTTAGACACTTTGATGTCAATGTAGAAAATAAATTCCACCCGGCACATTGTTTTTGGTGAATGGTGTTTTTGATTTTGTTACCCCGATTAGATAACAGAAAGAATGATATAACATAGCAGTGCTTATATTTTACTTTTATTGAGTTAAAACCTCGTGAGTTATATGCATAGACTTTGCTAGTGGCGCATATCAGATACTGTCCTGCTGCAGATAACCATCTGCAAATAAGTAAATTTGTTGCCTTGCGGAATGTAGATAATAAGTTCTAAAGTCTGCAGTGATTTCACTGGCCTGTCCTTATTAACGATATGCATCAGAAAGTTCTCAGAATTGCATAAAAATCTCGACGTTCATCAGCATTTAATTTTTCAGTCAGCGAATTTTCCGCTAACGGGTATATCTGACATTTTTATAACTATAGAATGTTCGAACGTTGTACAAATGTTGTAATTTCTTTTCCCTAAGTAACTTTCAATATCGCCCTATATATTAGCTAAATTACCGATAAACCTTTTAAAACCAGCTATCTTATGAATGTATAAGTCTGAAAATATTGTTTTGAAATTTCACTGATCCATACTTTATTTCTTTTAACACTGCTACCATATTTTTGTTGATCAAAGATGAAAAACTTAGAGCATAGTTAAATATTAGTATGCAAGATAATAAAGCCTTAAAAGTAAATAATCAAAGGTTTTTAGCAGGTGACCGAGATATCATGAGTTGGATAGATACATTTTTAAGCAATGTTTATAATTCTGTGTGCACCATAACCAGTTTCATTCATTTGAAATATATGAGGCTCATATGGAATTTTTTTCTTGTTACACAATAAAGGAATTAAAAACAATAAATTCAAATACGTAGATAAGAGATTTTTATCTAAAGTTAGGATTTATTTCACACCAAGAGCATTGTAAGTCACTATGGTAACAATTCTATCTAGCGTCTAAAACTAAGGGCAGTATATAACATTTTTAATTGAAATCAATATACAGTGTAAATCTACCCACCACCTACCATTTCTTATCAATGTGCGACATTTTCTGTAGCCAGTAATGCCTGAAAGTAAAGATTTATTGTTCTAGTCTGGCTATCAGTTACTTTCATGCTAACATGGCTAATTCTTAACATTAAATGGAACAAAACGCCCTTTGTATGACCTTTAGAATTACTTATGATAAGTAGTTACTTGACATTTTATTAGAGTTTCAAATCGACCAATCTGAGAAAATATGTAGCTAAGATACTTTTGTAACTTTTTTTTATTATGTGACCTGAAAGCAAGTTGAGGGATACAGAATGCAGTATTTGAATAAGTCAACTACTTCGCTTACTATATAATTTATGCCTACTGATATCAGCTGGCTACTGAACAGGTTTTAATGCACCTACAAGAAGACCATTTGCTAAACGCCATTCAAAACTTCCGGCTGTTTATCAAAGAACAGCTGTGCTGCAAAGTGCTTGACTCTACGACTGATCAGAGTTGCCTGCTTGAACACTAGTCTATTGAATTTTCCATGTAATGTATCACATTAACTGACTCTTTTTTACATTATTTTAATCACTCAAATGCTTCTTCTGGGAGTATTATCTACTTTAACGCATTATTTAAACCTTTCAACATGCTACTTTGTATATTCAAAGTAAAATAAAGAAAAAGCGCTATGACGGATAGGACCGGTTTTCAGTTGCACATACAATATCTTATTGGGCATATATATATATATATATATATATATATATATATATCTGATTACTGACTAGTTAGCGCCCCTATTACTAAAGAAGTCCATTCATTTAAATCAGGCTAATGAGTCACAAACAGCGAAAAGTAAGCAGTCAGTAAACAATTATGATGTCTGATTGGTCACTACAACCAATAATCCTATAGGTGTTGTGCCACAGGTTTGAATACAGTTCCACCTACCAAGGTTTGTGCAACCACGCAGAACCATTAGCCCTTACACAATAGGTGCGGCTCACTGTTTACTGTACGAATGTGCGCAAGGTTGCTGAAAAGATTTCGATTTCGATTCAGATCCTCTACGCTCTTAGGTCTTAATTATGAGTTTTTCATACTGTAGAACTGAACTAATTATTCACTTTTGTGCAACGAATACTTTTCAGTTCCATCCCTTAACCACCTATGAAGTTTTAAGTCTTTTAACATAGCAGAATGATACATTTTGAGTGAGAGTTGTTATTGTTAGGCTGAATTTAACTACTTGCTTTACTATTCAGTAGACAACTTTGTTAGCGTGATTTATGCGCATGAACGAAACCTTTTTTCACAATCAGATGATACCATATCGCTCAAAAGTATGTCCGTCAGGCTCATGAAACCTAAGTAGTTAAACTAATAATTAATTGTGAAATTTTTGACATAATTACATGAAGTGTAACAAGATGTAGGGTAGTTTTTCAAATATCAGAAGAATCGTGAGAACTAGGTTACATGTGCGACGCTAGAATAGTTAAATTCAATAAAACTAGAAATAAGATTTATACCACAAGTCGAAAAATGTTTTCGAGTAAGTGACATATCGTTTGATATAAGAAGTAGTAGTTACGTGACTATGTAAAACAATCAAGGCACAATAAATGATGAAGGATTTAGAAGAATTACCTTAGTAAGGGACATAGTAATAATATAAAGCTGCTAAGTGACACTAGTTAAGAGGCTCTCAATTCGTAGTCTGCTTGTTGGCTGAAAATGGAATCCAGCACGCACGTTTCGTCGCAATTAAAACTGTTTGGCTAAATTCACTCATATCCTAGTGTTACCGCTGAGACTCAAATTCAGTACTCATCAATTCAAACGCCAGGATGTAATCCACTAGGCTACCGGCGTGCAGAATAGACTTCTTTCGCAAAGAGTGTCAGATGATTTTTCATACTTGGTATCTCCTATCGTGATGTGCACTGAGTTCGAGTCCAAGTGGGAACAGAATCATTCACTGGGGTGCACGTACATCCAGATGACGAGTGCCAAACAGGACAAAACGCGCGTTCTGGATTCTACTGCTATTCACTATGCAGACTACAATATAATGAATACTCATGCAGTATCGAGACATCTGTATAGGAGCTTCTCTGCCTTCAAACGTTGAGCACTTCGGCCTAATATAATAACGGGAGATTACGAGTATGAAACATCATTTCAGATCGTTCATGCTTTGCAAGATGTAAGAGGCAACTTTTTTGGGTAAAGATATCATCAGCCACTAGAACAGTAGTTTCGGACACAATTCAAGTTGAATCATCCGACCAGGTGTTTCCAGCGAATCAAAAGTAGTTTTGAAAATATTTAGCTTTTCATGACTATGAACAATGTCTTTGTATCTACCCAGTGCCCTGTGTCAGTCATTTGATGCTATTTAGTACTGTTAAATGAGGCCAAGTCAATGTACAGTAGGTCGTTAAGCACATGTTCAACGATTCTGGTAGACAACCATCTATGTTTTATTCTTTGTTGTATAATTAACTTCCCCATGTCTTGGTTATGTTGCGTCTTCTGATTAGATGGTTTATTTGTGAAGTTTTCATTGTCTTTCTAGACAAAATTATTAACAAATGCTTCATTATGAAATGAGCTATCAGAATGTTTCTGTTCATGGTTCAGTAAGAAGCCTATCCTTGATAGATTCTTATGACTGTTGCATCATTGGCTGCACAGACTTTCTTATTAGCTAAATCTGTATCTAAACTCTGAATTTGTAGTTTTTTCCACATCATTTTTCCCACTGGTTGATGGGGTTGGGCCAATGCAGCCACTGATTGCTGATTGACCTGAGTGTCAAACCTGCAGGAATCTTTTGGTCTTCCTCGTGCTTTCTTTGTCCAAGCTCAGTATATCTTCAGATTCAAGTTCTTGTTGTTAGTTGTTCATATGCTTTGATACAAGGGATGAAGGGTCATATCGTTTAATTGTCAACTCGTACCTATGTAGATAAAGGTAAACAGGCAGACCACCCGCCCAATTTAGTGTTGATTACAGTTCATTTGATATTTGGCACTTGGTTTACTTTCGACTGTTATGTCCTTCGGTCTGCATAATTGTATTTTGATGCAAAGTAATTGGTTTATAAACTACACCGGTCTCAAATGTCCTAAGTAGTCTTGTCTTGATCTTTGCTTTGTTATTTACGTATGTAAGGGTTATCTGCTTGCCGATTTCCACGAATAACACCATATTTCCTGATGAATTTTATAGATATATCCTTATAAAATTATTTGGAAATCCATTCTTATTTAAGACAGTCATCAAGTAATTTTCTTGCATTCCTTGTTAAGTAGTTGTACTGCGATGAATTTTCACTCTTTTGAATAAGGACACTACACAACCGACTTCATGTGTTGTTAGATTATCACTACTGTAGTTAAGATTTCAATCGGTGTGAGTTGGCTTTTGATGCACATAAGTCTTGGGTTTTATTTTTTTGTTTCCAGTGGTTAAAACACGCAGGAATGGCAGTTTGCTGTTCACCTCCTCGTCCACTATGAATTTGATGTGGTTGTAAATGCTGTTATGAGTGCTTTCCAGTTTTTCACTGTTTATGATAACAACATAGTCGGTGAAAGTTTGTGATTAGATCATCTGTATAAGGATGTCTCCGAATCTCGGCATTCTTGCATTTGCAGTTAGCCTTGATATTAGTGATCACATTGCATTTCCTTTCACCTATTTGAGTATCACTGAGCATCATTTGAAAGTGTGTTGTTGGACAATGAGCAGTGGGTCACATCATACATGAACATTCAAGTTGTGTTTTTTCTGAAATCTTTGTAACGTCAGAGTAAGGTGGAAACATAGATTCCTTAACCAGACTTGTTTAAATTCATGAGTGTAACGCTCTAAATTCAAAGGACATTTACATTTCGCCATTGCTAATGAGAATTTTTTTTAATCCTGTTCACAAACCTTGAGGGTGATTCGATCGATTGTTTGCAAAAATTCTCAAGACGTTTCAGTGTCATTGAAAAAAACTCTCTAGATAAACTGTAGGTTATGGTCATCGGGTATGAGACTCCTGGTCATAGGGGAGTATTTGGTTTGCGAAGATTTTGTCTGCCTTGCACATACGAGTTGCTGAATTCTGTTAAGGAGATTTAGAAACAAGTATAACTTTGTTTGTGTAGTGGAACGCAACAATTATTAAAGTACAAAGAGTCTTTTTGGAACATATGTCCTTGACAATTAACTTCGACTTCGTTTGTTAGTTATCCATGCGAATTCATCACCTTGTAATCTAAATCTGAAGTAAAATGCTTTTCTTCTGCAGTGCTGTGACCCTTTGTCTTCGTGTAATCAATGTGGTGATTCTACATTACTTTCATCGGAAACCCTTTATTGGTAAGACACTGTTTAGACAACTTCAGTTTTACGCCTACCTTTTCTTCACAGAAAAGCTTTTATGCTCTGTAATATATTATTTGAATTAATCTTTTTCCACGCCCTGATGGATGCAGCTGTTAAAATTTAGGCGTTGGTTATTCTAAGTGGTCTCAAAATGAATATTCCTTTATGTTAAGCTATCTGTATTCTATCGGCGATTTTCCACTTTATGGTCCTTTGTTAACTCAATATAGATGTGGAGATTTTCGAGTTTTTCTTGTTGAACGTTTTGAATTCAAAAGCGGCTTGTGAAGTTACTAAAACTGCCTGTAAAGTCAGAAATTCATAAAGGATATTCGATAAGGGTTACACTATATACCTAGTTGACAGTGTAAGAAAATATTAGCCATTTATCTTTGTCATAAAAATAGAGTAGACTGCTTGCAAAAGGGTTGTAGCAGTCATAAGCTTCAACCTTCAAATTCATAACGGATACTACTGAAGGTTTAAGAACTAGAATAAAGTAACTAAACAGCGTTTCATAGTTCATGAACCAATTCGAATCTGCAATGAATACGATAACCAACTCTCTGCATACTGCTCATTCGGTTAGACTAAATAATATTTGATTCACTTCCTCCTTTGACTTTAGTTTCCAAAAAATGCCTGTACAATAATGGCCTACAGATTTGTAAATTTTAATTGTTTAACTTATTAAATGGCTTGCTAAATTGTTCTGATATTAAAAGGAATATAAAAGTAATGTACTCATCGCAGCCTGATGTAGTAGATGTATGAAATAACTTTTCCAAAAGACCATTATAAAAGTAGGCAAATACTGTGTGTAGCATAAATAAATGGAGGATGTATTGTAAAGCGAAGTTAAACAGGGAATTCGATAACCAAAAGAGTGACTTTATGAACCACACTAGCACCCGCTAAAATGGTGCTTAAGGCTTCGATATTTAGATAGTTTTTCCCATAAAATAGAGGAGCGTAATTGGCGACGTTTGGAGTTGTCAGGGTGGCCTTTTAAAATTACTTAGATTTAAAATTGGTTTGGTGGGCTCAAAAATGGAATTAATTCTAAGTTACACCTGAACAAGGCTTAAATTCTTCTGACTCCCACTTTAATAAGCAAGACGTGGAGTTTGCATTTGTGTAAGTCATATAGTGTTTAAAATGGAATAATTCTTCTCTGAAGAAGCTTAAAACAGACTTCTATACGAGGAATTGAAATTATTTTATTTGAATTACTCTATGACTTACACAAATACGAACCATTTCTAATGTCAACCTTTTTCCTGAGAGTTCAACCTTTGCAATACGAATCAGTTAAATCTTGATCATAATTCATATAAATTACTTTGTGAAATGCTTAAAGAAGGATTTGTTTAATTTTGATTATTATGCAGGATATTCTCTGATTTCGTTATTTCATTCAAAATGTTTTGGTATGAATATCTTATTCAAATTGTTATCTATCTGTCATATCATTGGTATTTAAATCTGCTGGTAAATGGACAAGAATAAACTTAGCAAAATTCAGTATCATTTACTTTGATATTAAAGTTATAACCATTATATGTTGTAGTAGGCCATTTTTCGATCATTTAAGCTGATCAACAAATTTCGCTCAACTTCATTCCTTTGTTTAATAACTTATATTGATGTTGTTATTTTAACAATCTGTTTATGAATAATTTTATTCATTCAGGTTTCCAGCAAGTAGGCTTTATAAAATGTGAATTTAGAATTAGAGTTAAGTAAAAGTTGAAATCCGATTACTGATATTCAGATGACAGCTGTGGTTTGTAGAACGAACAAAGCAAATACAAGTGTTCAGTGTATGTGTTGGAAGATAATTACTATGAAAAGTGGACCATCGAATTCTTCGAATGTGACTTAAATTTAATTAGCAACTTGCTAGTTTATAACGATAACACTCTACTGGTGATGTCTTTGACTGAAGCGCTAAGTGATGCTGGTTCGAGAAGGCTTCCAACCATACTAGTAGACTGTGCTTGGACGAGAAAATTGAGGAGGTCGTTATCAAGCCTACCTGGAAACACCCATCAATAGACAGAGTAAGAAAAAAACAAAAAGATTTAAATGTGGTGCATATGAGAATAACCTCATCTTCCTACACAGGCTTCAGAGTGAGTAGGATCACTGCAAAGACTAACCGTAGATTTGGTACTGCAATGAAAATTGCCCATCCTGTCACCAAGATAATCTGTTATTAAGACAATCCAAAGTAGGCAATTTCGCTACTTTTCTTACCTTCAACTTTAGTTATCTGCACATATGTACGTGTACTTGTTAGGATTTCTAAACATAAGTCAAGGGGTTTGAGTTTCAAAGTCGGTATATTTCAGGTAGAGAAATTACTTGGCATTTACTTCACATTGAATCTCATGACCTATCGAACTCATTAAAAGTCATCAATAAACACTTGAAACCTGATCTTTAGTGCTAATAAAATTAGGACATCCACGTCATTGGGAAAGCAATTACGCACGAATGACTGCCATATAATTAGACAGAACTGGATACTTGTCGTTTAAACTAACATGCTTGTTGTTAGGGCGGTGTACTTTCTCTCAAAAAACTATATTTGATGATTGTAATTTGACGTTTTCTTTACGGTATTCGGTGCGTTTAAGTTTTTTAATGAATTGTGAAGGTTGCAATTTAATTTCCTTCAGTGAGTTACCGCCTTCATTGTCTTTTATCACCTGTTGCTTATGGAATACACTGATGCTGCTTATTGAATTTTACATCTTCCTAAAAGTTCTTCATTTTTAGATAAAACGACATGTTGTAAATCTTCAGATACTACTAAGACACCTGTGATTTTAGTTCACGAGGAATACTAGCTTGGAATAAAGTGGGTTGCATTTGCAGTGAGAAGAATGAACAAAAATTTAGAAGTGAAACAAGTTGAATAATGGTTCTTAGATTGTACTAAGTACACAGTTATTATTCTAACCAGCCTTTGCTAGCAGTTATGTTCAATTTCAAAAAATTTTTACAAGTATGCGAAAATGTATTGTTTATGTTAGGGCAATAACCTAGTTCATTTCGTGTAGGCAAGTTCTGACTATAAAGTATGTAAATCACCCGATATGAAACTAGGTCTTCAATGTTCTAATTCAAATATGCGTGTTTTCTATGAATTACACGTACCTAGAATAACTCAGATACATCTGTTACTGATTGGCGGCATAATATTTTGTTTTCAAAGGATAACAAAGTGATTGTTTTTGTCGAGTCATAGTTACATAAAAGAATCCTAAGTAATTGAAAAGAATAATATTCAAACATTTGGAAGCTCATCTCTTCCTTCTTGTGGTCACGTAATCATTGTTTGACTGTTTTATCGTAGGAACTTTCAACGAAAAATTCAACAGTTTTTCCTGTTTTTTTGACAGTCAGTCAGAGAACATCAATATGGAACCTGAAAGTCCTGCATTACGGTCAAGTTACTGTTTTTGACACTACCGCAACAAGGCAAGAGAGATTATGACTCATGAGACAAGAAACATTCCAGGAGATCTCACTCTCCCCATAAGTACCATTCTGAAGCTGTACAAATTCACCTAAATATATCGCATTCAGTTAGCGGAAAAGATAAGCCATTCATAAACTGTATTCGAAAACTAGTCTTCATTTACTACTAGGGAATGGTTACAAGAATTGTGAAGTGTTAAAAGTAGCATTCAATAAAGATTCACTGGAATAAAAAGAGTATCGAGTTGTCAGGTGATTGGATTCTATTGGCAGGGTCATCTTATGATCAGTCTAACTGCCATCATAGTTAGCTTAAGTCAAACAGTTGAAAGGGCACTCATTCTGAAATCTGATTTCTGTTTTGACCATTACGGAGTTGTCATAAAGTTCTGTAAGCCACATTATCTTTTTAAAACTACATATAAGTAAGAATTTTTGGTTCATAGTGTACGAATTTCCGTTTAATCGTAAGATATTTTATGTTAGTGATAAATAACTTGTTTTAAACTCAGCAAAGTTAACTTCTTTAGAGAAGTATATCACTGAGATTCAGTAATATTTCTCCACATTTTGTTGATGACTTAGTGAGTTTTCTAAAGAGAAATTGTTAGCATCCCTTTGAAATGTCAACGAACTGCTCATGCATTGGTTCTGTATGAATCAATGGAACAGCTACTCATATGAGCTGACTGCTTGAAAAACTGTTTTCCTAATAGCATGGTGATTAAAAATGCTTAGCGTATTTTGATATCGCTTGTAAGCTTCAAAATCACTGTTTAATTGCTTCACTCTAAATGAACGATATTAAGATGCCGCTAATAAGATGATTCATCGAGGTGGTTCTAGTGCTTTAGTGACCTATTGGGTAAGACTTTGGAGTCTGAAGCGATTGCTACTAGGTCCGAGTTTCGATGGGAACACCATTACTCAGTGGACTGAGGGCATACCAAGCTGACGAGTCCCAAATAGAACGAAGTGTGTGTTGTGGACTGAAGCATACGATTAAATATACAGATCCAGATATATCCACCTTCAAGTACACGATATCATTTTTCAAGAGGGTTAAGAATAAAATTTTGTTTGTTTGTAAAGAAAGGTCAATCAATCATTTCGTTACAGTACTTAGCTAGTTTATCGTATGAACTTACGAACTAAGTGAAAAGGTGAATAATTCAAGAACAGGTTGTTTCTGACTTCTGTAAACCACTCATTATCTACACGAAGAAACCCAAAGTGTGCGCAAATGTGCCGCCAGTGGGTAGATGATATAGCTGTCTACTTCTTACTACCTGTGACTAAATGAAGTAATCAGCAGTATTAGACAGTGGTAACATAGTAACAAGAATTGATAGAATCCGGAAAATGCAAGCCCATACATTATATTCCGCTTGATCTAGTGGTCATGGGTGTGATTCTGCATAAAGTTATCGGTTTTTACTGCATAGGTGAAATGAGGGCAGGCAAATTAACACCGCATCAAGGCGCTAACTAGTGTTCATAGTATTGAGGTTTAAATTATTCACGTCTCACGGCAAACACGTTGGCCATCCAACCACCGGGTTGGAGTTCATTGATACACTGTTTCCTACTTCTGTCAGTACTTGATATAGCACGATTATAGTACACATAAGTGACATGCTTCGAGATGTATATAGCTTAGTTCTAATTAGAAGCCAATTAGGAGCCAACCAATCGAAAGCCAAGTGGATGCTAACTGAAGATCTTGGTGGATAGTTGCGCTACTGGACTTTAATCCAGTGGCTGTATGGTTAGCGCTTTCGCCGCAATATCCAAAGGTCGTACGTTCAACCCCTGGAGAGGTCATGGAAGCGTACTACTGAGAAGTTTCATGCTAGGATGAGACAGACAATTAAATGCTTTCAGGTCTCTTTTGGTTTTAAGACTGATGTTAATCAGTAATGAATACTAACTAAATACGCCTCAAATTTCTTCTAGAATATTTTAGACAGGAAAAGGAGAGAATGTAATTCAAAACGATCGCTTTAGAAATCATCGCTAAAAGTCCACGGTCGATAGGATGTAGTAGAGTTCCAATTCATCATGGAATATCTAGATACTTGCATTCTGGTATAAATGACTTGGAAAATCAGTCTAGCACTTTGATGATAAAACATTTTGATACCTTGTAAATCTAACGCAATTACAGTATTAAACTGCTGAACTTACCTTTTAACTTCATGATGAATGAATGAAATGTAGAGAAGTCAAGGGAGTTCATGTTTAAAATCTCTTTTTACTAGCAGAAAGTGTGTCAAGAGCAGTGCTCATTTAATTTTCTGTCCAGAAACTATTTATGGGATTCCATCCAAACGATTTATTCAGCGGTAAGATAGGTTTCAAACGTTTTTGCAAAACAAGAACAATAAGTACTATGGGATGGATCAAATTAGTTTCTCGTGCTTTAAATCTTCCATATATGCACTAAATTTAAAATTGTGCTCAGTAAGCTCAGTGTCTATCATAGACTTCCCATCTAAGTGACTGAGTGATTTATTGATGTTATGCACGAAAAATGTGCAATTCGAGTTTAACTGTTTACATTACAGACAAACAGAAGGTGTGGCTAAAGGGAGTGAGTCCTCTTGGTCACATAATTGCAGACATATTCCTATACCGTCTGGAGAATACCAAACAAGGTGATACCTTCAAACAGATAAAATGGTATTTAAGATATTTAGATAATAGTTTTATCATGTGTGAGAGTGAAGTCCATGTGCTGAACCTACTCAGACCTTTCAATTCAGTTCATTCAGATGTGAAATCCACATGTGAATATGAAACGTTAAATGGAATACATTTCTTGGGTTTGAGGATTAAAGGAAATGAAGATGCTTCTATAATACACAGAATGCATCATAAGCCTACTTGCACCGGTCAGTATTTCCCATTTAATAGTCTCTATCCAACGCCTATTAAAGAAGTTCAGCCAAGATTTTATTTTTAATGGCTACCAGACTACGTACCAAGAAAGTCATCGAAGGTGAACTGGATATCATGCAAAACTTTGTTAGGTAATAGATATTCTATAAGTTTCATCAATAAACAGTTTAAACCTTAAAATGAGAAGGATACAACCATGCCAAAAAAGGACGTGTTCATTAGACTACAATTCAGAAGCGATGAATTAGGTTCAAAAAATAATCGCCGACTGAATGCATGCATCGCACTAACTTATCCAGCTGCGAAACTAACAGTTGTCTGTAGCACGAAGAACATGATCACAGAAACTAATTCAGACGTGAGACTTCCTCATGTTACCTCCTATTTTAGTTATTTATTCACCTATACTTGCAGTAGCATGTTTATTGGGAGGACGAAAAGGAACCTCGGTAACCGAATCTCTGAACATATACCAAGAACCCTATAGTTGGGAGGTGGAAGGCTGCCAGATAGCGCTATTGACAAGCACATCCTCGATACAAGCCATGCTGTAGACTCAGACATGGCTTTTAAGGTAGTCGACACACAAAGAAGTGGCAGATCGCTACGTTGTACAGAAGCAGCAGCAATTCGTAGAGTGAAACCGAACTTACGTGCACAATAGGAGTTTGTGGTTCACCTTGCGCTACTTTGGTTAGTTTCTCCTTTCTTACAGCTCTGTTCACTATTTTGTTCTTTAATCTTATCATTTGATATATTATTCTTAAAAATTAAACATTTCCCCGTCATTTTCGATTTACTTTAATCCATTATAGCTTAACCATGTTTGTTAGCATATCCTCTCCCATTCCTCTACGGTATGCTTTGCACATCATCTTTGTTGTTTTCCCCCTTCCATCAGAATTCCTACCACCTTGAGCAGTAATCACGTTCTTGTACTACTATTACGTCGTATTTTGCCTGGTGTTTACTGGTCGATTTTATAGTCTGACTGGTTGTGGCTTGTTACCTGTATTGGCTATTTGAATCCTGAACTTTGTTACTCTTCTCCGTCTCCATATTTATGCAGCGATGTTTAGGTTTGAAAGATGTATTTGGTGTTATTTGCTACTGAAATGAATCAGATGACTTGTACTGGACAGTAACATCTTACACAATTTTAAATTTAGAGTGTATTTAGAAGATTTAGAGCACATGAAGTAAACTCCACCCATCCCACAATATTTGTTGTTACTGCTTTGCAAAACTTATCAAGGAAACTAATTTTATGAAGTTTCAAACATTATTGTGATGAGGTAAACTCATGCGAATTTTAATATCCTACAGTGAGACACTGGAAATGTTCAGGAAAAAAAGTTATTTTCCTGGGAACATACAATTTTATAAGCTATTAAAATAATGAAGATAATCTTTGGTTTTTGAATATTAGACCGACTGAAGCTTACTGAGCTTAGTCCGATACAATGTGAAACTTTTCAGTAACGCAGCATTATGGATCATATCTAAGGCTTTGGGAATTTTACGTTAGCAGTTGATGACGCTGCTTTTATTTTTATTTCAGTCACCTCTTTATGTGCATTTTGTTAAATAAAATATCTGATGGTTCTGAGACATTGTATTCTACTATGAAAAAGGGAAATAATTGCCTGTAATCAATAGCCTAGAGCTCGACCAGATTCAGCATTCGTGCTGACCGTCATAGATTTTTCAGACCAACTAAGCCGAAGGCTTCTGGTCAAGCATCCACGCCATTTAGTACTTTGTCGTGTTACATTGTACTGTTTGTAATCAATCCTGTAGCCAGCTAGTTGGAATGTATCGGTATTTTTTGTCATGAACTCTCAAATATACTATTCCCATCTGACTATGCTGTTGGGTTCTTTATTAGTCTAGCATTCATGGGTATACAACAAATATGAATGGTTAGTGATTGGCCTCTGCGTTTGTCAAGTTTGCACAAAGATAATTCTTAGTGTAGAACATGCTCGATCGAAGTCCAGAGTACTGAATTTAATTATGATGGCTAGGTAATGATGGTTATTGTTTTTTGGTTGCGCTTAGCACAGTAGACATCACAGAAATGATATATGATGGCTGTTTCAATAATACTACAGCTGGAGATGATTTGTTAACTTAAATGTAGGCTGAAAGGACGTTAACGATCGAGCAGATATCTTGCACTGATTAAATTCAGTATCTCTGCCTCAGTCAGTAACTGATTTAGAAAAATTAAGAATTTGTGTTACATCTTTTGTTTGCTCTGTTCACCGGAACATTTTTGAGTAATCATTGCCAAGGTTTTATTAGATGAGAGGTTTTCAATGCCGAATGATCATGGTTTTCAAAGTGATTTACTTCACAGTTGAACAGATATTTGTTGCGCCTTGGTTTGGTAATCCTAAGCATTGAACATCCTTAACCGCAAGAGTGAGCGAACTCTAGGCGGTTATTTCTTGTCAATCATCGGATTAGAAACCAGTGGTCAAGTACCTGCTACGTTTTCCAGTCAGCGATATAGCACAACTGTTACCACCACTTATTATTTCATAACTTAATTCACATTTCTGTTAGGTATAGTACAGGTTGTAAGCCTTTTACGAGGCCTAAAATTAGTCATCTCTGAGATTTCAGATAGATCTTCCCTCAAAGTGTGAAACCAAATGCATGACCTAACCAAATGAAGCTTGGATGACATTTATTAGAATATTGCTATCCGTGCCTTATCAATTCACCTGTATGAAAGGATTCATATTTTATAAATAGTCATTTTGGTGTTATTTTTTTTTGTTTTTCTTTGATAGCACAGTATTATTTAGACTTTCATCGACTGAAATCATCTGGATGACAAAGGAATCAAAGAAAACTGTTCTAAAGCAAAGAATTCTTGGTAAATCTAACAGATACAATAATGAAGAATCCAAAAACAGTATTGCAAACAGTAGTATGGCATCTGCCGAAAATAAGATGTTACGCAATACACCAAAATAAACCTACTCAAAAGATTAAAACGTATGAAAATTTATATTCTTGTTATGAATTGTATTCTCGTATACTTGTATACTAAAACCTGAGGGATGATTTCTCGCTGCTTGATCGAAATTCAATATTCACCAAACATCAGTCATCTGTTGGAGACTGTGAATTGATCCCGTTGATACCTTTATTTACTTGTTATGACATTGAGTGGACAAATGGTGTCCGTTATAGCTTTCAGAGATTCTTCTGTGATATTCTATGCACCAACAGTAAACTGATGGCTGTTCAGACTATGCTTCTTCAATGACAAATGAGTATGTAGAGAACCATCACTGAAATTAGTTTATCACGACTCATTTATTGAAAAAATGTGCAATCATGGGAAGATGAAGACTAAATAAGAAGGATACCTATAGTCAGTGCTATCAAGGATTTCAATACTCATAGAACATTCATTAGTTGGTCATTAGCACTCATGGGCTATTGAGCCAGTAACTACGAGCGATATTCTTAGCACTAAAAGTTGCATATCTTGGTTGTATAAGTTAGCTATTTCAGGCACGTTTCAACTGTGGTTTTGATTTATTTAAGATTGTTTCGTCGTACTTAAAGGAAGAGTCAAAAGTTATATGTTACGAATTTGTTTTATCTGACCTCATGCATGAAACAGGAATCTGGAAAATCTGAAGATAGTATGATGATGTTGTTTAGAATGATAATGAAAGCTTTATGACTAAATCATCGACCTCGAAGAACACAACATCAACACAATCAACCACCTGAACTAAAAATGTTCCCCATCGTTGCGTTATGAAGCAATTTTACAGTAGGATTGATTGTGTGCGTGAATAATTGGACTGAAGCATCATTAAAAATAAGGCTAATAAATGTATTTGTTTCATATTTAACTTAATAGAACATCAAGAAGTGTTTCTTTTCCAGTTATCTTGTTACTAACTAGTACAATGTTAAAAATGAGAGCATAAGTAAGGAAAAATACCATCAGATGGAATTAATGCTCACTCTAAACTTGATATTTTTAAAAAAATTAGAGGTTTAAATGTAACAGTCATTGGATAAAAACTGATATCGTTATTAACACCCAGGTGTTTGCAAAACTTGGCAAATTGAAAACTGGTTCAATTTTTGTTATTAATAAAGTTGAAATAAAAACTCGGTAAAACATTGGAAACAAGTGATTCGATAAACATGATAATGTAACAAGATTAGGAAGACATTAAAATTATGTGGAAGGAATCAACATAAAACATCAAAGTAAGATACACATACGTTATTAGAGAGTGAGTCCAAAACGTTCAACTTTTCTCCTACATATCGATAGCAGAAGAGGCAATAAAGCTGAAGTACGACAGGCCAGTTTAGAATTTGATTCGTGTCCGCTATCGTCTACAGCCACTTAGTTTTATGAAACTCTTGAATTCATTCAAGGAGGCAATAGGGACCTACAAAAATTAATCAGCACAAATACACATAATTTTATAATGCCACATCATACACTGGCCAACTCACTACTCCTCACAACCAGACGCAAAACAAACAACAATGAAACAATGAAGTGTAGGAAGGTGGCTGGTATGAAATTACTCACGATTGTCTACGCCACCTATGCTGGTAATTCAAGGTTATCTTGCTTACAAAGTGATACCACCCACAGCGCGCAAACTCACCATCTCACCTTAAAAAACACCTACATGGTGTTCTAACTAGATGCTGATAATTCTACAGAGTGGTTGCACATTCTCGGTTCAAATAATTCAGCTTTCTAAGAATTAACGTGGAAGGGCTTGCACTAACGCATTGTATGCCTTGACGTTTACAAGAAAGTTATTATAGAAATGGGGTCAAAGATGCTTCGGACTGTCATGTGCCACTCTGCCTTTCAACAGATTGTTGAAAATGCAATCGTTCATCAATTTGTAATTACTTATGCAAGCAGCCAGATACAAGAGCTTTTAGACAAGTCCCAGTGATTGACCGCCTAGACTGATTGCAGATGCAGGCTTCCGTCCACCTGATTGCTTAAGATATGACTGTAGTCCTCACCTTGTGTGAGACATGTTTACATCTCTCTTTCAAGATGCCAACAAATATCTTGGGTGGATTCCCTTCTACTGCAGAAGTTAGTTTCAGGTCACAGTCCTGTTTGGAGAATCAAAGTCAGACCTAATTTCTGGTAATGTGACGACTGCTGACTGGTAATTTAAGCAATGATTTATATCAGAAACAGAGAATGGAAGTCACTCAGTGGTTTTAGAACAGCTAAATCAAATACATCAGTGACGGACAGCACTTTGGAAACACCTGTTTAGCCACAAAAAGTGGTGAAGATTTGGAGAAATTTCAATCAGTGACAAAGAAATAAGTGAAATAGGGATACAGATGGAAGTAAATTTTCAAAGTGCGAAAATGCGGAATTGTTCTGATGTAAAATAAGCAAGTAAAGAATAGAGACTGGAATGGCTGATAGTAATTCGGATGACACACAGACTTGATTGTTTGTAGTAACGTGCGAAGGGTTCATTGCATTTTCACTGATCGTACTACCTCACATTTTGTATTTCAAATATACTAATAACTGGAAGCTGAAAATAAGGCAGGCAGTTGTCTGGGGTGACGAATATTCTGATACTAAAGTCAAAGCAGAAGGACAACGTACTGTGTTCACATGGATGCCAAGTTATTTTCGTAAGGCATTCTTCATTTCTGCAACCTGGGGACCATGCTCACTAGAGGCTTGGGATCAGGACGTTTCAACTATTTTCGACATTTCATGTCCGCTAGTGTGACAGATGGATTTATATTCATAATTCTTGATAGTCAGAGAATCAAATTTTCCCCATGTTGACTGTATAAGGAAAGCGGTTTTATCAACACAAATGAAGTAATGCACAATTGGTACTACAGTGGGATATAAGTAAAACAAAAATATAAAGTAGGAAACCTATAAACTGTTTTTCATCAACGAAATTATCAGTAAAAGTTTAAAATTAATTTTGCCCACAGATATATAAGATATAAAGTGACAAAATAAGCGAAGAGAATTATTTGGCGGATTTAGTTACGTTTATAATATAAAGAACAAAATCTAAGGGACGGATACAAAGATGAAATTCGCACTCTTTAGTACATCTAAAATCTGAATTATAAATTTGGAGCAAATCCTCAGAATTCTACCAGGTTAGGCTCACTGATATAAGTTATATAATGTGAGCAGTTTATCCTTTTGTGTCGTATAGTTTGGCGATATGTGGTACAGAAATGATTTAAACTGTCATTCATTGATCAGTGTTGATGGCGGCCTTTGAACTCACGATTAACTCAACGTAATCACTTGTTTTTATAATCATGCATTGTTCACATTAACATGTAAAGTTGCAATAAACATAGGGACATACATGTTAACAATGAGAATGTCTTAATTTGATACTGGCAGTTTCAGACCTTATTAGCTTGATGTAGTGAACGATTATTCAAAATAAAATTGACTCGGCCTCTTGAAAGTCTCCTCTCATAACACATACGACAAATTTTCTAAACAACGAAGCAATGAAAACCTACAGGATCTCGCAGTTTAGCAGCTGTATGAATTGGAATTAATTAGTGTTTAGCAATATGAAGATGTAGTAATTCAAAAAGAAGCATGTTGTTACGTACATATTTTCTGTAAATCTCTCACTACTGATCACTTATTGTCCTATTTTCTACTTTTAGAAAACTGTAAGTGTCTGACAATCATGCAAACTATTACACAAGTTTAAATATTGGGAGTACCTTCCTGGATAGGTATTTAGTCGAATGCATCTACTGTAATTACTACTATGTGAACGAAATTTTTATCAAAAACTTCACTTGTGATCTTTAAATGTTGCTGATACAACTAAGTTAAGTGCTACAGAAGCCTTCTGATTCTAAAAATGTCAGCGATATGTGCTGATCATTCGAGCAACTTATTAGTACGGAGTTTGATAAAATCAACTTGACAGTAGATCGTAGAGCCCTCAACATAGGAAACGTATTCATCTATCACGAGTACTGCTAACTTCGTGGGTGTCTACAAATATAGCTTCTCATTCACATGACTTGACATGTGGTGTTATACACTTATGGATAGGTGCCGTCAACCTATAGTTAATATCTGTCAGTTATGTAGGTACGTAACTTCATCAGGGTGGTTAACTGTTGTAAGACACTAGTTAATTTATTACTGTACACAGTGACATAATGTTATCCACCAGATGTCGTGTCTAGCATGATTATTCTTTCGTAACTACATCAAGGTAATCAGTAATTTCCTGACTACCTTCTCATAGTTCTATTACTTTTAATTCACGGATTTTATTGATAGTAGAATTCTCTATATATCTGAATTAGAATAGAGTCATTCGTATTGCACGGGTTAGATGATGAATTGATGAATAAAGATTATGTAATAACCAACTCTTCTCTGGAAGTAACTGCATTATTTCCTAGGACTATTGGTGCATTCCAATTAATTATGTGATTGTTTTATTACATACATAGAAATGACTGAACCTGTTTCCCAGATTACTGATATTGGTAGGATCTATCGTTTGAAATGCAGCTAAGTATTTGCGCCCTATTAACCAGACTGGCCACCGCCAGCACTTAAACTCAGTCATCGTATATTATTTTGACGAGTTATATTATTTCATCCGATTGAATCAATGGAATTTTCAGGTTGGCAAATTTTTCTTCTCTTAATGAGTTTGCAGTTTTGAATGTCATCCTAATCCCAGCCAAATTGGGAATCGCATCTGATTGTTCTAATGTCTTTGTTTTTACCGTGTGATTGTGAATCAATTTTGCATTTAATCTACTAGAATATTCTGTGAATATCGGTCAATTTTTGTTGACACAAATGGATAGAATTCTTTCAGAATATTACTTAATGGTCTACATACTTATGGTAAAGCATTTTTTCAACCTGAAATATACAAATCATGAAACGAATGTGGTGAGATGGCTTTTTCATATTTTCCAAACTAATGAAGGACAGTTGAACTACTTGCTTGAAATTCCTTTTGTTTTGGCTGCATAATTACTGGGTTTTTTTCGCACTGGAATGGATTTTTTGATCATTAAGTCATTTATTCTGAATAATGCTACAATGGCTTTTGTTCATCTTGACCTGCCTCATTCTGTAAAGAGTCTGTTATCCTTTTTAATGAATGATGTCCTTTTTGCACAAAAAATACAAAACTAACGTTTTAAGTTGTCATTATTGAAGAGTTGTGTTTTACTAATTTACATTCAATATTAAGTAGATGTAGCGCGTATGGAAATAGTGAAAATAAGGTATTTTGAACGGTGGAAAAGCTATATAATTCACTGAGAAATGTAAACCACCTTTAGTTATCTAAGATCTATCAGCTTACCGGCTGTTAAAGCATACTGTCAAATTGCAGTTGAACCAATTTTTATCTGATTAGAAATAGTTTTATTTTAGAAACAGGCTGAATAATATTTTTATCACAGGTAATCAGTTGGTAGTTTGTTCACAATTATTGATTTGAAAGTAGTTTTTGTCATCGACTGATATCGTCTGAAGAACCGCTAAAAATCTGGGGGAATTAGACATTTTTCTATATACACCTACAAACTTGCAAAAGATTGAGATTAAAACCATCAAATCTTACATTGCATATGTTAGAATTCAGCCAGTACACTGGAATTCAGTCGCGTATTTTTTTTTACTTCTAATAGGTGACATAGCGCGACCATTATCTGCTGCAGAGGTGGGGGGACCAGAAGGATAACTGATTCCCACTAAAACTTCAGTAAATCTGTTTCAAGAGAAGCCACTCATGATAGACAGAAAGACAGGCAGACACACAGATACACAAGTGCTTCGGCTCAAGTTGTCATACTTCGCAGAAGTCCACAAAGAACAGGTGGATGGAAGAAGAGTGATTTCGAAATAGATAAAGTAGCATGACGGCATTAACAACCCGATAAAGATTAATGCAAATGTCGAAGCTTTAGATGACGTTATAGAGTGAGTACACTTGTGCCATTAAGACAGATTTTCAGCCATATCACCAAGAGTTCTCAGCCATTGATTTATTTTGTCTCGGGGAGCACAGATATGTAGTCTATATCTCCAATAGTCATAGAATTCATGGACTGGTGCAAAGTCACTTATGAGTCTATATGCAAGAAGTTGATTGATTTAAAAAGATTTCCCGCTTCGATCCAATAGTCTTATTCTTGATTTCTCATGCAATTATAGGTGTGTATCGCTGAGAAACCTCAAGACAAAACTAGATGACTGTTCAATGTGCTGAAGTATGCGATTGGCTTCCTTCCCATGTCAGTACATGAAAAAAGCAACCTTGAAATCAAGCAATCACTCTAGAATACCGACCATCGGTACTCCATGTCTATTAATAGTTTATTTTGCAAACCAATAACATTCTGTAATTGGTCAAGCTGAAGTGTTCTAGGAATTCTATTTTGCCTTCTTTTCAATAAAGTCTTCAAACAAAAAGTGATGAAGACAGGGAGTGGATAAAAAATGACACCAAATAATCAAACTTTCCTTTATTTGTAGGAGTTTTTTCACATTTCTTCTCAATTGTCCATTTTTACTGGTTGATGTCAGTGGTAAAGTGCCAACTTGAAATATATAACCCGATTCAAATTCTTTGGTGTTTTTTGTTATTATCATGAAAATTATTATCCTGAATCTTGTAAAAATCGAGAGGTCCTTTAATTCAAGCATTAACTTTGTTATTTATTATTGTAGCTCTCAGAAATTCTTTATTCCGTGTCAATTTTTTATGATAAAGTTCAATTACTGTCAATATTCAGATGACAAATAATGGAAATGTATTATTAACTGGTTCAGTTCCACTTAAATTAACTTTTTTGCATGATGAATAAGATGAAATTAGAGTTTGCTTATTTACTCTTTTTCCCAAATGTCTTTTCTAAATTTATACTGTTAATTACTCGTCTTCCTAGTGTGTGTGATTTGTTTTACCGAACTTAATTAACTGTGGAGATGTTTTTGTTTCCCTGGAAGGTGAATCCTACTATATAAACAAACAAATGAATACATATATTTCCCAAAGGAAAATACCTACAATCTGTCACAGAAGAGAGAACTAACTTTCTTGAGGAAGATATGTATCTTCTCCACCTTTGTCACTATATATATATATATATATATATATATATATATATATATGTAGGTTAATGTGGAGCTTGGAATTATGCTTCTAAGTCTTTGTAGAGATAAAAGGTCATATCGAAATTTGTTTATTAGATAAACTATAGTAGGAATAAGGATTAAAATAGGGAAGTAACCTTATCGTCTTCGGTGCTTTTAAATACATTTTTCACCACAGCATTAAGGGAAATCAAAGTGTTTTCTTCATCAATATCAGTCTAATAATAATTGAAAGTTCACTTATAAGTATCTAGCATCAGAAAAGTCTGACAACAACAGAATGAGGATAGAAATGATCCTGTTAAAAGGTATACATAAAGTAGAGTGCATAACGAAAAATCTGCGGCAATCCACTTATCTTCTGAATGTAGTGACAAGAGCGTTTTATTAAATTTTCACGATTCAATTCTCGTTTTCCACAGTGAGCAGTTATGGGATTCACCACTAGGTGAGATGAATGAAATCCAATTTAAGTGATAATATAAAGAATAAACATCTTGTTTTTTCTCAGAAATGTTAACTTTTTAAATCTCCACGTTATGAGTGTAATGCAACTCAGTCCTCATTCTGGTAAAGTATTTAGCTGTTATGTAGAAGGTTCATATGTCAGTAGGAGCAATATCATATATTGAAAGGCAGACGTATCCAGCTTACAAGTAGCAAATAGGATGTAATATACATTCTCGCTTCCACTGCCAGGCGCTACCGATTGCCGACATTAAAAATTGACTATGTTGAATTGTTTCAGTTGTTTCTCATTAGATTTAGTCATAATAACTCAATTCATCTTGGTAAATGAGTCAGTACTATAGTAAGTCCCCCAAAATTTTGTTTTGAAAGTTGAAATTTATCGCTCATGTTCATTTATACTCGTATTTTCCAGTTGCTGCACTAGGTCGAATTGTTTGATCTCTGTTGGCAGATGGGCTTCAATGTGGATGCCTAGATACTGCTTGCATATTTATTATACTGTGGCCTATTCGATGGACAGCAAAGCAAACCAGGATGCACTTTTTTCTTATCTAGGACTCTTCAGCTGGATTTATCTGCACCTCAGTGAGTGATGTTGTTCTCAGTATCTATCGATACAAACCCCAAAGTGTTATCCATCTGACCACTGGGGTATGAGAGCCACCATTAGTGAAACGGTTACCGGTGTTTATTTATTTGTACCTGTAATTTCCCGTTGCTACACTCGATTCCACTGTTAGCTATTAAATAGACCATTATATTACTCATGTTTGAAGTGAACATTTGAAAATGACAAAGGACTAATAGTCGTCATCATATATGAAAAGGTTATTTGACCTGATTCTTACCAACGTATCTGATTGAGGAGTATGATAATCTAAGACATTTTTAAATTTTAGATTTTAAAGTACATCTGGTGTGTCGGAAGAGTATAAAGTACCTTAGATAGACGAAAAAAGTGCCCTCATGTGTAACAGTATTTTGTTAACCATCAGTTTAATAATATTTTGTTCGATACATTTTCTTTATCCCCAGTTTTGTACCAACGAAAACCCATCTGATATAAGTAGACAAAGATCACTTGTAACTGTAGGTGTGGTTTTGTAACATTGTAGCAATTTTAGTCTTGGTTCAGAATTTGTGCAAAAAGTTCATGAAAGTGAGAAAATATTATTATTCAGACGGCGGTGAATCTGTCCTCGCATAAAAATTAAAAACATATAGGCTTCGTTATGAAACATGCGCGTTATCGATAGAAAGCAGTACTAATAAGTAAATCAATCAAAAACCGTTCAGTTCAACCCTCAATATCGACGGGAAATTAAAAGTATCACAACAACAACTGATGCCCATTAGAGAAGTGGTGGCTGTTGTGCACTAATAGCCCAGCAAGTAGTGCTTTGGTGTTTGAAGTTATATGTAGTGGGTTCGGGTCTCAGTTGGAACAACATCACTCATTAGGGTACAGACGTACCCAGTTGACCGGCCACACATAGAAAGAAACGAGCATCCTGGGTTCTGCTAATGATCGCCACAAATAAAATTACATTTAGTTGCTAGTTTATGCATTTAATAGAAAATGCACGCAAATCAAGTGAACCAGTTAATATAAGAAAAGTTAAATTGAAATATATACTTAAGCGTGTCATTTTTCCAAAGATATCATTTTAAGAAAATTTACAGTTAAAAATGTGCAGAAAGAAGAAACTATTTGTTATTGCAAGTTGCGAACTTAAGGACATAGAATTCTGTTAGCATTCATGAATAGACAACATGAAATTAGCTACACTTCAGTGACCATATATAACCTTATCATACAGGAAGTCAGTTACGGCCCATATTACTTGGCGATTATGTCTCTGATTGCGTTACTAGGTGATATATGTTTATATAGAACAGGGTACCGTGATTCCATAGGGATCTCAGAAGAGTGCCAACAAGCAACTAGCATTGCTATTTTACCAGGAACAATTTATGAATTCACAGTCACATTTCGTGACATTTAACTACACATTCAGATCACTCATACTGATCTTGGTGACCAGTAGAAGAATCCAGGATGCGCGTCTTGTCCGATTCAGGACTCGTCATCTGGATGTACCTGCACCCTACTGAGTGATTTTGTTCCCACTGAGGTTCAAATCCAGTACAAATCGCTTCAAACACTAGAGCGTTGTCCAGTTAGCAGCTAGGGTTTGATAGTTACTTCTCATGTAATGGGTATCAGCGGTTGACATGATACTTGTAATTTACCGTTGCTATACAAGGCCGAATTTCTCTATCTCTTCTGTTCGGACCTGTATGGTAAGGGGAATTTACAAGTTTCAGATCAGTTCAGAACGCTTATCCATAAGCTTTTGCGTTCGCATATTTATTCTCATGTTATACGTATTTATGTCAACAACTTATTAGATAAGCCCGTGACTGAACACAATGATTAACATAGGTATAGTTTCACTCCTTCAAAATGGTTTTATGGTTCAGTTCTTTTAATGTGTTGGTTTGGAATGGATGAAACCTAGCTTTTACGGGTGATTTCACTTGAAAATTACTTCAAAATTCACCAAAACTGAGAAGTTGCAAATCCTAAACGTTTTCTTCGTAAGTCAAACTTATATATATATATCCGATAAGGACTACACTGATGAGAGCACATTGTCGTTGAACATTACAAAAAGCTTAAGTTCTTAGCATGCTTACTATGAAACTAGTAAACATGAGAATGAATGATTCAAACAAAGAAGGGTAGTACTGTTTACTAAACCAACTGTGACGTTTTTCTGTAAAACTATCATTAATTAATAAATTATGAATACAGTCCCAAATAGCTCATTAGGTTGCATAAATAGATAACTTTTATCATAGGAATTCATTTAAACTAATCAGTATCACACCACTGTCAATTAATGAAGCCACAATTGAGTAGTTGATTACCTAACCGCTTGGGTAGTCAAAATGATTTCTACTGGAAAACATTAGACGGTATTCTCTTTACAACGTGTAGGCTAACCAGAGCTTCAGTTATTGGCGGCAAGTTAAGACGAGAAGACTGCATAAATAAGAGCTTTCATCAGTTAGGTCACCTGTTAGGATCAAGTCAGACATGCGTTTCCTCCAGGGATACTATGAAACTGCAACAGTGAGAATTAAGTTATGTGGTTTGATGATCTGTGGAGACTGATGCCTTCCAAAGTAGTATTCATTACCAAGCTGTTGGGAATCTAGGGGCAATGGAAGACTGTTCAGTAGTACGTACCGTGATCTTGATGTGATCAAACAGAGAACCATCAGATCGGTTCTTGTCAGTCTATGACGAATAGTACTTTGAGGATGATCAATCCCCACTAACCGACAAATTGAAATACTGTCTACCATCCATTACCGGCATGCTATAAAGAGTAGGTGGACTACGGGATTAGCCGATTTGGCTGTGAGTGAAATTACTCGCCTATGGTAATGACTGATGTTCAGGCCACACTGCCAATTTGCAGAAGTAGGAAAGCGCAGACAGCTGGGTGTCAGCCAAGTGGTTAAATGGTTATTTTCTCCTTTGGAAGGTTGTGGGTGCGCACTGTTTAGGAGTCCTAAACGGCAATGAAACAACTGTCCATTGCACCCAGGTTTTCGGTGGTTCCCTGAATAGCATCACTTATTGATCGATGTGATGACGTGGTGATATGGTTATGAACAATGAATCCTGCTTGAAAACTCAGCCAGCAAACAGTACCGTATCAGCGTGTTCCATAACTTAGAAGCAATCTAATATGGAACTCCTTGGTGAATACTACTTTAAAGTCAGGTTAGAGTTACAACTGCCTTTTTAATGACAATGTAGTCAGTAAAAATAAAACACATGTACCGATCAGTCGAGTTGATTTATCACACTATCCTACTGGTTCACTTCGCTCCCTGGTCTAATAATTTCCACCTAAAATTAAATTTATCGACTTTGGTGATTCACTACACAGGTCTGCTTTCAAGGCGTGTATAAGCAAGCAAAAATATTACCCCTTCTTAAAAAGAAGCTTATGATCTGTTTAATATGCTTTTCAACGACCTTTAATGTTTCATACATATCATAAGTAGAGGAGGTTATCAACTTCATAATGAGTTTCAGCGAAGTGAAAATATTAATACCGATGATAATTTTCAGTTATTGAAAAATTTTGGCCTCTCTTTCAGTTACTTTTATTATATGAAGCATTTGCCTCGAAAGACTCCGTGGTGTACGAAATTGTTTACTGAGGACTGCTAAGACCCACTGCTTTTTATTTGCACTAGGTTAGGAGTTGAAAACTCTGTTGGTTGGTCGAAAGTGAAAGTCAGAAAGCTATTAACGTAGCTTTCATATTTATTGGCACTCACCAGCAAAGCTTATGTGTGACTTTGGCAGGACTGACACCCCCTCTGGAATCTGAACCTATGTCACCCATTGTCACAGTCAGCAACACTACCTCTGACCTATTCTGGCTGCCACTGACCTTCTGTAGGACTAGAATACACTGGAAAGTAACCAATTTCATGTTATCTAGTACTGATTGCTGATAAAAGTTTACCTGTCATTTCATCAAGTTGGGAAATCTAACATCAGGCCACACCTTGACTGGCATTAGACGCCTGAGAGTAGTCGGTAGGAAGCCTTAAGAGTTGAGGCAACGCACTGCTAATAAATTCAAGGAGGCATAGATCCAGGGCTTACTACGAATTTGCTCCAATCAAGTAACATCCTGCGAGATGCACCGTGATGGTGAGCCTCCTATCTTGATGCCAACACTCCAAAATGTTCGGCAAAATTCTATTAGCATATAGGACTAGACAACGTGGAATTTGTTGCTTTCCAGTAACCAGTCAAGTAGTTGAGAACTGTGTTTGATGATGACTTCAAGGATATAATTATGTCTGCAGTCCTTACTTAATTTACATGGTGTCGCTTTGAGAAACATCATTATTTCCGCTTGGATTAGAAGCTGATTAATATTTCCGAATAGTATTAGGTTAAACATAAAAAAGTCCTTTTGAAGTTCGTGCTAAAATGTCACCAAGCCTGACAATGAAACATTCATGACAAAATATCAGAACTCAGAGAACACCAAACCCTTATCGGTTACCAACGTTAAAGATCGTTTTCTACAAAACCATTCTTGTATTAGACCTGACTTCTCCCTGTACTACTCACAGTAGCGATGGAAGGTTCATTTCGTCCGCATGTCGTAAACACCTTCCAAAATGACTCATAACTGTACTTCATCATCTTCCCTAGCCCATGCTTTTTCATTGGTCCTTGAAAGCAAATGGTTAGTGAGTTGCTAGTTAATAATTTATAAGTTCAACTAATTATAGGAATGAGAAGGATAGAAAGGCTTGGAAACTTGGTGATGTGTGAATACTGCAATCACTGTTCGGCCCCTGATGTTCATAGTGAAAGCCATAGTACCTTAGCTATGCTTACATAAGGAAGGGGGTAACTTCCTTATTTATCAAACATCTCTCCTGGCCAGTTTAGGTGGCACAAGTTCATCAGGCCTTAACCTACCAGCAGACAACTTTTGAGGCAATGTCTCATTAATCGGAGTGTCTTATGAACCTAGTTTACTAGTTCACTAGTTTGCTAGTCGGTCCCAAGTCTGGATAAAGAGGGAAGGTTGGATATAGAGCTAGCAACCCTACCCCGTAAAACCAATCCAATAGCTAAAGAAACACCAAAGCACAAAGAAAACATGAAAAATAAATATAAACCTGTGCCTCACAGGGACTGGGGAGACGAAATAACGCCGATTGGTAGAAGCCTTCGGGAAGCCAGTTGTCCTATGTGTCGTCACTCGATAAAAGCGAAAGCAAGAATGGGGGACTTGGAACTTCCGCACCATGTTTGAAGCCAGATGGCAAGCCTGCCCAAATTGCAAAAAATATGAGAAGATATGGCATAGAAGTGTTAGGCTAATAATCTGAAAAAGTAGATATCATGATTTCCCCAACAATATCTAAGGCTCTCAAACAATGGGAAATAATCTCCTCCAGCATCCGGATCATGACAGCAAGATTCAACTCGAAAGTAAGGATAGTCACAGTCACACAATGCTACACTATGTACCTACAAATAATGCAGATCAGGAGGACAAGGGGGAATTCTACAGAAAACTGTAATCACTAATCGACATGACTCCAGATGGCGACATCAAAATTCTAATGGGTGTAGTGACATGAATGCCAAACTGGAGACGGACAAAAATGAAAGTGGACTCACCATGGGTCGAGAAGCACTCGGTGAAATGATGAATGAGAATGGAGAACTGTTTGCAGACTTCTGCGCATTCAAGGATTTCTTGACTGGAAGCAGTGTACAAACACATGGATGTCCACAAAGCGACATGGATTTGATTTCACCAAACACCAGGACACACTAAAAATCAGATCGCCTTCATCTCAATGTGAAGGAAGTGGAGATGCAGTCCACTGGACACAAGATGAAGAAGAGGAGCAGATGTAGGTGGTTCACACCACTCACCACCTAGTGCAAGCAACCTTCAAAATCAAGTTGAAAGCCTTCACCTCAAAGAAGTTGGTGATAGACGATAAGAGTTGAAGTTCAACACCCACCCAGGACAGAAACTCAACTAAAGGACGAAACTATGAAGGACATCTTCACGTCAGTCAACCGTCATGCCAAAATGGGAGACACTGAGAAACATCCGTGAAGGAGCATGCGTGGAAGAACACTGAGCGGCTTTGAGAGAGACATGGAAGGAAATCTGCATAATTGTGTTTGAGAGGAAGAAGAAGAAGCAAGACAAGGAATGGATCCTGATGGACTCATGGGAGCTGATAGAGGAGGGAGAGGAAGGTGGTGATGGTGAAACAGAAAATGAACCAGTTCAGTGCAGTGCAGTTCATGGATGAACAACGAAAAGAGGAAGTGAAGACAACCTAACCTATGAAACAATAAACTGGACAAAGAAATGAAGAAGAGTGTATGGAAAGACAAGATACACTCCCACGAAACACTGGCAAGTGAAGCAGAACAGACTGGAGGCTGTAGGTAGAAGAGACCGGATAACATTATTTGTATCAAATAAACATGTTAGTGTCTGGGAGGGAAGAGATCAACTCAGATGAAACCAATGAGAGCTAGTGAAGGAAGCCTAGTTGAGAAAGGGGAGAAACAAAGGAAATGATGAGCTGACCACTTCAAAACCTCTTGAATCGACCACCATCACCACCACCACCTGCAACTCGTTCACAAATACTTTCAGCAGTCCAGTCACAGAACTGTCGGTCAAAACAAGCCATCCGACAAAAATGAAAGTGAAGTCTTGAATGCCGCATATTTGCTGAAGTGCAGAAAAGCAGCAGGACCAGTTGGAATTCCGCCGGAAGTATAGAAAACAGACGCCGAGACAAAAGCGGACATGCTGACAGCACTACTGCAGAAAGTTTCCAAGTAAGGAAGGAACGGTGACCACCGATCGGTAGAAGGGCTTCATTATCAGCGGACTCCCGAAGGTGAGAGACCTCAGACTTTGCAAGAACCGGCACGGAATCATTCTCCTGTCAGCATCCACTCCACGCAAAATATTATGCTGCATCATCTGGCAAAGACCAAAAGATTTACTGCATTTAAAAATACCACTGGAATAGGCTGAGTGGATTGAAGAAAAACAAATCATGTGCAGATCAAATTGGAACCCTATGATATGCGTTATCATCGAACAGAACATGGAATGGCAGTCAACTCTCCACCTCAACTTCATTGATTTTGAAAAGGCCTCAAACAGTGTCGACCGAGAAATGATTTGACAGCAGCTTCAAGATTACGGTTTCAGTGCCACAAACCTTTATCAACCTCATTTAACAGTAGTATGACGACGCCATATTTCAAGTGGTTCACAACGGAAAGTGAAAAGAGGACAGGAGTAAGACAAAGCTGCCGCCTACTATCACCGACGATCTTCTTGATTGTGGTCAACTAAACGTGAGGAGCGAGAAGATGGGCATACTATGTTTGACCGATGAAAAGACCCTAGAAGAATTGGATTTCGCCACCAATGATGATTTATGTCTAATGTCTTGTCACACAAACTCGAAGATCTACAGAGGAAAACAAACAAGTTGGCAGAAGTGGCAGGTCTGCGAAGGAAGACAGGACTTCAGGTGAGTACAGAGAAGACAGAGGTCATGAAGATACCCAGCCAATAACATTAACAAGAAACACCAAAAAACCATCAGCGGGAGAAATCCAAAAGAACCAATTTCTTTCACCTACGCCTTCCCAAGCAAGGCAGCATCGTTTCAACTGAAGGCAACACAGATGACGACATCAACCCCAAGAACGGAAAAGCAAGACAGGCATTCACTAACCTCAAATCAGTGTGGAGGTCTACTGCACTGCACTCAGCATAAAATGTGAACAAGATCAGGGTTTTCAACACTAGTGTTAGTCAAGTCAGTGCTTTCATGTGATGGCTGAGAGACTTGGTGCGTTACTGAAAGCATTTCCAACAAACTACAGACATTCATCAACAACTGCCGTCTACACCTTTGCTCACTCGATACTGAAGATCAGACAGATTGCTAGAATAATAAGAATAAGCAACAAGGAACTCACTCTGACTGGTTGGCAACGAACCAGCAAGGGAGTCATCGCTCAACGAATATGTGGAAGAAGAAAGTGGAGATGGATTTGACTGGACATGCACTGAGAAGACCATCCGGGGACATCACGTGTTAGAGCAGACCGTCGGGTGGAACCGGCATGGGAAACGATGAGTTAGGCATCCGAAGATGACATGGAGGAAGAAATGAAAGGTTCTGAGCATTGGTGGTGTGTATGTTGAAAAGATTGCAGAGAAGAGAGTGAAATGGTGACGCACTGCTGAAGCCCTATGTTCCACTAAGAACTTAAGGGACGTAGGAAGAACAAAACAATTATGAACCTAAATATCATCTGTAAGGTGAAAATAATTAAATAGCTGATACAGAATTTGGGATCTGAAGAGCGCTAGAAATCATGAAACTTGAAATAACATTTTGACAAACTTCATAACATTTACTTCATTTATGGAAAGCTACATAACTACTTCTGATATAAGATTGTAGAAGCAAATAAGTCTTAAAATGGATGGCCTCAGGTTCAATAACACTCAATACTGTTGGTGATTTTCATAGATTTTACGCACCTTCAAAGCATATGGTTAGGCTTTCACAATATTTAAGACATTTTTGTGTTACAATGTGTTGCTTATTCCCTGTCCTATAGTCAGCTTGTTCTCACATCTTTGTAATATTGACACGATTCATGAAAGGTACGGTTTTTTAATTTTCGAGTGTTAGAAGAAAGATACGGTTCTTACCTGGTTAATAATTTGTACTATTTCTTGGTCTTCTACTCATAAATATTCCACCAGTACGAAGATTTAGTGGTTGGCCTGTGAGTCTGTAAGGATCGCATGGGGAAAGTTTTTAAGAGGTAAGAATTAGATAATGAAAAATATTTTAAAAAATGTCTTGGTTAGGAGCATATAACTGCTGACTGCAGATAACGTGAAAGTGAACCAACTTTTAGGCTTCATCTTGATATTTACTTTGAAATGCTTCAGTGGGACTGTGACTGAGTGCATCATCTGATTATATCTTAGATACTAAAAGATGCCACATTTGAAATGTAATGAAGATATGATATCAATAAATGCAGCTAAATATATGGTTAGTTTTGCTTTGAATATTATCTATCAACTTTGTGGAAAATATGTTCAGTGATGTTATGTGATTGTTAAGAAGAACATAAATAATTTATCAACTTGCAACAATGAGTTTCCAGTGGTTAACATATTCCAGTTATCTTACAGATTTGTTCTTTCCAAGCTTGACATTTCTTTAATTTTTTTATGGGAGAAATGACCGAATCGAAATTTCATGTATTTATGCGTGTGAAATGAGAAGAATAAAAAGTAAGTAATCTTTCACATCAACAGCTAAAACCAGCTTGAAAATGCCAGGAGAAGTGGGATTTCAATATTGAGTTCAAAAAATGCAAAGAACAAAAATTCACCAGTTCTAATAACAGCTTATATTTTCTCAAGTGAAAAAATTACAGTATTTAGAAACAGGAAAAATTAGATTGAATCGTCTAGAGATAAATTTGATGTGCAGCAAGAGAGTTGTGTAAATACATGCCCGGTTAATTAACGTCAAAGTGACTGTAAAGTAGATTAATCAACCAGTGAAAGGTGATGAAAGTTGGAACGTTTTCTGTTAGCAAGTAGGATCTTGGTTAATATTGCTTGGTTTCGGCGTCCAGATCAAAGCATCTGATTCTAAGGGATTTGGTGGAACTCAACAGAATTTTTACTTGAGATCTCCGCTTTAAACTCTCTTTCCGCCAATCATCTGCAGAATACACTAGCAAAACTTTTGATTTTTTTCAAGCACTTTCTTTCAGAGTGATGAAGAACGAAGAGTAGATGTATTTACTTCAACAAACATCAAGATCGTTGTAAGGATACTCGTAATTTACCTTAACTATACAGGGCCGAACCCCTCCACCTTTGTTGGCAGATGGCCTCGATACTACCCTGTGTAGCCACCAGAAATTATTGGTATCATTACAACAACTGATACCCGTTGCACAAGAGTTTGCTATCGTACCTCAATGGCTTAGTGGATGACACTCTAGCGTTTGAAGTGAAGGGTACTGGGTTCCAGCCTCGCTGGGAACAATATCGCTCACTGAGGTGCAAGTACATCCAGATGATGAGTCCCAGATAAGATGATACGCGCATTCTGGATTCCTCTACCAGTCATCAAAACCAGTTAAATACCAGGACTAACTGTTGCGATTGGTGATTTAAGTCGCACAAAGTGAAATGATTCTTTTTTCTTCCTTCAATCATTACGAAACAACGCTGTTAGATAGTGAACTCGATGCTAATAACTTCACAAAACCTGAAAATACTTATTGTAAACATTACCAAAAGGATGGGTATAAGCCTTATTAGTTTCACCTTCCTAAGTAATGTACAGAGTTTATTACATCTTCTTCCGCTGTTGCTTTAATTATCCGGAAATAGCTAAACTGGGGAGCCTCAACAAGTATAAAAAACCATTTGAAACTTTAGTCTACTAGAGTAAAGCCTTAAAAACCAGTTTATTAAATTCCTTTTTCGTTGCTAACCACACGCCTTCCTAGAGCACCTATTATTAATAGATCTTTCAGTTAATACATTTGGTTCCATTGGCAGATTACAATTAGGCAAGAATAAGGGTATTTATCAATTAAGATGACCCCATTGTATCTCACCATTAATCATAAGCCGCAATGTGACCTCATATCGATAACTGTATAACGTACATTAAGTATGGAGAAATAAATGAAGTTTAAAGGGATAGAAATAGAAAAACGCAAGTCAGTAAAGTCTGTGCAGCTAAAAAGTAAAGTTTGATAATCGTTTCTTTCTGTCTGTACACTTCAGTTGATTAGTATTCGATTTTGAGGACTTCAACAAAAGTAGAAAACTCAAAAATCTTGATTCGTAAAACATTCTGAAAGGTTGGGAGATATTAGTTGGTTTCCTGCACCTATCAGGTACTTTATTAATACACCGATAGAAAGTTTACCTTTTTCCAAACATTAGTTTGTCGAGATGTACTCCAAATACCTAATGGATACTTTTCTCACAGTGAATCGACTAGTGAAACTGAAATTCAACTGTGTAGAACGATTACACGCTTCGTATGATGTAAACTAAGCTAACTTTTTCAGCAATGAAGCTTGTTTTTGCATACCTTTGCCCTCCTATATATGAATTTGTATGTTTTATTACCCTTGAACAGAAAGCTGAATATAAGCAGGTTTGCTGTCAGCAGTAATTTGTTGGTCTTTCCATGCATTCTTCATTATACTTCATTACAAATTCCATAGGAATCCCCTTTATATTGGTGAATTTTTGGCTAGTTTGTCTTCCGAACAGGGCAAAAAGAGTCCTGAATAAGAAATGATTATAGCTTATGGATCAAGAAATATTACAGTCCAAATATCAACAATTTGATGCAACCCTTTTCTTAGTTTCAGTTGCTTCACTTTATAATTTCATTATCAAATTACTATTAGGATCTAACCGGTTGAAGACACCTAACAGCCTTTCACATATTATCCAAAAGACCAAAAATAACATCGAAATACCTATGATAACTTATTGTTTCTTTTCGATTACAGCATTCAAATTTTCTTGTGCCAGGTGAGGCGTAATGATTTTATTCATGATAGATTCCTGTGATAACATTCCATTATTTAACCAGCTGGTTATAAAATTGGTATTGAACAAGCTAGGTGCAGAAGAGAAGCACTGTCCTAGATCTGCTTTCGATAACTAAAAGGCATCAAACCATTGGCAGAATATGGTTTCACTAACCAGTATACTCATAAATAACCGGAAAAGACGAAATACAATTTTCTGTATCTAAATTAGCTTTGGTGTGAACATCTTTGAATAAGAATATGTAGAACTCCTTTTCTTTATATGCATGTATAAACTTAAACCAGCTTCTCTAATTCTCATCCAGTGGCCTGGAATAAGACATTTAGATTATATACTAATCAATTGGAGTAATTTGTCTGTGTGAAATATACGTTCGAAATCAAAAACTATATAATGTGATGCTTTAAGAACTGCCTATCTTCTCTTTTGAAGATTAAGAAAATGAGTCACGTATAATCATTATCATTTGGGATTTGTGTTCTGAAACATTTCTGATATATTCAACTGTACTTCATGGATGCGAATAGCAAATGCCATTCTACGGATAGTACTGTAGTTATCAAAAAGATTGTTATATTAGACCAACTGAGATTCCAAAGCACAAATTTATCTACATGAGGATTTTGTACACTATTAAAGTATGCGACACAAATTCTTTCTCAACTTAGAAAGCTTATTTATTTAAAAAGATTCCAGTTTTAGCTTTAAGCAAATTTAAATGAAGACAGCGATCACTGAATGATTGCGGATATCTTGTCTCACTTTTTTAACCGAATACTATGATTTTCAAGCCTCAGTAAGAAACTAACACCTCATCATGTTTTACCTTCAGATTACAGAGAAAAATGGCTGAAGTAGCATTTCATTTTTATTCGTAGCTATGTTGCAAGCCTGATGGAGTGAATCAAGTCAGTGCTCATATTTAAGTAATGTGGAGTAGGTAGGTCTATGCAAACTGAATAAAGTGCTAGGTTGAATATAATGGTCAATGATTTAGGCTGTTATAAGCAAAGAAGTAATTAAATTCGTCACCATATGACCTGTAAAAAACCAACCAGAAGACGGAATTCCCCTTATTTCTTTTATTTCGATGCATTATCGGAAGATAGTGCAATGCTAAAGACAGTATATTAGGTCTGAAAGCATATCATACATAATCAAAACAAAAAGGAATGCTCAGATGGTCAAAAGAAAGAGAATGTCATACTTATTGAGAATTTCAGTAATAGGGAAAAGTGACAACGTTTTCCAGAATAACTTCTACTCATTCAAATCTGAGGTTTGTGAGGATTTTGTTGATTTCAAGGTGGTACTCATCACGAACTGACAGCAGTCGGAGAACCATAGAAAACCACGGAGTAGTAGACGTGAAAATAGGTACTCAGCAATGGTACTAAATGACGATCATGCTACATAGCTAATTGATAGAAGTGATAAAATGGGAACCATCGGGTTGCAACTCAGGGGCTAAACGGTGGCATGCTCGCCTAAGAATCTTATGGTCCTGAGTTACATTTCTGGCGAAAGACTTAGTTAAGACCTCATTTAATGACTTTGACTGTTTCAAATTGACTGTTACAAATTGCTGAACGAATCACATAAGTGGAAAATGCAACACTTGTTACATTTTATCAAAAAAAACCAGGATCAGATAGGGATCTTCAGAAGAATGAAAACCTAATTACGATCCACTCTGACAAAGGTCCTAGAATAGTGCTTCTGAAAGAATCTGGTTATATAGATAAGCTTTAACTTGCTATATCCGATGGGAACAAATTTGTGAAACGGACAATTCAGAAAAACCCTATCAATTTAATAGAACGCTAACTGTCCAAGACATTGAAGAACATGAAACATAAATCACTGATTAGCACTGAACTTTACTAGCAACTCTGTCCATCAGATTTCTAGATCCCTCGACTACAAGGTCTATCGAAAAATCACAAATAAAATGTTCTGTTTCTTCCGATATTAGACATGACCAATCCTCCATATCATTTAACTGGAAAATGTCTCGTCGACCCAACAGTAAAATCTTTTTCGGAGCAGTATGCATGCGTTCGGTGGCGTTTTTTGACTTCAAATTGGTATCTATAAATTTCAGTGTCTATCTATTTTTCATGAGAATTTCTCACAAGTTTTCTATTTCATCACGGATGGTATCCTCCGTCTACATCCTTAGTATTCTTATGGAGACAGAACTGATGAAATTCTTCGTTTTGCTTAAGGGCATACAGCTTTGAAAATTCGTCAACTGCCAGATCTAAGTGGGCTTTCTGTAAATATATCTCCGAACCAAATCGTCATCCTTTTTTAAAAATTCGATGTCAAAGAAGTGAAATTTGCAGTTCGCCTCTTCTATGTGAATGAAGGTAAAAATGAAAATTTGGACCACGACGACATTCGAACCAGCAACCAACGGTTTAGTCACGTACGTTACTATTCCAAAAGACGTGGTCAGTACACATTGGGGTGCTTGCTTTGAAAAAGTTGCAATTTGACTGAGGAAACTACCTCTCAAACAAAAGATGAAGGTTTCTAGACAATTATGATGTACGATGGATATAAATATATGAAAAAAAACATGCTAAAATCAATAAATTCACATTTGCCAGACAGGCTGTAGTTTATTGTATGTTAGGCAATAAAAGAAACAAAATGTTGAACATAATTTTAACAAGCAATCACTAGAACATGTGATAGTTGAAAATTCATGAAAATTACCACCTTTATTATTGATATTTTTTTACGTGTAGTAATTTTAGAAGCTGTTTGAAATTATTTTAGTTTTTCAGGTTTATATGACGAAAATGTGTTTGTGATCATCGCGAGAAAGTGTTCGAAAAAATGAGGGTAACTTCCAACGAACATGAAATTTTTGAGAAGAAAAACTATCGGAAAAATTTCCAGTTAATCAAGAGAAATTAGATCATCGATTTAAACTAGCTGATGGTGATTGACTTAAAAATTAGTTCCAAGATATTCATTCACCTTTTATATTTGTAGCAAGAATCGTTCTTTTTCTGACCTTAAAGAAACTGTTACCTGTTTTTCCTTGTCATTTCAACAGCTTTCAGCAGACAATTATGCAGCATAGTCGAGGAGAGTCAGATTTTAGCGCCTTTCAACACTGAACTTCCACCGGCTACTTTTAGAATTGAAAATTTTGAAAAAAATTGAGGTCCTTCTACAGGACGTTTTCTTGCACCAGAAACTCATTAGTCACATCTGGTTTCTTTACTAACACTGTTTGCATCACTAGTGAATATAAAGTTTCAGCAACTTGATTTTCAGACTTTTCAACGGTATTCTTCACAGATACAACATCAGGGTTCAAAGTGTACCGGGAATTACACAGCTTCATGATGCATGGTCACTTTCTTTAAATGTCATCCCATTACTGAATGGGACTTAATACTCTTGTTATTCAATATACAGATCTCTGAAGTGACACATTTAAACCATATGAAGCTTGCTTAGGATGAGAAATAACACCGCTATGAATACCAAATTATGAAAACGATACATGTGGTTGGTTTGGTATTCAAAGTGGGACGGTTTATGGCTGAAATTCTTATTAAGCATTTTATATAACTCAGGGAACTACAGTTTATCAAGAGAAAACAATGCGTCTCAGTCCAATAAAAACGACAGCTCTAATTTCTGGAATAGTTGACAGTAACAGTCTTGATAGTCCATGACTAAATGACGTAATCAACTGGAAGTAAAGTTTAATTAATATCAGTGTTATCAACTTATATACCTTTTGTCATTTTAGTATTTATCAAACTGCAAGCAGATGAAAGTAAATTAAGGCTATCAGTTGAATGTTTAGGCATCTTATATTGAAAAGGAATAACATCTTTTAGGATTCCTACTTTATTCTGATGTATTTTTGATTACCGATCAATGAAGTAAAACATAAGCTGCAAAAGTACGATTTTCTCTGTATTCAGAAGTACATAAGCGTACTTATTATGATACAGGTATGCATCTTAATCGAAGTGTGTCATCTTTTGGCCTTCTGGAATGCATTTATGGTTCTTGCTACCCTTTTTTCTGCATATTCCTTCTATTAAACACAAACTTTATTCGGTGAGTGAACTCAGAGTAATGCGAAACTACTCAATAGTCTGGTTTTATGTTTGGTGCTGGGATCTTTGCTTCAAGGATGTTTGTTGAAACATAAGGTTTCCCATCTGAGCTTGAAAAGTTTTATTGGAATAAAGTTAAGGCAAACAGCTGAATAAGAATGCACTGCGCGTCTACTTGGCTTTTTGTCCAGTTTTTACAGAAAATATCTTAAGTTCATACTAACCTTGTATTTTTTGCAAATCTAATGCAAACCAGAATGATTTGTTTCTCAATCCTATCTTTCCAGACTTCATATTCCCCACCATTGGAAGGCAATAATGTTAACATCTTTTAAACTAACTGACCGATATTCGATTCTCTTCTAGTAAATTACAATATGTTACTTTTTGATTACTTTATTCAATTGTACGTTTCTAAATAGTTCTTGAATGACAACGAATCGTTTTTTCTGAGACATTTTGGTTTGCATTTATGCTGATTTTACATTTTCTGTTTCCAATTGATGTACGAATGTCAGGAGTACAAGGTAGTTGACTGAAGTTGTTCTAGAGTAGTGTAAGGAAGTGGAAAAAGATTGTTTGTTTATTGGTATTGGCTAGTGGTGGAACATAAAACGCACTTTTCGTCCTTTTTGCGGCTGGTCAGCTGGATGTACTTGACTCCTGGTGGGTGATGTTGATCACAGTAAAATTCAAAACCGAAACCGGTCCTTTCAAACGCTAGATGCCTATCCAGTTGGCCACTGAGTTACGATACTATTCCCTGTAAGACGGGTTTATCATAGTCTTTGATGTCATAGCTTGTGCATTTCCGTTTTTCATTGGACCAAATTGATCGGCCACTATTGATGAGTTGACTCCTATGCGGATGCTCTCATATTTCCGATATTTTCAAATTTGCTATTTTTGATGGATAGTGGCTGTCAGTGAGATACACGATGCACATTTTGTCCTGTCAATAATATTATGTGAAACAGTTGACACTAATTCATCTTATTGCTTCTGCTTACATAGCTGAGTGAAATGTACTAAGTTTTCATGCCATCAAAAATATGAACTCATTACTTGGGTTTAATTCAAAGGTAAACACGTGATCCGGTATGCCAGTGTGGACATTATTGGTTATTTAAATTCTGGCGTCTAACATTTCTATTTCTTCGATTATCTTTTTATTATTTTCCAGAAAAAATGTAAGATCTTTAGGTGTTTGATTGAATGGATAAACGACAAAGTTTGAAAAAGAAACTCTAACAAAGCACTAGAAGTTTCATGGAAAATAAAAATCGCAAAACATGCTGAAATGATCAGGTGTATAACTTACAAATGCTCTTCGTTTTTCACACACAGTTTTATGTGTTTGTTTCATTTGGAAGATAAAGATGGTTTCCGTTGTTGAAACATTGTTTTATTTTAGAAGAAAAGTCGGCTGAAAAAAAGCAAGAGTCCCTGGAGGCACGGCACTCTGATCAAATGACAACTAGCAGACTCATGGACATCAACCCAATAGACTGGCTACCAACAAGTGATCAACTGAATAGAAACCAACCAACTAAGTCATTATTCAGACGTTTAATAATCCAGATAAAACAATAACAACAGATATAAGGGTCAGCCTCTGAAAAACCAAGGTAAGATCGTCCTTACCTAAAAACCAGTAGCATTCAGGTTCTACGAATATCCTTCATAAACATTCATGTAACTTGCAAATGCTTCAGTTTGTTGACAAATAAGTGCTGATGAATTCCTTTAGCCTACTGAAGAAACTTCCAAAAAACCCATAACCTTTAAGAACACGAAGCAAATAGTGTCTGACATGTTAGGCTGGACATTCAATCCAACTTAAATTACTGTAGTGAATGTCATGAGTAGAGATCATGATTTCTACGCCAAAATAATTAATATTTTAAAGTTTAGAATAAAACATTTTACTTCACTTCTCGCACTTCGAAGCAGATCTGGAACTAAGAGCATCAATTTTGTGTGATAACATCATTATACAGCAGATACATCGTTTTGCAGACGTGGAGGCTATTTCTGTTTGCAAATGATCTATACTAATAAAAGAGTAGGTGACAATATGAGACTGCATTATAGGCATACCTGCTTAAATTTGATCTGATTTTCACTTCTTACTACAATCTTAAAGTATTACCATGTTCTTTTCTCATTTCATGACCACTTTTGTTTGACTAGATTATCGTATGAAGGGCACTGGGGAACAGCTGATTCGACAAAACACTCGACAGATATTACTTCTTTGATGAAGTGAGGCTCTCTCACAAAGAACCTATCTTATCTAAGCAGTCCCACTGGGTCATGGAAAATTAAAAGATGAAACTTTTCTATTCGATGAACTTTTTTATGGAGCCATACACCTGTATTTATAGTTATAACGAGAAAATGTGTCCATTAATGGCTAATGGGTCAAAACAAGCGCACTGTTGAAGGGATATTGTTTATTAGCGCTTTCTGAGATCTGAAGTGTACACTTTCTAGCTTCCACCGTTTGACAGGATAGCAGTATCACCCAACTCGAAATTGGTTATACGGATATAATGAACTTTACAGCCGATAGCTTTCCAGATAATAACAACCACTTTGATTAAAACTGTAGTGAATTGATTAGTTTGTAATTACTATCCGTCAATGACTCTAAATGACGTCAAAATACTTGGTGGTCTATTTGAACTTCGAGTTGCCCAAATTTTCCACCCAACGTATATATTAATTTTTTTCGTTTCAATTTATTTTAGTCATTTAAATATATCATCTGGACGTATCATGTACTCTTGCACATTTTAAAACTTTTTCAGCTGGCTACTTTGCAGGTTAATAAGAAAACCGTGAAAAAAATGTCGCTTTATATACAAGTGAACATTTCAGTTTGTAAAAATATGTCATATTTTTATCCCTGGGAACACAGCTTGAGTCGCAGATTCTTGTACTAGCTGAATGAACCTCTATCATCAAACTTAAGATCGCGTTTCTGTTGATTCTACATTTTCAGTTGGACCCTAATCCATAAGCAGATGGCTGTTTCAAATTATTGCTTTGAGTACTGTCATTATTAACATCATTCACATACAACGACTGATTCATCTGAAAATGTTGTTCTGGGAATAACTCTGATGAAAAGTTACATGCTGTAAACAGTTGAGGGGTCTGTGGGGATTTATTGATTTTAAGTTTGTATTTATCATGAGTTGTCTTCAGCTTGAGAACCTTTGGAAACCAGGGAGCAATAGACAGCTGTTCCATCCTAGTATTAGACTATTCGGCAGTACGTACCCATGACGTCAACAGGGATCGAACCCAAGACCCTCAGGCTCCGTGGGCAGCAAGTTACCATTGAGCTAATGGGTCGAAATCTAGTGGTTCATATTTTCTACATCTATTAGTTCGCGATATGGCGTGACTATCACCCAGTTTTATGGTTACGTATTTGTCCTTATGTCTACCCAGATTGCCCCACCGTTCACGAATTGTCATTGGAACTTCAGGAATCACCTCCCGAACTAGTCACCTCTAGCGAGAACATGAGTGAGCATTGACGTGAAGCTCCATACTAGAAGGGTACAGCTGTCAGGTGCTCTCAGGTTTCCAATGTTTCTCCGACTAATGTCACTTTTTCGTAGATACCAACCGGAAATTGATAAATCTATAACTGTTTAAAAGTTAAGATTCTCAGCTTACAAGAGAAATCCATATAAACATTTTATTGTCTGTGCATGGTAGTGAATTCGAACACCTCGCCGTCATTTATCATTTGTAATTTTAAGACCAATTTATACAAGATAGGAATAATGCATTTCTTTTCTGAAACCTATATCATTTCCTGAATTGTGTTGACCAATTTAAAGCCAACATTACGTTCGACTGGGTGCACCTTTATGATACCCAACGAACGATAACAACAACAAGCATCAATCACCATCAATGGGAGAAATCCAAAAGAACCAATTTCTTTCACCTACGCCTTCCCAAGCAAGGCAGCATCGTTTCAACTGAAGGCAACACAGATGACGACATCAACCCCAAGAACGGAAAAGCAAGACAGGCATTCACTAACCTCAAATCAGTGTGGAGGTCTACTGCACTGCACTCAGCATAAAATGTGAACAAGATCAGGGTTTTCAACACTAGTGTTAGTCAAGTCAGTGCTTTCATGTGATGGCTGAGAGACTTGGTGCGTTACTGAAAGCATTTCCAACAAACTACAGACATTCATCAACAACTGCCGTCTACACCTTTGCTCACTCGATACTGAAGATCAGACAGATTGCTAGAATAATAAGAATAAGCAACAAGGAACTCACTCTGACTGGTTGGCAACGAACCAGCAAGGGAGTCATCGCTCAACGAATATGTGGAAGAAGAAAGTGGAGATGGATTTGACTGGACATGCACTGAGAAGACCATCCGGGGACATCACGTGTTAGAGCAGACCGTCGGGTGGAACCGGCATGGGAAACGATGAGTTAGGCATCCGAGGATGACATGGAGGAAGAAATGAAAGGTTCTGAGCATTGGTGGTGTGTATGTTGAAAAGATTGCAGAGAAGAGAGTGAAATGGTGACGCACTGCTGAAGCCCTATGTTCCACTAGGAACCTAAGGGGAAAATAATAATGTAATAAGTTCATGTTCATACCTTTCGTACATAACTTTATCGATGGGTAACTAAGGCGACTTTGTTTTAATTTTACCCAACTTCGCTTGGATTAGATTGGTCTGAAAACAGTCTAATGGTCGAAGCATCTAAAGCTTTGTTTTTTGATGATGGAGATCAAACTTACTGTGTACCTACGACTTGCTAATCACATAGCCAACGATCTACTAAGTAACTGACTTACATATTCTACTTGATTCTAAATATAGTGGTGTTTTTCAGATTGAAGCTGCGTTAAACTGATATTACTGTAACCTGGAAGGAGAAACATGTTGATACCGTCAGTGCGCCTAATTAAATGTTTGTTAGATCGGAAGTTATGACACCATTATCATATAGCTAAAAGGCTCTTGTACTTCTAGTTTAAAAGCAGGGAACAGGTTTGGTTTAAGCGATTTCTTTTCAGCTACTTATAGGCAAGTTTCAACTTGCTATAGTAAATAAGCAAAGGTTTGGCGAGCTGATAAATTGAGTTTATCTTGCAGTTCTTTTTAAGAAGTAAGCTTTATGCACAACATGTTTGTAGGCATTTGCAGAAGCTTGAAATCAATAGTTATACTTCTCTCTCCCATATTTGTCAATACCTTACTGTGTAGTCTGCAAAAAAGGATGTGGGTTTGCTTTAGTGACAATGACGGTAACAAACTGCATGCCAACACTTTTGCTAATCTATATGTCCAATGACCTTTTCCTGTGTCATTCCGTTGAACTACTGACATATTTCCATCAGAGTAGGCCATCGCTCTCATTTAATGTAATCAACAACTTCCTACTGTGGTACACTTCGTGGATTAGTATAAAAAAGCATAACATCAAACTAGATCTTTCTAAGTGATTATATTCTGTCGTTTCTCAGTGGCTTAGTTGATAATGTTCTGTGTTTGAAGTGATGGCTACGCGGTTTGAGTTAGCGGGAACAAGACCACTCACTAGAGTGCAGGTACATCCAGCTGACGAGTCTTAAACGGAATGGGACGGGCTTCCTGGATAACCCTGCTAGCTACAACCAAGTAATTTACCGTAATAAATAGTCAGGCAGTATGAGGGCATCCGAATAGGAGACCATATATCAACAGTGGTCGGTCAATTGTATCCAGAATGACAATCAGGAATTACAAGTGTACAAATAAGTAGTGATTACATTCTCTGTGTAAATACAAGATCAATAAAATATTAATGCACATGTTTAACAGTGCTTTTAGAATCATGCGCTGCAAAAAAGGCACCAGAGTTTTGAGTCCTCAGAAGTGTATACGTGTACTCTCATCGTCAATTTCATGCAGACACTGGAAAAGACTGTTCGATTAATTACAGAATGAATTAGAAACAGATGTACATATTCTGCTACATTGCTAGATGAATACATCTAAAACTTAATTCCTGTTAAGTAAAAATAAACCTTTCTTTATTTCAACTCAATTAACAGGAGTAGAAATACCAAAACTTTATTTGCTTTCTTTTCTTTTAATCTTATACTTGAAATGTTTCAACTGGTTGTTTGAAAATACGAGTATCAAGTTACTGGAATAAATGGTAGTTTGGAATCCCATCTTACTGAAAAACTGAAATTTAGGAAAGGTCTTTGTTTATGAACTATGATCGAGTTGAGCTGAGTAGTATGGTAAATGTTGGCCACTGAGTAAAAGCTTGCGATCAGAAATAGTTTATATTTTTGCAAGTCACAGACTATCTGAAATACGATAATTCCAGCATTTCTCATGGAAGCCTGGCACAAGCTTCTTCAGGGAAATAATCAAAAACTAAAATTAAAAAGATATGTAGAGGATTATGTAATTAGAAGACGTAGATTATCTGAAAAATTTGATGTATTAGCGCTATACAATTCGAACAATCTGATCACACATTTACTTGTTAAGGCATTATATATTACATAATTACATTATCCAAATTCATAAAAGGGACTAATTGTTTCAAATATGTAAAAGAATCCAGAAGCCCGTACCTACTGTCTTTGTCCAATCGTCTTCATTTAGCCATTGTTTTCCTAAAATATGATTATTAATCATTCGGTGTGAAATTGTATATCTCTTGCTGTATAGTTAGCACTCGTATGTATGTTGATATTTTTATTCTCTTAGATTGTAGAGATGAGACAAAAAGGTCACTAGTGGCATTGTAGTCATCCGATCTGGTAGGTCAGTTGTTACAACACCCAGCCGGAAACCTTGTGGTCGCTGGTTTGAATCCCGCTGCGACCCAATTTTTCATTTCAGCTCTAACCGTTACCTAGCATCAACACTCGTCTGGTGAACCACGGCTATCTCACTCAGATAGTTTTATCAGTACAATAGGGTTTATGAGGCGGATAGGTGTGTCATTTTGGTTGGTATATGAGGATGAATAGTATTAGCGAATTTTCATTGGATGAAGTCAAAATGAATAGTATTAATGATAGTGATCATGACAATAATATTGAATCAGCTTAATCCAGGTTGATGTTTTACTGATACAGAGTTAAAACTATTGATGTGAGTAAATGATGAAGTCACCCTTTCTGTTTTGCGTATCAGTTATTGCCAAGCAACAACTAACTGTACTCCATCTCGTCTGTTCAGACTATATGGATTTACCCACACATGTAGGGCTTTGGTTGTCAATCTTTGGTGGTATGACTCTAAAATTTTTGTAGAACCTTAGTTCCACAGAAGTCAATTTTGTGGCCCACTTCTATGAAGTAGCTGTCCCCCTCATACAATGTATCTGTGGTAATTTACGGATGTCTAATCAAAATAATAATTGAACCCACACAAAATGCTGTAATTAGCATTGTGCCACATCACTTAGTTTTCATATATATCCAGTGTTCTGAAACTTTATGCCAGACTACACATATGGATGAGTACCATAAAACATCGACATAACTCCTTGTTCTGATAACTATGAAGTTTTGTATTCTGCCGTCTCCACTACATAATCATTCACTTGTCAACGCTTAGAGTCTTAAACAGTATATAGCTGTAGTAATCCAGTCGTAGTCAGATAATTTCATGAGTAACTCCATTAAGCGTAAAATGAGTGTACAAACATTTACTTTTTACTCATTATCGTACAGTCTTTCCGACAAGTTTTGCCTTCTTCTGATCGTCATTGCAGAGCATTAATGGATTTTGAATTTGAAATCAAATGGTCATTAATATAACGATAGTCTGTTCATCACTTGAAGCAAATTCCTTTGTAAGTTTTTGGGTAGAAGTAGTAACTGAATTTTAGTATGAAGCTATGTGTAAGTCACATTTCAAAACCACAGGGTTAATTCTATATCAGGGTGCTCGCAGCTTGTGGTTCATCCAGCTGAAGAGTTCTAGACAATATGGAATGTGCATCTTAGATTCTACTGCTAGCCATTATCCATCACTGATATAAAGTTGAAACACAGGCAATGTCAAGACACCCCATACACCAACTGAGGTCGATCGATTCGGTTCAACCAATGTCGTGATAATACAAGTGACAACTTAAGAGTATTTTTATTTGACAGTAGATTAACAATAAATAAAAGCCGTTGATAGTATAGTAACATTCACGAGTAATAAATTTTCTTTTACGTAGTGGATATCTGTGTTGCAAAGGGAACAATTTAAATATCACTGAAATACCAAATACTTTTTAAGTCAGGTATTAGCATAGGCACATTAATTCTTATGATGATATATTATGGTTGTAATAATATCTTATAATTAGGTCACCTATGTTCCTATGTCAATGACAAACCTATTTTACTGGGAATACACAAATCGCTTGATGTTTTATCGGTAATTACTGTTTTAGAGAATAAAAATAGTGAAGTCACCTGAAAGCACTTGTTTAACATGATATTAATATTGGTTATCAAACGCCGATATTTTCCCTCCTTGACTGAAGACAATAAAGTTTAGCGAAATGCTGTGTTGAGTTCTTATGATACTGAATCATGCTACATCCTAGGCTTCGTCTGAAATTATATCAACGTCACACAAGGATCAGTTCGCCAAACTAAAACTGTCTCAGGTTGTCGTATCAATATTCTAACAATAGGAATGTTTTACCTTGGAGCCATTTTCCTAGTAGCGTTGAAACCAGAGTCTTATTATACTTTTCTTGAAAATAAAATTGTATGCATAACTCATGTATAATTAACTAACATTTATTCCCTTCAACTGATTTACTACTATTATTATTTCCATATCAAACGTATAATTAGTCCACTAGTAACTGCTGAACAGCATACTAAGTGACAATAAAATGACTGACGCATTTCAGTACTGATATTTTTTTCTTAATAACATGTTGGATGCATCAGTAAACGCCCTTATAGTTTAGTGATGGAATGAATGCATGAATAAATAACTGAACTGGGAAAAAAGGGGTTAAACGTATTCACATAAAACCTAAATGCCTATCTGCATGTAATATTTGCAGAGGAATTCGGTAAGGCAATCTCTAAGACTGTTTATCCGTTAGTTGGTTGGAGGCAATCGGTAGGAAGCCTTGGATATATGTTTTGGTGCTAGTTGGCATGCATTAGAAATATTTCCATTGATCGTTTTGAGGCCCGAATAAAACAGGAGTAAAGTCTCTGACAACTACCAGTAAACTATTCTACTTGAATAAATAGTTATCACCCCAGGAAGTAACAACAACAAAGATAATGCTATGTAGGCTCACACCAACATTCTGAACAAGGTCTGTTTCCTGATACCGTATTTCCCCTTAAACACATCAGATATCCTATTTATACTATAGTACATCGAACAGCTAAAAGATACTACTGAGAAGCTCAATGAAACACTAGGAAGCTACATTAACTCGAAAAATAGTAACTTATGCAAGATAATGATTCTGTTTTCTGTCAGACGATACAACCATATTACGCAATTATTCGATACAGTTTCGGTTTCGACCTGTTGGTAATGGTGTTTTTATGAAAGCAATGCTAGGGACACTGAAACCAATAAGGACAGAGTTCAGATCTCAGACATCCGAGGAATCGCTTGCATATCATTAAACCTAAGAACGTAAAATTAATTGTCTTACATCCCTAGTCAGCATGATAAGTTGTGCCTGTTTAATGAAATATCAAGCTGAATCACGAAGACAGTTTCTTCTGTCTTTTCTTCGTATCTAATGAGACAGAGTTGCCAGTTGCAACTTTACGTATATATGTATATATATATATATATATATGTAAAGAAAAAATTATTCATTATGTAATTAAGTCAGTTAAAGAACTACTAAAGGTCTGGTGAGCACTGTACAGGTGTTTTGTTTTAGTGGGGAACTTTTTAGTAATATGCACCAACGATCACACCAGGGATCAAACCCAGGACCTTCAGGCCTGATGGCGGACACGGTAACCATTCCACTCTGATTAATACGACCTTACAACATCCCCATAAACCTCAAAGTACATCGGTAATACTCATTAAGGACGTTTCTGAAGATGGATATCTCGAAGTTCTCTTGAGAAACCGTGACCCCTAACCGGGTTGTGTGTGCAACTGTTGAAGAGTCCAATACTAGGACGAAACAGCTGTCCAGTACTCACAGGTCTTCAATGGTGTCAGCCCGTGGCGAATACTGCTTTGAAAAATAAAATCTCAGTAGAATTCAAACTAAAAATACATAAATGCTTCAAAGGAAAAACAAGTCAGCTTCTTGACTGTTTCACTTAATTATATATTAGTCCTGACGCATAATCGTCTGTGCATAAGCAGAAGGTCTGACAACTAGACAAAAAATAGCAGGTACATCTGGGTGACAAGTTCCAAGTGGGACAAAACAACGATCCTGAATTCCACTGCGAGTTATTAAGATGAATACAACATCCTGAAGTAGATACTATTCTACAACAGGAAGTATCTCTTGTCATGGTTCACCTCTGCAATTGAGATCACCTGAATACTGAGGGATTGCAGATTTTAGTAATTGAGTTCAGATGGGTTGGTTCACTAATAGTTAATTGGATATTAAATTCAACCAAGAATTGTCCAAACCACAAATCTACTCAAGCATATGCATAGTCACAAAACTTGACAGTGTTCATGGAAATTAATAGTCTCAAGAATCTGATAACATGCCTTCTATTCAGATTACACTCTCTAAGCATTCGCAATGCGCATTCTCAAACAAAAATATTATGTGTATGTCATATGCTGTAATTGACCAGTTGTCTATGATTTACTGGAAGTTATCATTGTTGGATAAAATGATATTATGAACATATACAAGTCAGATTATAGGTGTTAACATAGCTGCATTTTGATGCATTTAACGCGAAGTTGAGTACTTAGGTGTGATCATTCATGATAGTTTATTTTCTATCCATAATCTGATTGTTTTAATACGTCCTAAATTGATACCTAAATGATTCGTTCAAAAACATTCTCCAACCATATATCTACATATTTCATCATGTGTAACTTCTTGTAGCATATGGTATCGACTACCTAGTGTTTACTTGTGATTACAAAGGTAATCACTTATAAGTGTTGTTTTATGTAAGTCATCTTTCTAGCTGCTTTTAACTTCATGAGAAACGGGTGTATTTAGGAAAGGCATTTGACATGAAATTAAACTGTGTCCCACATGAAGTATCTAGCTTTATTCATAAAACGTTATCGAGCAGAAAAACAAGTGAATTTAGTACGATACACTTGAATGGATAATAAGATTAGTTCGAGTGGCATACATACAACTTTATATGCATCTACAGGAAATAAGTCGTGTTTCCTTTTTTTAGGTATAGAATGTCAGATCTACTTTCATTTTATAAATTCTTGTCCTTGACAGTGTCTGTATCCAGTCACTAGTTCAGCAATGAATCAAGTTTTACCTGCTTGATGCGTTTGATCTTCATTCTATGGGTATTTTTACTGCCACACTAACAAGTGGAATTGATGTACGCATGCACTTGGGTAAATATCAGTTGTCTTTTGTCTGATGGCATGAATGATTAATTAGGAATTGTCATATTTGTTATCATTTGACTATGGTAGATGGCCGTAGTTTGGCAAACTAGTATTTGTACTGGGTGATGATTGAAGGTGAGATGAAAATTTGGATCATGGTGGGATTCGAACCAGCGACCACCGCGTGTCATCTTTGCCGCTTTAAATAATTAACTTCGGTTTTAGATCTTACGCGCCTTTTAAGTCGCATGAGACTACTATTTTTAATCTATATAGCCTTCTAATCTAGTGTTACTTAGTCCTATTGTATTATTGTCTTCAAGATGGGATTGGTAAGAATGCTTTACCTGAAATCAATGCCAACGGCTCATGGTTTCATAGGTGGGGATTTTTGACAGAAAATAAGCAGTTACAAGTGTACATATCGAACTGATCAAAGAGACAATATCAGCAAGGAAAACATTTCTAGAAACACCTCAAAATTACCGCAGCCACTATAAACGTTTCAGAGCCACAGTAATCTTGTATGTGTGCAGACTTGCAACGTGGGTATTGTCTTGCCACCTATTCTCTTTCCGAGGAGTCGACCCATCTTCAAAGTTTAGGTCTGAAGTTTACTTTTCAACTGTTGACATAAAGGTATCAACATATCATATTCCTTTTGAAATAATCCTCTGCTGTAGAGTGTAAATGGCTTAAAAAACTAGTCGGAGTTACAGCTAGTGCATCAATTAACTGAATTGAATAACTATTCATTTCTTTTTGTGTACATCATACATATTTCCTAGTATAAAGAAGGCTCATACATCTCACAGCAAAGGAGGAATTATGACCCATTGGTTGGCATTGGCAACAACAATAAAATGATGAATCATAGACCACAATAAGCTGTGAAACTAAACCTTTATTTAGTTAGAATTTGAGACTATCTTTTACTTGTGGTATTTTGCATCGTTCGTCTGCCACTTATAACGTTGATGTACTCATCTTTTCTTTCTACTTTTTCTGTAATACAACACTCCTTTCTCAAACCATCTTTCTATGCAGTTCATTTTTCATATATGTAGTGTGATGAAGATGAAACCCATTTCAAGACCAAAGTAAATAGAAATTTTCTCATTGTTATTCTGTTTATTTGTCGTAAAGGCTTACTTAAATCCTTTCGAAAAGTTTAGGTATTTATTATAATTTCGGTACAGTATATCAATGCAAGTTTGGAAATATCTACCGTAAACTGTAGAATTCAAGCAGTGGAGGTGAAAAATAATCAGTATCTTGTTTCTCAGATATTAGTACAACATGGCTGATTCAAAGAGGCTGAACATCAGGTAAATGTTTCGTCCTGTTTCTGAAGTTTTGAGGCCTTATGAGATCTGCTTCTTGAGTTATCATATCTTCAGTGGTAAGTTGAACAAATTATATTCCATTGTTCACATACAGACACACAACAGGATTTCTCCCTTTCATTACTGATGGGTCCGTTCGATATAATGATACTGATGTGTGTTAGTGTGTGCAATTCTTCACTCATTTCTGATTAAATTTAGTGAAGATGAAACAGAAACTCGAGTCATGGTAGGGTTCGAAATTGTAGCTCCTGGATCACCTGCCTGAATCTCTACTAACTGAGCTCTGAGACTCATCTTCAGTCATCACCCAACATCATTAAGACCAGTCTGGTAAACCATGGTTATCTCAGATGGGTTGAGTGATAATTTCTTATTTCACTTTCTGGTGACTGATAGTGGAATGCAGTTTGCTGGTTCCCTCTTATTTGTAACTGTCAAGCTGAATGTAAATGCATCCCAGCAAGTGATGATGTTCCCGCTGAGAAACAGATGCAACATCTATCTCTTGAGAAGCCAGGATGTTATCCACCAGTCTAATACGGTACAAGTTACCTCTTATGGACAGCGGTTATGGTTCACTAATACTTGTGAATTCCTGGTATTAAAGCTAATCAGATTGACTGACCTCTATTTGTACTTGGTTCCCTATGCTCTTAATCATTATCGTATTTGGAAAGATAATTTTATGGCTATCGAAGATAGCACCAACCTGAAGTGCGGATTTCATTTGAATAGACGATCTATCCATTGTAAGTCAACGCATTCCATCTGATGTTATGAATCTATCTCAGCAGTATCACTATGCATAAAACTGCCACTTTCTCTGGACGTATCCAAGATGTCTACAAAGCTAGTTAGGAATGAAGAAGTTAGACAAGTACAAAGGAAGAATACAAGAGATGCTTTATATTCGAATTACCACCCACAAAATATCCTACAGTAAATCAAAACAACAGGGAGATGCAAGTCAAAAGTAAGATAAAACCACGGTTCATGCCATCATTAATGACTAGAAAAGTGAAGTTAATAAAGGATTAGGATTATTCGAAAAAACGTGATAGGCAGCTACGTCATTTCATATCGTTATTTCCGAATGGAGTAAGCAGAGAGGAGGTTCTTATGATTAAGGCAACTAGGGTAGAATATCTAAAATAATATATTCTACATATATGAAAGTAATGAAATTACATGCACACATACAAACAACAAAAATTTTTCATCCACATTGTTTCTCTCATAAACACTCACACGCAATCATGTATGTTGAAGCATTCAAAAATTATCACCCTTATCTCAATGATCAACGATGAAATCAGTTGATTCCGTCTTTTTGTTACGTTTATGCATGTAAGAACAATTTATATGGATTCGAAAATGTGATTACTTGTAAGGATTTTAATCTCTGGAGAAGCGGCTTCTATGAGGTGGTGAAACTTCACAAATTTAATTACCTATTTCACTGGAAATTGAACATATGTTCTTTGCTAACAATGTCTTGTTCAAGGATCATTCAGATATAATGAGAAATAAAGCTTACAAAATTCACTAGAAACAACTGTCTTTTGATTAGGAAATGAACATACAGAGAGACATTTTACATTTTGAAATGTTTACAGACTGTTATTTAGATTTAGTAATATTGGTCATATTTTCATGTGGTATACATAAAGATAATTTCATGATTTACGATAGTGTTTCATCATAGTCTGTTTCATAGCATAAAAGTATACGCATCTGGTTTTAACTGGATTCGTCTTAATCAGTAAAAATAACTATTGTTTTCAATTATCTGTATCAGATTTCCCTACTCTGATTACATCATTTCACATTGTTACTTACCTCTTAATCTTAGAAGTCGCTGTATTCCAATGCTTGAATTATATATGTAGTTTTAATCAGTGATCGACTACCTATGGGAGATTGGTAGAGTGCTGTTGACGTATCCAGATTTGCCTCTTCCTGTAAAAAACTAAACTCATAAAGGAGAATTACAAATTTAAGACATTTTGAAATGCAGTACAGATTCTGAGTTATGCTGATAGCAGCTCATACTTGGTGACCTGCTTAATTATATTAGACTATCAAAAAGTATCCACAGAATATATTTTATCAAATTCTTCCACATTGGTTTTTTAAAATCATCTACTTATGTCTTTTAATTGTGTCATATACCCTTGCACATTCTTAAAATGTTTTCAAAATGTAGTTCTTCAAACCAACAACAAAACAAAGAAAAAAATTTCAACACATTATCATTCCTAGGATACCTACGTCGAATCGATTTTTTACTGGGTGAATAAACAACCACCACCGAAATTTCGTTCTATCTTCTATTCGCTCACTTGTTTAGATCAGTGGATAATCTCCAATAATTGTTTCATATGGGGATCAAGCTTACTGAAATATTTAATACTGAGAATCCTGAACCCTGTCACACACACTGATTGGAATAAAAGGATTTCAATTATTTCAAAAGAATTTTTATGATTTTTACTATCACATAAACATAATATAACTGAAAGATTTCGGAATCGCTTAGCCTAGAAAGAGATATTCTTTCAAAAGAACGTAATTAAGATATGTTACAAAAATCAGCATAAGAATAGCTTCCCAGTATATCAAGAATACCTCTGAAACAACAGCTGGATTGCTGGATAAGCCTGGAACTGTGTATTCACATAAACTGGCAAAATCCGTACAACGTATCCTACTCAAACCAAAAGACGATGTCAACAAAAAAGAAATGAACGACGTTATCTACAAACTAAGCTGTACTAGTTGCAAACGCCACAATGGTGGAGCATTTAGGTAAGCCAGTATTACAACGCCTACAGCAACAAAAGTTGGCTATCAAACGCCATGAAATGAAGTCCCCCGTCTCAGTACCTAGTGACAATCACAAATGCGCATTCCACACAGACATCTTCAAAATACTGGAACATACAAACTAAAAGGTAGATCCGAAATTCTTGGGACGTATCGGATTCAAGCTAATTAGTTATGAATCGCTACATCGATCTTGACACAGTATAAGAGCTTGTTTGAAACGGATCAACTACTGAAACCAGTTGATATTAACGCAAGGAAACATACAGTGCAGTAAAAAGGGAATCGTCAGAAAATTAAGCTAAGGCAACTGATGAACATAACACAAAGTCTCTGTACTTGAGCAGTTATTACGAAAAGAATTCCCCTTTACGGTTATATCTAATCAACCAACAATGACAAAGAACACTTCTATAGTAAGAGCGAACCAACCAAAGTGAGTTAAAAATCCCAGTCGAAATATGTAAATGAATCCCAAACCTTCACCACTTCAGACACACAAAAGTTCAAACCATTCGGAACAAGGCAACCTCAACACTAATTCATTCAAACGAAGGGGCGAGGCAATCATAACGAAGAGTTCTCGACGTACAGAGACGGAATAAAAGAGGCCAGCCAATCAGGTTAACCATACATCCGCAGACTCACTTGGCGATTACTGGTTAAGCGCATATAAAGTAGCATAAAGTAACATGCATAACCAATCACTTCGGTTCTTTGTGGAGGTTCCATTCACTGATGATGTTGTCTAGCATTACACCAGAACGTTTGTCTGGAGAAATCTTGCGTCAGAGAATAACTCACGCTGAACATCCACGCATTCACAAAAACAAATTTCAAGACTTTTCACTCAAATAACTGTAAATAAAGTACAGAGTAAGACATTTTGCGGAAGAGGTATAGGCTAACTTAGTGAAACGATCCGAAAACCGTCGTTTTATTTCATAATCATGCTAAGGGTTTGTCAGTCGAATAATAAGGGCATTGTGACAATTGAAGAACTCAGTCATACCAAATAAATTCTTGAAAAAGCAACGTAGATGGTAGACGAAATCTTTGCTTTGTGTTTTATCACATCTTTTGGTTTGTTAACAATATTATTTCAAAATGAGCGGTTTTTTAGCTGCTCGCAACAGTCGATAAATATGGTTCCAAGTTTTACTGTAGAAAAGTATTCTCGAACTCATTTGAAAAATAACCTGGTTCCAGTAGAACTGTTTAGGGATTTGACATGATATATATTTGATTTGAATCATTTCTGAGGAAAGTTTCTAGGTTAGGAGCTTCCATTTCTCGTGAGAAGTTTACATCTTTGTCAATTACCTCACTGCCACAGAGACTGTACATTCATCATTGAAAGTACGTGCTTGTTTATGTTGTACCCATGTTCACAAAAAATAAACATTTCTGAGTTGCATACCGTATTGGACATTTTGCTTCATAAATGAGCTACATAATATATCTGTCATCTGGACTTGTAAGTTTCTATAAGTTAGAACATGAGGAAGTAGTTATTTGGTATGCTTCTCTCTCTCACTGACTACTGTTTTCTTCAAGATTCAGCTTGTTTACGGATCACATTTTATATACCACAAAACGCTAGCAATAGAATGTTTAGGAACAGAAAAGAATTGTTGGATTTTTATTTATTTGCCGTCAAACATCGATATTACAATTCATCAGAGCTACTATACGCTGACGAGAGCTTTAGTATCAATGCCGACATTTTGTCGATCACTTCCTTGATAGAACGGTGAAACTCAAATTAACTCGTTAAAATGGCCAGCCAACTGTTTGAAGTTAGAGTCCCTGTGGGAACAAAATCACTCAATGTGCTGCAGGCACATCCAGACGACGAGTTCTAAATAGGACGAAACCTGAGTTTATGTTTACATCACTAGCCATAACCGAGTTGGTCATATCAAATTAAACTATTCGGATTACAGCTGGTCAATTTACTCTCTATTGTCAGATAAGCGTCAGTGAAAACATCATAAAGCAAAAATTGAATTTAAGAGACAAGAAATGCATTCCGAAAGTTTTACAAAATCACTTTGTTGGGAAGATTTTGCAATTTTTCATTGTCTCTGTTCAATGAGACTTTGTTTTCAACAAATTTTGAATGAAGGAAACATATTTGGAGTTCATGAACCCTGATAAGACCACGTATTCCAAATGAAAGCTTCATTCAGTGGCATGCCACTATCAATTTGCAAAGGTATTTATTTATATCCAATAGGGTTTTGGCTGATGTAGAACATTACTGATAGCTCTAACGAATAACTGTTTCCATTATTCAGCAACTGGTCAACATTATGCTGTCAGAAATTAACTATAATGCATTGTAAAACTGTTTACTTTATTAGAAGGATACTTTAATAAGTGGTGGAAAACGCCACAACTATGCACTGTAAATTTATTTACGAAAATCAATCTCATATTCACACTGTCTTTTTGATATAGTTAGCAATTCTAAAGGAACAGTTTTATGAAAGACAATAAAGTCTGTGAGGTGTTCATAGATAAAACTGTTGGTTAGCCTGCTTTGTTTTTCAGATAAGAAAACAAGAAGATTGTAAAGAGTGTACTAAAAACAGCCTAATAGTAGCATATGAAGTGTGCAAGTATGTGCAAATAAGAGGCAACAAGTTGCCGATTGAAGAAAGAGGTTTGTGACATGACAAGAGAAGTATTCTTCCGAGCTATTTGAACAGTTTTTTATCACACAAGTCTACAGTGTAGTATTACTTAAATTCAATGTTCATTATCAAAGTTTTCTGAAAATAAGTATAGTGTTATTCCTTGTTATCCCAGCTTCAGGTTCTTTAAAATTCAGTGCAGAGAAATTGTTACTTCTCAATCTCATACGTCATAAATATTTATAAGGTGGTCTAGGGAATATGCTGTTAGGGCGGAGCAATCGTGCTATGCAGACTAGGGTGGGTCAACATATACTTCAGTGACTTGAACGACAATTTAACGCATAAGCTTTGATGGGTGCAGGTGACAGACATTAGTCATCATCCACAGCAAAACATTTCATAAGAACAGCATTTAAGATATTATATAAGGACAAAACACACTGTTTTACCTTGGTAATCTTTATTGGACTAGATTACCAAAATTTGTCACAGCCTTTTCATATTCATTATGTTTGACCTTTAAACATTTTTCATTTTCATATATAATTTGACTTGACAAGTAAATGTGTGATCAGACTGTTTGAAATGTATTGGTCAAATGTTTCACATTTTTCATATAATCTCCTTCTTCTTATAACATTATAGAAACTATTTATTGACATACTTGTTATTCTCCGCTGTTTTGTTAGATTCTTCTGCTAGCCACAACCAACCACGTTATCGAAACTGTTCAATAAATAAATAAGGGAATAGGTCAGATTTCGTGGAAATGTCTAAATCTTGTTGACCTAGAAAAATTCATGTAATTAATAGCTATTGTTATTGGTTGTAATTTCTCATCGTCGGTTGGACTGGTTTAATCAGTCTGTGTTGGCGTATGAGCCCCTGTGACGATGCCACCATATTGTTTGTTTTTTTCACTTTGATATTAATGATGAATATTGGCTAGCAGTGGAATCCAGAAAGCACTTTTTTTCCTTTTAATGACCTGTCACCAGAATGTACCTGCCTCCTAGTGAGCGGTGCTTCACATACCACGACTAGGACCCAAAACCATCAGACTGAAAAACAAGCGATCTCGAAGCATCCACACAACAGCCAATAGCCCATTAGACACCAATGAATTCAGTCCGGTCAACGATGGAAAACTACAACCAATCACTCAGCAACTATACACGTTGCATAACGAGTCTGTAATGTGACTCATTGGCCTAGGGAATAATACCTTAGCGCTTGAGGTGACCAGTCTTTGGTTCGAATCTTAGTGGTAAGAATATCACGCACTAAGAGGCTGGTATATCCAGCTAATTAGTCCCAAGTGGGACGAAACGTACGTTCTGGATCCCACTGCTAGCCACTGACCATAATCATTAGTGACTAATAGATTTGTTTGATAATAAAGGGGATAGCAAGCAATCTGTTATCAGTAGAATGTATGAAGAGGGTGAAGGTTGCGTAATACAAGGGATTATTGATTATAAGCCGTTAAATAACAAGACTTAGTCGAACGAAGCTGGGAGGAAGTCACGAAGTCGGATGACGTAATGGAAGTAGACGAATTTAATCCGGTTTTTGATAATGAAAAAACGTTAATAACAATGCGAGAAGAAATTGTCTTATGTGATTATAATGAGAAAAAGTTAAGCGCCACGTGATGTACAATATCCAGTTGTCTAGGTAAAGAAAACAATAGATCAAATAAACTGGGCTAGTTTCAGCAGAAAACATTTCAGAATGCATCGAATTATTTGCGTTTGTTTGTGATGTGAAAAATATCCAAACCAAAGCAATGTGACAGTAAAAAATAATTTGCGGATCTTGAACTGTTTACTCATGAATTTATCATCTTCACCGCTAATATTGAGTAAGAACTAGGTTTATTATGTTAATTTACTACATCACTTGACTTCTCAGTTGAACAGATAAATTCTCTTATATTTTCCTTTTTCTAAAAAAATTATTCGAAAGGATTTTTTCTAGTTCTTGAACTTTTGAGGTTTCATAAAATTCAACGACTTTTAAAGCACCAGATTTCGATGAAATGAATGCGCATAATTTTGAAGTGATTGGGGTTAATTGCAAATATTGAACTGAAATTTCTACGAGCTTGGAGAGCTTATTGTTTGTGACAGTGAGTAGAGCTCTATCGAAAAAAATAGGGATAGGCGAGATTCGACGAGATATCTTTGTGGTACATGCGACATAATTTGTACACTGTAAAACATTTTTCTACTGAGTTGAGTTTTCACCGAATAGGTAGTCAGAACATGCTGTCAAACATTGCTGCAGTGTACAAGGTATCTATCTTGGTTCGGTAAACTATGAGGCATTCCATTTTTACGTGTATCACAATATGTATCGGAAAGCGATAAAGGGTTAGTGACCAGATAATACTTCAAGCAAAAATTATCATTCATAAGCTCATCAAAATCATAAAGCAAGATCATGGTTTACTTTTATTATTCTTAAGTTTGAGCGTTTCTGAGGAGTTTGTTTCTTTCATACGGTTTTCAATAGTGTTTTAATTCCTCTGATTCGATTGATAGACTTTTCACTCGCTTTGCAAGAGCTGAAAAAATAGAACTTGAGACATCAGTTTTTCTCGACAACTATTCAACTCATTGTTGGAGACTACCACTCTATCCTATCCTACAGAGCGATTGAATGTATTGACATGTGTATCTGTGACTAAAATCCCGTTTATAAATCTCATCTTCCTACGGTCTACTGGTCTACATTTAGTTAGGCTTGCATGCTTTATTACCTAAGCTGACGTCGTTTTAATTTCATAGGGTTTTGATCAGTTGCATGTAAAGTAAGCAAATAAATTTATAATTAATTTGGAGGTTTCTTTCTCAATAGTAAGGTATTAGTCATGCATTTTGAAATTCCTGGATACCCACTGCCAAGGAGTTGCATTCTAGAAGAAAACAGGTGTCCACTGTCTCCTGGCTTTCAGTTGTTCTCCAATTAATGAGTCCATGATGAGTATCGTGAAATAAATGATCACTTTAGGCAATTTTGACAAGCTGCATCTACAGTTTTAGTAACTTGGATCTGGTCGAAATTTAGAAAATTGATTGAAGCCCCGGTTAGTAATCAAAAATAACTGATTCATTCATGTTTTATTGTTTGTCTAAACCAAATGAGTTTATAATAAGAAGTAATTGTCTGAAACATGTCAGTAGCAGTTTCAAAGTATGGAGAGATTAATTATTGAAGCCGCGGTCGGTGAGACAAGTTCCACAGCAGCAGTCAAAACAAGTTAAACAGTACTGTTGTTTCACACACTATGAAATACAACTAACGAAACGAAAAACATCAAGTAGTTCCATATTTTTTTTGCTTACTACTACTTTTTAACTTCTCAGTACTGATTTAATTATTAGATACAATTTACCCATTTTAGTACTCTATCTTATATAACCGGAAATTCCAGAAACTGTTTTGTAAATATTTCTCAAGTTTAAATAAATCCTTTAAAATCCATATAAATGTCTGTATGTTCCTCTCCTGTCAACCTTTATCTTTTAAAATTTTTCTAAATTATCACAAGCTGGAATGAATTCTGAATTTTCGAAGTGGCCCAAATAAAATTTTGCGTATCAGTTGAGGATGTTTTGTGCACAATTTATTACCATTATTTGCCAAAAGATGATTACAGCGATTTCGGCACCAACAAATTGTACTCGAAACGTCATCCTATAAGAAGTTTTTTTCCACTGTGATAAACATCTAAATAAATAACAGAAGGCGGAAAACTTCGCAAATCTTCACAAACTGATTATATAAAGGAGACAAGTTATAAAATGCAAACGTTGGAGTATTTTGACGGAGTGTTTAGTTCACATACATGGTAATCAGGACGGTTTGTTTGAAAAGTGCACGAAAGGAGGAAAATCCGTCCTTAAATTAAAATTTAAAACTTCTGTAGTCATGACCGCAAGCACACAATTGCGGACTTGAGATAATGTATAGAAAAGTATTTCAAATCAGAAGTTTCTTTTCATTTGTTTAGAAGATAATGACTAAAAAGTAATCAAATGAATGATGGCAGAGATGTTTCGAATCAAAATTTCCCCATAAAACATGCATTTAAAAATATAGACCTGTGCCCTAAACTAATTATGTCAGAATCATATTTTGAATGTAAGAGAATTCTATCACTAACGTTTTGCTTTCTTCAACTGTCATATATTCATTCATGTTATCAGTGAAAGACAAGTAAAGATTGTTGAGTTTCTCTACTTTCTTATTGAAGCTTATCACCGGTCGCACCATTATGGTGGGAGAAACAAACGAAAATCAGTCTTTTGCTTACGTGAAGTAATATATCATTCTGAACGCTGACCAAATAAATTTTAAGGTCATGCAAGACAACAAGATGTAAATAAACAATTCATACACGCTGACCTTTTAACTGAAGATGTATCATTCATAATGCGATATAAAAATGCTTAACTTTCACACGGCTCTTACCAGCCTAATAAAACTGCAAACCTATTTAAGTGTGATTAGGAACGGGGTTGTTCAAAGTCAGCTGACTGATGTTAGTGATGTACTCCTCCTACATTTCGCTTATACTCCTATGCTGCTGAATTTCTCACATTAATTGTTTTCACATCTGTCGTCTCAGTCTAATTATCCTCAAGCTGACCATAGTCAGTTCTTATATACCCAAGATGTTAGTTGGTTGATGACAATCTGCAAAAAGCCTTGCACAGCCTAGGTTTTGGACTTGTTGACATTCATCAGCTTCGCATATCTGCAACCTCCATGGAACTGATGTCCTCTATGAGATTCGAGCCCGCATCGCACTGCGCTGCAGTCACGGACTTCAGCACTGAGCTATTCGGGTCGCGGTTGTCTTCCTTTAGGGCTGAGTTCCATACGGTGGTTGATCACCGATGAGCAACCAATTTCATGGTTTTCAGTTCTGAGTGCTGACTGAATTCTAACCATGGCTTCGGAATATGACTACCAAGCTAGGAGGATAACCGTCGCGGTGCACCTCGATGGATAATAGGTGGTTGAAAGCGATCGGCAAGAAGCTCCGCTGAACTTAGGTTTAGTGCTTTTGGACACTCGTCTGCTTGGCACCCCTGCAACGTCAACAGACCTGGTGTCCCCGTGAGATTCAAACTTTCTGCTTCCTGCTAAATGCCTCCAACCAACTTACTTCCATCGAATCTATTGCGATAGTGAGCTCCTAGCTTAGTAACAAATGGTCGGCAGAATTTGATCAGCACTCAGGACTAGACAACATGAGATAGGTTGTTCTTCAATGACCAATCAGTGTATGCATAAAAGACATCTAGCTTGCGTAATCACGATTTACTATACTTTCCACAACATATTCTGATAAACAGTATCTAGTACTGACGAGTCATAATTAATAACCATGACACTTCAAGTAACTAGCTGTAATTTTTATATTATTTGCTATTGTTAATTGAAAAAATTTCCTGTTGACTGAAGTCAAACTTCCTTCTAGGTAGTTATTATACCTGCAAATATCATTGTACAATAATGAAGCCTATTGTTGTGTTCCAACTTGATTCTATGAAACTTGTGATTGTTCTATGTTGTCTAAAGCAAAGACTGGAGTTTCATTATGATGATCTTAGATTGAAATTCGAAACATCAGTATTATTATACAGAATATTTGTAGATTGTTTTCAGTTTTTCTCAGGTAGTGGAAGCTGTTGAAGCTCGTATCACCAACTAATATGGTTGTCAGGAATCTGCAGAGAAGTCCTAAACCTGTTTTTTTTATTACTGTCCATCCTCTGGAAAGTGTTTTTATAACCTTCGAATAACTTTAGTCTGTCTTAAGAATTCTAACTCATCATTGCACTGTAGTAAGAAGCATTAGCTTTGATGAAGTCACACCGCAATTAACCTCCGGTGTGATTAGATTCACAAAAGGGACCATTTAGTGTACAGTGAACATCACTAGGTTATTTTGCTTTAGGTATTTATGAATTCCAATTGATTTTGGAATTTGCTAACTCACACAAATCTGAGATCCAGGGTTACCAACTTTAGTGCCTAACCATGAAGTAAGCAGCCGCTTAAATAGGTGCCTAAAATTGACAGAAAATGTCCATCGCACTTTTGTACAAATTAAAGGAAGATGAAGAATGCTTACCATTAGGCCTCAAAGTTAAGTGTATTGAAACATGTTTTTTAAGACTCTTAACGGTCGTGAGGTCAACCATAAAGTTATGGTCACGCACTACCAAAACTTCTAAACCAGGATGAAACTAATTCCAAGTACTTCGTGGTTCCATATGATTTCTCCAGGTAACCTTATTTCTTGATGAATACAACCTGTGAATCATTTAGGAATACAAAGGGCATTCCTTCAGCTTTTTTACCTACGTGGGACAAAGCTGAAGGTATTTTCGAATTGAAGTATTGATATGATTTACTTCTTGAGCAGTTTCTTCAGTGAAATACAATTCATAAAGTATGCAATAAACACACAACAACCGTCTTCTTGTTCACTATCGTTGATGGTCTAAGAACACACTAGTGTGCATAAACCTGAAACTGAGTGTTAGGGAGTCAGTCCTGAGAAATGGAATTATATAGTCTTCATGAATTGTCGAAATTTTTTCGAATTCAGCTTTGGTCAAGGATTTAAGTTGCATTTGAAACAGCCAGTAAACGTTTGAAATCTAGGTGAAGCTCATTTTTTACAATAAAAGTTGTATTCTGTCCTGTTTACCCTAAACTGAAAGACTTCACATAGCTAGGAAAAGGAAATCTCAACAAACTTTTTACTACAATTCAAAAACTAAGTTAAATCATACCGTTAGCTAAATTAAGGAGTGAAGTCTTCAAATAGCCAGTCTCTTTTACCATTAAATAAAATTGAACCTTGCGTTTCCATTTTAAATTTGCCTATTCTAAATTCCAAGAAGTGACGTAACATCATTTGTGTGGGATAAAGTTAGCGAGGGAACTCGTTGATTTCAATGAGATCGAAGTAATGACAGCACTTATTTACGTTTAGTTTTTATTGTTTTTCACTGACAACTCCAGGATAGATGTTTCGTCATAATCGCTGTAACTGTTGGGTGATAGGTTGACGATAATTAGTCAGGCAATCAATTTGCGTCTTTTTATAAACACATGAAGATCCTAGGCTTTAAAACTTCGAGCGATTCCAATCTTCTTGTACGACGGATATAATTAATATTGCACTTATGGCATGGTGTTTCGCAGACTAAATTATTTTGCCTGATAAAATTTCTATGAACTCATAGACAACCTTGTCTTTTTTGATTAATTTTTCAGTTTCTAAAGAAACTTTGAAATCCGTATCTTAATTTCTCATGTCCTTTCTTCGTTTGTTGATAGTTCAGTGCTTTTTCAGACTGATGTAGTTGTGCTTCACTTAATACTGTCGTTGTTAACTTATTCTTTACTAAATGTTCACGTAAATTTTCCAAAGCACTATTTGAGGATATTAACAAAGTGAAACGGATTTGATTTGACTAGACACCAGGACACACTAAAAATCAGATCAATTTCATCTCAATCTCAAGAAAAGGAAGAACCAGCCTACTAGACACAAGATCACGATGAGGAGCAGATATAGGCTCAGACCACTCACTATCTAGTGCAACGAACCTTTAAAATCAAGTTGGAAGCCTTCAAATCACGGAAGTTGGTGATAGACCGCAGTTCGAGTCCAACACCCAGAACAGAAAATGAACTGAAGGATGAAACTACGAAGGAAATCTTGTTAACCATCAGGACAAAGTGAGAGGTATTGCGCAACATCCCTGAAGGAACCTGCGTGAAAAATCCCTGGAACTGTGTGGAATTGAAGTGGAAAGAAACCTGCATAGCCGTGTTAGGAAGGAAGAAGAAACGAGACAGGAAAAGGAATGGAGCTCTGTGATCACATGAAAGTTGATAGAGGAGGTAGAGACAGATGGTTAAGCAGAAGATGAACCAGTTCAGTGCAGTGCAGCGACGAACAACGAAAAGATGAACTGAAGACAACCTAACCTATGAAACATTACGCTTGACAATGAAGTGAAGAAGAGTGCATGGAAGACAAAAGACACTTCAGCAACACACTGGCAAGTGAAGGGGAACAGGCTACAGGTTGAAGAGACCTGATGTTACCAATAAAAGACAGTGGAAAAAATCTAGTTGAGAAAGAGGAGGAACAAAGGAAACAATGGGTTGACCATTTTGAAAGCATCTTGAATCGAACACCATCTGCAGCTCCTCCAGAAATACCACCAGCAGCCCAGTTGCAGAACCGTCAGTGAACACAAGCCCTCAAACTAAGGGGGAAGTGAAGTCCTGAATGCAGTATAGTTGCTGAAATCCGGGAAAGCAGCAGGACCAGTCGGAATTCCTCCACAAGCACTGAAAACAGACGCCGAGACAACAGCGAACATGCTCACACCACTATTGCAGAAGATTAGGAAGGAAGAAAGGAAGGAGAGAAGGAATGTAAGGCGCCTACAGATTGATTTGAAGAAGGGCTACCTTATCAATGGGCTCCCAAAGGAGGGAGAACTAAGTCATTGCAAGAAGTGGCACGGAATCATGCTCCTTTGCCTGTCACCTCAAACTAAATATTATGCCACATCATCCGGCAGAGACTTGACATTGCTCTGGATTCGAAATTACAACCCCAACAGGCTGGCTGGTTTCAGGAAAACCAAATCATGTACAGATCAAATTACATTGCTACTCTACGCGTCATCACCGAACAGAGTGTAGAATGGCAGTCAACAATACCCATACCTCTACTTCAGCGATTTTGAAATGGACTTTGACAGTGTCGACCGTGAAGTAATTTGGCAGGCGGCTGCTTCAACTCTACAGTTTTAGTGTCGCAAACCTTTATCAACCTCGTTGAGCAGCCATATGACGACTCCACATGTCGAGTGATTCAAAATAGGAAGGTGAGGGATGCCTTTGATGTGAAGACAGGAAGGAGTAAGACAAGGCTGCCGCCCACTGTCACTGACGATCTTCCTGATTGTGGTTGACTGGACTAGGTCATGCAGCAGACCGTGAGGAGCGGAAAGATAGGCATACGCTGGCTGATACGATGAAAAGGCCTTAGAAGACTTGGACTTCGCCGCCGACGATGAGTCGTGTCTAATGTCTTCTGGAACAAACTCGAAGATATACAGATGAGAACCAACAAGTTGACAAAAGAAGTGAGAGGATGCAGCGAAGACGGGACTTCAAGTGAATGTAGAGAAGACAGAGGTGATGAAAATACCGAACCAACAACAGCATCAACAACAAGCATCATTTACCAACAACGGGAGAAAAGTAAAAGAAGTAGTCTGTTTCACCTACCTACCTGGGCAGCATCGTTCCAACTACAGTTTCCACAATTAGGATATCAAAGCAGCCAGGATTCGAAGGACAGTAAGACAGGCCTTCATGCCTTAATCTGAAATCAGTGTGGAGATCTGCTGCATTCAGCATGAATAAGATCCTGATTCTCAACCTTAATATCAAGTCAGTGCTCCTAATTGATTCAGAAACGTGAGGGGTTACGAAAGACATTTCCAACAATCTACAGACTTTCATCAACAACTGCTGCCTACACTCACTCGATACTGAAGATCGGATCAGATGGTCAGAATAATAAGAATAAACAACAAGAAACTCTGATCTGACAGCGAACCAACTAAGAACACATCGCCCAACAAATATGTAGAAAAAATGGAGATGGATTGAACTGCACATACACTGAGAAGACCATTTGGGACATCGCGCGTTAGACCAAACTCTCGAGTGGAATCCAAAGGGGAAACGATTAGTTGAGCCTCCGAGACGAGGATGACATGGATGAGATCATGTGAGGAAGAAATGAAAGCTTCTGGACAGTCGTAGAGCCGGGTGGCAAAAACCACAGAAAACAGAGTGCAATGGAGACGTGCAGCTAAAGCTCTATGTTCCACTAGGAACCCAAGTGACAAATAATAATAATACAATTACTTCTTACTTTTTAATGTGCTTTTTCCGCATTTATATCTTTTAATCTACGAATCCCATAGAAATTTAAATCACATCACTTCACAACATCTGCCTAATCTGATATCTAGTGAGCTGGCTGAAATTTTAGACGTGTATTAAAATTTGTAAATTTTCTGCAGTTTGCAACACAGGATTTCATTTACGTTAGAAGATGAAACATTATTTGGTTTGAATCTAGAACTTGCATACCAATTTTGTTTACCCATACCCTCAAACTCAGTGATAAAGGCATTTTAATTCACTTACAAACTAATTAGGTTTTATAGTTTTCATCCTTCCATCAATAAGTAAATTTTTACATATCCATAAGAGATGTCGAACCACTCCTATTACACTTGTTAGGTGTTGATTCAATAAACAAGGTTTCAATTTTAAATTTCTAGTTTCACTTATTCAAATCGTAAGTGATGGGTAATATGCATAGTTCAACAGTAATTCCAAGATAAACAAAGATCGCCTTAAAATTTTACTTTGCCTTTATTTTGCAACTGAAATGTTCATATGGAAATATCTGATAGGATCATAGAATTAGTGATAATAAGAATGTGGAAATCAAAGACTCTTTTACCTAGCTGCATTGTCACTTGAAGGTTGATCTAAAAATGTACTTCTTGAGATTAACTTTTTTTACATAATGAAACATATAGCAGCAAAAATAGTTGCATAATGGCGTAAGAATCAGAAGTAAATAGTTGACAGTTCAATATTGTAACAATGAATCGGTACCCGATTGACCATAAACTTTTAAATTAAACTAATTATACTAATTAAAAAATGAATGAAGTAGTTACTTCAAATAATTTAGGTCAATTTTTAACCATTTATTCTAATATGTTTCACAGTTCAGTCAATGTATGCTTATCAGTAATTTTACTGTCCAAAATTTTTCTTCTGGTAAAAGGGTAAAACCTCGAAAGCGCAATAGAATATTATTATTCAACCGCAATTTATTTATCAAATGTATAACGCTGTGACAGTATTGTTTATTAAATAACCCTTAAGTGACGTTTCATGTTCCATATACAGATGACGTTTACTCCACAGTTCTGATGGATGACTGATACAATTATAATTCTCTCATGCTTTGTGCCAATACTGTAGACGTTTCCACATATGACCAATGTCTTATGTATATGCAAAGTTGACTTATTTCCAACCACTACTTCATTTCATATTGGATTCATTTTGATTACGACTATTCTTTAAGTTTAATCTGCAAGCTGTAATTTCCTACTTGACTTCCAATCGTTATTTTATAATTACATTCATCGGCTTAAATCCGGAAAGATTCTAGTGTCACTAATAAGAAAACCTTCTCATTAAAATAATTTCCGTTTCCATTATTTTTCAGCCCAAACATATGGAATAGGAGTACATCATCACATGTCTCAGGTATCTGGAAAATTCTGCCACGCTTGTCTTAAGCAAAGAGAGAAAAACAGAGCCATATGGATCATTTTTCAGGGTTGTAGATTTACCAGTAAATAATATAGCCAAAAGTGAGATATATCTGATAAAGGCAACTGTAATGGTACGACTGTTACTCAGTATAATACCTTCTATTTCATGTTAACCATTTTAGTAATATGATTCATCACGCAAGAGAAAAGTACTTAACAATTGAATCCTCTCATAACTTCGAATACGTACGACAACTTAACCTAGATAATTTTGTTTCGAATCCTCTTCATTTCTCATTCTCGTGAATGAATGCCATTTCTTTGGATCCCATTAAACTAGAGTGGCTTTTTTACACAAGACTGCATTTTTGTGCAAAGTAATTCCAAAAATGAATTTATCAAACCATTACTTAGTAGTTTGATAAAAAGGTTGTCATTTTTTCTTGCTCTTGATTCTTTCTACTATCTTTATGTAAAACTGAACAGACTGTGATGTATGAAGTTATGTATGCATCAATTTTTACTCACTAAATATCTCTTTGTAGATAAAACTAGTCAGGCAAATATTCTTGAACTTTTTGGATAACAAATTGATAAATTTATAAAATTGGGCCGTGAACTTTGAATTCTTTAATACATATCACGTAAATTTTAAATGATTCTTTTTATAGAGTGCACTTGATGAATCCATAGAGAGACCAGTGAGATTTCTCTGAGCAGCTTTATAAGGAGACGAAGATTATAAAAACATATTGTGTATTAGCGCAACAAATTTCAAGCAGTTTGATCACATATGAACTTGCCAAACTACTTATATGACAGTTTACGAAAAGGTTAAGTTAATTTGGTAGGCAGCATAAGGATAGGAAGGGCAGAGAAAAAAGTCTAAAACACATCACTCAGCGTGAAAGTTACGATGGGTACTACCTAAGTAGGTTCAGCAGAATCACAAACTGTTTTTACATAAATAAAGAGGGTTTGAATATAAGGATGGTCAAAGCTGCAATAAATTTAGGCACTCAATCCTAATTGCTTTTGTGCGATACTTTAAAAGCTTTTTTGATGTATATTCTGTGACGTGTTTCTGGTATACGTTTAGCGGTAAGTGTAGATGAAATTTTTTCACCTGCTCTAATTAAATCTGCTGAAGTCATTCATAAATGTTCAATAATCCTTAACTGCGCATCACGATTACTTCTCCCTATTTGTGTTCATACATACATGTTAACTGATAAACGCAATGGGATATGCTGCAATCGTTTATCTTTTGTTTTGATTTGAGTTGTCTTCTTTGTGGTGACGAACTGGGCTGCTCAATATGTTTCACAGATAGCTGATCTAAGAGACTTATTGTCTAAGTCTGTGGCTCTGTTGAACCATGTGTCATTGTCAAACCTGAAATCGTTATGGTTATATTTTATAAAACCGAACCTAGAATGTAATCGAGATGTTTTCTAGTAATAAACATCACATAGCATAAATGTTTTTATGTTACACCGTCGTTGATTGAGCCGAATTGATAGGTCTCTGTTGGCATATGGGCTCCTGTGTAGATGCATCAATTCGGACTTGGAGGCGATTGCTCCAAACTCCAGAGCGTTATCCACTACACCACCGAGTTACGATAGCCATTTTTGCGCGACCGGTAGACTTTAAGTATAATTGTCTTTATATTATACCGTCGTTGACTGGACCGACTTGGTCGGCGTAGTTGTTAACGCTCTGGCGTTCGAAACGTTCGCTCCCGAGTCCGAGTCCAGTTGTGAACAACGTCACTCACTGGGAAGCAGGTACATCTAGCTGACGAGTCCTAAATAGGACCAAATGCGAATCCTGGATTCCACTGCTATCCAGTATACATCGTTCTTTAAACATCAGACTTTAAAAGTGTGAAGAATAGAGCAAAATAACAAAAAAATCACTTTTATCTAAGCAGTATGTGAACTTAAGTATGAAGTTGGTGCTGACGGCATTATTTAGAAAGATTATGGAGGTCATATAATCAAACCACTCAGCTCATTGAAGACGAGACAACCGAAGCTTCAAGTCGATATTCATGACAAACTGGCGTCAGTTGGAGAACCACTGAAAACCTGGGATTACTAGGTAGGCTTTTCATCCTACCATGGGGCTCCTCAGTAGTGCATACAAATACGTCAGCTGGGATAAACCTCAGGAAATTCAGATTTTATTCCAAGCATGTTGTTATTGATTATCTGATTCGGAATCCAATGGCATATATTTTCCTACTCCATCAGTTCGCAATTTAGCCCAGCCTTAGTCCAATGTCATCGATGAGTTCTTCTTCACATGTTCGACTTGGTTTCCCCTACTAGTCAGGATTTCTCATCAGAACTTTGAGGAATTTTATCTGGAAGCAAGTCCCCAATGAGCACTGAATAGTAGTTCACTTGGGGGTTTTGTGGGGATATATTCCTTTCTAGTTGGTATTCACCACGAACCGACATCAATCAGAGAACTCTTAAAAACATCGAAACAATGGACAAACTGTATTCCTGTTTATAAAAGCCTTTAAATTGTTACTAGTTGACATGTGAACTTCATTAATTTAGCTGTATCGTGATGCCAAACTCATTCATTTCTGTCTCCATTCGGAATGAATTTCAAAGCTGTAAACCCGTGGCATTCTGATAACCATTTATTTCAAAATCTTTATCAGCCTTTTAAAAATACTGCAGTAAAGTCTTATCTTTGTTGTTACTGTTAATAAATCAACAGAACAGATAATTTTATAGTCACACCATGAAATATACCGTAAGATTGCGTACAACCTAATCTCAGACAAGCTCATATTCTTTCTTCGCTTAGGTTTCATGATGTTCACTTTGTGCATATTATTTACCAAAACGAAATGCGACAGTACCGATCGACAGAAATATCATTGACACATTATTTTTGGGCGATAAATATATTTACGGTCTGTAAAGTAAAAACGTCAGCTAGGATAGAAGAAATAAAAGTGGAAATAGAGGCCGACTATATGACAATTAGAATGTCCAATGAAGACTAGACTGTTTGACAGTAGACGAAATGGCATAAAGATTAGTAATTTAACAGAGCACAGAGTTAACCTTTAACCTTAATAACAATAAAACTTACCAACAAATCTTAAATTGTTCACCCTTTTTAATGATAAAAACATTTATATACATACAACCGGGTCCTGAGTGCATACTGCCGAAGAGTCCCATACTAGGACGAAGTAGCTATTCAGTCCTCCAAGATTTTCAATGGTTCCTCAACTGACGTCTGTCCATGATGAGTACTACCTCTTAATTGAAAATCCCCATTCATCTCAAAAATGTATATACATATGTTTTTCCCTGTAGTGATGCAAGACGGCTGTGTTTTAGCAGACAGGTATTAGTATTACTGACACCAGCTGATGATTAAAGGTGAAACGAAAACCTCAATAGCGACAAGATACAAAGCAGTTTCCTCCAGGTTGCCTGGACATCGAGCCACTTTTCAGTTACCTCGCATCAACAGATATATACTTAGATATTGCTTATCTGTTGATTAGTAGGCGATGTATCCCCCCAAAAATGACAGGAAAGTAACAGTCTTTGTCTTGAAAAATTAACACTGGTAATTTGTCAGGTAAATAATGCAGAAAAACAGTGGTCAAAATAACACGAATGTTATCAAGAAAAATCAACATCAAAAACGTAAATGGATTGGACGGATAAAGCCTTTTCCCTTTGAAACAACACACGGAAATTGACATTACCTACCTATTTACAAAGCGGAAATCAGTGCAGCTAAGTGAAATATGTATGAAATACGACTGTGAAACTTGAATAAGAATAAAAATCAAGTTTAACCTTTTTATGCGATTTTGAAATAGCTCTGTTGTGAAAAACTAACAATTGTTAAAGTCTTGGGATTCAAGTCAGTTGAAAATTTACTTGTGCTGTTGGTATTTACTCTTCCGTTGCATCTTAACTAGTCTCCCTTGGGTTTTCTGAAACATATCATTTTTGTATAGTGAACTGTTGCTGGTGTAGCAAATACAGCATTTAATCGTTGTTTTGTACGGTAGTAAATTGCTAGGGTATATTTTAGCACATGCTGTGATTCATTTAGCGTTCACTAGTGTGAAGATCAATCTTAAGTTTCCTGTCTTCACCTTTCGTACAGAAAAGCCAGATTCATACTTTATTTTGCATCAGCTTGTAGACTCTCAAGTTTTAGATGCTTAAATTTCAGTCACGACTCCTTAGTATGACGTATGTACGACTTCTTAGGAGAAAAACCTTTTTGTGCATGAAGTTTACATTGTTGTCAGATCCATAATCAAATGTTTACCTGGGGTATCTACCTTCCAGAAAAGGTTTGATTATTTGTATGAGATAGTTGTTAAACGGTTGGCATCTTCAAACACTTGATCATTGGTAGAAAATATTACAGGCAGTAAAAGATATTTTGAACTAATTATCTTGGCGGCCACTTGAATCTTAGGCTACCAAATTTATCCATCCAACATTTTTGATTAAATTCTTTCCTTTTAATTTGTTTTAATTATTTATATATGTCCTCTGAATATATCATTTATTGTTGCACACTTTTAAATTGTTTCCAACTGTTCATTACTCGAGTCAATAACAAAGCAGAGGAAAACTGTTACGTTATATGGAAATTAATTTTTCGGTGCAAAAAAGTATTTCGTATTTCTAGCCGTCAGATCCTTAGCTTGAGTTACAGATTTTTGCACCGTGTGAGTGAACCACCATCACCAAAATTACGCTTGCATTTCTGTTGATTTTTCATCATGGACCGGATACCCATCTAGAACCAGCTGGTTTTTATAACATCATTACGTCGAATACCGTTATTATTAACATCATTTCAATTCAAAAACCGTTTCGTCCGAAAGTACTGTTCTGAAACTGAATTTGTTTAAAAATTGCATGCTGAGAATTTCATAATGTTGTACATATTGTTTGAAATTAAGCGATTATTATTATTATTACAAGTGCTAGGCTGTCTTATGTCAAGTGACCAAAGAGAATGAAAAATGGTCACTTTCCAGATCGATTTGTCTAGTTAGCTATTAAGTAGACTAAAGAAGGTCGTTTTCCTACTTACATCAAATCTGATCAAATCCATGATAATAAGAAAGGCATGGTTGTGAGAAAATGACTTTTTTCGTATCAACTAATATTCGGACGATAATTTATTTAAGGTTAGAATATTAAGCAAATATTGTTTCCTTTCCTGATTTGCATTTTTATATTCCTACACACTGTCCGGTGGAATATCCAAAGTAGACAATTATCGATTTTAACGTTAAAATGTCACTGGCAAAAGAATAACAGTCGACATATTCTAGTTTGCGTCAAGAAGTACATATCAACTCTAACAGCATATATACTTCAGTGTATATACTGGCAGTAAGAAGTGATGTTTCAATTCCATTGATTTAGTTGCCTGTTCTTGAACCAGGTTTGAACGTGGCTCCTACCACTAAGATGTGAGCAGCTAGGTAGTATAACAAATCCTCACACTACTCGTTGCCTACTTCATGAAAGTGCACGCGGTCACTGAGAGAATTTCAATTTATTGAAACTGGCAGGTGATAGGTTAGATCTATAAGATGTGGTTTTATTCAGATATGATAAAACAATAATGAAAGAGTGATAAGCATAGTTTGGTTTGCCATTCTCAGAAATGTTATATGACAAAAATCAACTGCGTCTTAATTGTGAAAAATCAGTGGATGACTATTTTTTACACAATCACACCAATACTTCAGATTCTGTCCTTCATATGAACTAATTTAAAATATGAAATTAAACATAACAGTTAACACTAATTAGATAATTTACTCTTCAATGGAAATGTTACTGGTTTTAAACGCATCATCTTAAGCGACTACTTTTTAAAGACAAATAACATCTATCTCACTTCAGTACCATTCACTGAATGAAAACTACAAAATGATAAATGGAGTATTGTCAGTACTTGGGACCAGATAATATGAAACTAATTACTCTTCAGTGACCAGCCGGTGTAAGTAAACTAGTCCTACAATAAGTCAGTCTTTGCTTGGATAGCTAATTGGTGGCGTGTTTGATTGCAGAAGTTGTTAACGCGGATTCGAATCACAAAAGAGACATCCGTTACCTCTGTGATTGCAGACATATCCTTTTGGCTAGTGCCAAAACCTAGGTCTTTGGCTTCCTGACAAATTGCTTCCAGGTATCTAATAAAACTCTTTTGTTCGCATTCTTAAGTCAAGGCAAAGCGAAATTTCTAAGCATATTCCTCGTGTTTTATAACTACCTTGGTTCTCATAATTTCAGAGATAGTTGTTGATGATAGTGAAAACCACTGTGAAAAGATTTTATCCATAGATATAACACATAAAGTCACAGGAGTTTAAATTCAGTAATTTCATGTAAATTTTGGTTTAACTGAAGTGTTGATATGAGAAAATGTTTCTTAATCTGTTCATCCTGTCATAATGGAAGTAGGTTTATACACTTGGTAGCTTTGAGGGAATTTGAATTGCTTAAAAGTATGGGTAAACACTAAAGCGACCAAGTGCAGGAGAAAATAAGTACGTGGACATTAATAACGCGGTGAGATACATGGATTCGATGCAAGTAGTGACTGTTCTTCCTCCAAACCCTATACTTCTCTGAGCTGCGATAATCGGAAGACAAAGACCACTTTGTCATTATAAAGAAGACACTTAATTTTGAAAAAACAACATATATATACAGTTTTCACGAACGTATAAAACCATTAAATGAAAAGTTAACTTATTAACTGTAGGATGCATTGTTCAATAAGGCATTTCCAGACCATACTATGACAAGAAGCAAAACTGAAATCGAAAAATTCTAACCTAATAGTTCGTGACATAAAATGTTGAGTTCCATCTAGGCCACTTTCTGCCAAACATTAACTGGAGAGTCACGGAAAATTAACAAGCAGTAGATACGTTTTGTTATAGTCTCAGTCTCCTATTAAGCGATCATTTATAGTCATATTTAGAATCATGCTAAGGGCAAGATCCGTTTTGGAACATGAAATTAATGTCCGTTTCCTGAACAACTGTAGCTGATCTTAAAGATTACAGAAGTAGTATCCAATTTAACCTCACTGGTGGTAATAGTTTTTTGAAATCTCTTAGCCATTGCAAGAAGCATCTTCGGCATGCCCACTACTTGAAGACTGTTGTTTGTAAAGTAGCAACTGGTTGCAAAACATTTCAAAACAATTCCTTTCATCTTAGACTCAATACAAAGCGAAATGTCTTTCTGTTTTTCCAGTGTGCACCTATTCATGTAACCTCGACTGGTTGACTAGTTCACTAGTTACTAGCCGGCCCTAAGCCAGGGTAAAGAGAGAAAGTTAGGCATAGGGCTAGCAACTCTACAACGGAAAACCAATCTAATCGCTAAAGAGACTTCACAGCACAAACAAGATATAAAAAATAAAAACAATACTATTCCTCGCTGGAATCGGAGAGGCGAAATGACGCCAGTTGGTGAAAGCCTTCGGGAAGCCAATTGGCCGATGTTTCTTCCCTTCTGTCGATGAAAGCGAAAGTAAACGTGAGAACACGGAATGTCCGCACTGTGTTTGAACCTAGCAAGGCAGCCCAGATTGCAAAGGAGATGAGAAGGTATCACATTAAAGTGTTAGGAATTTTGCGAAAGCAGGTGGAATGTAAGGGACTCACCGAACTGCCAACTGGAGAATCAATAATCTACTCCGATATTGTCACCCAGACGATAACCACGAGCATACTGAGTTATGGAGTGGCTATGATGGTGTCTCCAAGACCATCGAAGGCTCTCATACAGTGGAAACCAATCTCCTCCAGGATCATAACATAAAGGTTCAACTCAAAAGGGAGGAAAGTCACAATAGTACAAAGCTACACAACTACAAATAATGCGAATCAAGAGAAGAAGGATGAATACTACAGACAACTGAAATCAGCACTAGACAAGACCTCATTTGGCGACATCAAAATTCTAATAGGCGACATGAATGCCAAACTGTGAGCGGACAAGACAGGAAGGGAACTAACCATGGGTCGAGAAGTGCTCGGTGAAATGATAAATGAGAATGGAGAGTTGTTTGCAGAATTCTGTGCATTCAACGATTTGGTGATTGGAGGCAGTGTGTTCAAGCACAAGGATATCCACAAAGCGACATGGATTTCACCAGACACCAGGACACTCTACACCAAAAATCAGATCGACTCTGTCTCAATCTCAAGAAAGTGGAGACGCAGCCAGCCTACTTGACACAAGGTCAAGAAAAGGAGCAGATGTAGGTTCAGACGACTTCAAAATCAAGTTGGAAGCCTTCAACTCAAGAAACATGGATACTGGAACTCTTTGAAAGCTATGTGGAAAGAAACCTGCATAACTGTATTAGGAAGGAAGAAGAAATAAGATAAGAAATGGATCTCAATGGACACATGGGAGCTGATAGAGCAGGGAGAGGAGGATGGTGAAGCAGAAAAGGAATCAGTGCAAGGATGCTCAAAGAGAGGAGGAACTGAGTACAACGTATGAAACATTACACTGGACAAAGAAGTGAAGATCGCACGCAAAGACAAAAGACACTCCCACGACACATTGGCAAGTGAAGCAGAACAGGCTGCTGGTAGGAGAGACAGAGAACTGACAACATTGTGTCAAATAACGAGGTTACTACTGAAGATAAAAGAGATCAACACAGATGAAACTAATGAAAGATGACGAAGGAAAACTAATTAACAAAGAAGAGAAACAAAGGAAACGATGGGCTGGCCACTTCGAAAAGCTCTTGAATCGACCATCACCTGCACTCCGTCCAAATATACCACAAGCAGCCACAGAACTACAAGTGAACACAAACCCTCCTATGAAAGTCGAAGTCCCGAACGCCATAAATCTACTGAAGTGCGGGAAAGCAGTAGGACCAGATGGAATCCCACCAGTAGCAATGAGAGCGGACACAGAGACAACAGCGAACATGCTCACACCACTATTGCAGAAGGTCTGGAAGAAAAAGGTACGTACCTGCTGATGGTCTGAAAGAAGGGCTGCTTTGACAAATTTCAGAAAAAGGACGACCTAATTGTTTGCAAGAACTGGCGTGGAATCACGCTCCTATCTACCCGTAGCAAGCAAAATATTAGGCCGCATCATCCTGTAGAGACAAAAAGATGCGCTGCATTCAAAACTATGGACAGAACAGGCTGGCTGGATTCAAGAAGTATAAATCATATACGGACCAAATTGCAACGCTACACTACGCATCATCATAGAACAGAGTATAGAATGACAGTCAACCCTCCAACTCAACTTCATCGACTTTGAAAAGGCCACTGACAGAGTCGACCGACAAGTAATTTGGCAGGAAGCTGCTTCAACACTACGATTTTAGTGCCACAAACCTTTATCGACCTCATTCAACAACCATATGAAGACGCCACATGCCAGCCAAGTAATTCACAATGGGAAGCTCACTGATGCTTTTGAAGTGAACTGAAGACAGGAGTGAAACAAGACTGTCTACTATCACCCGTGATATTCCTGATTGTAGTGGACTGGATCATGCAACAAACAGTGAGGAGTGAGAAGAGGAGGATACGCTAGGTGGACCGGGAAAACATCCTAGAAGGTTTGGATTTCGCCGATGACTTGTGTCCGATGTCACACGAACATGGAGATCTACAGGCAAACACTAACAAGTTAACAGAAGTGTCGAGGCAGTGTAGCGAAGACGGGACTTCAAGTGGACATAGAGAAGACAGAGGTGATGACGATACTAAACCAAGAGCACCACCAACAACAAGAGGCTCCAGTCAGCATTAGCAGAAGAGACTTCAAGGAAGTAGCCTCTTTCACCTATCTGGGCAGCATCATTTCAAATGCAGGCGGTGGTGGTACAGACGAGGACGTCAAACCAGCCAGGATCGTAAAAGCAAGACAGGCGTTCATCAACCTGAAACCAGTGTGGAGATCTACTGCACTCAGCATAAAGTGTGAACAAGATCCGGATTTTCAACACCAACGTCAAGTCAGTGCCTCTGCATGGCTGAGAGACTTGACGCGTTACGAAAGGGATTTTCAACAAACTACAGACATTCATCAACAACTGCCTACGCTTGGTCGGTACTGAAGATCAGATGACCAGAATACTAAGAATAAGCAACAAGGAACTCTCACCGGGCAACGAACCAACCAAGAAGCTGTCTCTGAACAAATAAGCAGAAGGAATTTGATATGGATTGGGCATACACTGGGAAGGCCGACAAGGTACATCACGTACCAGATCAGACCCTCGAGTGGAACCGAGATGGGAAGCGACGAGTTCGGCTTGCGAGGTGAGGGTGACATGGGAGAGATTGTGCGAGGAAGAAATGAGAGCTTGTGGGCTGTCGTGGGGCAATTTTCAAAAGATTTCAGAGGACGGGGTGCACTGCAGAGGGGCTACTGAACCCCTATGTTCCATTAGGAACCCAGTTGACAAATAAAGAATAATAATATAACCTATTATGTATTCCTACATGTCATTGTTTAGCATTAACATTTACAGGTTGTATTCAATCTGCGAATACTTTTTTATAACTCTCAAAATAATCACCTGAATTTCTAGTTATAACAAGCAGGCACAAAATCTCATTTAAAAACCAGGCATTTTTATTTGCGTTCTTAAATTTAGAAAATGAGAATCTATTATTACACTATTTAGTTGTCTTAGCGCATAGCTGAGTTACTTATCATATACTGATCATTCATTCGCCACCTCAGAGTCAGACAGCTTACAACAGCATAAAGTGCTGTTAATTTACTACTATAAAGTGTGTAATTCAGAATATACAGTGTTTCAAAGTGTATACGTGCATTTGAAATACGTACGCAATTCTTCATTAACATCATCCTTAGCATCAACAAGAGCCTTCAATCATAGTATGTTCACTAGTACTGTTTCTGTGTTTCAGAATTATACATTTGTGGAAAACAAGCAATTAGGTCTGGTGAAAAATTGCCATTTTTCCCTAACCTCAACCAGCTAGCAAAAGATTATCTTGAAACCTATGAGAAAACGTTAGTTTACATATCTCTTACAAGACATGAATTAAGTTAATGAATCCACTAAACGCTCGGTTTTTTCCATTTACAGATTTCAGAAGTGTGTATTATTGTGAAAGAGAAAAGTTTTTCGCATCCATCGTTTTCTCGAAAGTTGATAACGTATTTTACAATCACTGTGAAATAGTTGAGTGTAAATCATTCTTCCTTTGAAGAAACTATCCACAGTCAAAATCTTTGTCACAAGTGATGATATAAGTCGTTTGACCTTGAATAAAATATATAATAATTAGTTGTAACTATAGTTCACATAGCTTACTTAGTCGTTGTAACCTATTTGGATCACATATTTCAGGGATGAAGATTATATCTTCAAATTAATCGTATATGATTGAAGATCTGGAGATTGTATCAGTTATTTGAGGAGATGTCACCATTAGGTAACCGTTTGTTTGGTTTTTGAAGTTTACTGTGAAATATAAGCGGATATAACCAAGTTTAGGTACCAGTTACACATCATAAAGTGAATGAAAGTTTATTAGTAGTGCAGTAGTGATGTCCTCTACTTAAAAAGGCAAAAAGCATTTGATATAACGCTCAGCAAATATTTAACTGAAATAATACCTTAGTTGATTGGATATTAAAATGCTGAAATTTGTATGAAGTAAATGTTTACCTGTTCAGAAAAATCCAAGCCAGTCAATGATCTGACTGTTCAACGCAAAATATTCGTGAGATAACTTAATCGTAGTTACATTATTCTATTTGTTGAATCTTAGCTAGACATCTCTCAAATCACATCAAATATTTTTGTTTATAGCACGATAAAGTAATGATGGCTTTCACTTCGCCTTCTTTGGCATTACTGCATCTTTATAAGTTTTAAGCGCTACTTTTTCGTTAGTACATCCAGTACTCAGTATATAAAAAACACAGAGATCATAGACATTTCGCCAGTCAGTTCCCAGTTACACGATGTATTTCAAACTCCAACCTAGTGACTCTTATTTACTTGAAGGCCCTGAGTTCGGCCCCCTATTGGGTCACAGGTCTTCTCAGCTCAGTTCCACACGACGACGAGACACCTGTCCAGTGCTCCTCGGTTTTTAATGGTTCTCCAACTGACGTCAGTCAGTGATGAATACTTTCCTGTAATAGATGATGTATATATTATTGGGATTATTATATAAGTCATTAAGTTGTACCTCTTTATTGTCGGACTAGCGTTGAAGACACATTCAAGATTTTAACAGATAATCCTGCTCTTTGAAATGATGATTTTCACAATACGAGAACATATATCAGAGCTAAGAACAATTCTTTCCATGTACAGCGTCTAACTTATCGAAGCCAATATATTTTAGGAAATTTAGTTGTTAGGTAAAATATCCTAATATGGGTAGTGTTTACAAGATATCGTGAGATTTGAGAATATGGTTTGTGATAGGTTTATTTTATTCGAGGTAATACTGAATAAGTTATAAACTAATAAGCGGTTCTTGCTGATATTGTTGCTGTAATTGCCTAACTCAAAAAATCTTCCTACTATATGATCACATTGTTTACAAGGTTAACAATCTACCGGAAATATAGTTTTGCATAAACTGTTTGTCTTTGGATGTAAACAGTTTATCTGCAATAATTGTTTTCTGTTTGACATGAAGCGAGTAAATATTATTGCCCATAATCTAAAACAGAAAGTTATTCTAGCCAATTAGAAATGCTTTAAATGTGATGAAGGTGATTCGTCAATTTCTCATCTAATCAACAACGTTGAAAATTTTTGCTTTGAATAATTTTTCCTTCGAAATTTCCCATGATAAGTTCAATCATAATGTGACAGTGCACCTGAAGAATTGGATATTTAGACAAATTATTGAGGGGAAAATCAAAAAAACTCTGGTCTTCTTGACATTCTACACTGTAAATTCAATGAATTATTGATAGTACGCAACGGATTACTGTTTGTTTGCTGAAAATCATTTGAGTTATTACATATCAGACATTGATACTTGTGAGTGAAGACGAAAGGAATAAACATATATTATACATTTCTTTCTGTCAACAAATGCTCACAGTCAAATGTATAGATGTTAAAGAGGAATGACCGCACACTTCAGCTCTCATGTTTTCATGGACACATGTAATCATTATACTCATAGAGATCTCAGACGAGTCAAAACCGCAGAGTACATGGAAAAGAAAGATCAGATTGACATGGAGATGAAAATTCAGCCATATGACATGGAAACTGATAGATGTAGTAGTACAGTCAACGATAAATTAACCCTTCAGATAAACAGTAAACCATGGGATTCTACAGATGCAAGAATCGATCCTTATCCATGTGATCTTGACTTAGAATTATGTAACCAGTCAAACTATTTGGATGTATACGGTCCCAATCGGTGTTTAGATTATAAGAAAGTGTTATGTAGTACTTCTAGGGAATATAAACAGTTTCTTGCACCACCGCCACCACCCCAGGAATGTACACAGCGTAGAACTTCACTCCATGGCAAAACAATAACTATACGCATCAGTCGCAATGAAACCAGATATCGAAAGTTGCAAGCTAAAATTTATAATTTTCTTGAAAGGCCTAAGACATGGCCATCTGTGATATATCACGTGATTGTGTAAGTTAAATTTGATTCTTTGTTTTATAGTTACCTCGAAAACATTTCTGGGTTGCTTAACAATTGCAGTCATGAACAGTCAAAATGCAAATATCCACTGAATTCAATTCATCTCTCATTTTTGTGCGTTTTACCACTAATTCGCCTCATGCTCTGATTTTCTTATTCCCACTTTGAATGCTTCAGATAAATATGGAAAATAATATCACCCGTCTTTAAGTGATTTGTGTAGATCAGTAGCTAGATAAGCATGGTGGAATACATCTACTGGGATTCATCTTTTATGACCATAGAAGTTTTGAGATCCCTAATAAAGTAATACCTCTACAGTAGTTGCCCATTTGTATGTCAAGTCTTTGTGGATAAGTATTCGAAACCATATACTTAAGATCCCAACTCTTCATGCTGTAACCAGAGGTAGTTAGCATTCACCCATGTGAAAGTAATCAGCGAAAACACACATATGTTCCGCGGTTTGTCTAGTTCATACTAGGTTATAACTGTTGGATAAACAAAATGCACGAATCTGTTCGTAGCTAAATGAAAATAGTTACAGCTTTATATCAGTGACAGGTTCTCAGAATCCACTTTCTCATAGAATAGGGCGTAGAATGAATAATAAAAGTGCTAGTATTGAAGGTGATAGCGAATTATTCCTGCTTGCTCCAACTAGTAGTTAGGTTGTGGATGCATATTCAAAAGGTTTAAACTTTTGGCTACTTTTCTAGATTAAATTTACTTCACCAATATTCTGTACCATGAAATATAGTGTATCACCGGAGCGTCGATGTAAATCCATCAAACCTCTAAAGGACATTTTTATCCTTGTTGCAGAGAAGTGGTTAACAAGCTTAAAAAACGTGCTTTTGGCCGACATGTGTTGTGTGAAATTCCACCAAACCTAACCAAGTATGGGTAACCGGGTTGCATTGCAAGCCTTTGCAAATAAATTATAGCTCATGGTGAAGTATAACTGCCAGGATTACACTCCCTTGTATCATTATTAGTACTATTTCCATTTCATCGAGTAAAATGGTGTGAAAATAAGAGGATAGTTTATATAAACGCAGAGAATATGCAATAAGTTTGTCAAACTGTCAACTATCAAGTTAATGTTCTAGAAAACATTTTCAATGAAAAGTTTTATGTCCTCTGATATAAAAAGTGTGATTAAAAAGACTATCGACCACAAGTAAATAACATAATTGGTATTACTGATGATAAGTGACACTCAGATTAGCAAATAACTACTTTTTTCTTCAGTTAACAAGGCTTATTAAGGAAAAGACGTCCACTTGAAGTCCTTTTGCTGAGAAATTCGATTGCTAGATGTGCTTAACTGGTACACCAGGGGAAACATGATATAAACAAGCGTTGAATGTATAAAAAGTTAGGACTGTTTTCCTACAGATGCTGAGATAGTAGTCACTGCATAATGTGTTCAGCTGGCATCAATGAAAAGGAACGTTTGGCAGAAAAGTTATTCACTCATGAATTTCACTATGTGAATTTATAAGGAGTTAGAGCAACAATGAGAGCTAGATAAAATAGATCCATTTTATTTCAATGTTATTCTGTCAAGTGTTTACAAACTGAAATGTCAAAATATATGATTTGACTGATTTTACTCAATTTACAGAAAGAAAACAGAATATCTGTCAGTGGTTAGGACTCAGAAATAGTCAAAGAGAAAAAGGCAGTCATAGTGACAACACAAGGAAGTTTAACAGATGAAAATAAATTGTTAGAACTATGTACATAATCCAATAAAGGTATTCTGTAACAAAAGGACACAGAAGTATCAATCTAAATAAAAGGGCTTAACATAGTAAGATTGGGTAAGTGGATCACACCATAAGTAAGCAGTACGATCAATATGAACAGAACGTGGGATACTAATATAGGTGCAAAACTTGGGCACTGTGCTAGGATTTAATTCCATATTAGATTTGTTTATTTGATTTATAACACACAGTGATACCGTATCATTTATTTGATGACGTTTTGAGCATAAATTATTGCTCACAATCATATCAGTGTAATCACATAACTTTCAGCATCTGATTTTTCTTAGTTCTGTCACCCACCTCATATGATTTGTTTTTATTGGTAGTAAAATTTTCCGAATTTCTGGTAAAGGTACTGCGTAATTTATAGTACATGTGTTGCGTGTTGATTCGATTAACGAAGATTCAGTAATCAATCTCTCCATCTAATTGGGATAAAGCCACTGTACTTAAGTCAGTCCAATATAACCAGGTGGAAAGAGAGAGAGATTGCTGAATCTTTATTCGTCAAACCAACACGCAACGTATGTAATAGGAGTGAGACAATAACTATATCAGAGATATGGGAAATTTTGCTACCGATAAAAGCAAATCATATGATGTGACGTTACTATAAAAATCGGATGTCAAAAGTAGTTTGATTACATTGATATGATTGTGAGTAATAATTTATGCTCAAAACGTCGTCAAATAGATAATACTGTATCATTGTGTTGTAAATCAAATAAACAGATCTAATATGGAAAACCTGGGGTAACTAAATAAGAACAAGATATTCAGCGAAGAGACTTTTCAACTAATTTATTTTCAAGCTGTATAATCGTATATATATGATATTTGAAAAATTATTTCCGGTGAGGAAAACTAAGCACTGGATAATGATGATGATAGTCATAACAGAGCGGATGATGACACAGGCATTTGTGATTATGATGAAAATTGAAGTATGAGTAATAACAGAGTAGATTACTTAAGATATGGAATGGTTCATAGAAAGTATGTAACTCAGATGGCGGTGAAAAAATTGATGAAAGTGGTAAATCAATTAATTATTATGTAGTAGGACTAGACAAGTTGGTCAAGATGAAATCAATGTTTTCTAAATGAATCAACCTGACTCGGTGCTCAACTTCTTTCAGGACATTAGTAAAAACTATGGCCCGGATGTTTATAGTTTTCTAAAAAGATTAAAACAACTAAGTGAAATAACACCCGAAACTAATCAAAGTGAAGGCAGTTATAATGACAGTAATGGCGATAAATGAAGGATACAATAGTTAAATTAATAAAGGTGGGGGGAGCCAGTGGGATGGGAAAATGTTATGGCCATGATAAAAACAGTGACTGTACATACTTCATTTGTACACACAGATCAGGTTTAGTTCATCAATAGAAGTTGAAAACGAGGAAATGGTGGGGGGTTTGGGCGAATTTGATAAATAATTTTAAAGTCATTGTCTGGGTTTGTTGAATGATGGAAATTAATCAAACATTCTAGAATCGAACTTCAAACAGACTTTCTTTCACCTTTATAAAACCGAGCAAGAACATGTTCTCATATACGTGCAGAAAGCATTCTCTGGCTATGGCCGATGTACCTTGCTCCAGAAGAACTGCTGAACTGGTAAATGCATATAGAGGCGGCCAAATGAGGAAGCCTATCTCTAACACAAACAAAGAATAGGTTATGGCTGGTAAAAGTCAACTGAAGTCTTGCTGCGAAGAAAGTTCTACTGACAGAACTGCATAGACGATTCTTTAGTACATCCGATGCCAGGTCACCTTTAAATCCTAGGCTCGTGAACAATCTTTTTTTTGAGGCCGAGTGAATGACTGGTTTAGTATTTTTTCTAGCATATTTTTATTAATAAAACGGCTAGGGTAACCGTTTTCGATAAGTGTGCATTTTAAAAAAGCTCTTCATCAATGCAATCGTCACTACAGATGTTTCTTATTCGATAGCGGAGAGAGTAAATAAGCTTTCTGTGTTGATTGTATTGTACTGTATTGTGTTCAGTTTTCCTCCCGGGATATGATTTTACAAATTATATATATATATATATATATATATATATATATATATGTATATATATATACGATTTTACAACTTGAAAATAATTTCGTTGAAAAGAGTCTCTTCGTTGAATACCTTGTTATTGATGTTACAATGGGGATTAGTAAATTATTAATTAAATAAGAGTGAAGGAATGAACACTTATAGCTGATGAAGGATGATGTAGTCAAATATCAGTGAAGAAGGGTCAACAACTTCGACGAAGGTTAACAGTCACTTCCTTTTGAACACATACCTCAGGTTTAAAACTTTCGATGGCTATGGTCTTGGTAAGCTTCAGAAGAAGTGAGTCTGATACTTTGTTTATTCTTTTGAGGGAAGTGAAGACGTCTATTTGATTTTCTGTGTCAGTCAGATGCCGAGTGATTGTGCTGTTCGGTATGTTGCTTCCCGTCAGTTGTAGGCTCTTCCAAGAATGTGTTCGGAAAATTAAAGATATGCCCTTCTTTCTGTCCTTCCAATTTATCTGCTTCCGCAGTTACACGCAAATTGATGAACACAGTTAGAGATGAAATAAAAAAGAGCACCTGCCGACTTGGTTTGAAGAATTAACCTGTTTGCGAGAAACGTTCTGGCTGGTGATATCTTCAGTCGTCATCATCATAGAACAGAGTATAGAATGACAGTCAACCCTCCAACTCAACTTCATCGACTTTGAAAAGGCCACTGACAGAGTCGACCGACAAGTAATTTGGCAGGAAGCTGCTTCAACACTACGATTTTAGTGCCACAAACCTTTATCGACCTCATTCAACAACCATATGAAGACGCCACATGCCAGCCAAGTAATTCACAATGGGAAGCTCACTGATGCTTTTGAAGTGAACTGAAGACAGGAGTGAAACAAGACTGTCTACTATCACCCGTGATATTCCTGATTGTAGTGGACTGGATCATGCAACAAACAGTGAGGAGTGAGAAGAGGAGGATACGCTAGGTGGACCGGGAAAACATCCTAGAAGGTTTGGATTTCGCCGATGACTTGTGTCCGATGTCACACGAACATGGAGATCTACAGGCAAACACTAACAAGTTAACAGAAGTGTCGAGGCAGTGTAGCGAAGACGGGACTTCAAGTGGACATAGAGAAGACAGAGGTGATGACGATACTAAACCAAGAGCACCACCAACAACAAGAGGCTCCAGTCAGCATTAGCAGAAGAGACTTCAAGGAAGTAGCCTCTTTCACCTATCTGGGCAGCATCATTTCAAATGCAGGCGGTGGTGGTACAGACGAGGACGTCAAACCAGCCAGGATCGTAAAAGCAAGACAGGCGTTCATCAACCTGAAACCAGTGTGGAGATCTACTGCACTCAGCATAAAGTGTGAACAAGATCCGGATTTTCAACACCAACGTCAAGTCAGTGCCTCTGCATGGCTGAGAGACTTGACGCGTTACGAAAGGGATTTTCAACAAACTACAGACATTCATCAACAACTGCCTACGCTTGGTCGGTACTGAAGATCAGATGACCAGAATACTAAGAATAAGCAACAAGGAACTCTCACCGGGCAACGAACCAACCAAGAAGCTGTCTCTGAACAAATAAGCAGAAGGAATTTGATATGGATTGGGCATACACTGGGAAGGCCGACAAGGTACATCACGTACCAGATCAGACCTTCGAGTGGAACCGAGATGGGAAGCGACGAGTTCGGCGTGCGAGGTGAGGGTGACATGGGAGAGATTGTGCGAGGAAGAAATGAGAGCTTGTGGGCTGTCGTGGGGCAATTTTCAAAAGATTTCAGAGGACGGGGTGCACTGCAGAGGGGCTACTGAACCCCTATGTTCCATTGGGAACCGAATCGACAAATAATAATAATAATTATTGAAATTGACTTGGATCAGTACAGGCAAAAGTTCTGAATTTTTTTTTAGTAGTCCGATAAGCATTGGTCACTTCTTTTAGTTTCATTTCTTTCATTTTTTGTCCTGACTTTTTCTTCCATTTTCTGCAGTGCAACTTCTTTGTCGATTTTTAGCACATGCTTAGCATACTACATGAAAATGCATTTGTTTCTTTCACTTATGTAAGCTGAGGGAAGTTGCGAAGTCTAAGATCAGCTGTCAGTCTCCGAAGAATGCCATGGGAGGGTTTAACAGATGTCATGCCTACATGTGTTATCCCCTTGAAGAATAAACGATCTAAAAATAATTGGCTTTGATTCTGAAATTTTTTGACTAATTGGTCTTTTTCGGCAGTAAAGCGTAAGTGCTTGATAATAGATAGTGTCTAGCAGGGGAACCCAGGACGCACATTTCGTCCAGTTTCGGGCTCACCAGCTGAATTTACCTGTCCATCAGTGAGTGATATTTTTCCAATTAAGACTTGTACTTGAGACCGAATGCTTTTAATTTTGGAGCGTTATCCGTTAGAGCATGGACTCATGACAGCCATTTCTTCATTTATGGGCATAGTTTTTAGGGCGAAACGAGCCTCCTGGATTCCACTGTTAGCCACAATCCATCAATATTGTGTAATTCAAACACTGGCAATGTCTAGGCATCTATACAGAAGCCCACCATACAGTAGAAATTGATCACTTCGGTTCGCTCAACGATGGGATAAAACAAGCAACAATATTAGCCGTAAATACCTTCTACGAAACAGGGATATACAGTACTTTATGCTACACAAAATAAAAATCAGAGTGCCATTTTAACAGTTTACAAAATTTAAAATCTACAGGGCGATTAGTTCATTCAATTTCGCAATTTTTCATAATCAGCCTCAGATAACTTGAAGAAACAGTGTTTAATTAAGATCTCAACAGAGTGATATTAGACATTTTAAATAAGAGATGTCTTCACGGTTGACATGTAATTGTTAATTTATAGTTACTTTGACTTTTGAAATAACTTCACAGACACACTGAACAGAGAATTGAATGATAATTGGAAAATTATTATGCATAGGTTTCTTCAAAAGTAAAGAGGGAAAGCTGTTTATTGTAGTCTAAAACCAATGAGAACTTATGTTTGATGAAACTCATTTACTGAAGCTGCTAACAGTAATAAGGATTTCAACTAAAGTTATTAAGAGAAGATAATGACCATTAAACTGACACCAACTCTCATTGTAAATATATCAGAAAAACTAAAAACTATGAGGTTACATTTAATCCAGAGTAGAAATAAGATACTGTTACCAAGAGATTAACAGGATCACCATATTCTGTTTTAGACGTGGAAGTCTACGCAAGAACAGTTAATCTCGATAATTTCTGGAAACTGAGTTGATGTCGGCCATCTTTATGTATTTGGCACTTTTAAGGCATTGGAGGTGCCTGTGGCGTACCACAATTCCTTGAACAAACCACTCATTACCCTCACAGAAACTTTCATTCCCAGGTGGTAATATCAGGAAAAATTATTAGGTCAACGAAGTTTTCTGAATACAACTTATTATTGACTTCAAAAATCTCATCTTTTTTCGAATAAATTTTTGTATTGGTAACTCGTCATTTTTGATCCATGTGGGACTCACTATTCATTCAAGTGTAAAAAGTGTCCTACGTACTTCCTTCACAGAGAGTCCAACATATGATGGTCTGCCCAATGAGTTCGTCGCACTGTTTATTGGAAGAGTGTAAGCCGTAGTCATATTGCTGATCTATATTCCACAATGGTAACACCTTTTTGATCACTTGCTTATGACTCCTTGATATCCAACCTCAGTTTTGCTGGGGGTCCAACATATAGTGTGATCAAACCCATAGATAGTCAAGATGAATGCTCACGGGTATAAAGCTGCACAATATCTAAAGTTTAGTGAACTGAAGGCTAGTGTAGAAATAATCAATTGGGAACTAAGTGGCTGAATGTGAGCGTGCTCGGTATAGGACATAACTCTCATAGTCTTGTTCCTACAGGTGGCATAAAAATGCAGTGTTAAACCTTTTAGATGTATACTGTTTCCCAGATCTAATTTGTTGTCTACCTGATAACTATTTCTGTTGGGTATGGAGCACATAAACTATCAGACAGGCAAAATAAGTACATTGTAAGCACATTTTCTGCATTATTAAACTTAAAATACATACAAATTATTGTGTCCACGAGATGTGCAGATGGATTCGGCTGAAAATATTTTGATAATTCTAAATGACAAAAATAACTAACAGTTATTTCAAATTACATAATGGAGTTGCGTTTGAAAAACAGCTTCATCATTCACAGCAATAATAACTTCACAATTTTCTGGGAAGTTTAAGCGTCAAGGCAAATTACTTACTTCTGTAAAATTCCTTTTCGCTAATGGGCAACGCTCGATACTGAAGATCAGATGGCCAGAAAGAATAACCAACAAGGAACTCTGGGAACGAACCAACCAAATATGAAGAAGAAAGTGGAGATGGATCTGGCATACACTGAGAAGGCTGGTTGAGGATATCACGCGCCAGACCAGGCCCTAAAGTGGAATCCAAAGGGGGAAGATGGATTGGGCGTCCGAGCTGAGGGTGACATGGAGGAGACAATGTGACGAAGAAATGAAAGCTTGTGGGCAGTTGTGGAGCGAGGTTCAAAAGACTGGAGGGAACAGAGTTCAATGGAGACGTGCTACTGAAGCCGTATGTTCCACTAGGAACCCTAGAGAAAATAACTACTACTAATAATAATAATGAGCGAAGGAACGCTGAAAGTTAAAATAATGAATATTTTCTCGTGTTTTCTGAATATTTACGAGATACAATTTCAGCTGATGTGAGTTTCCAAACGTTATATTTTATGAGAATTATTTGTTGCCTTATGAAGTGACCAGTATTGATCTATTCATTTTGGAAACACTATGAATTATTAGTTGGGTAAAAGAGAAAGTGACAAACTCATGCACGGAAAGGCTATTAATCAAACGTAAATGCACGAAATGCGTAAAAGTGACAGCGCAAAAGTAATTTCAAAAGAAGTTATGGGGTTGCAACCAACATATATATAAATTCATGAGGGTAATCGATAGATTTTGTTTACTCAACTGGAATATTGATTTTTCATTCAAATTCTTTAACTAACAGTAAATAGTCGTGCTTCGAAAGCTTTGAAAGTGTCAGCTGCTTTTTGTCAAAGAGAAAACCTCATTATTTGCTTATTTGCTTTAGTATTCAGTTGAGTGATGCTGTTTGGTTGTATGTATTAGCTGGGGTCTCATTTCTGTTTTCACTCTAAGTTTCACTGGGACTCGAACACAGCACCCGTTGTCAAAACTGTGTGTTTATTACTTAAACTAGTGAATTTTAAAAACTAAAGCTTTACAATAGTATCAAGATGCAGGGATTTGTTTCCATTATCGAGTTGATAAGACCATGCTTTTTTGGAGAATCGGTTACTTAAACATGTTTCTAGTAGATCTTGTGTCATGTATATTTCGAATGTTGGTAGACACTTATCAGTTGAGTTCAACAAACTCAGGAGTAGGGAGTTTAATATATAAATCACAGAAAGTTTAACATTTCTTCAAAATTTTTTCATTATCTCATAACTTTTCAGGCAGCATTTTGTTTCTTCCAACAAATCTTTCAATAATTTTAGTATTCCTACTGATCTGGTTAACCTTCGCAACCTTTATAATGTCGTAAGCTAAGCGTAAGGTATTAGTATCTAGATATACATGATGCCATTCTGGAATCTTATGGTATAGATAATTTGGGAAATAACTGTCGTTAGTAAAAAATTCTATCCGAATAAGTTCAACGACAAACACAAACATATTTCTTTTTAGCTATTGACGTGAAATCTTACCATTTCTGTGGCTATTTATGCGCTCCTAAGCATTACTTCATTAGTTAGACAAGTCAACGAGTACATAGCTTTTGTTCACTAGATTCAATCGAATTAAAATTCAGATGATTGTACTGCTCATTTGCATCAGACCTGATTGGTAGTACAGATTTATGATTTTTGTTCATGTAAGCTGATTTTCGAAGTCATCCCACAGGGTCTTTGATGACCTTATCTATTTTATTGCACACTTAATCGCAAACTAATACTTTGTTTAAAACTTGCTAAATATCTCATTGGGAAAATAATTCTGGCTGTGTGAATCATTATTATTATTATTATTAGTCCCTTGGGTTCCTAGTGGAACATAGGGCTTCAGTAGCACGCCTCCAGTGACCTCTGTTCTCTGAGATCTTTTGAACCTGGTTCCACGACAGCCCAGAAGCTCTCATTTCCTCCTCGCACGACCTCCTCCATGTCACCCTCGGACGTCCAACTCGTCGCTTCCCATGGGGATTCCACTCGAGGGCCTGACGCGTGATGTCCTCAGTCGGCCTTCTCAGTGTATGCCCAATCCATCTCCACTTCTTCCTGCATATTTGTTGCGTGATAGGTTCTTGGTTGGTTCGTTCCCAGAGTTCCTTGTTGCTTATTTTTTCTGGCCATCTGATCTTCAGCAGCGAGCGTAAGCAGTTGTTGATGAATGTCTGTAGTTTATTGGAAATGCCTTTCGTGACGCGCCAAGTCTCTGAGCCATACAAGAGCACTGACTTGACGTTGGTGTTGAAAATCCGTATCTTGTTCCGCATGCTGAGTGCAGAAGATCTCCACACTGGTTTCAGGCTAATGAATGCCTGTCTTGCTTTTCCGATTCTGACTTTGACGTCCTCGTCCGTCCCGCCTGTAGTTGAAACAGTGCTTCCTAGATAAGTGAAGGAGGTTACTTCCTTCAAGTTTCTACCGTTGACGGTGATTGGAGTTTGTTGTTGTTGTTGATGGTGGTGGTGCGGTATCTTCATCACTTCTGTCTTCTCTATATTCACCTGAAGTCCCGTCTTAGCTGCCTCTTCTGTCAACTTGTTAGTTTTTGCCTGCAGATCTTCAAGTTTATGTGACATTAGGCATAAGTCATCGGCGAAATCCAAGTCTTCTAGGTTCTTTTCCGTCGTCCAGTGTATCCCCCTCTTCTCGCTGCCTACTGTTTGCTGCATGATCCAGTCCACCACAATTAGGAATATCATGGGGGATAGTAGGCAACCTTGTTTCACTCCTGTCTTCACTTCAAAGGCATCACTGAGCTTCCCATTGTGGATTACTTGGCATGTGGCATCTTCATATAGTTGTTGAATGAGGCGGATAAAGGTTTGCGGTACTCCGTAGTATTGAAGCAGTTTCCAAATTACTTCTCGGTCGACGCTGTCAAAGGCCTTCTCAAAGTCGATGAAGTTGAGGTATAGAGCTGATTGCCATTCTACGCTCTGTTCTATGATGATACGAAGCGTTGCAATTTGGTCAGCACATGATTTGTACTTCCTGAAGCCTGCCTGTTCCGGTCGCAGTTTTGAATCCAGTGCGTCTTTAAGCCTCTCCAGGATGATGCGGCTTAATATTTTACTTGGGGTGGATAGGAGAGTGATTCCTCGCCAGTTCTTGCAAGCACTGAGGTCTCCCTTCTTCGGCAGTTTGACAAGGTAACCCTTCTTCCAATCGTCAGGTACCTTCTCTTCCTCCACACCTTCTGCAATAGTGGTGTGAGCATGTCCGCTGTTGTCTCTGCATCTGTTCTCAGTGCTTCTGGCGGTATTCCATCTGGTCCTGCTGCTTTCCCGCATTTCAGTAGCTTTATGGCGTTCAGGACTTCCATTTTCGTTGGGGGATTTATGTTCACTTGTAATTCAGCGGCTGCAGGTGGTATTTCTGGACGAAGTGCAGGTGGTGGTCGATTCAAGAGCTTCTTGAAGTGGTCGGCCCATCGTTTCCTCTGTTTCTCTTCTTTTGTAATTAAATTTCCTTCTTCATCTTTTATTGGTTTCATCTGTGTTGGTCTCTTCCCTGATAGCAACCTGGTTATTTGATACAATGTCGTCAGGTCTCTCTTACCTGCAGCCTGTTCTGCTTCACTTGCCAGTGTGTCGTAGAAGTGTCGTTTGTCTTTGCGTGCACTCTTCTTCACTTCTTTATCCAGTGTTTTATACATTGTGCTCAGTTCCTCTTGTCGTTGAGCATCCTTGCACTGGTTTATCTTCTGCTTCACCATCCTCCTCTCCTCTATCAGCTTCCAGGTATCCGTCGAGATCCATTCCTTGTCTTCTTTCTTCTTCCTTCCTAATACTGTTGTGCAGGTTTCTTTCCACATAGCTTTCAAAGACTTCCAGTGTTCTTCCACACAGGTTTCTTCAGGGATGTCCCTCGACGTCTCCCATTTTGTCTTGATGGCTGCTTTGAAGATCTCCTTTGTAGTTTCATCCTTCAGTTTCCGAGTGTTGTACTTGAATTGAGGTCTATCACCAGCTTCCTTGAAGGCTTTTAACTTGATTTGGAAGGTTCCTTGCACTAGATAGTGGTCTGAACCTACATCTGCTCCTCTTCTTGACCTTGTGTTAAGTAGACTGCGTCTCCATTTTCTTGAGATTGAGATAAAGTCGATTTGGTTTTTAGTGTGTCCATCTGGTGAAATCCATGTCGCTTTGTGGATATCCTTGTGCCTGAACACACTGCCTCCAATCACCAAATCGTTGAATGCACAGAATTCTGCAAACAATTCTCCATTCTCATTCATTTCACCTAGCGCCTCTCGACCCATGGTTAGTTCTCTTCCCGTGTTGTCCCCTCCCAGTTTGGCATTCATGTCGCCCATTAGAATTTTGATATCGCCAACTGACGTCTTGTCCAGTGTTGACTGAAGTTGTCTGTAGAATTCCTCCTTTTTCTCTTGCTCTGCATTATTTGTAGGTGCATAACATTGTATGATTGTGACCTTTCTTCCTTTTGAGTTGAATCTTGCTGACATGATCCTGGAGGAGATTGGTTCCCACTGCATGAGAGCCTTCGATGCTCTTGAGGACATCATGATAGCCACTCCCTCAGTGTGCTCGTGGTTGGCGTCTGGGTGACCGGAGTAGATTATTGATTCTCCCGTTGACAGTTTGGAGAGTCCACTCCCATTCCATCTGCTTTCGCAAATCCCAAGCACTTCGATGTTATACCTTCTCATCTCCTTTGCAATCTGGGCTGCCTTACTGGGTTCAAACATCGTGCGGACATTCCATGTCCCCACGTTTACTTTCGCTTTCATCGAGAGAAGACACATCGGCCAATTGGCTTCCCGAAGGCTTTCACCAACTGGCGTCATTTCGCCTCTCCGATTCCAGCGGGGAATAAGTTTGTTTTCATTTTTTATATTTTGTTTGTGCTTTGAAGTTTCTTTAGCGGTTAGATTTGTTTTACGGGGTAGGGTTGCTAGCCCTATGCCCAACCTTCCCTCTTTACCCGGGCTTAGGACCGGCTAGTAACTAGTAAACTAGTTAACCAGGCGAGGTTGTGTGAATCATTGCTGGGATTTTATCAGTCAGTTATGAAGGTTCAAAAGCTTAAGGTTCTCGATGCTATGCTGAAAGACACGGATACGTTAATAAGACAAATAGTTTATTGAAGCCATTCCCAGACACAAAACCGCCTACGGTCAGATGAAAATAGTTTGCCATTTTGATACAGTAACAACCAACAATACTAAATGAAGTTTTGAAGAGACCTTTTCAAGTTGGTTCTTATGTTTCATCATCCCCCCCCCCTGTTATTCAAGTCTCCGAAATCCAGAAACTAAGGTCATCTCAGAGTTGGCAGTTATCATGCGAAATTGAAAGCTTGGGAGCACTGGACACATACTTCAACCAGATAAAGGACTCTTCGGCAGTGCACACCGCTAACCTAGTTAGGGATATAATCCATGACCGCCGAGTTCCTCGGCGGCCCCGTTACCATTGAGCTACTAGGTTAGAATTTAGTGGTTCACATTTTCTTACTTCCGTTACTTCGCGATATAGCGCCATCTCCATCCAATGCCGTCGCTGAATAGCTATTCTCACGTCCAACTTGCTTTTTCCCACGCTAAATGACTTCTGATTAGAACCTTGAGAAGTCTTATTTCAAAGCAAATTATCAAAGAGCGCTGTGTGCAAATTCAATTTGGAGGCTTGTGTGGATTTATTGACAGAAACAGATGGCCAGTGATCTGTTTTTTCATTGGGTCTTCGGATGATGTTATTACACGACGAACACCACCGCTACATCAATAAAATCCCAACAAACCTCCAAATTAAAGTCAGTTTATTTTCGATATGATAAGGTTACATTTTTTAGAATCCATGGTTAACTTAGAATTATGAGGATACATGGGATAAAGTATTAACAAAGCGTATCATCGACAAATGCTTCATTTGCATGTTTTCGGAAATAATTGAATTTGTTTAATGATCATGCAAATCATGCCTGGTTCCGTGTACATAATGTGCATGTTACTGGCATTTGCCTATGCTCCTTGTGGTTTGAATGTTGTTCATCGACAGAAAACCTTTCACTCACTCCGTAAATTGGATATTCAAAGCTCCATGTGGCACGCTATGCGTGCTTGAAAATGTTTCTCATTGTTTCTCTATACAATCAAAGTATACTGACAAAGACAAACCTAAAGGATCGGGTATTACTTCAAAAGTATTTCAAGTCATTTCGAAGAGAATGCTCGTGAAGATACCTCTCCTTAACTGAACCTGTTCCAATGCAAAAAAGACGAATATTGATCATATATATTTTTAGTGATTTCAAACCGACCAACTAAAGAGGAAATGAATTGTAAGCGCGTAGTACTGACTTATATTCCGTTAGTAGAAGCATTTACACTTGGCTTAATCAGGGAAGTTTAGCAGGCGTTCACCATTTCCAATAGGCTTATTTTGAATGAAAGGTAAATGGCTTTCACTGTCATTCATTCCATATGTTACAAGTTTACAAGCTTGCTTCAGTGAACTTTATCTTAGTTATCTAATAAACAGAAGGAAACTTTTACCTAGCACTGACTTCCTACTAACGCTTGCATTCCTAAATTAATGTGATTTAATGTTAGTCTGCATGCCATACAAGCCAGTCCTCAGTTTTAAGAGGAGCACATTCTCCGGAATGTCAAAAAGCTAAAGTGAAATTAACATTATTATGATTGAAAAAACACATAAATGAAAAAAGAATATTCTTTACAGTAATTTCCTCCTCAAGGTCTGTAGTTACATGTCTACATTGTTCGATCAGAGAGTAAATCCGCATAAGCAACTTTAAAGTTTCTTCCAACAGTCAGTCGGTGATGTCAAATAGTTAAGTGATTTTCTTCGGGACAGATTTGCGTGAAAAACAGTTTTAGATTCAAATATTACTGTAATTCAATTCCAAGTAATTAATTGTGCAGATGATTATACATCCTTTGTAATACTGTATAGTTAAAATCAGTTAATTATCTCATATGGTTCCTATTCAAATTGAGCGATTAAGTATGAAAGTGTTTTTTAGCGCTGATCTATTGTAATTAAAGTCTACAATGAATTCCCTTTACCTTCATGATAAAATTCTTTCCACTAAAGCCTAAAGTCATCCAGAGGAAATGCTCTTTGGTGGGATGCCTTCGCAAGCAGGACAAATTACGATTTCCTGATAGAAGTAATAGACCATGCTATACAAAATGATAATTAGTTACGTGCCTCAAGATGGAGTTCTTGAAGTCCTATTGAGAAAATGCGATCTGTGGACATAACCCACTCAGATTTGGGAACATTTTCCAACCGATGGCGTTGAATGGTGATCAGGCTATATCAGGAATAAACGGAAGTTGGAAATGTGCGGTCGAACTGCTTCTGTTGAGTCATTCACAGCAGACGTTGCTTTAAGAATTTAATTTTCCGCGATCACCATCACCTGTAGATATGCTTAAGTGAAGGTGGAATAAGGGGCAATATTATTCAAAGTTTAATACCAATACACTTAGTTCAAACAAACCATGCTATGGATATGAATCAGTTAACTTCGATCAATTGCTGATTTTTAATCAACCTGCTGAAACGCACAAGTCTCCGACTCCTTTGGACCACATAAGGGGGTAGTAACATGGATGCAGCAGCTGAAGTTAGGTTTTCAGAGAAGAATGGCGTTGCCTCCAAAAGTAAGTTGACCCCATTGGGGACCAATAAACCCCAAGTCATCCCGACCCATTTAACCTAATTTTCAACTACCACACTTGAGATATCTCCTCAACCCTATAGTCCAAAACAATTTTAGTATATTTACTAACGCCATTTTCGTTCGCTTAAATAAGTATCACTATAATTAAACTAGTATTCCTCTATCTGCTTCTGCTTATAAAACCATTCTTCGACGTTCATCTGCACAAGCGTATGAACAAAAAAATAAATCTCCTTACTTCCTCCTTGTAATGGCTGGTTCTAATAAACTATCGTTATTTATTCATACTCCAAAATATTTCATTTCCTCTCCACTTATAGTAGGCTCCACTCATAAGAATTTCATCATCAAAGTGATCAGAGTTCATTTACACGTTCAAGTGCTACGCAAGCCTTATAATCACCTACGTATCCAATTACTTAGAACTGAATTCCAGTGATATTTTACTCTGAAATTGTCTTCCACAAAAATCTATTTTGAAAAGAAACGCTAAACTATTTGACATCATCAGCTGACTGTTACAAAAAACCTTAACATCGTTAGGGTGAATTTTTCTCTGACTGGAGAATCTGAACATTTGACTATAGAATTTAGAGAAGAGATTTTTGCACAGAATATGGTTAAATCCTCAAGATTCCATCGAAATTCATATGCATTTAATCATAGGCATTTTCCACTGTGAGAGTAGAGTAAAAGTTTTTCTGTTGTAATTTTCCGTTGTGATGTAGGGCCGAATCGCTTTACCTCTGTTGGCAGCAAAATGAAACTGCAAGTATCAAAACAACAACTGATCCCCTTCTACACAAGAGGTGACAATCGTGGACTAGTGTGTGACTCTTTGGCGTTTGGCGCGATGGATATTGCGTTCTAGTTCCAGTGAGAACAACACCACTCATTGGGGAGCAGGTATATCCAGCTGACGAGTCCCAAAAAGAACGAAGTGCGCGTCATGAATTTCACTGTTAGTCATCAAGATGTATATAATTCTTTCAGCTGGTTTCATTTCATTATAAGTCCTCCTCTATAGTTTGAAACCAACTGGGCCAGGAAGTTATGTAAGTTAGGGATGAAAAGTTATTCACTGTTGTCTATAGTTATAAAACGTTTTTTGTATCCATAAATTGGAGCACTACGAGAAGGACTCTTTTGATAACTTGTCGTTTTTATTTTCGAGCTTTCAGTAAATCTAAGCAATAAGACTTCGTGAGTATGTTCCACTAAATGATATCTGTGTTTTGAAACTGTCCACAAATTTAAAACTTCAAAATCTCATAAGCGTTTCCAAGCCAACGTAAATTGTGATCGTGATGGATGACCAAAGCAAGAAATTTAAATGAATTTCCACATCTCTTCTGAGAAAATAAATCAAATGAAGTTTTAATGACTTAAATTTATGACTGTAGACAATAAAGGAAGTTTGTTAGATCTGTAAGAGTTAAAAAGTATTAAAGTTTATGGAACATTTTATTGTGTGTCAGTTGGTCATCAGTGCTCAGCTAGTACAGCTGTACAGTGGTTAATTCTCTGACTTAAAGACTGAACGATGCAGATTCGAATTACTGAGGGAAAACCAGTTTTTCCATGTTTCGGATATACTTTGGAGATAATTACCAACATGCAGTAAGCTTAGATCCAAGGCTTCATGCTGACCCAGTACCACCTTCCTACGCTAAAAGAAGTTATTATTCGTGTTCATATCAGGGCTATTGGTATTAATGAAAAATACATGCAAAAGGAATGATTCAATACCTGTTTCAAATACATAAAAAATTTTACCACCCTCATTGCGAAAGAAGGAGAGGGAATTAGAACCATGTAAGCCAAGTATCATAGTTGTTCAGTCACCCTATATGAATATCGGCAAAAATTGTGTCCAAAGCATTTTTTAACTTCATGACACAAACAAAAATGGAATAACAATAGACTACAGTGCCCAGGTGTTATACGCAGTAGATATCTTTCTTCTCTGTTTGTATAGATGTTTAAATCTAAAAGCTTGCTAATGCAGTGCATTTTATCAAAAAAATATCCATATAAATGAAACAGTTGGTAAAAACTGATCTTCAGAAGGTACCGGCATTCAGCGCAAAAAAACAACATTTTCAAGAAAGTGAAATCTTTAGTGGCAATATCACTGTGTTCAATATTCTCATCATAGTGTTATTTATGTAGAGAGAAACTTTAGCCTACCCTCAAACGAAAGTAAAGTTTATCTTTTAGAAGGAATGAATGATAAATGGCCTTTACATATTCACTGTATTATCTAACCACTTAAATAATTTTTGATTTAGGGTAACACTAGTGAGTTCTAGCACAGTTGTTCTCCGCGGTGATAATTTATTTTCGATAAAACTCCATTTTACATGATTTATCAGTCTGAGTTCAATGATATTATAAATATTATCAAAACTAAATCAAAATTAGCGAGTAAATCAACTGTGAGATTTTAGATCTTGCTATATACAGGACTAGTCCCATTTTAAAAACAGTAACTGATTTTCTAATGACCTTTAAAATCTTCGTGAAAAAAACTGTAATAAAATTCAGAAAACCTGGTGCCCAGTTTGACTGTGTCCTCAGCATATTTGATTTGAGACTCACCCGCTCAATATCCAGTGGGTTCATATTTACAACCATACTGATTTAAAAGTTTTGCATATATAGCAAGTGTACACTGAACCCTGTTTTTAACAGAAAACATGTTCTACTGACAGTTATCTGCCTAATTAACGGAGAACCCGAATCCAAAAACCTTCGGGGGTAACAAAAGTAAATTGTTTCATTTATAGCCAGTTTGACAATAAAAAGCAAGTAAGCAATATAAAAAATTGCACAACTGCTGCGCAGATTATAAATAAATAACAATACCACAGACTATATATTTTGATTTCTCTCCTGCTGTAAACTGTAACTCTGCACCACACTGTGTCATTGGGTAAAGTCAGCACAAGGTGCTGCTTTCATATCAAAGCAAACCTAGTTATGGACAATCTACGGTTTGAAATTTTAGTTGTTGTGTTGGAACAAATAAACACAATTCTCATCCAGTCAGGTGTCTAACTATCGATTTGCTATTATCCCACTCGCAGCTTAAACTAATGAAAATCAAAGTAGAAACTTCTCAATTTACAATAAAACAAGATAGTGGCTAGAAAGATAAATTATTGTCATGTTCCCCTTCTGCTGCATCAAAAAATAAATTTTCAGTCTCCTGTGTTTAGTCCACGTTATTTTTTTCGGAAAGTCTAATTGAAATAACATACTGGTTTTCGGTAATTGTCTACGGTGCATTTTGACAAACTTTGAGCTCTGTATCGCTTGGGAATTTATTATTTTAGGAAGCACTACATGGTCATTGTAATGCAACACTTTTTCCCTTCCCAGGGAACAGTTTTTCTAGAACCTCTTATGACAGAGAATTAGCGAATGAGATAACAACTGCAATGATACAATAATATAATATAATATAATATATATATATATATATATATATATATATATATATATATATAATATACTGTATGAAATGTATACATCTTGAAAGATAATCAGTCTATCAGGTGGTCGATAATTCCACCGTGCAATGCAGCGGTAAACAGAGGAGTTAGGATAAGCGAACAACTGAAATGACTGTATCAACGTATGCTTCATATACGTCACTATTTTCATAGGCTAATCGGTTTATTTAGTCACTTTATGGGCATCTAAGGTCATTTAAGGGGGGGGAAAGTAATGAATTTAATCGCCCTGAGGGCAGGTTTTCCATCTGACTAGTCACAGGGTATGGTACTTAATAACCACCACTTGCTTCACTATACTCACACATGAGTTATTCCTCTCAATGGGATTTCTTTCCTGAACGTGTTTTTTCTTCTCCTAAACTCTAATCACTGTTCTTTACATGCACTAGTAACTTACTTTCCGTTATATTACAAATTTTAACATACATTACTCCGCCTTAAAATATGTAGTGAACTTAGGTGAAAAATCTCTGCAGCAACTGAGCCCATTTCATTATGCCCATCACTACAAGCAAGGCCGCTCGATTCAAACGACTGCGAATCTGTATGCTGACTTTTCCTGCAGCTTAATGTGTTTGTGCTAACTTTGGGACTTGAAGTCAGTGACCATTGCCTCATAAACTGAAACCTCTATCATGCCACCAATCTCCGAGATAAACGTGTTTAGAAACCGTTGTTAGCTATTATTTAGAAAGATCACTATCATGTCCATGAACTGATCACATAGTATCGCTTGATCTCTTTTGAAATATGGGCATCGAAGCATTTCTGCTTGAATTATTCTTCAGCTTTCATTCTAGGGTCTTTTCCTAAATAAAGTTTGGGAGTAGAAGCCAGGACCTATGTGTCAGCACGTTTTTCAGACTTCGCTTATATGAGAACTAAGTTTTTGGCACCACTACTAGCCAAACAAAACCTGAAGAAAAGTCATACCAAATCCAAGGTTACCATAGAAAAAAGTTCATACGACAGTATAGAAGAGGCGATTTTCTCCAAAAACTTGAGAAGAATGAAGGTAAACCATCTGCCTAATCGCTACTTCTTTCCAGAAAATTTGTAGTATATAGTATTCGAAATTTTTTAGGTGAAAGGATACAAACATCTCCCCTTTCATTGTCTTTAGTATGTCCTCATTTAATTTATCAAACATTTCATGATTTTCTAGCTAAAACTGAGCATAATAAAAGTCCTGCTGTTTTATTCTGTTCTTCTGTGAGTGATTGATGGTGGGTGCATGACGAGTTATGTTTCAATAAAACTTGATTAAAATGATAACAAAATGACACGCATTCATTTCAGTTCATCGAAAATAGGATTGTCTTTAATCCCCTTATCTATTATATCACAATAAAAATGGAAGCATAATGCAGATAACTAATATACAAAAAATGTAATCTAAAATACTATACTTAATCCGTCACATTATACCCTGGACTGTATTATTCATGCTCACGTCATATCATATTTATGAAATAGCTCATAACAAACAGCAAGGTTTCTCAATTCCATTGTTATCCGCTGTTATATACATACGCAAACTTAAATGTTTTTGTAGTCTATCCTGATATGCATAAAAGACTTTAAAGTGAGATACGATTTTAGTGATAAACACAGCGTGGCACCTATTATCGTTTTGGACCCTAGTGCTGTTATTATCCAAGAATATAACTGACTGCACATTTCGCACCGCGAATAATATACCCTTTCTCCCTTAGGAGTTTTTCTATGAAGTGTTATCTATGTCTTGTTCTCGTCTGCGAACCTCTGATACACCATTATGAAAACAACGCCCATTTACTAAGTATTCATCAACCTAGTGGCTTTAGTTTACGAATAGATATTCATTCGTTGTGAAAAGGGCCTTCTTACTGGAGTATTGTTGTCACTGCGACAAACGCCACCAAAGAAATATTAAAGCTATTTATCCTCTCTATTATTTCACTAAATACACCAGCAGTGGGTATTTATGAACAGGAAATTGTTCAGGTGACCTACTTTTATGTAGAGAAAACACTTTGTCTGAAGAAGAGTATGTAGCATATTACTTAGTTATAAAATGCAGAAAAAATGTCAAGTTTTGGCATAGCAAACCTGCATACGAGTACACCAATCACTTCAGCTAATAAAGCTGTCAGAAACAAGTTCAGCGTCGAATAAAATCTAGTCAAGACAAGTGAAATACCAATTGAAGGTTTCAGTTAAAATATAAGTGTCTGAGCAATAAATCCGGATTTAAGACAAAATATATACAGTAAAAAAAAGACTAGCTTTGATATTTGATGTATTTCCAATGATATCAGACAAGCTCACGGAAATTCGGGAAAGTGAAGATTCGATGATATTTTAGCTTAGTCTAAAAGTATGTTAAGAAATGTGGATGACTCATTTATTATAATGAAATCCAAGCATGCGACCAGATAATTTACAGATAAACTCAGGAGTCAATGCAACCCGTTCAACTTACCGCTCAAAAAAACAGAATAATACATTATGTTTAGCCAATCACTTCGAATGGAGCCTCAAGAATAGACTAAACCGTGAGGTGAACAGCAGTTGCTTCATAACTGGGGAAATGTTGGTTCTTGCGAGATGTTCTGAAAAATCGCCGAATATTACATACGAAATTTTTAATGAAACAGGGTTTACGATGTCACCCGAAACCATAATCTCACCTAGACATAACCTTTTGTAAAATAAACTTTATCAAATAAAATAGAAAAACTTCCTCAATCTGTGTATGAACTGACCCATAGGTATACCGAAATATCGAATGATATTACAGTACTAAGATACGATTATGGTTAACTGAAGCAAAAAGATGACCACAGAATTGATGAAAATGATAAACAGCGCATTCGACATAGCCGGAAAGTTCTGTGACAAGTAACATTTAAGGAAAAGACCTAAGACAAAGAAAACCAAGTAAGAAAATTTATGATCACTTAAGTATGTTTTTGTAAATCTTATTCGAGTACTCAGTCTATGAATGAAGCTCCATCACCAACTGCTGCATTGAATAAACTGAAAAGCAATTAATAATAATGACAGCACTGACTTGTATATCAAACGAATTAATAATAAGGATATATGGTTCAGTCGAATGCTGTGAAAGTAAGAAGTTAACATTTTGCAGTTTCGAATTGAAGCATGATGAAAAGATAGTAAGTGAGTTTGATGAATTAAAAATGGTTAAAAAAGCAACTGATTAAATAAATACTTGATTGCTAACATAATTAGCTTTAAGTTTCACATATTTGTGATTTGCTCATTTACTTAATTTGGTCTTCTCATGCGTGTGACAGTGGTCACAGCTTAAATAATTGAGGCAACATGTTAACCGAATCTTGTATATTTAATATTGATATTGGATTTCTAATGGGTAGAAAGTGACACAGATATAAAATGTCTCAGAATTAGTAATATTTTGTATATCCACGAGATTCATATCTTGTTTATTTAACGTCCAGCCCATTTGAAATTATCACGTGTATGAAATTCGATAAAGGGGAAATTTCTAAAATTTTATGTCTATCACATGCATATTTTTGAGTTGTCTATAAATTCTAAGCCTAAAAATATCAGTATCTTCACTGAATGAATTATCAATTTTCTTTTCCCTAGTTTAAACTGTTTCTTATGTCATCTTGTCACACACGTATCTACAGATTATATGCCTGAAGCTTTGACCGTGATCATGGGAAATGTTGAGTTCCATTGATATTTTACTCTTCAGTCTGAAAAATTAACACGTTAATGATCATTGTCTTGAGATTTACAACTTTTCTAATATCTTAATGCTTTGCATGCGTATAGCAACTGTCGAAAGTAAGGTGATACTCCATGACTGGTCTGCAACCACTCTCACTTTAATGATCAGGAGTGGAGTGATGGGATATGTCTACCACTTAACTAACTTGCAAAGTTGCATCACCTCAAACTGCATGGTTGCTGATGAAATCCTGGCCCAGATACAGAAGGGTTGTTTGGCATTCGTCAACTTGAGTAATCTGTGGTACCAGATGGTGAGATATATGAGTGCCTGTTAAAGGGCTAGTATACTGTGCTGCAACACTTTTGTCCTCTTGAGAGGTTGTGAGATACGGCCACTTGAAGTAGAAAATATGGAGAGACTGCAAGTTTTTGACCACAGATATCCTCTTAGTATTGTTCGTGTTTGCTGGAATCACCGTGTGAGGAATGTTGAGGTCAGGCGAAAGATAATAGGCAATAAAGCCTAGTTGACTGGCGAAGTTGGGAAGCTTAGTCGACTGAGATGGAGTGAACATTAAATGCGCATGCCAGCACACCACCTATCTCAACGTACCATGCCAGAGGAAGTTAAATAATATTGGAACAGAGTTCAAGGTGGCTAGACCAAGATGCAGTACCATTTCATGATGCCCCTAACTGCTGATTTGAGTCATGCGAAGTGATGCGAATCGCCTGGTTGGGGTCCTCACGTTTACAGGAGTCAGTGTTTCAGGGCTACTGGTGACATGGCTGATTATCAGTCACAATGGTGCAGATATATGCACTCCTTGACATATTTTACAGCATGAATATTTACACCGACCGTTATTTTCAGGTTGCTTATTCTGTCAAACAACTTTGTCTTCTTTGACATCATTCTTTTCCTACCCAGGTGTTATTTGTATACTCCTGTGGTGTGGTAATTTGAACTAATGTACACGTGTAGGAGTTTCTACACTGATTTTGTATCTGTATGCCTGTCTATATCTCAATGGAAATATTAGACACATATTGTGACCACTAAAAATTAAAAAGGATTTCACCGATGTAGTTTCTTGTCTGTTTAATAAGAAAACGCACAAAGTTAAGTAATAGTGGGTGAACGTATGATCAGAATTTTTAAATATCTCTGAAGCCGGATAGTGAAATGAAGTCTTCTGCTATCATGCTATGTGGCAGGACATTATTTTCAAACACTAATATATGTTGGATAATCTTTAGGTAGAAGAAAAATGCTCTCTTGATGTCATAGCTTGTACGTCTCCGTCGTTGATTGGAGTGAACTTACTGGCTACTCTTGACATATTGGTTCCTAGACAGAGGCCTCCATGCTGCCTGCATTTTTAGTTTTGACGCTCATAATGGATAGTGGCTAGCGAGAGAATCCAAGACATGCATTTCGTCATATTCAGGACTCATCAATTGGATGCACCAACCTCTGAGTTAGTGACGTTGCTCCCGCTAAGACTGAAACACAAGACCGATTGCTCCAAACGCAGCGCCTTGTTTACAAAGCCACTGAATCACAATAGCCACTCCTTGTACTAGAGGTACAGAGTAGTACAAGGAGTGAATATCTTAACTAAGTAGCTTAGTAGAAAAGATTCTGGTGTTTGAAACAATTTGTCTTGGCTTCGAATGTTAATTGGGGCAACACCACTCACTGAGAGGCAGGAAATTCCAGATGACCAGTTTCCAATATGCCGAAAAGCGCATCCTAGGTTCTACTTCTGGACATTACCTATCACTACTATCAAATGGCGACAAATGTATTTCACTGAGATAAGAGGAGACTTCTGCCTCCTTGATGAGGTTAAATATTAGATTATTTCCTTTGTTAAGTCTATATGATGGTGTATAGTGAAATAATGGAGAATATTTGTAGCTCAGGTGGATAGTCCTGGTTGTATTGTGTTGTCTGAGCTGGGTTGTTTCATCGTAAAGCATTCATCATCTTTCTGGATGACATCATCAACACTAACTTCAGTATGAAATGAGCTGTCAGTATCTCTCTGTGAGTGATTTAGTAGCTTGCCTTGACGAAATGGTCTGTGACTGGTTGTTTCCTTTGATTGTTGTGTCATTCACTGTACAGATTTTCCTGTTGGCTGTTCCTCTGCTTGATCCCTGACCTTGGTGTCGCTTATCATTCTCATTGGTTGATTGGTTGGGTCTTTGTCCATACATCTGTTGATTGCTGACTGACCTGAATGCCAAGCTTCTAGGAATTCTCTGATATTCTTTGTGTTTCCTCTCTTTGTCCAAGATTTCTGCATTATCAAAATTGGAATCATGTCCATAGTTGTTGTCCATGTGCATTGAAATGAGTGGTGAAATGTCGTGATGTTTAGTAGCCAACTGGTGTTCATGTAGACGAAGGCGAAGAGGGCGACCACTTTGTCGAATGTAGTGTTGACTACAGTTATTGCAGTTGCTTTTATAAATAATATTCAGTTTGTCTTCTTTGGTTGTTGCATCCTTTGGTCTGCATAATAGTGTTTGGAGGGAATTTGTTGGATTATGAGCCACACCACTTTCAAGTGTTCTCAGTAATCTTGTCATGATTTTTGATATATCCTTTATGTACGGTTGGATGATGCGTTTATCGATTTCTATCGATGACTTCGTAGTTGTTCTTTTTTAGGGTGGATATCAAGTAATTTTCTTCGTTTCTCCGTGAAGTTATTGTACAGCAGTGTGTTCTCGCTCTTTTGAATAGAATTTGCATGCAAGTAATTTTGTGCGTTGTTGGGTTGTTGCTTCTGTTGTTGAGGATTTTATCAGTATGCATTGACTTCCTGTACACTTGGGTTTCCAGTTTTCCAGTATTTGTCCTACTGATTGAAACATCCAGGAATTGTAGTTGGTTGTTTGACTCCTTCTCCAATGTGGATTTGATGTCATTGAGAACTTTGTTGATCAAACTGTTAGTGTTTTCTATATCATCTTTTTCTTTGATGACAAAAGTATCGTCCACATAGGGAATCCCAATTTTTCGGGTTTGATCACAGGTAGAATGATAGCTTCCAGTCTCTGCATCACTGCTTCTGCAACTGATCCGGATATCGGTGATCCCATTGGAGTTCCTTCCATCTGTTTGTGTATCTTGCTGTTGAATTGGAAGTATGTTGTCATACAAGGATTGATGAGTTCCATCAGACTTGAACATTTGAGTTTTGTGCGTTTCGAGTATTTGGTTCTTATGTAGTTGATAACTGGCCAAACTACCTCAAGAAAGATGTAATCATTAGTTGTACATTCAGCAACATATCGGTCAGACGGTCACTTTAACTCACCAAGCAATTCGTCGAAATTATAAAATAAGATAAAATGTTTATCCAAACTGTACAGTTTCTCCAGAGATACTGGTATAATATAAATCATTTGAAGAATTAACTCTTTCACTGTCTATTTTAATCATTTCAGTATAGGCTATGATGATTAAATTAAATTAAATTGATGCAAGGATATTCTTTTGCCTACCTAATAGCTCACGTGGATTTTCTACTTAGCATTAAAACATCTAGTGTAATGTCATAAAGCCCAAAACTCTACTGTGAACTATCTAAGTGGTGCAGTTAGGTGGTTAAAACGTCCTGCTTTTTATATTTATGATAAAGAGTACTAACTATAAACAAGACAAATTACAATGCAACGCATACAAAAATTATCTCTGACTAGGAAATCACCAGCAATAAGTCTCCAAGACGTACTCAGTCAAAATTTTTGACACTCATTATAGCTATGGGACGTCTCTTGACAGAACAATGTTACGGTCTAGCTAAAACGTTGATTAAAAGATGATTAATTTGGAAAAGAAGTGAATTATAGATTATTCGCCACATACATTTTTATTTTTCCTTCACATTAAAAACCATTTATCAGAGATATTTGAACAGAACCCATTATGTTGATTCCCGCATCACTCATACATTCAATGCAACTGAGAAAATATGTAGGTAATTATTATTTTACAAGATATTACACAGAATAATGAACTTGGGTGGTTGCAAAGTACACGCTTGATGGGTATCTGACTAAGCGAAGGTGGACCATCGTATGACAGTGCGGTGGGAAACGTTTTAAATATAAAACTTTCAAGTGACGTAGGATATTTGCAGCTCACGCAGACGATCCTAGTTGTACTGCATTTTGGTAGATAGTTTGATCACAAATTTATCATCCTCTTTCCACGTAACATTATCGATAACAACCTCAGTATATATTGAATTATCAAGATTTTCCAGTAAGTGATTCAACAGGATATCATGGCTAAGTAATATGCAGCTAGTAGATTCCTTTGATTACACAGATAATCCTATTGACTATTTCTTTACCTGACATCTAAACTTGTAAAGGTTTATCCTGTTTCTCATTGATCGATGGATTTGTCAATTTCAACACACATAATGGATGCCAAGCTTCCTAGTCATCCTGGGTATTTTTATGTTTTTTCCCAAGTTTGCTACATTTAAAAAATCCGATTCATGGTAATATCTGTACACATGCACTGACATAAGCTTTGAAGTATCAACAGTCTACTTGTCAACTGATGTTCATATAGGTGAAAACGAATAAGGTGATAACTTTTTCCAATGTTGTGATTATTGAAGTTCACTTTATGAACAGCACTTAGTTTTTCTATTTCAACTGTTACCTTCTTTGGTCTTTATGGTACGGTTTGATGAAGACTAGTTGGTGTATAAGCTAAACTGACTGCAAATGGTATCAGTAGTCCTATGGTGATCGCTTATGTGTTACTTATGTAAGTTAAGATAATATGTTTCCTGATGTTGATGAGTGATGAGTAGATAGATCATCTAGTATGGAGTTACGTAGGCATTCATCTTTCTTTAAGATAACTATCAAGTGATTTTCTTTTGTTCGTTGTAAAGTCTTAGTATTGCCACGAGTTTTCACTCTTTTAAATAAGATCAGCATGCAGCTAATTTTGTGACTTGTTAGGTTGTCGCTACCGTAGTTGAAAGTTTTATCAGTTTTTTCTGGTTTTCTGTGTATCTGAGTCACCAATTCTCATGTTAGTCATTAAATGATATCTCGGTTTTTGATTTTTGCCCCACTGCGAATTCGACATTATCGTAAACACTGTCGATCGATCTATGAGAGATTTTCAATTTATCATTTTTGGTAAAAGCGAAAGAGTCATCCGCATAGTAGACTGAAAATTTTATTTTAAAGTGGCTTCAAGTCTTCCCACTGAGTATTTTACAGATAGCGGCGATCCAACTGCACTTACTTTCATCCGGCTCTATGTTTTGCTACTTAAAATCAATCATTTCTATTAAACTTGGACACTGAAGTTTTGTGTCTTTTTAAAGTTTTGTTTTGCCAGGAGATGAAACATAATGTCCTTAGCTAGTTCTTCGCCAATGAGTGTGTCAAATCTTGTCAAATCGAAGAATACCACTGACAAGTTGTTATGAGAAGGTTCTTCAGTCTATCCAAAAATTTTATCCGTTACTTGATGGAATGTTAGCATGATATTACGGGGTTTCTTAGTTCTTTCGAATGTCCTCTACTTAGATTGTGATCTAGTATCAAAAGGGAGACCGATCGTAGAATGATACTTGGTTTTTATAGTTATGATCAATCATAAAACCGAAGAAGAACAAATTCACTCAGTTGTATTTGTTGTCACTGGCTGATCTACATTTTTTGAGTAGATCTTAAGCCTTTCTTACGCACTCTTTCTCTACCTTTTATGCCGGAGTAGCCAACTGGATGTAATCTTTTCTGTCTACTTAGTGGCTTGACGGTTTCCCAAATCGGTTTTTAGTCGTCACATGTAATCCTAATGGTTGGAATGTTTTTCCTCAAGTTCAGCACAGAATCCTGGCTTACGGGCATTTCTTGCGCAGTAATTCAGTCCTTTGTGAAATTCCTTTACACTTGTCAGTAGTTGTTTCTGTAAGCGGACTACTTAGTCATCACTACTGATATTTAGACCAGCACTTACCTGAAGACTTTTTTGAGGTGTTTCCCATTCAGCTAATTATTTTCGATGTGCTGTTGTTATCGTTGTCACATGCTGTCATGCGGTTACCAATAACAGTATGGTACTTACGAATCGAATAACAAGCATTAGTAGTCATTGATTGCATGATTTTCTTTCACTTTATTCAGATATTTAGAAAGCTCTCATTTAGCAGGTAGATGGTGGTGTACATCTGACAGTCTTTGGCATTACGTGCTGACCCAGTTGTAGTTTTATGGATCTCAATAAGTCAAAGCCTGACATTATTTTAAATCAATGAAATCAAATTAACGCTAAGAACTATAGAGTGCTTTATTGCTGAACTTTCGAAAATTTCCCAAAATCAAGTATTTCTAAAAGAAGTTCAAAAAGGTAAGATCAAGTATGAAGTAGTTTAATGTCAAACTATAGTGATGAGGTCTGATGTCGAAAACTACTCGCATGTAAGTAGGCGAACATGTATTGTGACTTTCAAAGACTAAACTGAATCGCATATATCTGGTTCTGTTGCTACGTTTGAAAAAAAGTGAAAAACACTAGATTTGCAGAGTAGAAATATTTTATTTCATGGATACTTGTCAACTGTATCTAGTTTAAAATTACATTGAGCAATGGAAATAAATTATGCGGTCACATACACAATGAACAATATTAAATGACAGTAAATGAAGTACTTCTGAATCAAGGAATTCAAAGTATTAGTAAAGCTAGAATCACGTGTTGTACATTGAAGTCATTCCTAACTAAGTTCTTATGAAATAAAAGATCCAAGAATTGTATTCAGCCTTGTAAGATAGATAGTAAAAGGAACAAGAAATTCTAACATACAGATCACATCAAATCAAGAGGTATGAAATTCATAACTCTGAAATCTACATTCAGTTGGATACAATAAGCTAGTGAAATAATGAATTATGCAATCATCCATCATGTAAGTAAAAGAATAGTCACACTGTGTTAACGTGTGCATATATAGGCTAGGTCGAAAGTCTGTCAGAGCAGTAAATTTTGGAAGCTTTACCAGACAAAGCATTATTTGTAAATACATCACTTTAGAAGCAGTAGAAATACTGACTTGAAGTCCGGCTTCTTCAAGGTTTCTGCTAATTTCACTTGTTGAAGATATACTTCCCATCAATTGTAATTTTTTTAGAATCTTATCAGAGAAGTGTCACTCCTTCCAGTGAACTTGACACCTCAAGTTTGTGTAGATTTGTAAATGTTGGTTGGAAGTGATATCAACAGAATTTTTATTAAGAAATAACTACTCTACTGAGAATAATGTATCATGTACTGATGCAAACGTGGCTGTAGTAAAATGAATGAATGAAAACATTCTTCTTGTTCAAAGTTTAGTGTTAAGTTCTTTCCACCTCTTATTTTCTATAAATTACGATACATCTCCTATGATAACTGTTCTGTTTAAGACACTTGAGTTACGTTCAACTCTACTTCCAACTAATTCATAGAACATACATTTCTATCTCTACTTCAAAAGCATTCTGACCAATCCATGAATATAAGTTGAAGAACAAAAACCTTTGTAAATAAGGTGCTGTACAGTGCATTTCTCTTCTCAATAAATAGTTTTCTTGATAGTCCCATACTTTATTGGATCCATACTGAAATCCAATGAAAGAAACTCGTCATTTCCATACTCTGTTCCAATTTAATTGCTTTTCAGTAATGAAATATGCTACTGTTGAACAACTTGATTAGTTAAAAACCACTCAGCATGGACAGTATATTTTGCCAGCCAAATTATAGAGATCGAAACGCCCAATGACCGCTTCGTTTGTTTGCATCCAAGCTCATGAGCAGCGTAATTGAAAAAGTTTGGCTGATAAAGTGGAACTAGCTTAGGTCACCTGAATCTGGCTCTCTGACTTCGGAGGATCGTTATACCTCAAGTAGGATGATCAGTTTGTAAATTATTAACGAACTGCACGTTGATACTTCTCACGATTGAGTAGTTTTTCAGCTGCCCAACTAAGGCTTCAACAAGTTTTTTGTTAGGAACCATGCGGTCAAGTGCACAAGTTTGATCTTTGACATAAAAGTGTCATGAAGTGGCGAAATATACTGCTACTGAACAACTTAAGCGGTTATAAACTGCTCAGGTTTTCAGTACTGACCTAAGTGGTTGCGTAAAATTCTATAACTTTTCTTTATTTACTGATGACTGTTTTCATTTTCCTACTTGTAAACAACATCAGCGTTTCTCTGGTTGCAGGGTATTTACATGATCAAAGTTGCTAATACCGAACCCGATATAATTATTGAACTACTGATTTGCTTATATACGGGTATGAACTAAAGAAAATTACTGTTGGATGGCAGATCGATGCGAACTTCTCCAAAACTCAAAGTTCTTGCAGATATAATCATTACAAAATCACGAGACCTAACTAATCAGAAATTTCTTGCTAAGCTTGAAAAGCCGTCTATTTTAATAGCACAGAGAAAACAGTTTGGCTGAACTATTTAGATCTTGGCATACATATGTGTAAAGAAATTTCATTAACTTAATTCTTCAGCTATGTCTTATTCACCGTAAGATTATTCCTCATTATTATTCATTGAAACTGCAGAAAAATTAAAAGTTGAGGATTATCGAATGCTGTTCAAATATGAAACTCAGTCAACCTAAACTAGTCCCTCGATGTGAAAAGAGATATTGCTGTAATAATAAAAAAAACAACTGGTTACCCATAAACAGCTATATTGTATGAAAGCAGATTTCAGTAAAGCTTTAGTTTATTACATTATTGAAAGTTATCATGTTCTTACGTAACTATGTACAAAAATGCTTGTATTCATAATCACTTTTAAAAATGGATTGAATTTTATGGTTCGCATACACGTCTAAGTGTAGAGTAGTTAATATATGAACAACTGAAGTCCAAAATGTATAGCTTTCAATAAATTTCATAAATTTGTTCTAATGAATAGATAAATAGTGACACAGAAAACTTACGGAATATTTGTTTTCACAGGTGCCTATGGCAAACAGTCTATAATCCAAAAAACAAAAGATAAAGAAGTTTTGTTTTCAGTTCGTAGGGTAGAAAGGATTTACGTCATGATCATGGGTATAGCATATGTGTTAAGTTTGGTGATTGTAAGCGTTAGCAACCCTCCAGACACTGAATTATATTCTTCTACATGGCTCATAGGTGACACTAACGCTTATTTTGCACATATTTTTCAGCATATGAGATGGTTTCTGCCTGTAGGAACCCTATGCATTTAAAGGTTGCATAAGTGTTTGTAGAGGACGCTCGCCGACTTAGAGTGTTGTTGACTTGTAAGTAAGGGCGATCTATACCTATACTGTAGACCTAGTGTCTGAATTTCGACTTAGTTACCTGATTTCTTATCAATCCTATATTGAGTTGATATCCATGTGTCTGTTGATTGCATCTGATTGGAGTACCGTACTCCCGCGAACCCTCTTGTAGTTTGTGAGATGACTTGTTTGAGTACCTTCTCGTTTTTCCCAATCGAAGTTATGGTTGTGTTCTTTTACATGCACACTATCAATGAAGATACATCCTGTCGTTTAACTGCAAACTGGTGCTCATAAATTCTTTGGGCTAATCAACTACTGGCCTGTCAGACGTAGGGATACTGAGTCTTTGAAATTAATTTCGTAGGTCACATTCTTGTCTTCGGTGGGTAATGGCTCCTTTAGCCTGCACAAGATAACTTGTTGGAAGTCTGTTGCTTTGTGTGCCTTGCTGACGTCGAATGGATGAAGTAATCTAGGGATAATTCTTGGGATATCTTTGACGTTTGTTAAACTTATTTGTTTTTTGGGTCAAGTTAATTGTCCTGATACGTTTCTTGTTGATGGGCATTTCTTGAAGGAGTCGGTTGAGCATTTACTGGCTCTTAGCACTTTACAAAAGCGGTTTCTTTCTGACTTCCACAGTTGTTGAGTGCTGCAACAAATCTTTTCACGTGTGAATAGTACTTGTACACAACCCTTCTTGTGAGACATTAGGTTGATAAAACTGTATTTCAAAACATGATCTATATGTGTCATCTTGCTGTACATTTGTGTTTGTAAGGTTCAGTCACTTGTTCTTCTGATGAGCATCAGTGAGAATGTGGTTTCTTTATTTTTTTCTTCTCCTTTGGTAAAATGAATGCTTTCAAGTGTGTGCTTGATGAGAATGAAGGTGTTTTTCAACTATCTTGTTTTGATAATTACAAATATGTCGTCCTTAATAGGGATTCATGCAACCTAAAAATAAGTCACTTCCTTATGAAGTACATGCTGATGAAGTCGCTTAGCTTGATGATGAACCGTCCGAAACCAAGCCCCAAACCACGGAGAACTCCAAGCAACTATCACTCTCAGTTTGGACTACAAGTCTTCTCTACTATATAACAACTGTAAAACGTCTTAAGGTTAATAGTCACAAATTCTCGAATATTATCGATGTAGTCGAAAGAATAGATCACCAGGAGCTTTTAAGAAGGAATACAGTACTGAAATGGAAGGTCACAAAAAACTTCTAAAATTTGTCACTTAAAACGTTTTACATGTGAATGATAGTTTTTCATCTAAGGGATGGACCTGAATAACTTAAGAATGAGAGAATGTTCTACATAATTAATCAACTCCAGTTTTATGAAATACTTCACTTAAACACAAATTCTTCAAACGTGTACGTGTTATAAATATTGGTGAAAATCTTCACCTTACACAATCTCTGGAAAAATAACCGCTTCCTCGTTGATTTGTCTACAAGTAGTCACAAATCCAATGTTTTTGTATCTAGGTATAACCCCAAATTGGTCTGAAATGATTCCTTAATTTTGATACCACCTAATTTGACCTTTTTGATTGATCGAATTAGAATTTCCTAGTAACAGCTGAAAGATGATGCATGTTTTGGTTTGAAATTTTAGCCGATTTTATCGATTTCGTCATCAACTGATGAATATCACCTTCTCCACAAACCTCCAAATCGAATTACTATTTAATGCTTATCAGTGACATGCTTCCAGATGAGATTTCTCGAAGCTATTGCAACCGGCGAGGTTAACCATGTAGAACATAAGGACACGTACTTAGTGATGGTACTGGATTCCGAATGATCAAGTCAGTGGCACTGCTGAGAAGTTTCATACAAGGACAAAACATTTGTCTACTGTTGTGTTTCTCCAACTGATGTTGTTTCACAATGATTACGACGATTAGTGTTTATTTTATAACTGCGCGTGGTGTGCTACATTCGTATAACCTAAAACTGCTGACAGTTTACATATATTTCGTTTAATGTAAATGGCAAGGCGATGGATATGTTGCCATTTGTCTTTTACACTATGTTTTTTCCGTAAATTCGACTCTAAAATCAGTCTAAATATTATTTCTTTGGTTTGACTTATTATTTAACGAATTTGTAAACAGTTAGAACACTAATTAGATTTTTATGACTTCATAATTACTGTTGGTAATTTCAACAAGAACACGCATTTATTACTTTTTTCACTGAAGGGAAAATTTCAGTGTACTCAGTGGTTTACTGTTTGCATATGTCAAATAATAAAAAAAACACTACAGCCTCAGCCTGTCCGTTAACTGGATTTGACAAACAATCGGGAGATAATTCACATATGCCTAATTACTTAAAATAATGAATGTAACAAATCCTCTTTTCCCCATTTCATTTTTGTCTATATTCACAATCTGCATCAAAAAGCTTTTAATCGTTTTACTGTAACTGGACTTTGACTGACGGGACTTTTAAGTTTCTTTCAGTGTTTCCATACTCTAAGTATTAAAGGCTTTATTGTGTCATATACAGCAGACAGAGAATAACATTCAGTTTCATAAGTTCTCTAATACCCCATCCTTAGTCTGAATGCTGTTTCATAATGCTTATTGTTCTATCCTAAATTCCTGTTGTCCAAGACAAACTTCAGGAGGAAAAATGTTATGCAGGCATTGATAAAATCAAATTAAGCCAGTTGGAAGATATATTGAAGTTTATCGAGTCACATTTCTGTTCTTCAACTAATTATGTTGGGTTATCTACTGAAATTGCTTTCTTTTCTTCGCATACTAATAAATACCAATTAAACGCACGTCGTTTGCTATTATACGCATATATCGTGAAATAAAGTGAGAGTTTATTAGCTTTCACTAAATTTCAACTAGCAGTCCACCGATTGCAATTTACGCAGTTTGATTTCTGATATTTTTCGCAGTGTTTATTGGTTTCAAATAAGCATTTACACTAAGGAGGTGAAACCGCTAGTTAGAATAACTGATTGTTTGGTGCTGTTCAAAGCTCTCTGTGTATGAACAACAACAAGGCAAAATGTCTAGCTGATATAAACAATCCCGCATCTACGGTGAGGTTTGGATGGATTTTTCTGTTGAATAGAGAATTTTGAAAGGTGAAACCGTAAACGATCCCCTGAAATAGGAAGTGATCATGCATTTTGTTTGATAAGCCTTTTTTTATTTCATCACTACTGTATAGTAAGGCGAAGAGGTTTGTTTCATTCGCCATATGTGGTCATCGAGGATAAAAGACAATTTACAGTTCTCCCATAATAAACGTCCTAGTGGCATTGGTTATACAGTCACAAGATGGCTACCATTGGAGTTGGCAAAGAAGTATCAGTCACTGGAGTTCAGGACTTCACATAAATTCTAAGTTTACACAAACTGATTATCATGACTATTATTTGTCATTTGGGTTCCTAATGGAACATAGGCTTCAGTAACACGTATACATCGCACTCTGTTCTCTGAAGCCTTTACACCTGGCTAAACGGCTGCCCAGAAGCTTTCATTTCTTCCTCACATGATCCCCCCCATGTCAGCCTCGGATGACCAACTAGTCGTTTCCCCTTTGGATTCCACTTGAGGATATGACGCGTGATGTCCCAAATCGGTCTTCTCAGTGTATGTCCAGTTCAATCCATCTCCACTTTCTTCTACATATCTGTTAGGCGATAGGTTCTCGATTGATTCGTAACCAGCCAGAGTTCCTTGTTGCTTATTCTTTCTGGCCATCTGATCTTCAGTATTGAGCGTAAGCGGAAACTGTTTATGTGTATCTGTGGTTTGTTGGAAATGCCTTCTGTAACGTGACACGTCTCTGATACATATAGAAGAACTGACTTGAATGAGTTAGTGTTGAAAATCTGGATCTTGTTCACGTTTCATGCTGAGTGTAGCGCAGTCGATCTCCACACTGATTTCAGGTTAATGAACTCCTGTCTTGCTTTTCCGATCCTGGCTGCTCTGACGTCCTCATCTGTTTTTGTGCCGCCTACAGTTGAAACGATGTTACCTAGGTATGGAGGTGAAACAGACTACTTCCTTCAAGTTTCTTCAGTTGATGGTGATTGATGCTTGTTGTTGTTAGTACAGTATCTTCATCACCTCTGTCTTTCTTACATCCACCTAAAGGAAATCCTGTCATTGCTGCCTCACCTCTTCTGTCAACTTGTTGCTTTTTGCCGATAGATCTTCGAGGTTGTGCAACAAGACACTAGACATAAATCATCATCGGCGGCGTAATCCAAATCTTCCAGGGTTTTTCCATTGACCTAGCCAGCGTATGCTCCGCTTCTCGCTTCTCATGGTTTGTTACATGATCCAGTCCAGTCCACCACAATCGAGGAGATCATCGGCGATAGTAGGCAGCAGCCTTGTCTTACTTCTTCCTGTCTTCATTTCAATGGCATCAGTGAGCTTTCCATTGTGAATTACTTGGCATGTGGTGTCTTCATGTATTTGCTGAATGAGGTCGATAAAGGTTTGTGGCACCAAAACCGTAGTTTTGAAGCAGCAGCCTGACAAATTACTTGTCGGTCGACGCTGTGGATAGCCTTTTCAAAGTCGATGAAGTTGAGGTAGAGAGTTGCCTGCCATTCTATGCTCTGTCCTGTGATGATGCGTAGTGTAGCGCTACAATTTGATCTGCACATGATTTGCTCTTCCTGAAGCCAGCCAGTCTGTTCCAGTGGTAATTTTGAATGCAGAGTATCTTCCAGTCTCACCAAGATGACGCGGCTTAGAATTTTGACTGAGGTGGACAGGGACAGGAGCATGATTCCGCGGCAGTTCTTGCAAAGACTTAGGTCTCTCTTCTTTGGGAGTCCACTGGTAAGTTTGCCCTTCTTCCATCCAGTCAGCAGGCATCTTTCCGTCAATCCTTGCTTCCTTCCAGATCTTCTGCAATAGTGGTGTCAGCATGTCCGCTGTTGTTCTTGCGTCTGTTCTCAGTGATTCTGGTAGGATTCCATCTGATCTTGCTGCTGTCCTGGATGACAGCAACTTTACGGAGCCCACTTTTGTCAGACAGCATGTGTTCACTGTTAATTCTGTGGCTGGGCTCTAGGTGGTGGTGGTGGTAGTTTCATGAGTTTTTTGAAGTGGTCGGCCCATCATTTCCTTTGTTTCTCCCCTTTCTCAACTTGGCTTCCTTCACTAGCTCTTATTGGTTACATCTATGTTGATCTCTTCTCTCCCAGACACTAACATGGTTATTTGATACAAATAATGCTGTCAAGACTCTCCTAACAGCAGCCTGTTCCGCCTCACTTGCCAGTGTGTCGTAGAAGTGTCTTTTGTCTTCCCATACCCTCTTCTTCACTTCCTTGTCCAGTTTATTGTTTCATAGGTTAGGTTGTCTTCACTTCCTCTTTTCGTTGTTCATCCATGAACTGCACTGCACCGCCCCACACTGCACTGCACTGCACTGAACTGGTTCACCTTCTCTTTCACCATAACCACCCTCCTCTCTCTCCTCTATCAGCTAACATGTGTCCATCGAGATCCACTCCTTGTCTTGCTTCTTCTTCTTCCTCTCTAACACAATTATGCAGATTTCCTTCCATGTCTCTCTCAAAGCCTCTCAGTGTTCTTCCACGCACGCTTCTTCACGGATGTTTCTCAGTGTCTCCCATTTTGTCCTGATGGTTGACTGACGTGAAGATGTCATTCGTAGTTTTGTCCTTCAGTTGAGTTTCTGTTCTGGGTGGGTGTTGAACTTCAACTCTTATCATCTGTCACCAACTTCTTTGAGGTGAAGGCTTTCAACTTGATTTTGAGGAATGCTTGCACTAGGTGGTGAGTGGTGTGAACCAACTACATCTGCTCTCCTTCTTCATCTTGTGTCCAGTGGACTGCATCTCCACTTCCTTCACATTGAGATGAAGGCGATCTGATTTTTAGTGTGTCCTGATGTTTGGTGAAATCAAATCCATGTGGCTTTGTGGACATCCATGTGTTTGTACACTGCTTCCAATCACGAAATCGTTGAATGCACAGAATTCTAATTCTCGTTCGTTTCATCTAGTGCTTTTTGACCTATGATAAGTTCTTCCAGTTCGGCATTCATATCGCCCAATAGAATTTTGATGTTGCCAACTGCAGTCTTGTCGAGTACTGATTGCAGTTGTCTGTATAACTCATCCACACTTCTCTTGCTTAGCATTAGTTATTTTTAGGTGCATAGCATTGAATGATTGTGACTTTCCTTCCTTTTGATTCGAATCTTGCTAACATGATCCGGATGCTGTAGGATATTGGTTCCCACTACACGGAAAAGAGCCTTCGATGCTTTTGGAGATATCATTATAGCCACTCCAAAATTCAGTGTGCCCATGGTTGTCGTATTGGTGATAATACCGGTGTAGATTATTGTCTCTGCAGTTGACAGTTTGGAGAGCCCGCCTCCATCACACCTGCTTTCGCAGATTCCTATCGCTTTTATGCCGTATCTTCTCATTTCTTTTACAATTTGGGCAGTCTTGTCAGTCAGCTTCAAACATGGTGCGGATATTTCATTTCCCTATGTTCACTTTCGTTTTCATTGAGTGTGCGAAGACAGCTGAGTCAATTGGCTTGTCGAAGGCTTTCACCAACTGGCGTCATATTGCCTCTCCGATTCCAGCGAAAAATATGCCTAATTTTATGTTTTATATTTTCTTTGTGCTTTGAAGTTTCTTTAGCAATTGGATTGGTTTTACGGGGTAAGGTTGCTAGCTCTATCCCCAACCTTTTCTCTTTATCCGGGCTAAAGACCTTTTAGTAATCTAGTGAAGTAGTAAACTGAAGTTGTTGCTCTATATACTACACATTTACCCCAACTACATACTTTAATGTCCAACCTTAACTGAAGTAAAAAGGATTTGGAAAAATACAAGACAAAATCTGTGTAGAACCTCAAACAGAAGCATATCTTCTTAGTCTGTCATACTTCGTATTATCAAACAAAGTAAAAAAAATTGAAAATTAAGATTATGTAGGAGACATCAAAGAGCAGATACATTTCCTCCAATATAATAAAAGTTGGGCCAGTTGACCAAGAGTCCCCAAATAGTACTTCGGATGGTCCTGTGGACCCCCAACAGCCAACTTACACGTATTAGCAAAGATCATACCAGAAGTCAGAGACTTAATCAGCGGATCCTTCACCTTAGTTTGGTTATCCTGAAGCATATTTTAACCCCTTAAGATTTCAGCCAACACTGTATATCCAGGTAAGTGGCTGGTGGTCAAACGCAACACTTATTCAAGCCACCTCAGTCAAAAATTGTCCCCAACCTCATCGATTGACTTGCCTACCTTGCGTGGTGTCCTTTTTATAACCTCAATATTACTCAAGCAATGGTTTCACCATACACCTATTGTGAAAAACATGTAATCAATTCATATCTAATATCAATACTCATGTCTCACAGTCGTATTATCTGACGACATATGGTAACTCTTCCTAAGTGTTTGCACGTCTGTGTGAGTTTGCGTAGAGGCCTTTGCCTAGCTTAACATGCTTGTACTGTACTTTTATAAAAGTTAGATACTGCCAAAATATATCTCGGTCAATAGAGTGGAATATTATCTTCAGATTAATAAATACGGCAACTGTTAGGCGCCGGTAAGTGTGTCTGCGCTTCAAAACGTGACGACGACGAAATCTAAAACCTGCTTTCTGAGGGACTAGAAGAAGATGTTGAACTGATCCATAACCCATTTCACTGCTGGTCTAAGTAATTTGGGAAGGTGTAGGCTTCCTCATTGAAAGCATGAAGTGGCTTCTGGTAACATGCCTTGAAATTACGTTCAAAGATAAAGATCTATTCATTTTCTTCATGTTGAAAAGCTTAAATATATCATCAATAGTCGTTAGTTTGCTTTTTATCCTTCCACAAGTCCTTTTTTTAAATTGAGTACACCACTCTGTACTTGCATAACTCCCTTTTTCGTGTGATGTTTCCTCCTATAGTAAGTTAAGAGAATACACTTTAGCGCTAAGTTTCATAATAATCTATTTCCTGAACGTCAGATAATAAAGTAAGTTTTACTCATGAAAAAATGTACATCTAGACGACGAATTTCAAAGTTAAATTGCGTAAAATATAGAAATAGCTTACTTCAGTCCATGATCTTGCATTTTCCTAGATTTCCGCATTAGAAACGACACGTTGATGTTACGTGGTGCGAACAAACCGACAAGCCGCTAAGTTTGACATAGATTACATGGTTACTAGAATGCATTAGTAAGGTGTATCTGGAACCTCAAGGAAGCTGAGTGCTTAACTCATAAACTTTAACATGAAGTTTATCACGTTGTAACTCTACTGCTGTATTTGCAAAAGCTGCTCAAAAGCGGGCGTCCATATTAATTGACTGACTACTGGCTAACTAAATCAACGTACAACCTCGCTCACAAGTACATTGGCTCAAGTTCACGTGCTTTATAGTTGTTTGCAAAAACGGGTCAATAGAAAAAGAGTCGTATTAAAATATAGGAGGCGAAGTTGTGTGACAGGATAAACAGTTTGAAGATAACGGATAATTCATATATTTCAGCGTTAGAAGATGTCAGGAAATGAATATATGGGCACCACTGCGATCAGTATTCAACCATGTTACTAAGAACCAGTCCTCAGCCATCGGTCTCCTTTGTCTTGGAGACCTCATGCAGGCAGCTTACGTCTCCACACGGCTCAGACCAACAGTCAGAGAATATAACGACTGGTGTCAGCTCTTGATCTGGCCATCCTGAACCCTCTTCCAAAATAATCCAACTTCCCTTAGCATGGCAAGTTGAGGTAGAGAGTGACTCAGCATGCCCAAGCTATCTCAGGCAATGAAGGTTCTCAAACTCATCAGTCGACTTACCTTTCTTGCCTAGAACTCTTCTGACTTCAACATTGCTACCACGCTGTTTCCACCAAGTACGTGCAATGCTACGAAGAAATCTGTGATCAAAACAGTGAAATTGCTTCATATTTTCTACTCTTAACGTCAATGTCTCGCAGCCGCATAACAGGACCTAGCGGAATGCAGAGCAATATATTCGTCCTTTGATGGACAGTAGGATATCTCGCTAGTCACCGCAGGTGATACAAGTTAGCAAGCGCCAAACGAGTCTTCGGAATCCGAGCTGATACAAAACTCCAAGTACGTGAAAGGGTAGACATATTCCACCACTTCACTCCTTATCACAAACTGGAAGTATTTGCAGCAGACCAGCTTTTGAGCTTCATCTTATATCTGATAGGGGCAAGACGTATGCCAATTATACAAAGATTACTGCTCAGTGCATTCACAAGACCCCGAATTGCTTTGCCGTCGTCACCTACACGGAAAATTTCTTCTGCATAACCCAAGTCAACTAGATGACCTTTAGGGTGCAGCTTAATCCTTGTGAATTAAGATGTACACAAAATGATGTTTATTAGTACGTCTATTACGAAGTTGATTAGGAGTGGCGACAGTGGGCATCTCTCATGGACACCAATAGTTATCGTCAACTTACATGACAACTTTCCATATGCCAGATCTTGCATGGCTCCATGAATTCTACTAGAAAGCTTTGATTAGCATTATGTGCTCTTTTAGGTACTCCCTCACAGTCGCACAGTGTCACAACACCTCATGGTTGATTGAGTCAAATGCCGCCTTCACGTCAAGAAATATGGCAAGTGTTGGCCAATGGCAGGTTGGTATGCCTGTGTTCCAGCACCTTTCCTACGGTAAGTATATGATGGATGCCCCCTTGTCCAAATCTGAAACCTCCCTGGTTCTCCTAAGGTTTTATACATCAATTATACATGAGTTTGCTGTTCTCAAGCTCCATTTAGGTGGTGGGCATCTATGGTACCTAGGATCTTGGACACAATATTAGTCAAACTAATAACCCTATGGTTGTCACAAGAAAAGGTTTCTTCTTTCTTATAGACCGGGCTTATCAATGAAGTACGTCAGTCTGATGGCACTACGTCTGATTCACGTACGCAGGATAGCACTTCTGTCATTTTAATTAACAACCTACTACCTCCATCCTTGAAATTTCAGGTGCAAACTGTCAGGTCCGGTGGCTTTTCATTGTTTTAGGTTCGATATAGCTTTGCTGACTTCAATGAGTTAGAGGACCATCATATTCGTCATATCCATATTTAGACTGGATGTTGGACAACTAAAGAGTTGTTGTGGATCATTTGAACTGTACTTTAAAGTGTTCTGCCCAACGTCCTAGCTGTCTGTCCTAAAGAATTATCAACGTCTCATCCTTTTCAGTGGTGGTTTCGCTCACTATCATCTTATTACTGGTATCCCTAATAAGCCTTAGTAGCTGCCGTGTTACTAAAGTCTTTATTAGTTAGCCAGAATTTTACACTTCCTATTTACATGAGAAGTCAAATGTTTTTCAGTTGCATTCGGAGCTGTGAATAAAACATTTTCATTATCATTCCACCATTTCACCACATGTTTTGCGCACCTTATTGCTATCGACTTGATGACAGTACCCTTGTAGACAAAACATTAACAAGTTATAGATTAAGAGCACTCATTGTAGAGTGACGGGATAAAATGAGAATAAAACTTATGTATACGCACTCAGTTACCAGTCTAAACCTCAGATATCAAACGGACAGACTACTTCAGAAGCTGAATCTCTATACTTCATACTGCAATAATCAGCGAAATGCACACTTATTATTTTGGGAGAAGTAGTAATTTATGTAGTACAAAAAGAATGTTGGATTTCTGAACTTAATGTTCATCAAAAAAAATGAGTATTCACTATCGTTTATTCAAAAATCATATTTACCTCTACCCGACAGAAGTCCTTACTTAAAAAATCTAGAGCCTATAAATACTTGCAAGTTGGTACAAGTAACTGACCATCTTTTAAACAGAACTCTGTGCTAATATACTTGCAGCGTGGTACTGAGCTCATGCTTGGATGCCACGGAGTGTGAGATATTCACGTATTAATCAGTCGTTTCGATAGGATAACTGAAAACAGTGTAGATAAACGAACAACTTGAACCACTGGCAGTCATGACAGTTAAAGCATAGGAGATAAGCGGAATTTTGTGAGTGAGAAAACTTCAATGAATAATTGTTCTACAACATTTAGCAAAAGCATGTTTATAAGTAGAATAAACTTCAGTTATTGAATAGTTCAAACAGTGGATTACATATTAAACGTAGAAATCTAGTGTAGATTAAAATTAAAATATGTCACTGTAACTAAAAGCTATCTCGAGTAACACAACCTTGTAAAGTTATTTTACGAAAGTCATATCAAAGTAAGATGCATATAAGTTGTTGATGAAATCCACTGAACCGAGTGGAAACATGAAATTTAAGATAAAAAAACTGTTAGGAGCTTTATCAAACTGAAGATGTGATCACTACACATTCAAGTTATGCAATATTTCACACTTCTAATTGACTTGTTAAAATCGACTTTTATATGAATACACCATACTCTATAAACTAATTTCACATTGGTTTATTGCTTATTCATATCTGATGATGTCCTATAAAATCATCTATATATATTGGGAGTTTTACTGTGAGTTTTAACTTCCAGTGATTCTATTTTGTTCTAATATTCATTACTTTTGTTGAATTTTTTCTTAGAAATGCCCTACAAATACGTAGTTCAATCGAATCTATTTAGAACTGGGATGTTTAATCATCTTGAATAACAAATCTTCATCTTTCTATAAAAATATTGCAGAAATATTCTTAAGAACATAGAATGAATGAAAAATGGGTTATTTCTACATTTTACTGACCCTCAATGATCTGTTAACCTTTCGGCGAATATTCTAATCTTTTTCAGATAGCTAGTGTTAAAGGTGTACTTTGGTTAGCATCTCTTCTGTCTATGTTTTGTTATAACGATGATTTCGCAATTCGTTTCCGAGGTAAATAAGTATTAGGCTGCCTTTTCCGTTCAAAGGAAAAGACAAAGTAATATAATGATTGATTCTTACCTAGAATATGCTTATTTTATTTCAGATATTGTAAGAAAAACTGATATATCTTACGACATTTTTAAATCCATCTGTAAGTCAAGTGTGTTTCTTAAATCTTCTGTTAATCCAGATATTTCTGTAACGGTTCTCATTCAGAGTTTGCGTGCACATATTAGATACCTTTTAATTCAGTTACTGATAAATACAGAAAATTAAATTGTTCACTTTTTTGGATAAAAAGTCTACTAGTTCAAAGAAACAATTGTTTAGTATCAGGAATTAAATGATAATAAATTAAAAGTACATAAAGTCATTATGAAGGATAAAAATTCACTTTGATGTAAATTATAAAAAAAGCACTATTTTTGGTCTTCTGTCCATAAAGAAATGAGTAAGTAGTTGCTATAAATTGCAGGTCAGCGCAAATGCTTAAGTATGTATGCGCACTTAAGAAGCAAAATCTTTTTTAAAACAATTCTTTGTAAAATTTTATAAATGGAAATATCATAGAAATTTAGAAAACGTTGCTAATAAACTTTACTTCAAAAAGTGAACTAGCCTTTCAGAACGCTGCAGTTACTAGGTTTATGGAAAAACTGAACACCTGCTAATCATTGAGCTGGGTGCAAGATTTACAGCCTTTGCCGAATATAAATCGAATTAATTTCATGTTCTCTAAATCTTCCACATGCGCACTAAATTTAAATTTCTGTACAGTAAACTTTCAGCATCCAGCATTTTATTTGATAGACTTCAGTGGTAAAATCAATGCCAAAGACATTTTTCGCATCTATACATCAAAATTTTGAACTCTTTGTGCTGTATTCATATTTCGGTAGTACTATTACATTATATTGTTCTTTTTTTGCTTATTGATCAATCTTATATTCTGATGCGCCACGCTACTTTTTCGTTGAATCAGTTGGTCAGGTCATAAACTTTGTTATTCATATCTATTCCCATAGATGTGAAAGATGAATTCAATACTGATTCTATTTAATACTGAAGTTTATCAAAAAACTTGTGCTGGATGCTGAAGGTTTACTGTACATAACTTTAAATTTAGTGCGTATGTGGAAGATTTATAGCAAACAAAATGGATTCGATTCATCCCACAGAGATATTTTGTTCTTGCTCTGCAAAATTTTTACAGAGAAACTAATTGCATGAAATGACAGTTTTATCAACAGTTTACATATGAAGACGAATTGTATTCAAAAATCACACAAAAAGTCTCAGGAAGCAATTAAAGATAAGATTAAATGTCATGGTATTTATAGACGCTATTAGTAAAAAAACTAGATCTAAAATGCATCTTTACAACTATTGACACTACCGATTACTTCTATCTGTTCCTGAACAGAGCGCCTACAGCATAGTTAACTCAAACTGGACTGATTACCTCCGCTTCTTGTCTTGCTGAACAGGCTTACCACAATTTACACCTGCAACTAATCAGAAATAACTTTGAGGAGAACAAAGATTATATCTGCTCATTTATCAACCTTGCATAGCAACTTAAATCCATAGGATTCATCTCCATTTGGTTCTCACACACACTAATGGTGATTTCGAGGCATAAGTATTAATATATCTGTAACATTCGTTGAATTTTTCATCCTTCATATACCTTTACCATGTTAGTAAGTATTACATTCAGCAGTTTCCCTGCCTCTCAGACTACTCACGGAACGCTTTAATAAATTAAATTGCGACTAAAAGTTTTGTTAAATTTTTCACTTCCGGAATTAAAGCCATCGTTTGTCATCCTAACATTTCTATAAAAGAGTTTGTACATTTCATATAAGCTGATGTTTTGTTACTTCCAAAGTCAATACCCTAAAATAAATCTTGGCGACTAAGCTTGAAGAGTATTTTTACGAGTGCGCAGCGGAAAATTCGTAATTAAATAGCCCTAACAACATACGAGATCTTAAACAACCGATAATACTAAGCAGTTCGTTGTAGTAAAACTTGAGTCCCACAGTTTCTAATGTCAGTCTGTTATTGTAGTCCCAAATTTTGTTGCCTACATACTGATAAACTGAAAACAAGGTTACTGGCGTAAATTAAACCTTACGCGTGATCTCCCAGAATGATCTTCTCAGTGTATGCCCAGTCCAACCCATCTCCACTTCCTTCTGCATATTTGTTGAGCGATAGGTTCTCGGTTGATTCGTTGCCCGCTGAGAGTTCCTTGTTCCTTATTTACATTATTCTGGCCATCTGAGCTTCAGTAACGAGCCAGCGTAGGCAGTTAGTGATGAATGTCTGTAGTTTGTTGGAAATCCCTGTTGTAACGCGTCGAGTCTCTCAGCCATACAGAAACACTGACTTGACGTTGGTGTTGAAAATCCGGATCTTGTTCACACTTTATGTTGAGTGCAGAAGATCTCCACACTGGTTTCAGGTTGATGAATGACTGTCTTGCTTTTCCGATCCTGACTGGTTTGACGTCCTCGTCTGTACCACCACCGCCTGCATTTGAAACGATAGTTGAAAAGAGGTTCTTCCTTTAAGTTTCTCCTGTTGATGATGATTCGAGCTTGTTGTTGTTGGTTGGGTATCATCATTACCTCCATCTTCTCTACGTCTACTTGAAGTCCCATCTTCGCTACACTGCCTCGACACTTCTGTTAACTTGTTAGTGTTTGCCTGTAGATCTTCATGTTTGTGTGACATCAGAGACAAGTCATCGGCGAGATCCAAATCTTCTATGATGTTTTCCCAGGTCCAGCTAGCGTATCCTCCTCCTCTCGCTCCTCACTGTTTGTTGTATTATACAGCCTATCACAATCAGGAATATCATAGGTGATATTAGGCGGCAGCTTTGTTTTACTACTGTCTTCACTTCAAAAGCATCACTGAGCTTCCCATTGTGAATTACTTCGCACGTGGCCTCTTCATATGGTTGTTGAATGAGGTTGCTAAAGGTTTGTGGCATTCCATAATGTAGAAGCAAGCAGCTGCCTGCCAGATAACTTCTCGGTCGACTCTGTCAGTGACCTTTTCAAAACCGATGGATTTGGGGTAGAGAGTTGACTGCCATTCTATGCTCTGTTCTGTGTTGATGCGCAGCGTAGCGTTGCAAATTGATCTACACATGATTTGGTTCTCTTGAAACCAGCCAGCCTGTTGCAATTGTAATTTTGAATCCAGAATAATGTTTAGTCTTTGTCGGATGATGCTGCATAAGATTTTACTTGTGGTGGACAACAGCATGATTTCGCGCCAGTTCTTGCACAGCCTAAGGTCGCCCTTCTTTGTAAGTTTGACGAGATAGCCCTGCTTTCAATCAATAAGCAGATACCTTTCCTTCCTTCCAGACCTTCTGCAATAGTGGTGTCAGCATGTCCGCTGTTGTCCCTGCGTCTGTTCTCAGTGCTTCTGTTGGGATTCCCTCTGAACCTGCAGCTTCCTCACAATTCAGCGGGCTTATGGCGTTCAGGACTTCGATTTTGGTCGGAGGGTTTGTGTTAACTGGTAGTTTTGTTGCTGCAAGTGGTATTTCTGGACGAAGTGCAGAGGGTGGTCGATTTGAGCTTTTTGAGGCGGTCAGCCCATCGTTTCATTTGTTTCTCTTCTTTAATAATTAGATTCCTTTCATCATCTCTTACAGATTTCATCTGTGTTGATCTCTTCTCTCCCAGACACTAACCTGCTTATTTGATACAAATAATGTTGTCAGGTCTCTTCTACCTGCAGCCTCCAGCCTCTTCTGCTTCACTTGCCAGTGTGTCGTGGAAGTGTCTTTTGTCTTCCCATACCCTCTTCTTCACTTCCTTGTCCAGTTTATTGTTTCATAGGTTAGGTTGTCTTCACTTCCTCTTTTCGTTGTTCATCCATGAACTGCACTGCACCGCCCCACACTGCACTGCACTGCACTGAACTGGTTCACCTTCTGTTTCACCATCACCACCTTCCTCTCCCTCCTCTGTCAGCTACCATGTATCCATCGAGACTCACTCCTTGTCTTGCTTCTTCTTCTTCCTCTCTAACACAATTATGCAGATTTCCTTCCATGTCTCTCTCAAAGCCTCTCAGTGTTCTTCCACGCACGCTTCTTCACGGATGTTTCTCAGTGTCTCCCATTTTGTCCTGATGGTTGACTGACGTGAAGATGTCATTCGTAGTTTTGTCCTTCAGTTGAGTTTCTGTTCTGGGTGGGTGTTGAACTTCAACTCTTATCATCTGTCACCAACTTCTTTGAGGTGAAGGCTTTCAACTTGATTTTGAGGAATGCTTGCACTAGGTGGTGAGTGGTGTGAACCAACTACATCTGCTCTCCTTCTTCATCTTGTGTCCAGTGGACTGCATCTCCACTTCCTTCACATTGAGATGAAGGCGATCTGATTTTTAGTGTGTCCTGATGTTTGGTGAAATCAAATCCATGTGGCTTTGTGGACATCCATGTGTTTGTATGCTGCTTCCAATCACGAAATCGTTGAATGCACAGAATTCTACAAACATTTCTCCATTCTCTTTCATTTCACCGAGGGCTCCTCGACGCATGGTTAGTTTTCTTCCTGTGTTGTCCGCTCGGAAATCGACATTCATATTGTTCTTCAAAATTTTAATATCGAAAACTATATATATTGTGGCACGTTACATCACAAATTCAAGAGACCGAATACAAAATTTCTTCAGTTTTCATACTAAAAATACACTGTGCAAAGCGCTGATCCTTTAGTTTAAAATATAGAAGGAAATAAGGTTTGCTGGAATAACTGTTCAAGGGAAAATAGCTATCATCATACAGTTTTTCATTTGATAAATTAGATCATGTCAAACAAAAAATTATTGCCAGAACTCATTACGTCTTAAAATCATTTAACACAGGAATTTCGTTTTCTAGGAATATTAATCATGAAAAAATTGGCCTGTTTGACTTGAAAGGAAAGTTCAGTGCGCACAACACACTGCCGAGTTACCTAACAGTTATATAATCATAGAAATATTCCGATTAGATAATAAGAAATATACAGCAATCGATTCCGAAGAGTAAATTTTCATTTCAAACAAATCGCTTTCAAAAGCTATACTGCTGTGAAGATCTTTACGGCAAAACGGATATGCATCAACTGGTAATAAGTCTGCGCAAAGTCATCAAAAGCGGTCAATAGAGTCTCAAGATGATAACGATTAGAATGTCAATTCAAGATCATCGAAAGTGCTTCCATGATTACAACAGATGAACAGTAAACACAGAAACAAATAAAATACATTAGAGAGATTACAACCAAGCTAAAGTGAGAGATTGAATGTATCTCTTTTGAACATAAAGATCAGACTTGAACCACCGAGTTGCAAAAGCCTCTGCATTGTTGAGGTGGTGAATATGCACTTACTTCTTAATGTTTGATTTCACTTTATAAAGAAGATTCCCGCAGGGTAAACTGGCGGGAGTTAACCGAACGTTCAAGAATCGAGCCAAGTGAAATTTATAAATGATATAGTGAATATTTAATAGTTTAAAAGAAAGAGAAAAAATTCAAAGGGTTTGAATATCAGAAAGTGATCGTACTTCCAGTATGTAACTTAAACTTGAGAAGGGAAGTGTAAACACTAATTTAACATGATTGAATCGGAAAACTAAACGTGTGTGACTTGCTTTACTTCAAAACACGAGTCAGTGGCACACATCAATAACTAGCAGCTGGAACCACTTGAGGTTCTTGGTATTATGTCACTGTATATGAACGGTTTTCAACGCATTAATATAAGGATGATGATCATAAGTAAAACAATCAAAGAAGTAGGATCATAATCATGCTATTTACTATCTTAGACAAGCATCCAAAAGCTGACTAACCAAATGTTGTGGTAAATCTAGGCTAGTCACTCCACTTTCCTGAAATATAGTTAAATAGGTGAGAATACTTTATAGCAACTTTGACTGAGAGTATGAGGTCAGTCGACTATGCGAACTTAAATTCAGGTATCAACATTATGTAATCTGTAACTGCATTTAGCTAATAAGCTACATTTCTCGTGATGACTACTGTAGGCCTTCTTAGTCCAACATGCAAAAATAAACGGGTAATACACTTGTTATCAATTCGACTGGGCAATGAATAATTGGGTGACCAGTTCAGATCTATAAATGTTTGTACTGAAAAAGCTTGTTTTTTCCTAGTGTATTATGAGAATTTGATTGTTTCAGAGAAACCTCATCAAACATTCACTTGTAATATGATGATAAGCAATTCATACAAAAGGTTTCGTGTCATACCATCAGGTTTTTGTAATAATTATCTCTTGAGTTTAAAGGAGTACTTCAGTGTGCTTCTAATTCCATGACGACACGAATTCACAATGAAGGTTTCGGCCAAAGCCTGCCAATGAATTGCAAGGTACATAAACCCCATGTTCAAAGCTACGTGTTAGAGAATTCTTGATATTCAACATCAACCATTGCTTTTTCCAAAATTTTTAAAGATAAGGTGCTTTGTATCTTTAATGACCACAAAAAGCAGTCCATCTCTTTGGCGAAGATCCTGGTGCGAAATGAATCCAAATTAATTTAACACCTGGATAAATTTTGACAGTTTTTTTCTCTAGGATGCTGATCCAAGCACTTTTTTCTCACAATCTAGTAAACAGCTTATATTCAGACCATTACAGGGTAAACAGTTAGCAGTTACTAATGATGTAGTTATAATCTTCTCGCCATTGGAAACGGTGTGATATTAGGTGACTAAAATAATTGAAATGTAGCAATCAAATCACAAACCAACTTAGACAGCAGCATGGGTATAGATCCGATAGTCAGAAGTAAAATTCGTTATAATGAACCAGCAGATTAAAAACTCCAATTCTTAACTCCTGAAATCTAGAAATAGATTCACTAAACGTGACTGTCACAAAACAACCATTTTCATTGAAAATATTTCTCAGAAGCTTATATTGGTGATGAATGAAATATCTACGTTTCGTTGTCAAACACCTGAATCTACGCATTTCATTGAGTAGAATAAACTTTGCAAATCATAAAACTGCTCATTTATAAAAATTAATTCATTAGTGGTGCAAAAAGAAACAAGATGCAGACAACAGAAGGTCTGTTTCAGTCTAACCTGGGCAAGAAATCTTCACTAGCAGTCCAGCCACTTTTAAACAAAGCTTTGGAGTTAGAATTAAGTTTCGATGTGGTCATGTATGGTGTTTCATGTTTCTGATGTTTCGATACTAGATTTGATGACCCCATCAGCACTTATAAAATCTTTCTGTTCTACCAAGCTTCCTGGATATCTTAAACACCCCTATTGTTATGACTGTTAATATTCAAATTTACACTACTATGAATATTCCTAAACTAAATGGCATAAGCTATACAGTTTGCTCTCAAATCAGACTTATGTATAGAATGCGCCTGGTCTTTGAAGTATTATAATAATGATCACATTTCCACTGCTGCATGTCAGGTTTTTTCCCAAAGATGAAATTCTTTTAGTTATGTGAAGGCATCTTATACAGACATTCGAGACCACATGTAAAAATGCGAAAAAATTAGGGAATTAATATGACGGCGTAGATAACTAAGTGATTTGTAATAAAAAGAGGAATAAGATCTCAAAACTATATTTATCTCTTTATCATCGATTTGTTTTCCGTATAACATAACATGCATCAAATACAATAGGTATACATCCTGTCTTTGTTCCACTAGATGCGAATATATTATCTAAAAGCTAGAACTTCAACATTAGGAACAAAGAAAATGTAAATGCAATTGCAATTATAAATTTACTGATGGATAAAACCTTCAATTAATCACAAAGAGATAAGATAATAATTACTTTCCTCTAGTAATCCAAGCGTTGTAAAGCTGTAAAAATTAGTTGTAATTTTTTCAAGTATTATTCATTATTCAGGATAAGGCCGTAGTCAGTCGTTATCATTATAGGTATGCAGGGGAAACATTCTAGTACTTTTTGGGTACTGTACTTTCCATAGGATACCTTGGTTTATTCTCCTGACTTGATGAAGTAATATAACGGTGTATAATCACTTAATTGTTTTTTATTGATCAGACTAGGCGTTGAGATTCACTTTTTAAGCATAAGGCTTTCATACCTCCAAGGTAACGTGTATCCTTGCGAAGATACACGTTTGTATATTGAAAGAATAGAAGCTAGTTTAGTACAGACCTTAAAAGTACCAAGATATTTCTTGAATTCTCCTTTGAACTGAATTTATTGAATACAACTAGTAGGGTTTTTTATGTTCTTACAAGAAGCGGCTTTCGTGACTCACTGACCTAGTGAATAACGCTCTGTTGTTTAAAGTGATCAGTCCTGAGTTCAAGTCATAGTAAAAACAACATTGCCCATTGGAGGCAGGCCATCTGGCTGACGGAACGTGCGTCCTGGATTCCACTGATAGCCACTATCATCAATTTGGCAGGTTTTCCAAAATATAACACTTCCTATTTTATATCAGACGGATGAAAGATGTGGATTTAAAGTAGATGATTATGTTTCTTATTTGTCACCATAATGTACGAATAGATGTCGATATCATCATCAGACTTCACATTCTGCTTCATCATCGTTCAGAGTTGATATGAATCTCTATGCCTAAACGTCAGAATTTTGTTTGTACAGAGGGTTCTCATTAGGGATTTATATTTACTGTAGGACCATTAAGAAGCCTTAGGCAACGGATAAACTGTTCGGTTCCGGGGTGGGAGACATTAGCTGTGGTAAGATATTTACCAAAAACTTGTTGTCCCTGGACTATATATTTTTCGGTCACATGAATATATTACTGGATCGGAACACAGAAGTTTCCCAGGTACCTAATATTTTCAGTAATCTATCCACAATGAAATTACCCATGAAGTTTCCAGTCCGTGTTGGTCAATAAATTAGTTTCCTTTTTCTTCTGATTACCAATAACTGTTGTTTACCTATAAATTATTACGTATGTGCAGTAAGTGGTGCATTATCCGAAGTCCGAGTCCAACATCATTGGTCTATACACTTAAATTTCAACCCAACTTCGCCAAATCAGGTCTGTGCAGGGGGGAAGTGTCATTATTTGCTACACAACATGCATGACTTACTACCTGATGCACAAACGTACTTATGGTTAATGAATGCATTTCATTTTGACTCCCACTGATTATTATTGTTAAACCAAGACTTTAAGTCAACTTGGAAATGAAGTTGAAGACCAAAAAAGTTGAAATTTATAATTCCTTTGAAGAATGAATATAAGAAATGCATTCACATGTTAGCACTGTGAAGATTCTTTCAGGTTCTTAAGTATGGGCTATAGGCTCTTGTGCATCACATTATGTAAAATGTGGTTTGTGCTTTGGTTATTGCTTTCGTTTGCTGGCTAACAGTGTAGATGAATTAAATGTGGGATAGTTTGATAAACTACGAATAACTGTTACACCAAAAACAATTTTGATGCTGGATGATATGATGCTTCTCCTCTCTAATTTAATTAGACTTGAACTGGGATGAGAACGTCCTGACCGGGAAGCCAGTGTGAGTATTATCAAGAAGTAGTAGCGTATCATGCATTCACATGGTAGTCAGTTAAAATCCTCAGTAACTGAAGTGATTTAAAAAGTCCTGGTCAGCATCCGGGCCTCGTAGCTCATTCATGAAAGCACCTGGTCGGAAACTCAGTCGTCGCTGGTTTGAATCCCACCATGATCCAAATTTTCATTTTACCTTCTATCATCACTCATTATCAATGCAAGGTTGCCGAACTATGGACATCCCAGATGGTCAACATGATAATAGTAATAGTAATAATATGACAACAATTGGATTAAACGAGTTAAAACTATTTACTTTCTAAAATGCAATATCCTCTCCTCAGTCCTTTGTTTTTTGCAATATTTTCTCTAGGAAAATCAATGCTTCACCTTTAACTGCTTAAAATTCATTTTAGTCTGTCAACTAATATTTAAAGCAAAATAATTTGGCAGAAATCACAAATATATTTGGAAGACTCAAAAGTCATTAGATTGATTCAAATCCCCTTCAGATTTATGTGAAGTTGTGGTTCACTGGTATGAACAATCAACCTTCAGCCCCGTGAACCACGAGTTTGAACCTTCCTCCACTTGATAAGGCTTTAGTACCCGAGCATTGTCATTAGCCGTTGTACAATAGTTGTGGTTCGCTATCTGGTGCACAAACGTGCTCATGTTCTCTCAGTTGCATTTTATTTTTTCATTTCTTTAAGATTGTCAGTAATGAAATTTCTTCATAATTTTCAGGCGTGATGTTTAATATCAGCTGCGCCTACCTTCATACAAATTTAACAGTCTTTGCGAGAGATTGTAGAACATCTATAAACAAAAGGACCTTGATAAATGCTAATTCATAACACTATCTTCGTAAAAAATGTGTAGGCATATCCAATCATACGCTTAATGTGAATAACCATTCAGTCTGGAGGTATGTGGGGATTTTTCGATTTCAAGTTGGTATATTTCACAGACTGACGTCAATCTAAGAACCAACGAAAACTTGGGGGCTCCTGACAACTGTTTCTTCCTACTAAGCGGGTTCTTCAGCAGTGCGCACCCTAATAAAGACATCTATTAAGCCCAGCAAATAATAAAAGGGGAGTTCAGGCTGTAGGAAACATTTAAGAACTCGAATCTCTTGAAACCAGTTTTTATTACTTTATTATTTATTACTTTGCAGATTATTTAAGTTTTCTGAGGCACAAAACTCAAGATTCCTTGGAGAATATAACATTCTTTAACGTAGTATTTTTGGGGATAATATTTAGAAAATCAAAAAAAGGATATTTCTTAATGTTTAGCTAGGAAAGTCACAGCTTTTTCAGCAACACATACAAATTTTCGCGGAAATCAAAATGCATATAAGCAAATAGTACATCAGATATTCAGTGAATGTCAGTCATTGGTTAACTGGGTTTCTGTCGAACCTGAGTAATTAAGATCAGTCATTACAGGTTCAAATTTGTTATTGTCATTTGTCAACGAAAATTTACGATAATCAAAGTGTTTTGTATATGTTTATATAAGTTACAGAATACGCGTTGCTTTTGTACATTTATTTATAAACCATAAATAATTGTTACTGTTAATGAAGCTAGAATCAGAAAAGGTAATCAATAATAGTTTTGTTAGACTAATCTTTGCTTAGCAGATGATAAATCCATTCCTTCTTTCCTATTTACAGCATCTGATGCTAAAATATGTAAGGCTTTGGATGTTAATCGTTCTTTATGCGAATGGAAACCTTTTACCCATACGTCTACATCATGAAAGTTAGTTGTATATCCACTTTCGACGCCCTACATAGCTACTGGTGGTAACTTTTCTAAATTTTCGAATTCATGTTGATTTCCTACATAACTTGTGTATACTCACCCTAACTTTTAAAGATCTACTGCCTTCGTTAACATAATTAGCTTCACAGTCCAAGCAATTCATTTGGCAGACACATCAGTTTAGGAATTGCATTTTGCACTTTGAATAAGATCTTTCCGAGTGAAGTTGAAGGTTTAAAAAAACTGTAATACCATGGGAAGTGCAGGCCCTTTTATTCTGTTCAAAAGTACCTTTCCGATATGTTATAGCTGTAGATGACTCCCATGATTCGGTTGTACCTTTATGTTTGTTAATAGTAGTATTTGCTTTTTCATCCAGTGAATCGATAATGTTTTTCATCGAAACCATTTTCTGTTAAAATATGTTTTATTCTGGAGATTACATTTCTCATATCACTAGGATCGATTATGATGTTTTCCACTCTGTTGAGTAGGTTAAGTGCGACCCTAAGTTTTTTATGTTAGTTGGACGATTCAATTGGGTAGACTTCCAGGATTTTGTCTCTTTTAATGAACTGTCTTTACCCCTTCTTTGAAGAATTTCCGTGCATTTGTTTCATCATTTTGGCGTGCACCACAAGACTAATACTTGAGATCATTATCTAAAATCAGAAATTATTTCAAGAAATCTGATATAAGACATGATCATGCTTGAAACTGTGCGCACTTTATGTAAAGTACATACCATATTCTGAGGTATGATTTAAATATTAGCAAAATACAGTGAAATATGGTTGACATGAGACAAAAATACAAGCCAGTATGAGTCAACAGTTGAATATGCAAATATATTTGCCATTGGTACATGCGATTCGCGCTAAGACGCTTCACTTGAGTCACATGGCAATCGATACCAAAGTTTTAGAGTTTTAACCATAATGGCGAATATCAGGCTTTTTTAACAAACTACTTTGGTTCTCAGAGTTTTGTTTAGCTTTCAGGGATAGTGTATGCAGAGCAGAAGGGGTGTAGTATCATTTAGCCATGTAAATATTAGCAAGCTTTTATGAATTTCAGATAAATCATAACCTTACAAAATGCAGAATCTACAACATGGGAGTAAACATAGCTGGTAGCATGATGTACAAGTAGATTGATGTAGAAACTGCGAATCGATTTACCACCTTATAAATTCCAGATGTAAACAACTTGAGATAATAACATCACGACTATTATTTGATTATCTCAGATGGCCGTAGTCTGGCAGACTAGTATCTATACTGAGTGATGACTGAAAGTGAAAGTAAAATTTGGACCCTAGCCGGACTCAAACTAGTGACTACCGAGTTTCCGGCCCGATGCTCTACAAACTGAGCTACGAGATCCGACTGCTGACCAGATTTTTATTTAACTTTAATCACCAAGGGTTTCGCCCGTCAAGAATTCACATGGCAGTCAGGCAAAACTCTTGGTTATTGAAGTGAAATAAAAATCTGGTCTGCAGTCGAACCTCTTAGCTCAGTTATTAGAGCATTGGGCCAGAGTCCAGGTGGTCGCTAGTTCGAATCCGGTCGCAGTCCAAATTTTAACCTCACCTTCCATTATCATCCAGTATAAACATTGTGACTAGTAGAATTCCTTTGAAAAATAACTTTGCCTGACAAATGTGCTGAGAGTAGGGATATGCTTCGGCCATTAGGTCATCATGTGGCGTACAAGATATTTTACATTTTCAATCTCTTATTAGTTCAGCTTTAAGTCAATTAAACGGTTTAAAATTTATGAAAAAAGTTTATTTCTCCATCTTTTTCTACACATTATATGTTATTCTCATCTTCAGATTATCACTTAGTATTACCGTTGTAATCATATCAGTGCGCCTTGCACAGCTTTGGAAATCCTCACTGAATCACGATGAATTTTCATGCAAACTTTATGCACTTTTTATTGATACTCTTTTCTCAGATTCGCCTCCGTATTCGGGTGTCTTGTTTTGAGTGTGCTATCTACAATCCATGAGTATACTGAATCCGCTGGACGAATTTTATTGTATATGGTAAGTATTAAAGCACTGAATTATTATTTCCTTTCTGTTGTCTAATTCCAAAGAAAAGAATTTATATTTTCTTGTATCCCATTTAAAGATAAACTTCTGGAAGTTTAACATTCACAACAAGTAGTTATCACCTTATTTTAAATAACAGATATAGAAAACTAAATTGTTGATAGTGGCTTGCAGTAAAATTCAGGACTCACATTTTGTTCTATGACCTAAAAACTGATATGAAAGACTTTTATACATCCAAATAAAGTTGGAATTTTATGGTTCAGAAAAAGTGGGTATTAGGCAAATGATATCTATTAATTGTTTATTGGCATTTCTCAGTGAATGGAAATAAAAGCTGTCTTGTTTTGTTTTTCATTCACTAAGAAAAATAAATAACAAATTTATGGACACAAAAGACAGTATCTTTGTTCGAAAACAAAACCAAAAGCAATACTGAAATTTCGCAAGCGTATTGTGAAACGGTTATGCTGATAGTGATCTCGTAAACATAATAATTGAACATGAGAATGAAAAATGGTTAAGTAATTATACAAACAAATAAAGTAGCATTCATGAGTTGAGGAGTCATTGAAAGCCTGGGAGAACTAGAAAGCTGTTTCGTCCTAATATGGGGCTACTCAGTAGTACGCATAACTGACCTTACCCTCCCCCCCCCAAGAGATCGAACCCAAGATTTTGTGGTTTCACGACAAACATGATGTGAATTCAGCCACTGGTCTGGAGTTCAGTGGTCCACAGGTTCCTACTTCTGTCAGTCCGTGATATAGTATGACTACCTATGAAGTCTGTAGCTGATATCCGCATCACTTCGAACTGGTTGATAAGTCATGTAACCTGAAGGTCCTGAGCTCAACTCTTATAGGAGTCATGAGTATCTACTGCTGAGAAGTTCTATACTAGAACGAAACGTCTGTCCAGTGCACCCCGGTTCTCAGTGGTTCTCCAACTGGTGCCACTCCGTGTTAAAAATTTGCTCTAAATTAAAATCCCCCAATATATATATATATATATATATCATTGTAGAACATTTGATAAAAAGGTAATACGGAAAGTGCACAGACTAGCTGAAGTGATTACTGTTTATTTTGTCTGCAAAATACGGAGAATGAAGTTAACAGTACATAATTTAGACAAAATGCAAGCAGCAAAACAAAATATTAAATTATTGTGCTAAATGCATTTACAATAAAGAAGACGTATATTGATTGTTCACCGAGGATCAACCGATTTCATTCTGTCTGTTGCTGTGTACTCATCAAATTATATCGATCATTTCAGACTCTGGCTACTAAGCTAAGTAGGGTATTAAGGAAAAAAAGGGGGAGTGAAAATAAGTCAGGTATTAGGATCTTATCATTCTCTGATTTCTTGAAGATCAGAAGGAATAGAAAATTCGAGGGTGTAAAAGGTTTGCATGTGAGTTAGCATGTAGTGTTATAGAATGGAAAAGAAATTAGTTGACCAACTTAAAACCCATTGAATTCAAGTATGACATGTAAGGGTAATGGACTGAAAAAAAAAGAGAATGTTATTTTCATGGATATTTATGGATAATTAGCTTCTCTATTTGTCATTTAACTGTTACACGTTTCTTTTGTGATCTACTTTGTCAAATCCAACATACTGACCTGTTTTTCGGATACTGCAGAGATGGTGCGTAATGTCAACATTTGTTCACCCTTTTCAAAAACACTGGTTGTTTTTAGTTAACAATTATATGATTACAGTTTTCTAATTTCTGTTTGGTTAAAAGCTTTAAGTTTTACTACTAGCGGTTAGCACAATCCGTTGTGACACCATCACATCTGATAAAAAGCATTTGCACTGTCAGAAAAGGTTACCTACATGAAAGCCTGATATTTATACCTCTTTTCCAACAATTAGTCGCAAGTCCTTCATATATTTTGTGAATTGCTAAAAAGTGGAGTATGGGATTGCAAAGCTAAGGGTAGTTTGCTTTACAAAACGGTCCATTTATTTTTTCTTACTTCAAAAAATTGTATGTCAAGTAGAAAAATTCGGAAGGATACGAAACATTTCATCACTTTTAGAGAGTATTTCTATTGTAGTCTTTCAGAGTCTTGAGGTGAATGTAAAAATTAAATACAACTCCTTCCATTTTGAATCATATATGTTAAAATAATGGATAGGTAGGTGCAGCTGCTTTTGAAAGAAAAGATGGCGGCCATGTATCATTATCATATGAATACCAAAGAGCAACACTACTGGCTACATTTGACAGATCACCTATGGTTACTGAAGAAAAGCTGATTTAGAAGTTTATCTGAGGATTTTGAAATCAAGGATTTGCATGATCTCGTTAAGTAATTCAGCTGCTACTGAAAATGTTTACAACTTTCAGTTGAAACTTGTAAACAAATATGAAATGTATAAAAAAGTAATTTACTTATTCATCGAAGTTCTATTTTTACCATCTGCAACTTAGCAGGAATTACGTTTTAAGATGTGAATGTTGCTATGAGTTCATTTCTAATGGTGTAGAGGACTATGGTATGACTCTATAGTCAAATGGTATGTGACTTCATTTCGAGATTTCCTAAAGCAGTTAGGCACATGCTGAATCAATGTCGGATGAAGTAAAGAGATTCGTGAAGGTCAAGTAGTTGAATATGTTGCTCATGACCTAACAATAAAAATGGAGTGAACTGTAGATACTAGTAGTTGAAAAATACTTAATCACTATCTTGAAAGACGTTAACATCCCTAAAGTGAGAAAAACGTCAGCTTCAAATATATGTTTTATACATAAATTTAGTACAATGGCTGCTTTAGTAGGCTTCTCATAGTCGAATGAAGTAATAAGAATCACAAGGGACTCTGCACTGCACTTACCTAGGAAGCAGAATCAGCCCTGGTAGAGCAAAGGCCGACGGGGTTTCTGCAAGGACACAAAACGGTTAGGTTAACCTTAAGCAACTTACGTCATCTCTGGTCCCGTTGCGATATCCGTTTGTCTATTATGGTGCTAGTGGACTGTACTTCAGTCCGCTCTTTTCTACTGTATCGCTGTTAGGAATGGGCATTAAAGGAAGAAGATTTGAGAAAGCCTCAGGTTTTTGATCACCGCGGTCTTCGTAGCATAGGCCGTGTAATGGAGGCGTAGAGTTTTATGCTGGGTAGGTAAGCCAGCCAATGCTGTTGTGAACCTTCATCAACCGAGATGTCTAGGACATGTGTTGCGTATACCTAGTTACCGTCTGTCTCATCATATAATGTTGGAAGAAGCAGGACTGGAAAAGGGTTCGGGGAGGCTAGACCAGAACATGGCATCAATGCATGGAGTACTTAGCTGTTGGTCTGAGCAAAGTGGGGCATTCCAGACTAGCTGGTTGGGGTCTGCGGTTTCACTGGTGCATATGCCTACACGTGTTATCCTTACATTAACAACTATACTTAATCTGATTGCCTTCTGATTCTTCCTCCTTCTCTCTAACTGCTTTCTAATTCCAATTCTGCTGACAGATTTTTCTTTCTTCATCTATTATGCTGCTTTGTTACTTGTTATGGTGATTTGAGGTCTGGCAACTTGGACAGTTACGCAGTAATACCTGGTCTTAAGTTGATGCGGATACTGATGATGAAGAAGTCTCTTCTGGATGTCTTGGAGTTAACAGCCACCAATATAATTATGTCCTCCTTCAATGAAGACAGAGATCATACCACATGCTAACTCCAACTTACTTGTTAAGCTATCTATCACTTACAGAAACAAGGTGTTACTTTCATAACCTTTGGTCTTAGTATATCATTTAATCCGTATGAGTCCTGTTTTATCAAAACGTCTCTACCTGATTTGAAAAGAAAAGGCTTTCCAGACAGGTGGACTGTGGGTTTTCCAATAGTAGAGTAAAACTGACTACATTAATTGACTAGGATTCAAAATAGAATGGTTTTAGTATTTCACAAGATAAAATATATTCAAAAAAAGAACCAGGCAAAGAGCAAAGCGAGACGCAAACTCACCGAATTCGTAATGTAGTGTTAGACTCTTAGAAAATCAGAATCGTTCATTTCGTCTATATAATTATAATAAACTACCAAAGTGGTGGACTAAAGATATTAGATTGTTTCCAGCGTAAATTTGATATCACAACGAAAATTAACTCCAACTTTATATTATTATAGTGACCTCAATTTCGAACTCGAATGTCATAATTCTTTTGTTACACAAACAAATCTGACTTTCGTACTCCTCTAAGAGCTTCATACATCTCTATGTATTGTAAACTATACAATCTTCGCTGATTCAGCTACCGTCTGCCAAAGTAAAACCAAGTTACTGAAAAGAAGGTGAGTGCGTTTGTATTTTCAACATTTTGAGCTTCAACATCAGAATCAAGGAATAAATTATTCGGGGTGACCATTAAGGTACATATTTTGGATACCAGATCTAGAAAATTAAATGTAAATTAAAAACAAACGCATTCGCGTTTAGGCTTAAAATATGATATGCATGATCATAGAACACAGTATAGAATAGCAGTCAACCCCCTACCTCAACTTCATCGACTTTGAAAAGGCCTTCGACAGCGTCGACCAACAAGTAATTTGCCAGGCAGCTGCTTTAACAATACGGTTTTGGTGTCACAAACCGTTATCGACCTCATTCAACAAATACATGAAGACACCACATGCTAAGTAATTCACAATAGGAAGCTCAGTGATGCCATTGAAGTTAAGACAGGAAGAAGTAAAACAAAGCTGCTGCCTAATATCACCGATGATCTTCCTGATTGTGATAGACTGTATCACACAACAACAGTGAAGAGCGAGAGGAGGGGAAAATATCCTAGAAGATTTAGATCTCGCCGATGACTTGTCTCTGACGTCAAACAAACTTGAAGGACTATAGGCGAAAACCAACAAGTTGACAGAAGAGGTTAGACAGCGAAGACTGGTCTTCAAGTGGACATAGAGAAGACAGAGGTGATGATGATACCCAACCGATGCCACCACCACCAACAACAAGCTCAAATCACTGTCAACAGGAGAAACTTACAGGGAGAAGCCCCTTTCAACTATCGTTTCAATTGCTGGCGGTGGTGGCACAGATGAGAACGTCAAACCAGCCAGGATCAGAAAAGCAAGACAGGCATTCAACAACCTGAAACCAGTATGGAGATCCACTGCACTCAACACCAACACCAACGTCAAGTCAGTGTTTCTGTATGGCTGAGAGACTCGACGCGTTACAACAGGGATTTCCAACAAACTACAGACATTCATCACTAACTGCCTACGCTGGCTCGTTACTGAAGCTCAGATGGCCAGAATAATGTAAATAAGGAACAAGGAACTCTCAGCGGGCAACGAATCAACCGAGAACCTATCGTTCAACAAATATGCAGAAGAGAGTGGAGATGAATTGGATTGGGTATGCACTAGACTGCCGACTAGTGATGTCACGCACCAGGCCGTAGAACGGAACCTCGATGCGAAGAGACGAGTTGGGCGTCTGAGTTGAGGGTGACATGGAGGAGATGGTGCGAGGAGGAAATGAGAGCTTGTGGTCCGTCGTGGAGCCAGGTTGAAAAGATTTCAGAGAACAGAGCGAATTGGAGACGTGCTACTGAACCCCTTTTTTCCATTAGGAACCCAAGGTACCAATAATAGTATTAAATCTCATTGTACAACCTTATTAGATTTTCATGATGTAATACCTGTGCACAATGACTACACTCTCTGATATATTCATCAGAAAACCAAAGTGGATAACCTGTTCGTCAATTCCTTTCTTTGTAGAAAAGAGAACCTTGTGTATGGAAAAGAACCAAAATAAACGGTAGTGTGAGTTGAATGGAGGCAATCAACAGGAAGCCCCGGAATAAGGTTTTGTGCTTTTGGTCACGTGGCAGTAAAGCTTACCAACAACCTTTACGGAATTGATGTCCAGCTTGAGATCCGAGCCCCCTCACCCAGTACTGCAGTTAAAGAGGTTACAGTTGATCTATTCGAGGAGCGATCAACCTCCTGTAAGACTGGACTAAGTACATTGATTGGTCATGATTGGTCATTGATTGGAGGGAAACCAACTTCATGTTGTCTAGTTCTAAGTGCTGATCGAATTCCAAGGATAATATATTCAATGCATCCATCACGTTAGAGGACTCATTATCGTGATACACTCTGATAGATGTTATTTGGACAAAGGCGTTGGGCAGGAAACCATTTAACCTAGGTTTTGTGCTTGTTGGCATTCGACAGCAAGGCGTATTTGCAGCCTCTACGGAACTTATACCTCATCTGCCCATGCATACACAACTCCAACATCTCCTCTTTCACATAAATGTGATCGTTTAAGCGGCTCAAGCTCAAAATTACTTCACAGGAGGCTTGTTAAAAATGCAGTTAATTTTTATAACAGCCAGAACAACTTAACTCGTTTCTCTAGGTCACTTTTGAAAGGCTTTGAGTGATGGAAGAGACTTTTTTCAATCATGTTTCATATTAGATAATGAGGCTATCTTCATCGATTCACTACTTTATAACCATCAGGTATCAAATGTAAAACGTCATCATTAGTATGTAGCAAAACAACATTCAAAAGTGTGTTGACGCTTCTTCTTGGAGGATGCGGTTAGGTGCAAAATACCATTGTAGTAGTTCTAATTAGTCAGCAGTCTTGAAGTCCAGTTAAATGTTATTTCCAGTTTTATTCCCTTCTGTTTGCTCATGAATATCACCTTGACCACACCAGTTGAATGCCAATATCAAGACAGGTTCTTAAGTGAATTAAAAGAGGTTTGAAGACGTACATCAACAAGTCACCACCTTTCCATATTAGGTCAGTCTATCTGATATAACACACAGTGATATACTATTATTTGCTAGATGAATTTTTGAGCAGAATTTATGGCTTACAGTCATATCAAGGAAGTCATTCAACCTTCTGGTTTGGTTTTCCAGTCTTATTGCTTTACATCCTTTTGTTTAACTGATAGTACAATTTTACATACATCCGGAACTGGAGTAGCCCCGTTTCGATCACACGTGTTAAGCGATGAACCGACGAAAAGAGATTTAGTGATTAGCCTCTCTCTCCGCTTAACTGCATCAATCTTCAGGACTGTAAACCTTTCCCACCCTATTGGGTAGTGATTTACTGTGTCTATAGTTGAATTCATCTCCAGATTACCTATCTTGATGGAGTCAATCAATCTAGACTCAGCAAGGTTACTACGTAGAAAATATTACTACCAGTGAGATCAAAGAATGAACATAAACTACAAAAACTTAATCAAATTTGGAAAGTACTGACACGATCAAGCCATCCACACAGAAGCCTACAGGCCAGTAGTAGCTGATCAGTTCGGTCCAATCGACTATAGCGATGCCTAAGCTATATTACCAAAGACTATACCATACCGCACAAGAAGTGCACATCATGACTCTAGGGCCTAGTAGATAACATTGTTGCGACTAAAACAGTTGGTTCTGGGTTCGGACTTTAGTTGGGACAACATCCCGCACTTGGCGGCAGGCCATCCAGCTGATGAGTACTGGGATTCATTGCTAGCCACTAACTATCATTGTTATCCACCTAAAAAGTTGTATGGCAATACCTTTGTCTCGCACTTTATACCTGTTAAGTGACAATCGGAAGTATTGACAAATGAATTAAATTTCTTAAGGAACCTTTTTGAGTTAAGCGATACTTGTTTTACCTGTTTATTTTTGGAGGACCCGATGTTACCACCTAATTTTTTCGCATTAGTTGCTTTTATAAGAGTTTTCATACCAAGAGAAGACGTGTTAAACTGGAAATTTATTGCTGAAAACCATTTAACCATGCAAAACAACAAAACGAACAACCTTCACATGGGTGAACTGTAGTCCGCAACTTACTTATATGGAAAGTTCAATAGGTAAGGTTATAACTATGATAATGAGTCGTACAGGTCCACCTATATGAAGGTGTTAATCATCAGAATGTAAACCGTTTATTTTCTAAACGTGAAAAATAAGTGAATGTAAACAGATTTGCTTGAATCTAAATGAACATTTAACTCCTTTAGAAAAACGGGATTAGGATGTTTTTCATTTTTACGCATTGAATACCATTAGCGTTGGAATGCGTAAAGAGCAAATTCTGCTTCCTCAGTGCAACAATAAATACTATGGGACAAAACTACTAAATTGAATCAGGCCGAAAGAAACGATTTCAGCAAGCAGTGATTCAAAATTTTGAAACATTAGAAAAGTCATTTAGTGGTTGTAAAATATTCCTGATAGTTACAAAACGCTTGTTTTATCCGCTTGTTAGACTTTTCCCGGTTGTAACTGTTTGTGTTACACGTAACAGCATATATTAGGACTAGAACAGTACTTTTGAAAGCTAGAGAGTGAATGAGATAAACCGAAAATCGCCTTCTTTCTCTCCATAAAACTGTGTTTAATACGATACATTTCTGAATAATAAAAATACAAGTACCATTCAGGAAATATCCTCAGATCTTGGGCTGAACATTAGCAGAAAGATTGAGAGATATATAAGTAAAGTTTTAAAATGTGTAACATGTCAGTAGTTCCACCTTCTGACTTTATCATTGCTAGGTGTAGAATAGTACCGGACAAAGGTGTCCAGTGGTAGGAAATTCTGAATAAGCAAATGAACCACCACCTTAAAATGAGCAATGATTTATTCTCGGATAAGTTACACAAATAAATAAGCAAAACAGACGAATACTGCTGATATATGTGTATTCGTAAAGCATTTGATTCACTTAAAGTTGCTATTTGTATGTATATTTTCAAACTATATTGCTGTTAGACTTCGAAAATATGATAAAACTCGCTTGATATTATTATAATCTGACTATAAAAGTAGAAAAGACAATTTGCTTGGATACTGGCAAGGTGAAGCACTAACTTACACAGTCGCTTTTTGTCTGTATGCTATAAAATGTTGATTCAGTATACAGAACCTCCATATTTCAATTTAATTAATAAGATACTAGGTACAAACAGGTAATTAACCTTTATTTTAACAAAGATACTTATATATAAGAAGAAAATAAGCTAAGCCTGAAATATTAGGTTGGTGGTGGCTGGCAGTGGTTTTCAGGATGCATGTTTCACCTTTTTCAGGACTCGACAGCAGGATATACCTGTATCTCAATGAACGATGATGTCCCCACTCAAACTCAAACTCAGATATATTTGGAACTTTCGAATAAAACATAGTACATTGACATTTATTTTGAGGAAAGCTTAACCCTATTCATCACATCAAAAATTAGTCCATAACTATTATTATTATTATTATTAGTCCCTTGGGTTCCGAGTGGAACATAGGGCTTCAGTAGCACGCCTCCAGTGACCTCTGTTCTCTGAGATCTTTTGAACCTGGTTCCACGACAGCCCAGAAGCTCTCATTTCCTCCTCGCATGACCTCCTCCATGTCACCCTCGGACGTCCAACTCGTCGCTTCCCATAGGGATTCCACTCGAGGGCCTGACGCGTGATGTCCTCAGTCGGCCTTCTCAGTGCATGCCCAATCCATCTCCACTTCTTCCTGCATATTTGTTGCGTGATAGGTTCTTGGTTGCTTCGTTCCCAGAGTTCCTTGTTGCTTATTTTTTCTGGCCATCTGATCTTCAGCAACGAGCGTAAGCAGTTGTTGATGAATGTCTGTAGTTTATTGGAAATACCTTTCGTGGCGCGCCAAGTCTCTGAGCCATACAAGAGCACTGACTTGACGTTGGTGTTGAAAATCCGTATCTTGTTCCGCATGCTGAGTGCAGAAGATCTCCACACTGGTTTCAGGCTAATGAACGCCTGTCTTGCTTTTCCGATTCTGACTTTGACGTCCTCGTCCGTCCCGCCTGTAGTTGAAACAGTGCTTCCTAGATAAGTGAAGGAGGTTACTTCCTTCAAGTTTCTCCCGTTGACGGTGATTGGAGTTTGTTGTTGTTGTTGATGGTGGTGGTGCGGTATCTTCATCACTTCTGTCTTCTCTATATTCACCTGAAGTCCCGTCTTAGCTGCCTCTTCTGTCAACTTGTTAGTTTTTGCCTGCAGATCTTCAAGTTTATGTGACATTAGGCACAAGTCATCGGCGAAATCCAAGTCTTCTAGGTTCTTTTCCGTCGTCCAGTGTATCCCCCTCTTCTCGCTGCCTACTGTTTGCTGCATGATCCAGTCCACCACAATAAGGAATATCATGGGGGATAGTAGGCAACCTTGTTTCACTCCTGTCTTCACTTCAAAGGCATCACTGAGCTTCCCATTGTGGATTACTTGGCATGTGGCATCTTCATATAGTTGTTGAATGAGGCGGATAAAGGTTTGCGGTACTCCGTAGTATTGAAGCAGTTTCCAAATTACTTCTCGGTCGACGCTGTCAAAGGCCTTCTCAAAGTCGATGAAGTTGAGGTATAGAGCTGATTGCCATTCTACGCTCTGTTCTATGATGATACGAAGCGTTGCAATTTGGTCAGCACATGATTTGTACTTCCTGAAGCCTGCCTGTTCCGGTCGCAGTTTTGAATCCAGTGCGTCTTTAAGCCTCTCCAGGATGATGCGGCTTAATATTTTACTTGGGGTGGACAGGAGAGTGATTCCGCGCCAGTTCTTGCAAGCACTGAGGTCTCCCTTCTTCGGCAGTTTGACAAGGTAACCCTTCTTCCAATCGTCAGGTACCTTCTCTTCCTTCCACACCTTCTGCAATAGTGGTGTGAGCATGTCCGCTGTTGTCTCTGCATCTGTTCTCAGTGCTTCTGGCGGTATTCCATCTGGTCCTGCTGCTTTCCCGCATTTCAGTAGCTTTATGGCGTTCAGGACTTCCATTTTCGTTGGGGGATTTATGTTCACTTGTAATTCAGCGGCTGCAGGTGGTATTTCTGGACGAAGTGCAGGTGGTGGTCGATTCAAGAGCTTCTTGAAGTGGTCGGCCCATCGTTTCCTCTGTTTCTCTTCTTTTGTAATTAAATTTCCTTCTTCATCTTTTATTGGTTTCATCTGTGTTGGTCTCTTCCCTGATAGCAACCTGGTTATTTGATACAATGTCGTCAGGTCTCTCTTACCTGCAGCCTGTTCTGCTTCACTTGCCAGTGTGTCGTAGAAGTGTCTTTTGTCTTTGCGTGCACTCTTCTTCACTTCTTTATCCAGTGTTTTATACATTGTGCTCAGTTCCTCTTGTCGTTGAGCATCCTTGCACTGGTTTATCTTCTGCTTCACCATCCTCCTCTCCTCTATCAGCTTCCAGGTATCCGTCGAGATCCATTCCTTGTCTTCTTTCTTCTTCCTTCCTAATACGGCTGTGCAGGTTTCTTTCCACACAGCTTTCAAAGACTTCCAGTGTTCTTCCACACAGGTTTCTTCAGGGATGTCCCTCGACGTCTCCCATTTTGTCTTGATGGCTGCTTTGAAGATCTCCTTTGTAGTTTCATCCTTCAGTTTCCGAGTGTTGTACTTGAATTGAGGTCTATCACCAGCTTCCTTGAAGGCTTTTAACTTGATTTGGAAGGTTCCTTGCACTAGATAGTGGTCTGAACCTACATCTGCTCCTCTTCTTGACCTTGTGTTAAGTAGACTGCGTCTCCATTTTCTTGAGATTGAGATAAAGTCGATTTGATTTTTAGTGTGTCCATCTGGTGAAGTCCATGTCGCTTTGTGGATATCCTTGTGCCTGAACACACTGCCTCCAATCACCAAATCGTTGAATGCACAGAATTCTGCAAACAATTCTCCATTCTCATTCATTTCACCTAGCGCCTCTCGACCCATGGTTAGTTCTCTTCCCGTATTGTCCCCTCCCAGTTTGGCATTCATGTCGCCCATTAGAATTTTGATATCGCCAACTGACGTCTTGTCCAGTGTTGATTGAAGTTGTCTGTAGAAATCCTCCTTTTTCTCTTGCTCTGCATTATTTGTAGGTGCATAACATTGTATGATTGTGACCTTTCTTCCTTTTGAGTTGAACCTTGCTGTCATGATCCTGGAGGAGATTGGTTCCCACTGCATGAGAGCCTTCGATGCTCTTGAGGACATCATGATAGCCACTCCCTCAGTGTGCTCGTGGTTGGCGTCTGGGTGACCGGAGTAGATTATTGATTCTCCAGTTGACAGTTTGGAGAGTCCACTCCCATTCCATCTGCTTTCGCAAATCCCAAGCACTTCGATGTTATACCTTCTCATCTCCTTTGCAATCTGGGCTGCCTTACTGGGTTCAAACATCGTGCGGACATTCCATGTCCCCACGTTTACTTTCGCTTTCATCGAGAGAAGACACATCGGCCAATTGGCTTCCCGAAGGCTTTCACCAACTGGCGTCATTTCGCCTCTCCGATTCCAGCGGGGTATAAGTTTGTTTTCATTTTTTATATTTTGTTTGTGCTTTGAAGTTTCTTTAGCGGTTAGATTTGTTTTACGGGGTAGGGTTGCTAGCCCTATGCCCAACCTTCCCTCTTTACCCGGGCTTAGGACCGGCTAGTAACTAGTAAACTAGTAAACTAGTCCATAACTATCTCCATTAAATGACCCATCACTGGTGTTCTCTTATTGAACCACCAAAATGTATAGATGCCATTAGAAAACAAATAAGCAGTTAAGGAAACACATCTGATAAAAATGTCTGTTTTACATCAAAAATATGTGAAGCAAAAGATAAAATGCCCAGTTAAAATGTTTCTATGGAGAGATTACCCATCTATATAAATATGCTTTGGTGACTCAGATTAAATATTCATTTTTTTATAAAATCTGCAAGTTTTATCAATAATTTTATGTTTGTCGTATTACTGAAAAAGTTTACTATTGTGAAATTCAGATTATCTTAGGTAATACTGCTCTATGTGACCTTGTTTATGATCTCCTAACAAAAACTGAATGTAACTAAGACGAATTTATAAACACAGTTGTAGTACACCACAGTGTCGAAGGTGAGAACTTTATTGTTGTACTATTGCGGCTGGAGGTGACTAGCTGCAAGACTTTAACTCAGTCTAAAATGTGAAAATCTTTCATCAGTGTTTTTATAGGAATAAAACTTTGCCACTGTGGTCGATTGTAATTCCATTTTAGTCTGTTTATTAGAAATTTGACAAAGTGAAACAATATCATTTACTGGATAACTTTTCGGACACCTGATATGAATATGGACAGCAAATTATGTCTGAAAAGTTAATGCAGTAAATAATAGATTCACTGTGTGGTAGTCCTAATAAACAGGCTAAAATGGAACTTTCGTCAATGTATTCTCAATGACATCTATATTACTATAGAGAAGCTATTTGGAGTAAACGTGGAACAATATTATAACTAACATTAGTACATCGGTAAAAATATTATTACTGCAATAAATTATGTTGTGTAAGCACCTAGGAACACGTAAAGTACACGTCAGTATCATGTCACTTACTTTGAATATATTATTTCATAACTTGCCTGTAGAATCCAAAGGACTGATAGTAGTATTTTGTAACTTATATGCCTTCAACATTCAAATATTTTAGGGATTCCTTAAAGTCATGATGTTCAAAAAGGCAGTTTGCCTTTGAATGGATATCGAATGAATCTCAACTCCGGAATAAGATATAGCAAGGTTCTTCCGACAGTTATTAGCAAGCGCAAAACGTTCGCAAACACTTCCTTTTAGACCTACTTAAGTTTGTAGAAACTAAACAGCTGTTGGACGATAATTATGCACATACTCACAGTCCATAATATTTAAATGTAGCACAAGTAGTGAGCAAATACTTATTTTAAAGTGTATACTCCTTATCTTACTGACGAGAACAGGTTTTCTTGTATGCATGTTGGAAAATGTCAAACTATAACTGACAGAATGTCATAGGCAAATTAAGTCAGATTCTGAAAAAGTTGAAAAGAAAACAACAGGTGCACAATAATGTGAACATATGATGCTCAGTGGTTAACCACAACAATGAAGATTTGTGTTGTGTTTTCGAGAAATACGGAAAAATAGAAATAAATTATTATCATTATCTGACCCTGGAACCTACTTTTACGCTGTAGAACATGCATATCTCGATTGTAAACGGTGCCTAAGACCGACTTCGATCCAGATGTAAATCTGAAACTAGACCTAACACTTGAATGTGTGTTTAAATCGCAACTGGTAGTAAAAGAAGTTACTCCGCGTCTGATCATCGATATTTTAGAGCTTAGGATAGCAATTTTCGCCTGAAAGTAAATGACTAACTCTCTATGACTCATGTTCAATGAATTAGTTTTTTGAGGTTAATGAAGATTTTAATTTTGAGGTAGTATTCATCGCAAATTGACTGAAGTTGGAAACTGTGAACCACCAAAATCCGACCCAGTGAATTAGAGCATTCTCCCTGAAACGTCGAGGTCTTGGGTTTGATCCCTATCCGGGTTGTGGGTGAGCACCGCTGAGGAGTCCCATGGTAGGACGAAGCAGCTGTCCAGTGTGCTCAGGTTATCAATCGTTCCTCAGCTGATTTCAGTCCGTGAGGAATACTAACTAAAAATTAGGTTTTGTTGGCACCCAGAAGATTCAGCCTGCTAACAAGGTCTCTGAGAAAACAGGCTAGGAAATGAAAAGGGATTAGATTTAGAGCATTCGATCCTTAACAAATGTACCACATGTCACATTTTGCAGTTTCATATTTTTTGAAACTTCGGTCAAGAAAAATATATTTGTCCCAAGTACTGACTGGCTGTTCTCTTAAGTTAAATGTATGTTGACTATCCCACTACTATAGAAGTAATAATAAATATTCTTGCTTGATGATTGTAATAAACTTTGCTATCTAAATTCTAAGAAGTGATTTTCAGACATGAAACATAAAAATAAGCATTATACCTACCTTTATTGCTCTATTTGAGTAGTCATACCTAAAATCCATCTCCAAATATGAAAATTTACCAGATGGTAGATGTGAACGGTTGATGACTGACAATAAGCATAGAGCAGAACCCAGTATTATTTAAGAGAGTACGATAATATACTACCAACCAACAGACAAACATCCTTTAATTACATATTTTGAAAAGAGATTAGACGATTCAATAGGCAATACTGATATAATCTTTTATCATCTAGTTCAGATGCTCATCGATTTCCATTTTGTATCATACGCCAATAAATTAATGTTTTGATTACTTCCTTTTTCCTTAAAGGAACTTGTAATACTTTTTTGGTTTTTTGCTGAATATTGCCTACGTTTATGGAGTGCTGGGTGTAGATCCAGATATCAGACATGGCGTGGAAGATTAAATTTTGCCAGAAGACCGTTTTGTATTGTAGGTAAGTTAACTTTATGCTTTTGTACCAGGAGTACCACTGTTATGCAACCTAAAATACATACAAATTTATATTCTTATATTCTATCGCAAAACCCTAACTTGTAGCAAGGATCTTGGTTTGTAAATGATGGTAAATTATTTGAAATATCAAGCGGCAAAGGTTTTGCATGCTTGCACGTGAAATAAAATGAATTCTATCATTAAATGTCTTGTAATTAGCAAAATTAGAGCATGATGTAAATATCTCTTCAGAGATTCCAAATTCATGATCAGACGGCTACAGAAGCTTTATCCCAGATTAAAGTTGTTCCTGATTACGCATATAATTAAACACCTTGCCAAATAGCTTTTTTTAAATGGATTACACAAAAGCGCTATGAAGTCTAAGTAGTGAATACTATTCGGTGAATAAGTGGTAGCGCTTATGATTGAATAAAATATAAGTTAACACTATTTCCATTCAAGCTGAGTACTGAGTTGCGGCCGTAAATAAAATACTGAATTGATTTATGCCCAGTTGCTGATTTCTAAGTACGTAACAATAAGTAACAGTACACTCCAGTGTGTTTACAGGTCATTCTGGGTTAATGTCAAGCTAAAGAGAGGAACCCCGAGAGAAAATATTATTCTATGTAGTGTCAGCATTTTAAACTTATTAACTTAGGATAAAGATTATGCAGAAATGTTAGACCGTTATGTTGCCGTTAACTACCCTCATTTTTATTTCGGCAAATCATAAACCTTCAGAGTGAATTACTGTCCAGTATTCACTAGTGACTTGCTTTTAGATAAAGCTTTGTGAAATGTTAAAGAGACGTTGTAACCGGTAAAGATGAATACTCAGCGACGGCATTAAATAAACGTAACACCATCTAGTAAATTGATGGAAGTAGGAAACTGTGGACCACTGGATTCCGACCCAGTGGTTCAATAGCATCATACTTGCTGCAGAAGCTGAAGGTTCTGAGTTCAGTCCCTTGTACAGTCTTGGGTGCGTTCCGAATAGGAGTCAAATATTGGAACCAAACAACTGTCCGGTGCTCACACGTTCTCAGTAATTCGTAATGAATACTACTTTGGAACCAAGAAATCCCAACAAACTCCCAAATTGAATTTCGAAAAATATTAGTACTCAGGACCATAGGCTGTGATATTATGACTTCCATAAATGAAGCACTTAGTAACTTTAGTATCTAGAAGTCAATTAAAGACATTAGTAAACTTCGTCTGTTCCTTCATCCCAGGATTAAGTGATCCGGTTAGAACAGTCAACGAAAGTTATAAGAGGATTGTAGCTACTCCTATTTGGGAGCATGATTTAATGAAAGGTTTTAGGCAGACCAAACAAAATTAGCCTGAATTCTGTTAGAAATCAAACAAGTAAAAAGGAGATTTTGCATAACCACATAATTCCTCATGACTAAACAATGTAGTAGTTACAGCAGCATATATATATAACACCGTTGGTAATTTCCAATTTTCTTTTGGAGGACACACTTCAAACCACCTGATATTTAGGCGTATTTTCACGTGTCTTTCCTCTAAAACTCGGAGTTTGCTGATTGATTTTGGAAGATAATCAAGAAACTTGAATGTAACATTGAAGTGAATCTTCCACATCAATCATTTCAATCACTCTTTGTATTTCTTTCATAAGTGTAATTATGATTGCGCTCCATAACTACACTTTCATTCGATTTTTAACAGATGTCATTGTGATTGTTGCGAGTGTTATTGTTCTGGCAGTGGATAGTGACAGGAATATGTTTGCAGCCAGTGCACTTAGAGGATTGAGATTCTTCCAGATTTTACGAATGATACGTATGGATCGTAGGGGTGGTTCTTTTAAATTGCTAGCATCTGTTGTTTGGGCGCATAGACAGGTAAGTATTTATTTACTCTCTATGTTATTATTATTATATTCACTGATATCAAAGTGGTTTTGACTTCAAAGAATTACATGTGTTGCATCGATTACATCACAGATAAAACATGTGTATACAGAGGAAATTTCTAAGTGAATATACACATATCTGTATCCTTACTGACCCAGAAAGGAGACCAAAATGATCAATATTGTAGACATTTCATCAAACAGCAACGATAAATATAACAAAAATATAAACGAGTAGATTTCAGTTGCTCAACTGATGATCACCACAGACATATCATAAATACTGGATTGAATTAACCTGCTTTCTTCAAACAGTAGTTGTAACATATGATCAAGAAAAACATGTAGGTTTATTTTCACATATTCGGTCACTACAACAAAGTTTATCATCCGAAAATGGATTTGACTGAACTGACATCTACCAATTGCCATGGTTTCAAATATATAATGTCCAAAGTATGTCAGTCTACTCGTTAGTTAATAATCCTTTATTGATAAATCCTGGTACGAAATAGTGTCTGTCAAGATGCCTTTTGTAGTTGTAATACGAACAGAGAAAAAGTATAAGCTAGTGATTATTTAAGTAACGCATTTTAGTATAAATCAGCTTATATCCTCAGTGTGCGCTGTTTTTATTGATTGTGGAACTCGCACGTATTTTTAAATTTAGCTTCCCAACAAATAAACTACAATATACGCGAAAATATGTAAAGTATCACTAACGCGACAGTTTATGCTTTTTAAGATAATGGCTTGTGTTAAAATAAACGTGATCTACTTCTCAACAGCTTTCTGTGATTCAGTTGACACTAATCCGAAACTGTATGATGATTAAAACTGTCACATTGAGTTAACCAGTCACATAAATAAAGATCTTGGGAACCAAGCTGCACAAATAGTGCTAACCATAAGCTTCAACAAAACGTCCCACTTTCAGTTCCACAAATTATCATAGGTGAGATTAATTCATGAGTTGAATTTTAACAGACTGTTGCTACATGAATACATCTTTAGTATTTGTACTTGCTTATATAGCAATATAAAAGCACTACCTAGCATACTGGAAAGAAATGTGTGTAGAAGAAGTGGAACAACATGACTTAACAGCTTTAAGCACCTTGTTCCCGTAAATAATTTCAGCATTTTGACTTAAAATAGGCGACAAATGTGGAAAAAGCAAGATATAATGATTTCAGACGTTCAAGTAAAACACGCAAATACCTATTTAGATGACTGAGGCAGACAGTAAATAAGCCTTAGAGACACTGAAAAACGAAGCATCTTATGGTCTATAGGCATGACATTGATTCCTTTATGCCCTTTACTATTAATAATACGCAAAAAGAAAAGAAAGTGCTTACAATTGCATGAGCCAATGCACTTCAAGTTATTAGTCTGGATTTCTGCCAGCAGAAGGATATATTCATTAGCTTGAATTTACCATGACTGGGATTGTAATTTGGAGTAATCATATCTGTTCTTTCCTGTTTGTTCTTTGCCATCACTTATCAACCTTGCTTTTTCTTCTTTTGTTTTGCACTTAGTCTATTTCTTCCAATTACCTCTGTTTCTTTTCCCTTTTTTGGTAGTATTAATTTCAATATGCATCTGATTTTCGTAACACGCTTACCCTAACACGGTTACTAAGCTTTCTTATTGATTACTGACTGTTCTGTTCAAAATAATGTAATCCAACTTCCACTTGTTCAGTTTTCACCCCAATCTCAACATTATTTAGACTATCAGAGCGAATATCATTATTCTTCACTCAATACGCAAATGATTATTCAAAAAATTTGACTTATGTGGTTTGATCCTTCTGTTCAGGATAAAAAAGTATCTATGTGATTCTAGCTAGGACTTCAAAAGTATTTATTGTGAAAGCAATTATGATAAGGTTTTTAATACCATATTGTTAAACAGTGAAATATTTCCTTCCTGTGATACAAACCACTAGCTTACATATATAGCATTTATCCTAGTATGTTTTGCAAGACACTGGTTGTATCAACAGGGAAATTCCTATCTTGTGCTCAGTGGTTACGAACTATTCAACATGGCCATTCATTTCTTTAATGAGTATTGTCTTTTGCATAAATAATAGCTACGAACGCATATATGAATGGTCTTTGTCGTGATATACTAAAATCAATCATATTCACAGTTTTGCTGTCTTTGTTAGGTTTGCATAGTTTCGGGAAATTCGTTTACAGGTTAGATTTCCCCCTGTGTTTTCGGTTACGTATGTATTTATTATTTTCCTGCCACTGTATGCATCTATATGTGTTCCGCTATTATCTGATTTCCTGTTTCTCTTCTCTTTTGTCATCTTTATCTAGGAATTATTCACAACTGTATATATTGGATTTCTAGGTCTTATATTCAGTTCATTCTTGATATTCTTAGTAGAGAAAAAGGAGAATGAAAAGATCCGCACATATGCAGATGCTTTGTGGTGGGGAGTAGTAAGTTTAACCATAAAAATTATAACTTATTTATTTAGTAAACTAAGTGATTGGTTGATAACATTGTTTTAGAATGAATGAATGAATGACTCATTTGTTTATTTATTCGCTTTGTTTACTAGTTAACTAATTGCAATCATATTTTTTAAAATAATCATCGCCATCAAAATGAGGATTTCAGTAATTATAAAAATACTGCCAATCAACAAATTTTCATTATTTTCAAGTATTTATTGATGTTGTAACCGCATAAGCTTTTTTTAGAAATTGTTTTTATAAATGAATGATTTTTTGTGCTCTTCTGGGTAAATGTTTATCATCACAATCTGGTAAAGCAGTATCATGAAAAATAAACCGGGAATCAAAAATATGAACAATGTGACGTGCTTTACACTAGATTAAAAATAGAATAATTGTCCACATTTTTACAGGAATTTAAAAACAGAGAGAAACTGTCTGCTTCTGGTAAGTGTCTGTGCTGACGTCTAAAAGACTATAGACAATCGTGACTATCATTAATGTCGTTCACGGAAGAAGATCAGTCAGAAACAGTTTCATCTCATGGAAAAAGATCTCTTAACAAATCAGGAGATATTCATTAAAGCACCATTTATATGTAAAACAATCTCTTACCCGTACATTCGTGAATATACAGCAAAAGCGACGGGATATTCCAGAGTAGTTTTCAGTCAAATGTCAAAATAAACTGAGTAATAAGTGAAAGTTGTGTAATGTCTATAGTCGTTTAAATTGAGGAAATAAACGAAATGACTACAAAAAATGGAGTTATCTGAAAAGAGAATTATTTAGAGTGATAGATCTTCCATGATGACCATGGCAACAAAAGAGGTTGTACATACTTCTTTCGAACATATAATACTGGTTTGCACGTTTGAATTTTTCATATTTCAGCTTTCGACTGACTTGGTCTAACCTGGTACAAAAGTTTGAAGAAGTTATCAAAAGGAGCCAATTTTCTTGATTTTCCTAAGTTTCTCATTACAGAGTTGAAGAAGTATCTCCGTTCGCCTTTTGTAAGCCAGCTTGGGTAGTATTTGTGTGCGCGTTTAACAGGTTGATACATAATACAGCTGATGTACCCAGTTCAACAGCAGCAAGTAAATATGTACACACAATGATGTGGCTCAGTGCCCCAGTTTATTCCTTGCATACTGCCAAATAGGTTTCCTACAAGGGAGTAAAATTTTAAGATTGACGTTAAAAATGTTCTGTTTAAAGATCTTGATGATCTTCTCCTAAGGATATTTGCGACATTATCCCTCTTAAACTTTAGGGTAAACAATTGTCTTTTTACGGAGCAGCATGCAAGCGTCCTCCGACGTTTTTCATCTTCAGATTCTCATTTATGAATTTCAGTGGGTATCCATTTTCCTTCAGAATTTCTTGGAAAGTCTTGTAGTTCACCTTCGATGTTAACCTCTGTATATATTCTTCGCATTTTTTAATGGAGTAAACTAGTCAGATTTCTCTTTCTGCTTAAGCAGCCAAAGTTTTGCTTCACAGTAGACAAGGTGTAACCATATTCGCGTTCATTTACTTTATTCTACATCAACTTCCTTTTCAAAAAAATGTTCTACGAGCTTCAGATTACAGTAGACATGCCTATATGCTAACTAAATGTTTCGGGGTCCAGAAGTTGAAACTGTTTCCACCACAGTTAAAAACTCATTGATGGCGATTCTTTTCAAAATAACGATTGATATACGTGAGAGATTAGGGTGGATCAGTTTTCTAAAGCATCCTGATTTTTTTGAGAATTCTCATTAGATGTTGGTCAACCAAAAAATAATTGACTTCAAATATTCGTGCTACAGAGATGTGATATATCGCTCTCTGTCGGATTTCAATACTCAAGTGAGTTAATGGATCTTTTTCCAAGTATATAGGCTATAAGTCAGTAGTAAAATGAACCAGCCTTTTAGTGAAAGCATAGTGTTTCATTATTTTAGGTGTACACACTTTAATAAAAGGTTTCCAGCATTTCTCGATTAAACAGATGAAATTCGCTCATTTTATCTAACTATCTGCGCACAGAAAATGCTTATGAACAAAATTAGGGATTTAACATCATTCGCAAAATTTTAACGTTCACGCATTTTAGTGACAAACTGCTGAATCATAGAAATATATTTCACTTCTTACAATGTGCATCATCTTTACGAACCTGCATTTTAATAAAATGTTTTGTTGTCACCAGAATGATAACTCAAAAGAGGTCACTTCTTTGTTGAAGAAACGGTGCTTTAACTTTGACATAAGCAAAAGTGCAGACCAACTTTCAGGTCAGAAAAGGTCGATTAAGTATTAACATTCAGTCAACAAACACTGCAGTTATTGTACTACTTACTTGGCGGAAAAATCATCATAAAAATGTTGTTTACTTCTAATAACCTGACCGTCATGTAAATCAGTTACCTTCTTATTTGTATGCACATATTTGCTTGTTTTGTCTCTAAAATCTTTACTAGATAACACTATGCACTGTAGGCTATGGTGATAGTGTCCCACAATCTGGTTTGGGCAAAACTATTGCAGGATGTTCGTGTTTGGCAATAATATCCTTCTATGCATTACCACCGGTAAGCTCAGTGTATCTCATAAGCATCAGCAGTAATCTGATTTTGAGAAAAGTATCTGTAAATGGTACAAGAAAGGAGAAGTAGACAAAAGAAAGAACTTTTCATAGATTTGGAGCTATTTATCAACAGTTGTCCACAAAAATAAAATCATAATACTAGATTAAAAACCTTTTATAATTAACAACGAAAGTGTTCAAATAATAAGCTCATCATGTCTTCAGGTTTCTAAAACTCACGGAAATTTTAATTGTAACTTAACGTCTAAACCCTTTTAAACTTTAGACACAGTATTCATTAGTAAACACAGCAATTTCTCCAAGGATATTTCACATACCTCTAACTTATCAAAATATTTTAACTGAAGCTTAATTTTTAAGACTAACCCTCAAACTTACAACAAATGAAACAATAGGTTTTCTACTAAAGTAGCATTCATCGCGTACTGATGTCACTTGGAAAATCACTGAACATATGAAGGCCTTGGGCAGCTGTTTCTTCTTTGTAATGGACTCATCAGAAGTACTCATTCACGATCCCACTAGGGATCGAACCCTGGACCTTCAGGTCTCCAGGGGAATTCACTGACCATCTACCCACTGGACCAGAGTTCAGTGGTCCACAGCTTCCCACCTCTGTGACTTCATGATACAGAACGACTATCTACAAAAGATCCTCAGTCGGCATCCGCTCTGCTTCCAACTGATCGATCTCACAGTTTATGACCTCTTGTGAGAATGTCTGAATAGACATTTCATCCAGTAAGCAATACTATATGAAACAGACAATCTACTATGAAGTTGTACTCCACCAGAGGTATTCAGATCGTAGATTATAGGCGCTTAATTGGTATTCTTCTTTAAATTACTGTATTCTTTACTAGGGATTTTTTTCTATTTCTGAAAAGTTCACTTCTTACATCATTTCTTGATGCTTTGGGTCCTGCTTCCATCCAATCTGCAGCCATTAGCTACCTCTAGCGCATCCTTATTGTTTTCGTCAAGCAAACGATCGATATTTGCAATAACTGTGTGAATAAATACTATAAATATTGACGTTTCTTACCGACTTCATTCCTTTACTTAGAATGGGATCGCTTACTGGAAGCCAGTGAGCAATTTTTGTAGATTAACCTGACTGCATACTGTTCGTCTGATTTCTTCAAGTTACCTACAGCTTATTTAATTCACTATCAAGTGTCTTTTAAATGAATAAAGTCTAATTAACAGATAAGGTGCGTCTCAGTTTGCATCTTTCCGATGAAAATGAAACAAAAGTAAGAAACTAAACTGGAATTTTTCTTTGTCTACAGTCATTAGAAATTTATAATTTTTAGTAATCAACGAACCAGTCTCTCACTGTTTTTGAGATTCATTAACCTTCGAGGGTTACTTTTAAAAACTACCGTTGTTTCTTGCGGCTGAATATATGATGGTTAAATGTCTGTTTAGAAAGCTAGTTTCAATGAAATGATTTATTAGGTAAAATCTGTATGGGTTTCTAAGCAGGTATAATGAAAGTTTTATCAAGCAGAAAAACCATTTGAAGGTTTTTGAAATGACTTTGCAGTCCCTTTAGCTGATAAACATTCTTTGGTCTTGACAGAGTTTTGTACTATAGCATTACAAATGATTTGAAAACCTTTCAGTCACAACAAATTGGGTATGATGGCCGAGATTTAAAATTTTGCTAAGACCGAAACTTCATTAAAAGTGCCAGTTCTGGACGAATGTGCTCCTTGATATTTAGGCGATTAAGAAATCATTCTTTTTTTATATTGGTGGATTCTTCTAACTCTTATTTCAACAGAAATAATACATAATGTATGCCGTTTATATGCCTCCGCTCTCAGTATCTTCACATTTCATCTACTTCTTGAATAACCTTTTTTTAATCGGCATAAAAAAGCCAAATCTGCCCATAAAATCAGTTGACTTTCAAGCTAGATGATGAAACCGAAGAAATCGATTTTATTCGGTAAAAGCTTCAATACTACGCCATTTAGACTGCCTAATACATAACTGATAAAAACATCTGTATTTGTATTCTCAATGTGCATCTCTATAATATATTTCGTTACCATATTCATAAGATTTCTCTGAAAGCTAATGTTATGGGTTTGAGCGCAAACACTAAGCTTCAAGTGTTAATTTTTCGTAGAATACATGAGAAACTGCACCATCTGGTACCCTTTGATTTATTCCTAGAAAAAATGCCGAAGATTAAGATTAAAATTTGTATATGCTACTTCAGTGATATTGAAATCGCACATATCTCTCATAGTATTATGCTTTTCGTTTCTAAAAAAAAATTCAAATCATTTGCTAAACTAGACTATAAGAATAGGTTATACGTTAGTTAGAAGTAGTCCTAGTGTCTAGGTCCATCTAGTCCTGCTACTAATGATGAATTCATCTTACAGTCCCGACATAAAAAACAAAAGGTAACAAACAGATTCTATTTACATAAAACTATTCCACTGAAATGAAACGATGGATATCACCCTTTTAAATGTTCATACGACTCCTGCATTCCATGCTTATATTCTAGCCAGCTGAGTAGCGCTTTAGCTAGCTGTGTAACCGTTTGTCTTCTAACTAACCGATATAGTCAGTACTATATTTTATCATATCATAAACCCGTACATCACAAGGTGATAGTTTTGACTTCAACGATTCTTAACTAAATTCTGTCAACATCATAGTTGCATGGTTTGAATAATGGTAAATTGTGGGGAAGGCAGCTGTATTTCATTAAATTGGTTGTTAATTTTCAAATACTAGATCAAAAATACCACCTATTTCGTATACATGCTATAAAAAATTGGAAAACTTTACATTGGGGGTAGTCTGACTTTTTCGGATAACTAAATAGCGCGCTATGATTTTGAATTAGTAAAACGAAACTCTGGACTTAAAATTTTCGCTAATGCTATTAGGCCACTACTATCCTGAAAGTCTTACAGTTAAGTCGCCTAAAGTACAACTAGTTATCTATGGGACCGAAGTGTGTAAACTAGTTGGTCAGTAGGTTCAAAGCGATAGTAAGCAACTTAGTTTCATTTCTGGACTGACGTATTCCTCAAGAGTTTAACAATGTGGAACGCACACAAAATTATAGGTCAAGGTAGAACGATATTCCTGGCTTGAGGTAATCATCATACAGCGAATTAGTTTTGTGAATAAGGACCTTATAGCACAATGCCACATTAGCCATTTTTGCAAAAGCAACACTTTGGAATCGATGAATAAGGAATGTATAGGACATGTGATTAATCTGGTAGATAATATCTCAATATCGTTATAATCGCATTCTTTTAAATTTGATAAAACATAAATTTCGCCTTCGTGATCCTTAAGTAATCACGGATCTGCATCAGTAGAGCGCCGAATAAGAAAACACTAAACTCGATTTCATGCTAAATAACATACTGTAATCAGAATAAATCCAATTCCAATATGGATGCTGTTGACAGCATAAAGTAAAATTTGAAAATCACCCTCAATCTACCGTTCAACTGACACTAAGCTATCTGTTGTACATTAATTTAGGTAAAAAGTTCCGATTTCGATTGTTTACCAATACTATTTGGTAAAAATAAAAGAAACTTCGTTTTTTTAAATTATTTGCTCTGTTTAATAACTGCGAAATATATCCCACTTCCTTTTGTGTCTACACTATCAAGGGACGGAAAATAAAAACTCACACATAGAATTGTATAAATGTTAACAGTCAACAACGGCCACAACTTTAACCTTAAAAATCTCATTTTTTGATCTTAAGCAAATTGGCAGTTCTCATCATAAGGCGATAAAAATCAGCAGTTGTAATGAAAAAAGGACTTACTTTCTTTTGAACAAAACAAAAAGGTTCAGATTTTTTAAAATAGACAGATCACATTACTTCACGAATATTCTTCAAAGTTACAGTGCTTGTTAGCTAGTACAGAAGGTAATTTAAAATTGAGAAATCGATAATCTGAAGTTGTAAGGAAAAATCGCTGACAATTGAAACAACTTATAAGAGAACTATGCAGATGGGTAAAAGGTACATGAAGTAAACAACTAATACCAGTTAACTGTAGGTGAACGAAATATAAAAAAATTCAATTAAAACGAAATAAGACCAAATAATAGTCACCAAGGGAGTGTGAAGTTGATTACACCCTCCTTCCATATGTAGAAGTCAGTTTGAAAGCTTTTCATCGCAGTCATATCTGATAAGCATAGTAGAAAAGATGTTTTCAGTACTTTTCTTATTTCAAAAACACTCGAGGTATCAACCTGATGTCCTTTGTCTATGTGGTGTTTGCCAACCGCTCTGGTTGTAATCGCGCTTCCATTCAAGCATAAATTCTTCTCTGATATGTTAGGCCAACCGAATGGATGATATCCCTTAGTCCTGCCAATGTATTCGAAACCGCAGTTGCATGTAAGTTCATATATGGATATGTCATGTAGAGGATTTTTATTCAATGCGAACTCTTTCACTGAGCTTGTGGTATCGTCTTCTGATACACATCTTACTGCAGGAGCCTCTGTTTAGTGATTCTTTGAATCTATCATCTGTTCTGCCAAGCATTACATCTATCTTGAATGTAGATTGAGTGATAGCCTTTTCAGCAGTTGGCTGCTTAATTTCACGAAAAACCCCTTTGAACATCTACTGTTCCAACCCAATCTTTCAATCATGTTCGGTTCTTTTAAACTGTTGACAGAACATACTTTTCAAGCTCTGCTGTGAAGCGTTTTGACTAATCCATACCTATAGCTGGCTGGACAGAAACTGTTGTGAGTAGGACGTTGTCCAGGCATTTTTCCAATGGATGGTTTTCGCGACCGTACAATCACTTCTCCTTTTCACATTCCGGTGCAAAACATTGAACATGTTGTCATGCTCACGTTTCACTGTAGATTTATTGTTGCGGTGAGTTCCATTGAGCCTGTCGAACAGGTGAGTCACATAAGTTCATATCACTACAAACAATACGGGCGTCGTCCAAACACCTGTGACACTCAGTGGTTCCTCTGATAAGTGAACTCAGACATTTTTGTTCGAGATAGTCCATTAGGTTTACAGCTACGACAGATTCTAGACGTAAACCTATGGCCACTCAATCAATCTGTCAATAAAGGTAGTTATCGAATTGAGAGTGAAATCTTTTGTTGAAAAAATTACTAACCATTTCATCTTGATTTCAGGCAACTCCAGTTAATCAGTTTGTTACTATACAAATTAAAAATTATTATTATTTTGTTTCGGTGTGTGAGATATACCCATAATAATTTGAAGGAAGGACAAGTATTTCAGTATAATCTTATTATCTTATATGCTAGCCAATATATAATGTACTTTGAGACTGTATGCAGCTGAGGGGCATTCGTGAAGTATAATGATCCCATTCTACCTTAAAAATGTAGTCCTTCTTTCGTTGATCTTACTTATTAGGGAACAAAATATATGGAACTTTTTTTGTTTATTTATATCAATCACAAATTCGAAACTTTAATAGCTGATATGTGACCACATTTCCCACTGCCAGTTCTCATTCATAAATAGTCATTACTAAATAATATACCACATGATTATACAAATCTCAAATTGTTCGAAACAAAATAACTCCAGTCGTTCATTCCACAGGTATATTTAGCCTTTTAAGGAAACATCTAATCATCACTTCCTATTAAAGGTCGAAAACAGTATAATTAGTTTGAACGACCAATTCTGTTGTGATATTCTGTTTTAAACAGCATTCATACGCACTGTGTGGATAGATATACTATGTTATAAAAATATTTCATAAACTATAGTCGTTTATGGATGAAAATATCTAAGACAACTGTGCTGTTATGTGACCGCTATCGTCAGTCGAGTTTCCATTTCGTCTTCAGTGATCACTTAGTAACAGTATTATCGTGGTTAGAAAATCTGAAGCCGATAGTTCTAGAAGTTTAACGGTGTTGGTGACAGTACCATACCAGGATAACTAACCATATTTCGTTATCATGGTTTGAATATTCATAGACTATATTCATTTATACCGTATATATGTGCAAGTATATACCACTTGTCCATATCCTTTTAATGAAAAAGGTTATTGGTGTTATGTTATTAATTACATGGAAGGTGTGCACTTTAGAAAAAAATTGTGTCTACGAAATAAGACTAGTAGGAAATTACAAAGGATGTCTAGTAAAATGGAATCTCAGAAAGCATATAGGCAACTTGTTTGGAAAGTCCTAGAACAAAACAATCCGTAGAAATTACTAAAAAGGTTAGAAAGAATTTTATCAAAATAAGACATGGGAAAACCAATACTTGAAGATTGGATTAGTACTGTAGTACTTCATCACTGAACTCCCGAATCAGAAAAAATAAAACGAATCCCTAATAATTATAACACCAGGGTATTCTTTAAAACGACGAACACTAAACTCGCAGCTGTGCGAATTAAAAGACCTAGTTTCCTATTTGAAACAACAGAACTGCGTTTATAAGGTAGGTCATTGCGCATTCTATACTATACACACTGGAGAGACATAATGTCAGGTACCAATATGACTAACGTTAGTAGTTGCAAGCAGCGACCAAAAACTTCGTATGATCTGGGAAACTTAAACAAGGCCCTGCCATCGTGGCTCATGTTCTGTGTTCAGACCATGAAATATCATTCGAAAAGGCAAAAGTCTTGCAAAGGAGTTTATTTTCTCACAAAGAGTGACTCATTAGAAAAGCTTTACATATATGTTCATACTCTTCTGCGGTCAACAGAAACTTTGTACGCCACATAAATATGGCAAACATTAATGACTAGCATAGACAGTTCCATATAACAAACAGGGATGAGGTTGGACACAACTTCATTTCACACTTTTTTACATGATTTATTTCGGTGTTCATGTTTGAAATAATATTCACCACTTAATGATAGACAATAACTTTGCTACAATAGGGAATCCTCAGTGTTAAATTCAAACAAATTTACTTCTTGCACAATATTTTTAAATTATAAGTCCGTGGCAATTAAATAATGAGAAATGGTAGCAGTGTGATAGGCGGTAATGCACAACAACGAGTAGTGCTTAGGCGATCATCTATTTTGTAGATTAATGCACATAGATCCGTTAGAAAAGCAGACGTAAATTTGGTGGTGAAGGTTCATTTATCCAGTAAGGAAATTTACTGTTCCAGTTACGTGTTCGTGTAGTAGCTGTGTGATGCACTGTTGTGTATTCGGAAGCCAACAACTGTGTACAGCGATATTTTCTCGTAGTGTTGCTATTAACCCGTTTAACAGTAGGTTGAAGACGGTTAGATGACATCCGAAAGGATAAAACAAGTAAAAAGGAGCAACTTGATGAAATATTTTTGGTAGCGCGAAATTTAACTAGGCTGCCAAGAGTAGTTTCCAGTGTTATTTCACTTAATCGTCTTAATCTCTTCTATTTTACCAACCTGTCCAATCCTACTGGATAACACTTTAGTGGTTTACCATTTTCAACAGTTTTATGCTGCTTCCTGAGTTATATGCAGTCTATGAACCCACTCTATACATTACACAATCCATTTTGTTATTACTCATACTTCAGCGGTTATCATAATTATAAGTACCTTTAATATAAGCGTCTAGGCCATAGTTGCTACGAATGTCCTACTGAAGAAGCTATGGCACACACAGCGAAACGTTCAGAAAAATCCTGTTTTCGGTTTTCGAAACACTCTAGGATTGCATCAAAACTTACCCTTGTCGCTATCACTATTATTAAGACTACTGATATTATTATTATTGTTACTATTCGAGAAAACAAAAGGAAGACGTAAATTGGCTGGACTGTGTAATAAATTCACGTAATGCATTTGGAACAATGATCACACATGGTGATTTACTTGGGTGTGGCTAGCAGACGAAACGAGGACGGGCGTTCCGTCCAATTTGGGACTCAACAGATGTACGTACGTGGATCCCAGTGAGTAGTCTTGTTCCTACTGAGACTCGAACCGGTAAAACAGCAGAGCATTGGAAACATATCAACAAATAGTAATAATGATCACATACGTACTTGGCATAGGTATTTATATGAAAGTTCATAAAGATAAGGAGTGAGAATGTGAACAGAGGTCATTCAGGAAGGCTGAATTAAAGGCCAAATAACAATGAAAATCAATAGAACGAAAATAACAGTGCATCAAATTTAGTGCCAGAGTTGAACTCACCTAGGGAGATGTAATGTGATAACAAGCTGTTTTTGAACACACAAAGGTCGTCTAAACTTTCTAACAGCTCGAACACCAACAAATTTAAGGATCCGTCCCCAGCACATTTTGTAAATGAGTCTAAAGGAAGTAGTAACGTTATTCCTATGACCTACCTTAACGATGCGTTTCGCAACCAAAGAACTTAGATGTCGGCTACCAATGTTTGCCAATAAAATGATTCAGTTCACTTTTAGAGCCACCATTATTGTTATTATTATTATCATTAATCATGTAACGTTTGATTTTCGAACATTCATCTTTCCAAAATAGTAATTTATTCTTACCCCACCCTGGTGACTCTTAACTTCATTGTACTTTTAATAGTCGAACTTAATTTCCCAACCCTAATTTGCTTCTACCTTATTTGCACAAAAGGAATGATCCTTTCTGATTGACCTACTAATTCCCTCGCCTACATTTGATTGGTTTCTGTTCCATATCACGATCCAGCTTGATGATCATAAACATCACCGTCTGTAGCAAACTTGAGTTGTGAAAACAAAAAAACTTGTCACATTCATACAACTGAAAAAGATCTTCCTAACAAAATGGGGACGCGAAGAAATAATACAAAATATTTTTTTATTTCGTTATTTGTTCTAATATACTGCACCAAGACTACATAAGTAAAAATATACCTTTTACAGTAAAAAAAACAAATAATTTTAACAGCAATAGTCGCACCACATGTAATCATTCCAGTGAAAAGTTGTAGAAACAAGACTTGGAATGAAAGCTATTGGTGATGTTCTTTTGATCAGACAAAACGGTTGGGCCTACCTAATCCGGATCGTGCAACGTATTCGTACAAATCGTATTGCATAATCTGATAGCTCGCTGAATAGACTCCGACATTTACATGCAGGATAGCATGCACTTAAGAACAGAATAATGAAAAGAGCTGAAGTGAGAACAGTAAAATAGAAACCATAATGACAGGGAGAATCAATTTAGTGAGGAGAATGGTGAAGTGACTATGGTTGCAAACCAAATTTTATCAACAGAGTTTAATGTTATGATAAGTGTTCTGCGTACAAATAAAGGTGGATGTGTCATCATTGGGTCTTCTCAATGAATCAAGAGGACATAAGGATATTTAAACTACGGATCTTAGCTAAAATATTTTCAGCAGTTGAGGTGCCAGGTCTATTTCCTGCGTTAATTCGGCAATACACTTCACAGATATCATGAACTGTGACATCATCGTGAATGCGTAGTCTGTGGTAGTTGGATGTATCGGCGTTATATTTTCACTTCTCATGATCTTAGCTATACACTGTATCTTTAGATCCGCAGTACTATGTCTCTGTCTAAGGCTTAAATCAGGGTGACCACTGTGACGATAACTCTTCAATTCTCACTGATCCCTAGAAATCATGCATAAGAGTCCAACACCTACAAACTGGCTTTTTCTCTGGTCTCCATAATGATAGGCGTCTGTCAACTATTTCCCATTAAAATCACCTTAATAGTCACTTGTATATGTTACCTGTCTGAAGGATAACACGATTTTCCGTTTCAGACTATTTCATCACAAGTCCTTCAATACTATGTTTAATTCCTTCACTCCGCCTAATTCTAATGATTCATTACCCTAACAATAAATGTTTCCAGGAAATATGTGCTGCCGAAATGTTAGGCTGAGAACACGCCGTAACACAAGAAATATCATTCAAAAATATCATTTCATTATTATTTGATACAGATCTTTTCTGTGCTATGACTCAAATCTTTTCGACATCCATATACTTTTAAATAATAAGAAGGTTTAATTCTTAAATCTCAGTGTGATGTCACATATACAACTATAGATGGGCTTACAAGAAAAAAACGTTTTCCTCCCGCTTATAACCCTTCATCAACTCAGGAAACAGAATAATTTATTTAAGATTACGATATCAATATTAAGTAACAAAGTTTTCTTTGTTGTTTTAATAACAGATTTCATATAATATCCTAATAGGTATCATCTTTGAAATGTAACCAAATAACTCACTCTGTATCATCAAACAATCTACGACTGACATAATTACTATTTCCATACCGTCCTAGTTCAAGAACAATCTTTTCAATCGTCAATTTATACTCGAAATAGCCAGTTGAATTCGCATTCTTTTTTGCACTTAGATGGAGCATTAGATAAATAACCTTTTTGTTTATAAGCATATATTCCATAGGGAATTTATATAGAAATATCAAATAATACTTCAGCTTAAACTATACAATAAACCTTGGGATTAAGGTTATTTTGATAATGTTCACAACTATAAAAACGATTAGGAATTACAGTACGTGATTTAATACTAGATATAGCTACATTTTTAGTTGTGCTGTAGTGGGTTAGTAATGAAGGTTTTCAACTACACACTGTAGTTTCAGAAGAAAGTATGGTAGTGACACAGATTACTTTCCAAATCACGACTAACTTAGGAATATGGCACCTACAAGGGGTTACGAAAACAGATAGGATGGTGATAAACAACCAAGATGGATAATTTATGCAAAGTACTATCGTATTGTTTTTTTATTTCCCAATACTATAGTCGAAATGGTAATGACGCCTACAACACACAGCAGAAACACATAAATTTAATGGAAGAATAAGAATGGGATATGAGTCTCCAAGAATATCGACTAGTTCGAAAACAATCACTTGTGCAATGAAAGTATTTCTCTACTCAACCTAAGAGCCCTTGTATTTCTTTTATACCGAGGTGATGGAGACGCTACGGTATATAACCGAAGGTTTCATGCTTTCTATTTAATTATTAAAGTTAATAAATGCAGCAGCAACACAGTTTGCAGCCTGTTTTCCATTCAATTTACTTAGTAGGTTTTCTTCCACCTGTATGTAATCTTAAATAAAAGAAGAAATAAATAAGTATATTTAAGACAATATGATGAACCTTTTAAAATAAAATGAAATTCTACCCTAATAACTTCACTTGTAGGGTTCTCATAGTTGGCTATCCGATTTCCATTCCTTTGGCAACGTTGATATGGAGTAGTTTAAACTGAAAACTGACAACATCACTTATCATTACCATTCACTGGTAATATCAAACGTTAACATTCTTCGCGAGGAACGCCAAACTACTCCGTGAAACCTTAGATACGATAAGCAACTAGTAATGATGATGTTAATTTTGATTTAAAGCGCAGATCTCAGAAAAAAATGTGGAACACTAGAAGACTGAGTCAAAACAGTTTAACCCAATATGCACATATCAGGGAGTTTACCTAAAGTTTAAGTATGCATGAAATTCCACCAATGACCTGCGTGTTTTGCTTGATAAGTATAATATGTATAATATGGATGTATGTATAATATGAAATCAGAATAATGATATATCTTCATTCACCACTCATTTAATAAAACAAATGTCTAGAGCATTGCCTGTAAAGTGAGTGCTGAATAAAACCTTTGCACTAAGATGTAGAATATGTAGAAAACAGATTTTTTCCACCCTTTATTCAAACAATTAGATTTTGCAAACAACTAATGGCAGGATAACTGTCACAAGTATATTTAGATAGAAAAAGACTGGAAAGTTTCATCTCGTTAACTCTTGGCAAGAAATTTATATGGTATGCAAACCAGATGTTTCTAAAAATTTTTTGAAACATTCTAAAACTAACTGCATGTCTCATGGTTTCCTCTTGGTTGTGTCATAAGCACCAAACATTGAAGCTTCCTTCGTAAAGACAAGAATTTGAACAAATACATATTTTCACTAAAATCTCATCAGGCTATACACTTAAATACAATATTTTGCACCTAGTAACAAACAAGTCAAATGGTTATATGAATTTTGTGATAGTTACCTGTTCTTTAAACCAGTGTCTTTAAAGGCTACTTTAGCAATGACCAATATAGCCAATTACATTCTTTCATTTGGCTTACCGTGGATTTAGAGCCACTCCTTTAAACCAAGTACACGATTAAATTGTGCAACGAATTATTTCACATATGATCTTTGATAATTATTGTATAAAATTAATAACGGTTATAAGGATTGTCGACTACAGTTGGATTAAAATTAAAAATCATTCCAGGTAGTCAGTAACTACTGGACATTGAGTCAAATAAAAATTAGAAATATAAAATCATGCGAATATACATCCGAGTGAGAAATAAACAAATGCTAAATCATATCCATGGAAACAAGTTATTTTAGTCGTTATTTACCTGAGTTTTGTGAATTCCATCTTTGCAGACAGCCACGGAAGAATAAAAGCATGCTTGAGTTGTCCTTACACACAAATGTCAAATATGATGATTTTCACTTCAGTAGATTAAGCATTTTGAAGAAGGAGAATTCTTTCTGCTTCAAGCATTTAACTTGGTACTTAGTCGATTACTGAGGAATCAAACCTAATTTCGGTATTATGACCAATTAGGTAGGACTGGGGACAACCCGAAATCTTCATTATCTCTCTTTTCGTTAGCCATACTGGTAGATGTTCCTCCCCAGATTGTGAAAGGTTTCTCACATAATATGCTAGGAGGGTAGTTACTTATGGGATTATATATAATTTAGATTAGGAGAAATGCTGTCTGCCCGTATTTTGAAGTATAACGCGTAATTCTTAAGTTCATTCGTGAAAATACTCGAAGAACAAGTATTAAAGGTTATACATGGTCCTTTAGTTTCCTCTCTTCATGAAGCTCATAGAAGAAACTTACATCTCTTTCTTGATAACCGTCATTACTCAAGCAAAGTTTGTTCGTAGGCAGTCATTACTTCAATTTTCTGTTTTAAAATATTCTAGAGATCACTTATTTTGGTTGATTTCTTTTTGAAACACCTCCTGAATGTTAATTAGTCCCGACCTTCTTAACTGTGTGTTGAAACTTGTCTAATAATGTTAATTATTTCATTAGAAAATTCTTCTATGTAAGTGGGTTTTTTCAATAGAATTCAATTTATTATTTAAAGTGAGACTTTCTTCTCTTCTATGACAGTTTTTTGCGTGAACTAATTTTCCTCGGAGAAAAAGTCTTATTCATTTACACATATGTATTATCTTTCAGGTTATTTTCTGTTATACAAGTGTTATTGTATTTCGTCAGAATCTTATATTACTAAACGTCGAGTATTGAAGTTGTTCAAATGAACATTTCGCGTCATATTTCATTTTATTGAATGCGTAAAGTACTTTTAGTGTTGAAAGAAGTAAAAAATCAGTCAGTGATCTCCATTTATACCTCTCTCTGACTGACTATTTACCACCTTTTATATAATTTACTAGCATAAATATTTGTGATGAAATGCTACCAAAAACTGTGTTCTTCAGTTTTTAATTCCTGGGCAGGTATTATGGATCAAGTTTGATTCCTGTTAAAAGCGCTAAACAACTTCACTTTACCGTTCAGTGTACTGGATATTTGATGTCTGGAGGCTACCAATAGGATGTCTTGAACTGACTTGATTGAGCTTCCGTGAACAGGAGTCCAGACAACTGAAGAGGATGAAATCTTTGCTAGGTGCTCATCTTCAAGACTTGAAGATATTTGGGCAACAGTAACTGACTTTATCGTGGGTACAGAGCTTTCGAATGAAGCCGAAGCATAAGCCGTCATGCTTCTCAGCACTTATCAGCCACTTGTGTTCACAGTATCCAGGGAACTAGTGTTCCTTCATAAATACGAAACTGTGTAACACAGAGATGCAGTTAAAAGCAATACTGTCAAGCATTTTTATCTATAATTGGACATCTAACTCTCTAACCATTATCTAAAACGAAGGAACTTATGTCACAGACTTTCTCCCGGAGATATCTTATGATTTCATTCACAGATACATAATCTGGCTTGTATTATTTATATGTGAGTGACAGTTCAATAACGACTCAGCAAACTGATAAGTAATACTGTTAATATTTACTTAGCTTCATGTTTGGATACAGGACTGTTCCTAATTAGCAATACAAGTGCAAATATTGACGAAAAAAACCCTACGTAAAATCACTCTAGTGTTGGGAAAGCTTAAGTACGATAATAAGATTTCTCAACAGCACATTAATTACACATTTTCCCCACTGTTTCATCTGAAGAGAATTGGTACGCATGATCAGTTAACCAATTCTTTCTTACCACTGCACATGAAAAATTATTTTGATACTGAAAAGTATGTAAAAGTGTTTAAATATTACTTACTTCAAGCAAGAATCAAATACGTAACTGGTAGTGAGAGTAAGCAGCCTAACTTGTTTTTTTCGTTTGCCACATTGGGTCATGAGTTCAAACTTCTGACCTTTAAAACTCATTATTAGGAATTCGTCCTCAAACTAAGATAAATAGTTCCATTGGCCAAAACGTACAAATTCTTCCACCTTATGCCTTTTATTTTAGTTTTGATTGATTTCAAGCTTAAATACCTCCGGGAAGCTGCAACACAACTAAACCATCTTCGAATATACTTCATTGGCTATCAATGGCTGTTTGACAGATGTCCTCCCACAATGAAGCCCAACTTAAAATATAGGAACACAACTTACGCAGTGAGATAAAGCGTTTCCATTTCAGCTGGATTATAACATGTGCGGATGTGTTCACTAAATACTACTCCTTCGTGGTAGATATATCTAATACAGAAAAGTAAATGCAGTTTCCAATAGATCTGCAGAATTAGCTAGATTGTTGGTGATTGACTTAGAAGGTAAACCTTGCATAGCTTTCTTTCTAAGGGTACATAAACGTATTCCCAGAATGCCGATTTTATCCTAAATTATGACATTTAAAAATTCTATCTTTCTAAACTTGGTCCCTTCTATTTTAACCTTTTTTTCATGTCTTTCACTTTACCTGTCAGATAACCCTTTGTACAGTCGGTTACGGAGATACAGTACCTAAAACATGGATGGGGAAAATTATTGCAGCATTTTGTGCATTGGCTGGTATCTCATTTTTCGCCCTACCTGCTGTGAGTTATTCTATGGTCATGCATAGTGTCTTTCAAATCTTCTACATTAGTGATGAATAATAACTGATTTTATCATATATAACTTTAATGTATAATAATATTTGCCTGACACATATCAGGTTGTAAGGAGAGCCGAGCTTGCCTTCACTACGGTTCTAAATGGGTGTGGCATTTTTCGTAGACATGCGTACGAATGCAGATACTTTTATAAAGAGCCACCTGTAGAAATCTCTACTGAATATTTTTTCTTCATCAAAATCAAACTGAAAGATCATGTAATAAGGATCTGAAATTACCATGTGCAGTAAATAATAAATCAAATTGATGGTGTAATCATCTTATAAAATTTACTTCCCAAAGCATCTTAATGCTTGAGCATGCTAAGAAAATAAATTTTGACTGAAGCCGCTACACTAAGCTCTAGATTTGTACCCAGTGGACTACTCATTCAGACCTTAACTGACTGACTAGGACTTGGACATATTCGTTGTATCACCGGTATCATACATTACGTTAACTTTAACAAATTGGAAAATTAATAGATCAGTTGTCGTTAATCCACTTTTTCATGACGTTCCTTTGACATTCTAACCCTTAATTTCACAAACAGTAAATACTTTACTAGGGTTCTCTTTAAGATTCGCACTTTGTGGAGTTTAAAAAGAAACAATACATGATGTTTTGTATAGCTGCCAATCTTAATTCAACTTAAAATTTACATTCGGCTTTCAGATAGCGAATTTTCGACATTAATCAAAGTTCTCCGAAGACTTGTCATAATTATTTAATGGCGACAACTGTAATGACAATTAGGACACATTGGTTCCATGCTGTCATGAATAGACCACTTCCGTTTTCCTCATTTTCTTGAAATAGGATGGATCTCATCAGCGTCATTCATAAATCACGGATCTTTTGGTTTCTTCTTTGAATGACGAATATTATTTCTCACTTCTCATCCTGTAAAGTACAACTGCATTTGTTTCATTCCTTAAATTTACTTATATAAAGAAACTGTTCCCAGCTGTTCCATTCCTATAATATTATTTTTTTCCCCTGGATTCCTGATGGAACATAAGGATTCAGTAGCACGCCCCCATTGCACTCTCTTCCCTGCAGTCTTTTGAACCTAGTGCCACGACAGCTCGCAAGCTTTCATTTCTTCCTCACATAATCTTTTCCCTGTCACCCTCTACTCAGACGCCCAACTTGTCGTTTCAAATTTGGATTCCACTCGAGGGCCTGGCCTCACGCATGATGTCCCCAGTCGGCCTTCTCAGTGTGTGCCCAATCCATCTCCACTTTCTGCTTCGGCATATGTGTTGAGCGATAGGTTCTTAGTTGGTTCGTTCCCAGACTTCCTCGTTGCCTATTCTTATTATTCTGACCATCTGACCTAATCTTCAGTACCCAGTGAGCGTAGGTGTCAGCTGTTGATGTGTGTCTTTAGTTTGTTAGAAGTGCTTTTCGTGACATGCCAAGTTTCTGAACCATCAAATAGAAGCACTGACTTGACATTGGGGTAGAAAATCCGGATCTTATTCAAGCTTTGTCCTGAGTGCGGAATATCTCCACACTGATTTCAGATTGATGAAAGCCCGTCTTGCTTTTCCGGTCCTGGATTCGACATCCTCGTTTGTGCCAACACCTGTAGTTGAAACGATGCTGCCTAGGTAGGTGTAGGTGAAAGAGGCTACTTCCTTTAAGTTCGTCCCTTTGATGGTGAGTAGAGCTTGTTGTTAGTGGTGGTGGCGTTCGTTGGGTATCATCATCATCTCTATCTTCTCTACGTTCACTTAAAGTCTTGTTTTCGCTGCCTATTCTTTCAACTTGTTAGTTTTCGCTTTCCTATAATAAGGAAATGTTTATTCAGTATCTCACTCTTGAGAAACAGACTAATTACTGAATTATACTGAGAACTACTAATCACAGATATTCAAAATGCAATTTCCATATCCAGAACAATTATAACCACTTCATTCCAAACAACATTTTTGACACAGTACGAAATTCTCGGCATATAATACTTCAGCTAATTCCCTATTTGTATGATTAAAGAGTCAACGAAATAATCATAACATCTGAAAAGTAACGGTGATAATAACAGAACTGAAAGCAATAATCAGAAACAAACAGCTGAAGTTAAATAAGCGTCTAGTGAGAAAATTAGCCGTAAGTTTGATGATCGTTGTTCATTCATCCCCATAAAAAAATATGTAATTCTATCCAAGTATCTTAGTAATAATAATGCAATATATTTGTCTGCATTTAGAAGTCAATTTTCATCGTCTTCTTCGGTTTGTCGCTTAACCGAATAGTGGTTGATTGAAAGCGTTTACTAATGTTCGAGAGTACATGATGCTTTTAGAAGACATGTTTAAATGAATAAATTAAACTGAAAGGAAGCTATTTGATGTAATAGATTCAGTGAAACTTTTTTCGTAGTCTTTGGTTCAAGTAGGCTATTGACAGATAGGTCTGTATATTTCATTCTACTTTAGTGAGTGGACATCATACTGCAGAAGATATATACAGTCGCTAGATTCTTTTTGTTCATCACAATCCACTACAACAAAACATCGTTCCTTTCGTGATTATACTACTAGAAAACTGCGTGATAGACTAACACTAAAATTCACGTTATATGACATTACATGTAACGTCCAAAATTATTTTACAGTCTTTTAAGACAATTTTGATGTGAGTGAACAATGGACATTCTTGGTTATTTTTGCATAAAAATGATGTATGCTAAACTAAAGGAATCACTCAATATTCTGAAGCTAGTTCAGTCCCAGCCGAAGAATGCGCCACATACCTGTATAACTTTGAATTTATTTTTATGAACAGAAACTGAGGACTAGTTATTAACTTGTGTACGTGTATTAGTTTCATTTGTCATGAGTAGGACTGAAAATAGGGCTCACTTAAATTCCAAAGAATTGTAATTATTCTTCGTTTATTCATTTATTGCTAAATTAGTTCAGAGTTATTACGATGTTTCTTTTATCTAGACTGTGAATCTTTATATATTAATATAAAGGCTGTTAAATCTATTTCCGTAATCTCACTGATCACTATGTCTTGAGAAGTACATGTTTCATTTTACGGCCTATCATTCACATTTTTGCATCCTAGTCTTTTGCTGTAACTTATTCTGTCCCCCTTTTTACAAAGTAATTTACTGTCTTCATTTCTGTCGCAGTTTACAGTGTATTTCTTAACACTTTGAAATAAATGGGGTGTAATGAAGTATTTATCTTGAACTGTATTGAATACATTTACTCCAACATATTGCATTTTTTCTCCGAATGTAATACAGTTGAATGAACAACTTGAATTTATGTAAATGCTATAGGGTAACATGGTCAATAATAACTTTTTCAAACGTTCCAATAATTCAACTTATCAAATTAAATAAAACCTTAACTGTTTAGCCCTCAATTAATTCAAAATATTTAAAATAGACAGTAGACAGAAAGTAGATGACAATAATAATTAGGGTAATTTTTGCAGGACAACTGTTGAAAAGACCTCCAAAATCCATAGGGAATTGTGTTGAGAAAAGTGTTGTTGCATTTTGTGTTTTTATTCAATATAACTTCTGTTTTTAGTTTATCATTTATAAATCATTGATAAATTACACTTTCTATGTGTATTTTCTGCCTTTAAGGTGCTGCCACTCTGTCAGCTTGTAAAAATTCATTGAAGATGACTGCTGGCCTAGCGTATGAAGTCCATGATGCTTGTAGATAAGGGAGAACATTATAAAATAATTGAACACCTTTGTGTTTTGAGACATCATTACTTCTGTTATGTGCAGTCTGTAAGCTTTTGAACTATCTAAAACATAAGCGCACCTCAAAAACTAGGTGACGTAAAAGCCTAGCCTTAGAGCTCATTGTTCTGTGCACGTGAATAGTCACGGTCATACTTAGAAAGCTATGAATCTATGAATTGCATCCAGCTACACTTTCAAATCATTTAGAATAAGGGGGTTCATTACCAGTCTCAATTAGTTTCTAACAAATATTTAGGATTGTAATTTCGGTTACGTCATCTCAGCGTAAGTTGTTTGTCTAATTCATCAGTTTCCCATGGATTATCACAAATAAGACCGGCTGCCTGGTGGAAGCTAGCTCACTGTTTAAATGTTAAGCACTTATTTAAATTAGCCGACCGATGCTTGTAATAAGTTCAAAAATATGGGGGCCAGTGCATCAAAAAACACTGTTTAATATTTTGTGCACTTGGTCCTCATGAAGTTTTGTGTCAAGCCTTTATGGTCATTGGTGACCACCGGGAAAGAATACCTGTCAACGTGAGTAAGCAGTTGTTCAGTTACAAACTTGAACTTGTATTAATTGCGTCGTTATCATAGTAAATACCAACAAAGTCTTTAGGTGTGTAATCAGTCAGTTACATGAACCATTTTGTCACCTAGTAGTAATTAATGTATTTCAAAATTTCTTGGTGTCTGTTAAAGCCTGTCTACCATTTATTTCAATGGTATTAGTATTCTGATTATTCTAACAATTTTAATAAATCACCAGACTTATTTCATTCATAAAGTGAAAATTGCAATTGAGTGGCGTCTACTGAGTTCACGGACATCTTACTACCGGCTAAAGATCAAAATTCTACCAGAAAACTGACTTACTGACATAAAATACATCACAATATCCTATCATATTTGGGATTAGTTCCTGCTTTCTGTTTCAGAATAGACATAGATTTAGTGTTATTCAAGTAAATGAGTGTCAAAATACAGTCGGAAAATTGAAGTCAACTTACTCAAAGAAGAACTTGATTCAGATTAATAAAGCTAGTACATCTGAAAATGAACAAATTAGGCTTTGTTGGTGTGTCCAATCAATATTTCAGAGGGACTCTAATTTATCAATTAAGTAAATGTTTCTGATGGCATATGAGGTTTATCTGCTCAGAAGAGGCTTTGACACTACTAAATTACTTCAATCGGACTCGATTGTTGAGCCAGCTGGCTAAAAATAGTCCACCTCAACCGACTGAAAAGTTAATAAATGATAAATTCGCGTGATGCGTTAGCAAATAATTAACTGTTTTCACTATGGCATTTTAAAACATATTGTCTTCAAAATTGTGACTGTATATTTCTGTAACGTTACATTATTGTTGAAGACGCATATTTATCTAGTAACTTATTTTCAGGGTATATTGGGCAGCGGTTTTGCTCTTAAAGTACAACAACATCAAAGGCAAAAACATTTAATTCGACGAAGAGTACCAGCTGCTACATTAATTCAGTGTTTGTGGCGATGTTATGCTGCTGACCCTCACTCTTCGTCTTCGGCAACGTGGAAAATTCACATGAGACCTTTACGAAAACCTGTTGGGTAAGCAGAACAATTTTCTTACAAGCGTATTCGTAAAAAGTACATTAAATATTGTTCTGGTGAAATGAGTATCCATATATATACCAGAAACATTTACTCCGCTATGTTTGAATGATTATTCTATACCTATCATTCCAATCAATAGAAGAATGCAACAATAAGGTATTTTTCTTTAATGAATGACATGATGGGGTTTTTCAACTCGTTGGTGAATACAGTATATCTTCCAGATTGTAGTTTACCTCCCGTTGTCATAAACCGTCTTCTTAAGATTTACTATCAAGGCTTTTGAAATATCCGGAGATATGAAGAAGATCACCACATTTGTAGATACGTATTTACGATGATGGGGTCAGGAATTTAAACTTATTCTAGCCTTCGATGAAATAAACAATTTTTCTATCAAGCATACCTTCTTATTATATCACCCTTCAATTCACAGCATCATCTAAAATAGTTAGAAGTAACCATACTCACAAATCAATGTACTTTAGGCAGTGAATACATACTGAAGAATCTTCATTTGTGACATAACTGACACCACACTCTACTAGCACTGCCTCAGAGCGACTTCATATTACTTCAGAAATTCGAAAGGCTGAATATAATTAATGGGGTTATTTTTAATAAATCATGAAATCGTTTAGTCCTGAAGGTTGAAAACTGAACATCCTAAACATTTAATTTTCCGTCTTTGCTAGGAAACTTTTTGATTTATAATTGTGATCAGACGACCATGGATGATTTTTATGTAGTGTAGGGCTTCACATTCTAGGGTGGGGTATGTAATAGTATACTTAAATGCCTCACGTCTATTTACGGTTTAGCCTCTCCTATAGACATGTGTAGCACACTTGAAATCATGTCATATCACGTCAACGTCTTAATCGTTGGCATATCTGAGACTCAAATTCTCTACAAGGGATTATTCTAGGCCAGTTTATTTATCGCAAATGACCAGTTAAGTTTTCAAAGCTTGATCGACAGCAACTACATGAAATTTCACCTGCCCAACTGATAAAATGCAACCAAAGAAGGAATTTATATTAGGAAAGAGATTAGAAGAGCAGTTTGAATGTAATTTGTAACTTTTAGTCCACAGTTGCGTTTCTCGTGGATGAGTTATAATCCAGTGTCTACCAAAACAACGACTGTTGGAAATCGCCTGAGCAATGAAGAAATGTAAAAATGCAGCGCATGGTTCTCCGAGTGCCACCTGAGATTATTGATATTTTAAAATTCGTTAGTGAGTGTCAATAAATAAACAAATGCAGAATAATTTTCATCTTTGCTAATGCTGTCTTATCTTATCTAGTGATCTTCATTTGTTGTTGTTTAGGTCTGTGACAATTATCTCGAAGAGTTTTTACCTGTCAAGTTGTTATTTTTATCCCGCTTTCCATTACTGATAAAAATATAGGTCAGCCGGTAATCTAGAAATGACTACTTAAACGGTAGGAAGATACGAATAAGAGTTACTAAAGCATTTTTCACGCTTCTAAGTGACACCAACGTTTTGTTTAAATCTAGGTAGGAGTCTCAAGATTGGAAATTTGGTATTCAGTCGTGTAAGTTTTATCACCAGACTTGGCGACATCATTAGCACTTACTGTTATGAATTAAGGATGCTATCAAATCTGATAATGAAACATCCACGACAAAAGGCAAACTTCAGAGGACACCGAAGAAATATCATCCTCAATCTGAACCACAAACCTCTTCCACCATTTAAGCCTAAGACTGGATTTGTGTAATTTACATAATCGAGATCACTTTCCATGAGTTTTTTTGCTTAGCATTCTGTTTTCTTCATTTGCATGTAACACGCTGCTTTCCTATGGCAGTTTCCGAGGTCTGCTTCTGTATTTTATAAAATCAAAGCTCTCAGTTGCTACAGCTTCCGTAATTAGTCGCGATATCACTGGCGTTTCTTAAACCCATTTTTAAGGCTTATTAATGAATTGAAAATGTTTTCATAAATACAATCCAACATAATCTAAAGATGGACCTCATAAATCTTAAGAAATCTGTTATTGACAAGAAAGTAAACTGCAGTATACTTTCACAAATTTAGCTAATGTGAATATGGGTGTGATGTCAAGAGATTTTCGATAAATGCCATCATAACTAGGAAAATCTTTTATTTCATCACAGCACTGCAGTGAATTGGAATAGTTTTCTTTGAAATGGTTTAATACATTCAAATAATTTGTGGACACGATATCTTGACTCATCATAACAATCTTAAGCCTCCTAAGCTTAGTCCTCTAGCTGTAGACGAGGAAGGGTACTACTTCCATTTAGTTTGTAAATTACTTAATCCTGAAAGAAGGCAAAAGGAACACTCTGCTTGTAATTTCATCGGTACAACATCATATTTCTCTACAAATTACTCCTCACAAAAGCCATTGATAACTACTGTTTCCCAGGTGCAGCATTCACTGTCATGCTAGTAGTAAAATAACTATGAAATAGACGTATGGCACAGGTCTACTTGCAATTTTAAGTTAACTGTGCCAATCCAGCTTATTTCCTTCCCGTAGATTACTCACCAGACTCATTTATAGCTGACTTCTTTCCCATTTTAGCTTGACAAATTCTTATTCTATGATTGAACGCAGTGGATTTTCTCGATTTAGTCGGTTTTCAACACTGAAACGACGTTCCGAGAAGATTCCTTCTGGTACAAATATAAATGTAAACAACACAGCACCTTCCTTATCCTCAGATGAACCAAATGCTGGAACACCAAGATCTGCTCCAGCTAAACATGAATGTTCAGATGTCATTTACAATTTTGTACACAATGAAGAGGCTGAAAAGTAAGTATACAAGAAGTAAAATGAAGTTTACAACTGATTTCAATCCTTAAAGGCATTGTACTTGCATAATTTAAGTAATATGGCAAACGATAATTTACTGGTGTTAATAGCAAGTAGGATACAGTATGTACACAGTTTAAAAATTTAGTCTTGAGAAGTCTGATTACCTTATTTCTAGGTTAAACACATCGCATTAGTCCTCACTCAGAAGTTGAATAGGATATTATGATTGAAGCTTGTAGTCGGTTTCGCCAGAGGAAATTATGGGCTTCACTTCAAACATTCTTTGGTAGAATTGTGACTCTTTTATGACATTTACCTAATGATAAAGAAGGTATGTCAACTCATTTGTGAACGTTCATTGGGCTGAAAGTTTCACGTAAACATGTGTTACTTATTACCCAGACAGAAGTAATACTTTTGGTAAGACTGATACAACTGAGTGAGAGGTCGATGTGAAATTACAGCGCATTTTTTTTCTGAGACCATAACATTCAGACAAAATCCCTGGTTTCCTCGGTGTTGTTAGTTTCTTAACGATTACTAGTTCGAAAGCTGTACAACATCTGCTACTGACCATAATTAGTAATTAGATACCACTCAATTCAGTTAGCATTACTAGATAGAAGTGATCTAAATGTCTGCTTTCAATCATGAATCAAAAATTTCAAATTACTCCAGAGGATCCGTTTATTTGGCAGTAGACATTTCAGTGAAAAGCATTATGGGAGCCCAGATACCTACAGATAAATATTGTGCATGAAATCTCTTCTAAGGTATTGCCAGTTGTCATATGACTCTTCAGCTCCTCACCTAATGAAGATTTATTCGAACTTTAATTGGAGGCTTCATACATAAGTTTTATGCTTTATGTGCTTCATCTGTGAATTATCCCCATAATCAGTTAGTTCTGTTTTCGGCGAATTTTTTTGTATAAGTCTTCTGGCTCTCTAGTGATATCTGATTCAAACTAAATATCAAAGTCCGAATCTGCTACTAAATACCTAAATTAAAACATTGTGCTCCATCCCTATTAAACTTTGTCTTTGATAAACAAGGATCATATGACTATTTATTGATATACTGCTGATTCTCCGTTGTTTAATTGCATCGAATTGTTTGACCTATACTGGCATATGGGATCTCAAGCGTATGCCTGTGATTTAGTTGGTTGTGGCTAGTAGGGAATCCAGGACGTGCGTTTTATCCTACTTAGGACTCGTCAGCTGGATGTATCTGCACCTCAGTGAGTGATGTTGTTCCCACTGAGGCTAACTAACTAGATTACAATAATTCACTTTCAGGTAATATCCAGACATACGCTTAGGATCCCAAATGCCAGCATAGGTCAAACAATTTGATCCAATGAAACATCGGAGAATTACAAGCATATCAATAAATAGTAATAACTACTACACGTTGTACAAGAAGTGGCTGTTGTTCCTCCGTGGCATAGTGGACAACTCCTTGGCGTTTGAAGCTACGGGTACGAGGTTCCATTCTTGGTGGGAACAACATCACTAAATGGGGTGCATAAACATTGAGCTGACGAGTCCCAAATAGAACGAAACGCATGCCCTGGATTCCTCTGCTAGCCACAACGAACTAAAGGGTTATATGGTTTGAGTAACTCAACTTAATTGAAATCAATCTCAAAAAACAGCTGAGTGACTGTACCATGAAAACTGGTTGTCAGACTGCAGTGATTATTGAGGACAGATGGTATCACTTCATGTTTTTAACATGTAGACAGCCTTCAATGTCGAAACTTTTCTATTCTCGTTACCTATCAGCTTTAAAATTACTTAAAATAATTTTTGTTCCCTTATCGTTTGAAAAGTAATTATTACACATTCAGAGTGACTACGTTATGTATATTTTTAGGATGATACAGTGCTTTGTCTTTCGTTACCTAGTTAAAAGTTGTGACTTAAAATGTAACGCAGCATTGTTATGTGAGTAGAACTTTCTATGAACCTCAATTTTTAGATAAAGACACATCGGCTTATGCCCCGATTGTGTTTATGGGTAACCAATTTATTTCAACACAAGGAAGAATGTTCTAGCTCTACTATGCAAGCGGATTGCTTCTAAATTTTGCATAGTTGTACAGCCTGTCGGCGATGCACAACAAACAAAAATATACAACCCACTTATTAAGACTACAAAGGAACTTTCTGCATACTTAAATGACTATTACTTTCCAATGGTGACTTATGAGACACCAGTTAACATACTGGAAGGAAGTTTGTTAAAACAGTTACAAAACAATCTCATAAAATGACTTCTGAATAGATACATTACTATAAAATAAGTACAGTTTTCTGGCTAAAATACTCATGGCTTAATTCTGTATCTTACTTTCTTTGATCTGTTACGGTAGTGCAACACTGAATTATCTCTATCACGTAAGAAATGCATGAAAACTATATTTTAAACACAATTTTCATACTTAAATACTGGTATTTCATATAAATAGGCAAAATTCGAATAAGTACATCCCTATGTTCACAGATATCCCCCAACCATATCAGACTGAACGTCTACATTCAGCTCCGAATGGCTATCTAATCACCTACGTATTTTAATCCTGAAGAACGTTATCACACTTTTGGAAGCCTAATACTCATGTTTATAACTTTTGTCATCGATAGTTTGACTTTACAGAAATCTATTAAAGATGACAAATTTTTAAATAAATTTTTCTAACTCAGTACCATAGCAGTTAGAAAGATGATCGTAATTCATTCTTTAAAATGTGAGATTAGGTATTTTCGATGACCAGTTTGTGAGAATTCAGTGATACAGAAGATTTAGTGAATACTATTCAGGTGAGATTCCCTAAAACCTATACGACATATTACTTTATAACCTGATTATTAGTTAACATTTTTTAAGTCAAATAAATGCCCTTTTGCAACAGAAACAAAGGAAGGGAAAAAAAGAAGAGAAGACCGTTCTTTTATTGCTTATTTTTCTAGTGGAAGATGTAAGATAAACATACAGTTTAAAAGGTAAACCTATATATACTTAGTTTGCTCCACTAGGTGGAATGTGGAGGCCAACATTCAGCCATGTAACTGGATGAAATTCGCACTACGCCATGAACTTACAGCAGTAGGAAATAATAAGCTATCAAATTCCAAATTAGTAGCTGAATGCTAAAGTGCACGCCTCAGCACCTGAAGGTCCTTAGTCCTATTCCTAGCGGGTCATGGGCGTACGGTGCTGAAACCTGTACTGCACTGGAACCGCTGTCAAGTGCTCTAAGATTTGTGAGTCTCCAACTAATGTCAGTCCATGGTCAATACCAACTTGAGATAGTCAAGGTTTGAAAGTGAAACATCTAGGTATACTGATTTGCTTGTGTGTGAGAAACTGGCGAATTTACACTTAATATCCTTACTTGAAGCCAGTTTGATGTCTAGAAAAGAATCATTTTCTTCCATTAACAGAAGCAAATAAATTTCACCTAAAGTTGCCACTTCTATCATCCCGTCGTTGATTGGACCAAACTGATAGGTCTCCATTGGTTTATAAGGTCCTGAGTGGATGTCTGGATATTACTGATGGATAGGGGCTAGCAGTGGAGTCCAGGACAAATGTTTTGTCCCACTTGAGACTCGGGTGTATGTACTTGCCTCCCAGTGAATGATGTATATCCATGTGACGAGTCCCAAACAGTAGGAAACGAGCATCCTGGATTCCACTGCTCGTCACTATCCATCATTAATATGAATAATATGTACATATTATATATGAAAACTGGTTTGTGCGAATCACATAAACATAAAGTCGTAAAGTTATAGGAGGTGAAATTGAAACCCTACCTGCAAATATATAGCAGTAAAAAGGAGCTTGAGCTGAATTTTACCATTCCATATCTGAATGGTTAAGGCGTTTGCAGTGAAAGCTGAAGGTGGCGGGTTCGATCCCTAGCCGGGTCGTGGGTGCGTACTGCTGAAGAGTCCCATACGAGGACGAAACAGCTGTCCAGTGCTCCCAGATTTTCAATGGTTCCCTAACTGATGTCAGTCCATGATGAATACTACGTCTAAATTAAAAATCCCCATTCATCTCAAAAATATATTCCATATATATTTACCCATATATTCAAAGAGCTGAGAAATAAATGTAGTGAAACTGAAAAAGAACAGCTTGGTTTATGGAAGATTTCATTTTTGGTGATGCCACATTTTCAAACGTCATACGATTCAAGTGGTGTGCAGTACGTTTTTCACTGAAATATATCTGTAAAAGGATCATTGCACCAGTATATAATAAATTTATGGATAAAAATGATTATACTTTTAAATGACGAAAAATCCCCACCTGGTGACTGAAAAACAAAAAGAGGTTACAACGAAGATGATTATCTTTACGACGACTCGTTTTCACGGCCTCAACTTCATGAATATATAGGCAAAATGAGTGAATGTTCCAGACAAGTTTCCGGTCAAACGTCAAGCTTAATTACTAGGTGTGTAGGGGCTGAAATAATGTCACACTAAGCTTAATGTTAACAGCTTATTTTATAAAATTCATTGAACATTAAGAATTGGTATCTGGGCAGAATAAATTAATATATCAACAAATAAAATACAAGAATGAAACATCAACAAATGTTCAGAATACTTGATTAAGGCCACGGTCATGAGAGTGTTCTTTCACATTTCTTTTAAATACACAATTGGGGTTTGAACCTGTGAACTATCAAAGCTTGGCTGCTAACAGCTGTCTAATATTCACCGCTTTTGATTGGTTTGATAAAATTTTTAGAGAACTTTGAATAAAGTTTCTATAGGGGTCAGATATACGGTCTACGAGGCGCTCAACGACGGATATGGAGGTAGTTTTATGCTAATTTTTCAGCAACCAGGCTGGATAATGTTCTCAAGCACAGCAACAGAGCTCAACTTCACACGTGCAAGTGAACTCACGAATACACAGTGATACTCAGAAACTTTGACAGGTATTGACAATGGATATCCGTGGCAATATTACCTGTAAATCTGAGTTTCAGTAATAGTATTTTCTTAGAAAATGTCTGAATTTGTTCCGTAGCCTGCTTTTCTTTTTATATTTTTCCCGAAAAACCCGTACGGATAATCATTCTCTAACAATACTTCTCAAGGGTTTTCTAATTCCTGAAATAGTGTATCGTCACTGTATATCCTTTTTATTCTTGATGAGAGTGAGCGCATTAGATTACTCTTCCTACTTAGAGACGTCCGACTGTGCAGCCTGTCCAGCTGCCCATACCAAGTGAGCGTTCTGCAAATAGATCTTTGAGTTGAAAAATCAGGCCTCCTCTGGAGCCTGATGTTGAGAAAAAGAAATGTCGAATTCCATTCAGCTTCTAGTGTGAATTTAACTGAAGGGTGATTGTCCCTAAAATTCCGAAAGAGGTGTGTCTGGTCCAAGTTATCAGTACAAACAGTGAAGATATCGCCATATTTCTGTTCATTTCAATCACTTCTATTCATGACAGTGGGTCGTTGTGAATGACTTTGTCGTGATTTAATCAAAATAAGGTGAAAAAACTCGTCATTAAATGAAAATATATTGCAAAGACAATTACTTTAAACTAATGAGTCTACCAATGAATTTTTAAGAGAAAATAAATTTTAGAAAAATCATAGAAATAACCAACTTAGCTATAATAATACAATAAATATTGAGAGAACGTTATCTGGGACCAAATGGAGCTAGTGTGTGATTTAAAATAGTTCCTTACCTTTGGTTAGTTAGGATGCAGCAGAGTAGTGAAATCTCCTCAGTTACGTGACATTGGTTAGACAGAAACAGCTTATTCATTTTTCGGATATCTGAAATCAAGCAACAAATATCGTGTTCAGTTAACATGCTAAATCAAATGATATGTGTTATTTCGCGTGAAATTCTTCTGGTCTTTAGTGCGATCTGCAAGAGCCATGAATAAATCTCCAACAATAACATACATTTGTTTGAGTAGAAGATTGTGGCTAACTTTTCGTATCACAGAAGCTTTTTGATCAATTAAGGAGAGACTGTCATACATGCCAAATAACTGTGAATTTAGACTCTCAGTACTCTTTGTAATCTATTGACATTATACACCACTCAACAATATGTCATATGGTGACATATTTGAGAAAGAACTGTATAGGCGAACTTCTTCGACTAAGTTGGATCAGCTGGTGTTTTCCCTTCTGAACACCGCTAACGTAACGACTATCTAATGGCAAATAAGTGCATATAAAGTATATCTTCCTATTTTAAGATACTATGCAGGCAATAAATCTACCCAAACCAGAAAGAAGGAGATTATTTGCACGCAAGAATTAGCTTCATTTGAGTCATACATAAATGAAAAAGGAGACAAATTAGTATACATAGTTTATTACTGCATGGAACTTATATAAAAATGAATTTGCAGATGTATTTTCAAAAAATATAAGAAACAAAAAGACTCATAGCATTTATGCACCATATTTTGTATTGAATTACTTTGGTAATTTGACAGACATGCCAACAGACAAAATCAAAATCGGACCTCACTGACAAGTGCATCGGTTCATGTTGGTGGGGTATTAGGAAACTAAGAACGAGATTACAACGGCTTTGGTCGTTCATAACTGTCTCAGATCAAGAGTTTGAATAGTGTTTTACAGACATTATTAACATCAGGAAATGAAAGAGAAGGAGGAAGCAGAGTTGAGGAGGCTAAATTATGTATGGTTTTGTTGTGTTTACTACTAGAAGAGTGCGGGTGGTTGACACTTTCCACCTGTTCATACCATAGAAGTTGTTTCTCTAGGGTGCATGGGAAACGTTTTGTATGACCGCAGAGCCCATGAGATATCTGCTTGATGCTTGCCACAGAAGCCTCTTTGAGGATTGTTGGTATAAGATCTAATTGTTCCAACGCCGGAGAGAGAAAACCTATGCCGCTAACACCGGTAGACCACGAGGCAGTGAGGAGTGTTCTGATTTGAGGCCGACATTACCTCGCACCACCACCAATTGGAAAGGCAGCATCAGTGCGAAACTGTTAGCCATCCAAGGGGAACTTCTTATTGTTGTCACACTCCATCCAGCTAGTAGCAGTACGACTTCACCCTCAGACCTCCATCATAGTGTAGTGATTTACACCTCTTCTATCTGATAGACCTTCCTCTTATGATGAGATCTCGAGAGAGCGAGCATTCCAGTCAGTGTGGCTTGCTTGGTCACTGTAACATTTACATACGACCACCACACCAAGATAGCAGCTGTCATTTGATTTATATTCACTGAGGGAATAAACCACCTCCTAGTTCCACTCAGCGATAATAGTTATCATTCGATGTTTGTTGCATCATCTAAATAAACTTAAAGTGTTTTATTCAGAAAGTTCAAAGCGGTCGATGTTTTAAAAAAACAAATATATGAAGCTTACAACTAATAAAGTATAATATCATTCTTCAGTCAAATAATGTCATCTTATGTGATCTGACACCGAACAGCAATATACATCTTTAAGTGCCGTGTAGTGTACTAAAACCAGTGTATATGATTTGCGCTACAACTCAGTTCCTGTCTCAGGTTATTTAGATGGCCTCAAAATTGTTGCCTAGTAATTAGCTAATGAGTGTTTATATCATTGAGGTAAATCACCACCATCATCATGGACTGTTACCGTAAACCAGTACCTCTGCACAAGCTCTTATAATCAACAAAAAATCAAGCCCAATTGAAGATTCTGTCCAATCGATCAAACAGTGATAAGTGGAGCCAGTTTTAAAGCCATATTTGTACTCCACAGAAATATACTCTTATTACTTCAGTTAGAAAAAAGAAATTGAGTTAACCGGAAATCTCTAGCTGGAGTATTCATTTTCAGGTTAATGTGTTACTGTATGATGTCTCCTACTCGATGAGGGGATCAAGACGTCCAAGTAATTACACACCCGGCCTGAAACTGGGAGCTTCGCAGAAGATTGGAGTAAAACCAAACTAGAATACATTCATTTCTGCACAGACTTCTAAAATCGTCATTATTCATTGTATTGTACTTGCTTTCTGTACAGGATGAAGCACATTCAAGAAGCTCTCGACAGTGAAAAAATACAGGATTCATTGGAGAAAGGTAAGCGTTACATTTTACAGCTTTCTCTCATAATCAATAAATGAATTATCTCTTCATTGTAACTGGTGAATTTTGTTCTTTTTATTCTTCAGTGAAGAGCTTTGTGAGGAAATTCCAAAACAATGTTTTGATTGATTTTGCAACAAACATTGGTTACTTTTCCACTAAAGATAATTAGCGCAATTATTCGCTTCATACGTCAACAAGCGTAGTTAGTGGCTTAGACGAACACAAAATTTGTCTGAATAATGTAAACGAATGGGAATGAAGTTTGAATATTTGTCACATAGTCATTCTAAAATATGAAGATCGTTGAAATTTCCAATGATAAACTCCTACTTCCATGGCTACACATATGACTACCAGTGACTAAATTACTGTTATTTGTTGCACTTTTAATATCAAAACCACTTTTGCTTGGTAAATTAATTGGTGTGAAATATACTAGTTCATTTATCCCTTAATTTTGTAGTTACTTATGTTGTGGCAAATAGTAAATAATGATATTCCATCCACTATATAATGACAAAAGAAACTTACTAATGTATGTTTCATTTTAGCTATAGAGTCAAGGAATTCGACTAAGTAAAACAGTGTATTCCATGTAAGATGGTTAGAGGTAAACGAGTTGATATATTGATCCATTCGGTAGTTATTTATTAAGATGAAGACCACCTCGACACAATGCCCTTCACATGAATCTTTACTGACTTTATTAAAGTCTTTTGGAATGCATAACTAATGCCTAATTAGACTATGCTAATCTGCCATTGGAGTCATACAGATTAAGCCTATAGATTATTCGACACTATCATGAAATTTAGTCTTTAATTTAATAGGTCGGGCATCTGCATCGTTGATAAGACCTGATTCACCGACCACTATGGGTATATAGGCTGTTGTGCGGATGCCCCCGAGGTTCGAGTCTTAGTGGGAACAACCACCTTCTGAATGTAAGGCACACTTAGCTTACGAGTCCTAAATAAGACGAAATGCACATTTTGCATCCCACTGTTAGCCACTATCCATCAATAATATCAAATTTCGATTTTCAGTTGAGGTTTTCGTATAAGAACACGACAAAGTTGAGGACTAAATAACCAGATATATATGAATATATGCACTACGATGATATCGTTTTGTACATATCACGCTCAAAATAAAAAAATAAAATAATGTAACTGTCATGATTAGTTATTTGTTTTCTTAAGTGCGTGAGCAAACTTTATCCTTGGCTGATGAATGGGTAACTATAACTCAATATGTTGAAAAGATCACTTTCATCATGGCTCAGTCAATAAAAATCAGAAAAGATTAAATTACTGGTGCCTATTAATACACCAACTTAACAATTCTTCATGTAAAAAAGATGTTATTTAGAAAACATAACTACGAGATGGTCAATTAAACATGGAAAACAGATAATTAGGGTGACAATAATTTCTTAATAATCGATGTAAAGCTATTTTTCTATCTGCTATGACAGCTTGGTCTCCTAGATGAGACAGATATGATAAAATACATGGCAAAAGGTTACCCACTAACTTAGTTGGTGAAAATGCCAAAGAAAATTGGTTAACATGTGTAATACTAAGTTTTATCCTCTGCATGATGAACAGTTATTTTATATCTCTTGCTTTGTTGATTACTTTGTGACTCCTAAAACATGAGAAGTGGATTCGAATTCCCTTGAATGTGGCGTAATTATTTGCAATACAAGTCCACCTAACTACTGGGTTTCCAGTAGGCTAAAATCTACATCTTATATTCGAACTTTAACCACTGTTTAATATAATCAAACCACACCTGTACTGTAAACAGCTATCAGAAAGTGCTTGCTTCAATATATTTGTTTTGTTTGAAAAGAACAATTCAATTTGTTTACCTACATGGTGTACATTCAACTATGGGATAATCAACCATTTCATGGAAATACATTCTTCGACAGATTAGATCACAACATAACAACATAGTTCTGAGTATTAACTTAATATCTCACTTTTCCCATCAATACATAAATTTAGTTTGTTGACTAGCCGGATTATTTTGAATTGTCCACATAAAAGCTTTATAAAGTGTATAGATCCTCTTGAATTTATCCTTGAAACCTTTCTAGCAGCTGATAAAAAATTTGAAACAACCACTTTATCGCCTGCTTAGGAAGTTGTGGCTTACCTAGCGAAGCGTTCAGAAATATCTTGTTTTGATTCCCTAAACACGCTGAAATTACACTAAAGTATATTCCTATGACTACTTCAGTTTTTTGGCACCCAATTAGTCGTTATAATTATATAAACTTAATTATGAATAAGCCGAAACTGACGAGCCATTTTGAATTCAGATTTGATATGTCCCTTTACATTTGGAATAGTCGGATCAACAAATTTATTTTGCTGTTTAATAATTTCAGGAGCTGATGAATTGCTGACAGCATATAGTAAAGCACAAATTACAAATGATACAAAAAATGCAACTGATCTGTTACCTTCAGGTCCCAGCGAGTATGTAAATATATCAAAACGAAGAGGTCAATTAACTTCATATGGCCACAGTTATCCATATCATACTACGTTTCAGCAAGATTCAGTTTTATGTTCATCTCGGGGATCTGAGGTTATCCTGCATCCGTTAACAGAGAAGGAAAAAGTAGCTGTACGTGTTATTCGTAAACTGCGATTTCTTGTGGCACGCAGGAAGTTTCGTGAGGCTCTTCGACCGTATGATGTAAAAGATGTTATTGAACAGTATTCAGCTGGACATGTCGATATGCTGGCTCGTGTAAAAACATTACAAGCAAGGTAATTGTAAACTAATATTCATAGAACTTTAAACAAATAAATGAAATTATTTCTGCTGCATACTGAGTAGTTTTGAATGATGAATATGCTGCATAGAATCCTGATAACACCCTCTTTAGATATTGTTAAGAGCTATGCTAAAAAGATAAAACTATAAAAATGGAACCTAACTCAGTTCACATGAATGCAATAGTATCATATTTCAAACACGTTTTATTCAGCGTTTGACTATCTTCATCTAAGACAACAGTAAAGGCCTCAAACTTGTTGAAAATGATTACCGTAGAAAAGTTCTTCATTTTCAGTACCATTTGGGAATGTTCTAAATATCAGTGTTCCCTGGTGCTTTCAGATACCATGTAATTTATATAAACCAAGAAGTAGCATGGTTCTGAAGGTATCATGAAGTGTATTTCTAGAAGAACACTTTTAAAAATGAAGCCTAAAACCAAACTACCAATGGGAAAGTAAATGATATCACTCATTATTTTGGCATTTATAATAAGTATTACTTGCCCAATGCCAAAATTTTTTCAGTTCACCAAACTCCAACTTTCTTTGAACACAACATATAAGGGATGGTATCGTAAACTTTCAAACTATTCATCATGCCCGATAATTAAATACTGAATCGATCTGAGAATAGGGAATTTATGAATTGGATCAACGCCATCACTTTCTAATGTAGGTGCCACTTAGAAAATTTCAGTTTCTCCGGAAAATTGACTAAACCTCTTTTGTTGTTTATGTTCACGACTTAAAATCGAGTTGAGCAACGTTCAACAAAAGACCTTCTATCTAGCATGACTTAACAGCTTGTCTACACAATATTCTTGCTTGAAGTTCGATTATTTCAGAACTGAAAAATTATCAAAGGGAAACCATTTGACTGGTTATTAGTTATGCGAGTTTGGTAACACTCTGGTCGTATGTATACGTGAAATCATTAAGATACTACCGCTAAATCGGAGTTATTTTTAACTAAGAATAAACCACGTTCTTTATATTTAAACTTTAATTAAGCCTCATAGTAGTCTCTTGCCTGTAAAAAGTTTGCAAGATGACCAAAAATAAAACCACTCATCTGCAACTCAGAAGACAATGAAATTAGTTCTGTAATGCACTACAAAACACTTCCCTCATAAATAAATTCAGTAAAACGAGTCATGTCATGTTATTTGATTTCAGCCAATTGCCAGAAAGTCTTGAACCTTGGTTTCGTGTCTGTTTGCACTCGTCAGCAAGGTGCATCTACAGCCTCGAAGGGAAGTTATGTCCCTTCTGAGATTCAAACCCGCTTCTCCCAGTGTTTCAGTCAAAGACGCTACCACTGAGCTTTTCGAGCTGGAAGTGATCTCCAGCACGACTGCATTGCATACATTTATTAGGCACTGGAGCGAAATCAATTTTATGTTGCCTAGTCCTGAGTGCTGACCAAATTCTAAGTGCACCCCAAAACTCAGGCTCCCAGCTTGATGGCCATATTACAAAATGATTGGTGGAATTCGACTGGCATTCAGTACTAGGCAAAATGAGACAGGTTGCTCTCTAGTGCTCTGCGATGAGTAATCTTATGCGGTAACTCACTCCAACTTTAGAAAGCCAAAAATAAGCTATCGTCAGTAGACTTTAAATTGAACTCAGGGACAAGAATATGTATCACTTGTTATGAGTTACCTCACTACTCCCCAATACTTCACAGTTTCGTTTCTGTTTCTGATACCACTAAATTGCATGGAAGTAGCTCATCTAGAGAACATTTTCTCCATACTTGTCCTAATAGACTAATCTTTTATCTAAATATCCAATTAGTAAAATGTAACGTGCTTTTAGCACTGTTCTTAAGAGCCAAATATGTACTAAATTCAGCTTTCTCTGAACAGTTTAGGTAAGGACTTAAGAAAGCGCAGCATACTTTCGAACTTCAGAATTGAGAGGTGGCATTTCAGAACATCACGAGATAAAGTGGTCAAAAACGCTGAAAGTCTTAATAATTTGATTCTCTGTATGGCTGTAAACAAGGGGATGATATGTCTATTTCATTCCGCAGTTTGCACGTTAGTAACCATTATTCTTTGAAGTCAAAACGAAAAATGGTTTGCCAGAGAGGACAACATACCATGAATATAGGTACTTGATTGTGGATATCTGAACCAAACGACGTATAATGTCGTCATTCGATTTTTGTAGGAGAAGCTTAGCGGATGAGAACTTTCTCCTTTCTCCAAATTTTAAACAACAAACTGTTCCACAATCTCCAAAGCTTACACAAACTCTAAAGTAAAGGGAGTCTGCAGAAATGCTTCAAATAAAAGGCAGTAACTTCCGTTGAATAGATAGTAAGGAATAGATCCCTTGAATTTCTTTATTTTATTGAAGGACAACAGAAGGATATCAAAAAGACGACGACCCGTATCCACAGCCCTACCTCCATAAGTATATAAGTAAAAACAAGTGAGTGTTCCAGATGAGCTTGCAGTCAAACGCCAAACTTAATAGATGCGTATGTGCAGTGAATAAAGTAGTGTTACGTAAAGTAAGATATCATGTCAATATTTCTGGGATAAAATGAACCGAACAGTTAGTGTTAGTATCTGCTGAGAATTAATGAACATAAAGAAATGTACATATAAACAGACAAAACAAAAACAAACTGTTTGACCCCATGGTATAGAAAGTGTGCTTTCTTATTGCTCAGTTAGGTTTGAAACATTGAATTGCCAAAGCTTGGATGTAAACAACTTTCCAATCCTCACCTCTTTGGATCGGCTTGATCAAACTCTGTAGAGAACTCTGAACGAGGTCTCTGGAGCAGCTAAATACGGTCTCTGTGGTGCTCAACGAAGGAGATGGAGTTCGTTTTATGCTCACTGTTCAGCAACCAGGCTGGGTAATGTCCTGAAGCATGTTTCTCCAGTGAGTTCATAGAATGGCTGAAGTACTTAGAGCCACATGAGAAGGTGAACTCGCGAATACACACTGAAGAGGTCCAGTGTGTCAACTTTTGTTTCATGCACTGATGAATTAACTGTCGGTTATGAGAACGGAATACGGAGGTTTGTAGCAGTGAATGTTCTACTTGGAAACTTTGATAAGTATTGAGGATGGATGTCCGTTACAATATTGCCTGTAAATCTGAGGTCCATGAAAGCATTTACATAATTCCTTATTTCCAACCATAATAACGCGGAGATTACCTCACAGGTACAATAGAAAAGTATCAGCATAAAGTCGTTTTGCAAATTTATTAACCAACAGTTTCGACATCAAAAGACACTAATTACTAATCATTAGGCAGCTCAGATACTTGTTTCAAAAGCATCAACCTGTTTGTTTAGTTTCGGTAAAAACATAAAGACCAGTTTCACTTGTGTAGATGTGTTGGATGTAATGATTTTCGCTTCCGTGCATATCACACTAAACTTCACATCATTTGTCATATCTATTTCATTTTAAGCATTTACTTTGCGTACTCAATGCTTGTTCCTTTAGATTGGATCAGATTCTGGGGCGTCCTGGATCAAAAAGTGACGATGTCTATGATTCACATCAGTGTTTGGCTTCAAGAATTGTGAAAATTGAACATAAGGTAAGACATTTTGTGCCACTTTTCGTTTTCACAAATGGAAAAAATTTTGTAACTGAAAATTTATTTAATACTGACATATATAAATTAGTTACTTTGACATTTAACGGATAATTATTAGTAAGAGATTGAAAGTAAGTTATGTTAATGTATACCTCAGATAACTAAAAATCAATTTTTTGCGTTGATAAGCTGAAGATAGGTGGGAGGAAGATACAAAAATGTTTTTAATCATAAACATATTTCAGTTGCAAAACACCTGTTTAAATGAATACTACAAATGCTGTATTTAACTCTGAATCAGGTTATTATGAATAGCGATGGGGTAAAACAAAACTTATGATTAAAATCAATAAATGTTCGGTCTATAATTACCTGTAATGAAACTGACCTATGCGTTATTGGTATTGAAGGAAAGTAGATCATATAGTAAGAGAATTGTGATTTCACACTAATTATTATTGGATGACATTAAGCGTTCAGTGAGCTCTGAAGTTTGAATCTTTTGCTAATTCTAAAGTACTGGACGTAAATTGTCGTAAATTGTAATGAAACGGGAATTAAATAGCAAAATTAAATGTGTTAAATTTCTTTTATTAGAAAAGTTTGTGGTTCATTAATCTTCTAGTTTTTCTAAATATGTAGTCCACAGATATGAATTCTACTCGTATGATAAAAATAGACTTGCTACCGTTCTATGTAAGTCACTCCAGAAACATACTGTCAATTTATTGGCCTCTCATGGAAATGGTGATGAATTTTTGTCATAGTTTCCAAATGCAAGTTGAAATCTACCAAGCGTCAACTGTTTTAGCGCTTTACCTCACTGCATTCATTTTGGTGACTAGCAGTGGAATACTGGATGCGGATTTTGTCCTACTTGGAACTTGTCAGCTGGACGTGTCTGCACCCCAGTGAGTGATGTTGTTCTTATTGAGACTGAAACCTAGTACCCAACACTTAAAAGGACAAAGAGTTAACTACTAGGCCACTGGCGTTTGAGATCGACCTACTGTGCAGCTGGTATCAGTTGTCATTAGATGCTTATAATTTCTCCTTGTCTTTGTCTATTAGTCAGAAGCTCGAAAATAAGGCACCAAATGAATAATAAATAGTTTTCAAATCTGATTATGTTGGATAATGTCTTCTTGAGATTAAAACGTTGTTGGTACAACAAATATTGCACTCTGTAATGAATTATGATTTCTGATGACGTAGTGAATCTTTCAACCAATATTTGCATGGAAACGATTATTAAATCCTACCTGACAATCACAGAACTGAACACATTCTGGAAGTAAACTATTAATCTGGTTCTGACTGCATATTAAATTTTGTTATCAGAATAAGGCGGTCCCAACAAAGTATTTTATACTTTATTTGATTCTTTAATGATTAGAAATATTTCTAGAAATAATAGAACTTTTTTAGCGGAACCACCAGCGAAACAATTAAACTAATACAAACTTGTAAAAGATACAGGTAATTGAAATTATCAACTGAGTAATGAAGGCTAAACTGCTTCCTATCCACATCCTTCGATCCTACTGTCATAATAAGAACAGCCTTCTATACGAATACTTTTTAACTGAGTCAAAGCAATTTGAAACTTAGGTTTCACTAGTGTACACATAAGGCCTATTACAATCCATTAGGATGACCTGTATAACTAACACAAAAAACTCATTTTAATCGATGGGGGGTTCTCAGTTCCAGCAGTGAAAAATAAGCATAACCAACTAAAAGTTCAAATCTAGGAAAATTAAAAACAAGTAATTAACGTTCATCAGCAGGAATATCTGCCTGTGCTTAGCATCATACGTGCATATTTTTTACCTCACAATAAGCTAAAGTCTAGAACTTTCTGTAGTTTCATTTTCACCGAAACATCAAAGTACAGGAACATAAATAGGAAATTAAGCAATATATAGGATTCTTCGTAACTTCTCAACTTCACTGTATATTTATAGACTAGGTTAAACATATGAAAAATGCTAAGACGGGTCATGGGTTAGTATTAGTTGGTAGTGAAAGTACCATTGTCTGATAACTAAGCGGCATATCATAGAAGAAAGTATTCTTATCTGCAAGCCCAAATAAAAGTGGTCAAATGTTCCTAATAAACTGGTCAGAATATGTATATGGAATGCTTACAGCTCCCAATAGCAACCTGCAGTTATTATAGCCAGTTGTAGTGAAAGACAATACTGTGGAAATAGAAAAGCGATTAAATATAATTCTTTCCAAAGTAAGTCAAGATTAATGTATTATTGTTGAGACTTCTGAATCGATAATTCCAAGCCCTCATCGTCGGCCGTACATCTACAAGGATCGGTTACCTAATCATCTAATTCTGTAGATGTCTGGTTCAAATTAACCTGTGACGACATCATTTTCAAAAATTATGAAACTTTTGAAAAATTGCAACAAAACATTCCTTTATTTGCTAATTTTTTCCCGGCAGAAGCAGCATACTTCTTATGCTGATTAATATTTTTAAAGAGACAAATGTTGGTATATCTACTAGATATATTAAAGAACTAATCTTAAGATGTACATTAAATATTAAGTTTTTATTCAACGTAGAAATATATCCACAAAAAGACAATATAACAGTGGGATCTCTACTTTATTCTCTATTACCAACTATTTTGTGGTTCATTGGTAGTCAAGTACTTTGCAATCAACTGTCGATCATTTATGAAATTAAAAGTGATATATAGATGATATTTCCAATGTTTGTTATGACCGGTTAAATCCATAATCGGTCTGGATATCTTCCCTAGTTTGTACTTATTGATTGATTAAACGCTATCACTTTAGTTCGAATGGAAATTTGAGTTTCTAGATCCTCGACTATCTAAGAAAAGTGACAGATTACTTCAAAAATCGATTAACCATAAACCTGAATAGAATGGGCTGTTGACAGATTTTTACAGCTTCTTCAAATTAACCAGGAAGAAGAATTTGAATAACCCTGTAATTTTAAGAATTTATCATATATGTACGGAAGGTATATTAGATAGACAATTGGGGTTCTTCAAGGAAAGTCTGCCTTATCATGAATACCCGTCTTCATCTATTGGTATGCATTTGAAAAATAAGCCTAAAGTCCCATACAAATTGAAGGCACCAAAGAAATACTTCTGTATGCATATGAAATCCAAAGATGATACAGCTAGCCAGGTTCCGGATACTCGTCTATCAAAACCAGTTCGAAGAAAATACTCTACTTCATTCCTTCAGGTTAATTACTCAATATGAGCTGTTGTTTACATTAGAAGATGACTCGTGCAGCGTAATGAAGCTAAAGTAGATTTTAGTTCCTTTGTGTATGCATTACATGGTGAATAACCATCAATAAATACAGTCGTTTCACTGGATGTTATATATGGAGAGTAACTATCATAGAATCAAGCTCTCGTTCTTCATAAAGTGAGAGATAAAATCCCGTTGTGGTTAGGGCCCATGTCTGTAGATAAACTGACCTGTTATTGTTGACTTAAATTGTTAGGCCGTATCAAAAAAACATTGTTTAGATGCCCATGCCATTGCCCAAGTTTGTCGAATCCAATCACTGTTTCTCAAGCATAACATTCCAGTTTTCCATCCAATCTTAGTGAAAATATAAACATTTCTGAAGTTCATTCATTAATTTTTTGTCATTTACAATCGACGGGAAAAATTGTTATAAAGTAGGCCATTTCCATTTTCCAATTCACAATCGGCAGGAAGCCCTGCCAATTGCCTCCAACCAACTAAAATCTACTAATGTGCACCGCGATGCTGAGCTTCCTAGCTTGGTTGCCACATTGCAAATATGATCGATAGAATTCGGTCTGCACTCAGGACTAAACAACATGAAATTGGTTGCACTCCTATGATCAATCAATACACAATCCATTATATTTTATTACTAATCCACATTAAATTGTAGAGCTTGTTAGTACATTTTATTTAATTATACAGTTACGCTAAGAGGCTATGAATGTATTGCGGCTTGCTGATCGACGTCTGCCTAAATCAAAACATTTTAGCATATTCAATACATTTTAAGAAATCCTCCCTGACTAAGGGTCAAACCGGTTTCCTTTTGTGACCGAATTGGCAACAAATGATGTTTTGAGTGAGTAATTTTACAAATATTGGTCGTTCAGAAGAGAATCGACATCATACTTGTGTCACGTCCGCATAAATTTCAGCGTGTTCACCTGTAAATCTTCATCCAGCTTCTTTTCCCTGAAGCGGTACTGACAAAATACACGGGGAAAAAATTTATTCGAACAGAGCCCATGCATAAAAGATGCTTTGTGTTAGAGAGTTCCTAATTGATTAACATTTTCTTTTTTTCGACTAGTCAAAATGAAATGAACATATTTTACCATAACTTTGATCATGTACCTTTACATTTTCAGATTGATACAGTTGAAATGAAACTCGATAGACTGATTACTTTGTACAAAGCTGACCGTTTATTAAAATACCATAACCATTTGGAAACTAGTGATCCCATCGAAAAACATTCTGCCCGAAGTAGAGAAAAGAGTGTACAAGAAAAATATGTCCAGTACTATAATCCTTCACGCGCGTCAAATAAACATGAAGGAAGTGATACAATGATTTCAACCGAAGAACAACAATCACAACCGTTAGGAAATGATAGATATGTGATAAATAATAGACCATATATTAGATTCACTAAACGGAGATTACCTACATCTGAACGAAGTTCACTGGTTGTCAATTCTTCACTAGCCTTAGCCAATGAAACATGGAGAAGTTTTGATTCCGAAACCCCTGTCATGAGTGCATCCTTTCAGGACAAACCTAAAGATGAGGTGAATGAAACTTCCCACAGTCGTCATGATCATAACATGCATTTAAAATCGCAATTTTTATCTAATGCCGATGAGCTCCCATCAAAACTTAAGCATATCTATGCTCTTCAGTCAGCATCATCGGGTAATATAGTTCCAGGTAGAGGCACACTTTCTACTTCTTCAGAAAGCTGTCTAAAAACCGTTGAGGGTAATGATAACCTTCCGAGAAGTAAGCCACGGAAAAATACGAAGCCTGAACATGATGGCAAAGTAAATCGTCAGAAACTGTCCAACGATCCAGAAGTTTTATTACACACTTGTAATTTTACAGAGAGTATCGATTTAATTAAAATGCTAGATCCACACCCTTCACCTTCTAGACCAAGTATAGGCAGGCAAGAAGAGATTCCTTCCACTGCAGACCATAGGTTTCTTGATGATGATAAGAACTGCTTACTAGGTTCAAATGATATTATTTCAGAAAGTGTAAAAAATGTTCAAGACAACGAAGATGAATAGGTTGTTCGTAACAGTATTTAAGTTGTTATATTTTTAGCTAATCTAAAGTAAACACGAATTTCTTTATCTTATTTTCATTTTTTACGAATGGAACTGTAACTACTTCAACTTCAGTAACTGGAAAGCTTTGAAGTTGATCATAGGGAAAACATTTTTTGTGTAGATTTTTGTAGTTGACAGACACCATTTTGTGATATTTTTGTTCCTCTTTATACAAGAATTTTATTTCTTGATTATTTGCATTTTTCCGTAATTTTTTCAGTCTATTTACTTTTTGTGTATCTTTGTTTTCCAGTTGTAATAGTAAAATATTTTCTCAACTTAAAGCCTCACTACTCCTTAAAACTGACTGTATACTAAAGTCCTTATCTCCTATTTCTCTCTAATCGAAGTAAAATCTTCAATTATTTCTTTTAAGAAATCACTATGGGACAAGAAAACATTCTTTTTTCATCTCAACATGTTTCATTATAAATACTGTTAGATCAGCAGCAAAAATGTGTAAATAAACTCATAAAAGTGTATGACAAAGTGGATTTTTCACATTCTTGCATTTCAGTGATACCAAGATATTTATCTTCAGCTTTATGATAGTAACCACTGAAAATCAGAAAGGTAAAAGTAGTCGTAGTTAAAAAATATAAAAATACTGTCTACACCTAGAACTTTCAAACTTCAGTGTTTTAGAAACAAAGAAATATAGTGGTATGCAGACTGTTCATCTTGAACGAGTTACTAACAATCTTCATCAAAAATGTCGAGATAAACTTCATTCGTTTCACAAAGGCAGATCACATATGGTGTAGTTTTGTTTTATCAAATAAACTTCTCACCTAAATATATATACTTACACAGTGATAACCAGTCTTTAGTAAGATCCATTCGTCGAAGCATACTTTGCTTATGGAATCTGTCCAAATAAGCATCTCATAAAGTTGTACAATGAAATATGTAATAACACAAAGATTTCTGTGATTGACTACAGCAAATCAATAAGCCACTGTTGATATAAAGGGTCGTGTACGGATGCCTCGATATGGCCGATATTCTCAGTTTTGGTACTTATGGTGGATACTGACTAAGAGTAAGATCCAGAACCTCTGTTTCGTAACTCAGTGACTTAGTGTACATAACTGTGGTGTTTGATTCGACTGATCCTGAGTTAGAGCCTCAGTTAGGATAAAATTGCTGACTAGGTCTTAGGAACATCCACTCTGAAACGTCCAAAATAGGACAAAAACCAACTCTAAGATTCCTATACTGGTCATTATTCATCAATAATATCAAAAGGAAAAACCATCAGCAGAAAAATGTATTCACGAAACGATTATAATTTCATTGCTTGTTATATACAAAATAATAAAAACAGCACACTAGTAAACAGCCTTTATCAGTAAATGATAAAATTCATTCATTACTTAAGTCACATCTGGACCACCTGACAATCTGAGACTGAAATATCTATGACAGAAGTAAAATATGAATTCGGTTAGCATCATAATCTTGAAGCCGAGCAGATAGATTGTCCGTATGTTAACCAAAAAGCCCACACTTTGAGTCTTTTCATGACCCAAGTTTCCATTTAAACCACCTATTATTAGCTTGTACTATTAATAAGAACAAGATATTCAGCAAAGAAACTCCTTTCAATGAATTTATTTTCAAGTTGTGCTTGTATATATATATATATATATATATATATATATGTGATGTTTAAAAGTTATATCCCATGCAGAAATCTAAATCATGCATGATAATAGTAATGATAATATTAATAACAATAGTGATAATGAAAATAGTTCGCATAAATACAATAACATGATTGACAGCAAGGAGATTATGGAATATACAACACAGTTCACAGAATATACGTACCTCACAATGGAGTGTTAATTCTGATTAAAGTGGTAAATCAGTAGTGTATTGAGTAGTAGGATTAGACAAGTTAATTAAAATGAAACCAATATTTTCTGAAAAGATTAAAACAATTAAGTGGAATAACACCGGAAAAAATTCAGAGTGAAGGTATTTATAGTAATAATAATAGTGATGAAATAGAGGCACGAAAATTAACTTAACATTGGGACAGAACTAGTCGGGGTTGGAAAATGTCATGGCCATGCTAAGAACACTGACTATATAATTCTTTTTTGCACAGAGAGCACGCTTTAGTTCACGAATAACTATGACTTATGGTATGTCAAGGAGTTGAAGACGGAGTAAGGGTAAAGATTAAGGCTAACTTGACAAACAAGTTGAAAGTAATTGTCAATCATTGAGGAATGATGTTCACAGCCTGTCCACAAGTAATTCGTATGGACATATAGGTCTATGATGAATCAGTAAGTGGACTTGTAACCTCTTCACTTCATTTTTGACTAGTGATAGGCTATTCTACTTGGTGTAACCTAAATTTAATAAAATGCCTAATTTGATCTGTTCAAAAGCTTTGAAAACAAGATAAAACCAATTGTGTTAACACTTACCTTGAAAAATAAAAACCAAAATAAGTAATACTGAACAACAAGTTATATCCCAGTTATTCGAAAATTGATAATGACTCTGTATGGAACAAGAAATACCACATTTGGATCAAAGCGAATTATGAAAACAGTCACTGCAACTGACACAACTATGGAAACTGGATGGTAATTACGAGTAAAAGCTACAAAAAAAGAAACAGGTTAGATATGAAGTCCTTTTTATCTTTCTCAGATAAACAGGTTACTCCATAAGGTCCTGTCTAACTACTTCAAGACCAATGTAAACGTAATGGTTTTGAAACTAGTAATATAAAAGATCAATAAAAATTGCGATAAAAATAGAGAAATAAGACTAAAAACACACTTTTAGCTCTCTATATGCGATACTAACTGTATAAACAAAATAGGTCAGAGTGAGCTAATAATTCTAGCAACGAGTAGTTTGCATACAAAACTGAATATCACTTCCTATGTGCTGTAAATCAAATGCATGTAGTGGGAATGGTTCGTTAACAAATCCCTGTGATATTTCCTGAAAACTGTGGATCCACACTACTTATGACCACTTAGAGGTCACAACAAATCTGTTTCTGCAACCACAGTTCTTTGAAAAGAACCAGCAATACGGTATCTGTATGCTAACCTACGTTTATAAACTAAGTTTGTAACTTAACTACTAAACAAAGTAAAGTGGTATTCCAGTATACCCTTTACAATTTTTTATGAATAAAGGCGACTAGAAAAACTCTAGACTGCCCTGGTGGATCACATTCAACTTTCATATGGGTCTCATGCACTTTTCTTTTCAACACTACAAACAGAACAGTACTCTTCATGAATTTAACAAACGAATAACCTCATAATAATGGCTCAAAAAGATACGGATGTCACATTTTTATCACCCTCTTCACCTAGTGTGAAGGATTATGTAATATCCTTGTAAAATCCAGAGATATCAGTAAAAGTGGAAACTTTTCGTTAGTCATAACCTAAGAGTAAGGTATACCGACTTCCATGTGACAGTCTGAGATTATGAAGTACTCTAAAAGGTCGTGAACCATTTTATGATACTTTCTGTAAATAGTTGAAGTACCTTTTGGCACAACGTAATAGTATGGAAAGACAATTAGGCATACAATAACTATATATATATATATATATAGCTAAATAATCTGCTTGGAAGTCAGTGGGTTTTTTAGTCTTGAAAGGTCTGCTTTGTCATGTTAGCATCTACCCGTAGACCACCTCCATCTTATATATTCCTACCTCGCTGATTCACAATCATATATTCAGAGTCCGTAGTCTAGCCATTTGCAATCACGTAATTTTTAATGTCTTCCACAAAACAATTTTCCAGTGCATAATAACAAATATATGTCGTTCATCTTAGCTTTTTCACTATTTAAAACTACCATTTTTCTGTCTTTGGTTATGTCTAATTCTAGAATGGCACTCACGTTTAGTTATTTACGCAAGATTGGCCGCACGTCAGTAACCCATCAGTTACCTACGAACTGCTAATTTCACCCCGTTTCAGGAATAGGTTATGTTAAAAACTTGGAAGATTTAGTTACTGTGGTTTGTCTAACAGTTTATGTAGTAGAGGAAACAGTTAAGCGATTATGAAATGATTATGGACAGGTATATCAGAAAGTGAACAATAAAAAGTGGACTTTCGTATCAACGGTTAGTGCCTAGGAATTAAAATTTAGCGATGCTATTTAAAACATGTTTTCTAGAACGTGAACTGGTAATCAGATCCTAAGACACATAGCTGGAACAAGCAATGGAGGGGAATAATCTGAATTCATTTTATTACTCTGGCGGTTCCCGTCAGCTGTCTACAGCTTTGATGGTTTACTGCAGCAAATTACCGTAAAAGTCAACATACTTTGGTTCAATGAAATCAGTTAGAATGGAAAAACGACATAGCGGAGCAAGGAAACTGTTTAAATCGAAGTCAAGTCAAAATGACATGCAAGGATGTCATGAATAAGTACCCTATTAGAACGAAAGTTTTGGTAAAAAATTAGATGGGGGTGGAGAAGAGGAATTTTGTGTAATTTAAGACGAGTTATTATGAAAGCCAGCGAATGGAAGAGTTAGTAGTAATCAGATAATGAAATGTAACTGAACATAATCAATCGAACTCTTTTGATTAAGAATAGGGTTTGGAGCTTGTTGGAAATCTAATGACAGGATTGTAATGTAATCAAATAAATGAAAAGACCACAAATTGGACTACCATTATAGTTGGATGTCAACGACAGATTCCTGTAGAACCCATAAATAAATCTGGCTTCAGGTGTTTAAGTGTCGTAGCTCCAGTGAAGCGAATATTTGGATCATCCTACTTATTGGTTACTTTGAAAGATTCCAAGGCATTTGCTTGATGTCTTGTGTCCGAAAAATGCTTAGTAATATCAGCACTGAGGATATTTGCCCCTATCAGTAGTCGGCTCTTCTAGACGTGTTCAGAATATTCAAGGTAACCCCTTCTTTATGCTATTTCAGTATAACTGTATCCAGAGATACACGTAAACTGATATACATGAATGAAGGTAACAAATGGCTGCTACCTATCAAAATTTGATCTTACCAGTGACCAGTTTGTAAGCAAAAGAGGGGAGAGCCACAATATACCTTCTAGACAGTGCAGTGAGCAATCGGTTTAAACATCATCACTGGGAAAACAACATTTGGTAAGAAGCCAGTCTCCATTCACCCTAATTTCAATGGTGATATGTAATTTGTCTTGATATTAAGATCTAATTTGTAAATCCCATTTTCCAATGTAAATCTAGTTTTTCATTGACTACCACGTATTTATTCTCTGGAATATCATCTTGAAAACTGTTATTTAACTCCCTGCAAAGTAAATCCTATCGATTAAATTTTAATTTTTATCGAAAGTGAAATATACCAAAGAGAATCCTTGCTAGTGAATAACTTAAGATGTCTACTATTATTTAATTAAAAATGATGAAATGTGAAGATAAATTCATATTATAAGTTAAACAACAACTTAAATTATATTGTGATGTAATTGCGAATATGAATGTCACCAGATCAAATTGGACAAGTTTTTTAGTCAACCTGAGAGCTTGGTCTTATTTTGAGATGACTTCATGCGATGCTTAAGTAATTTGGCTTTATCACACAAAAAAGCTACTACCATTCAGCAGCACCATACACTCAACGAGTATCTAGGACTCTACTGGATCAAAATAACCAATTGAATGAAGCCAAGAATGCATTCCAGCAGGTAAAAGTTTATATGTGAACCCTTTTGAAGAAGGTGGAAAACACCACATCATTATATTGGAAGTGGACGCATACTGAGAATTGATTAGCATAGGATACTAAGAAACTTGGTGTTGTATTCTAGATCAATCTCTTTTTATTGCTACGATGCTCTAATTCATTCAAGAACTACTTGTTTCTATTCCAGTTTGATGCATCTTTTACAACTGTTTCCAATTACTGCATTTAACAGGTATCTTTTCCGTATTTTCGACCATGCTTAGTTAGAATTAACAACCAATCCACGAGAGATATGAAGAGCAAATCCTTTTACGACAGACAGAAATATTAGCTGGATGGCTTTAATCAGAAATAAGCAAATCAATGAAACTAGTAGTAACAAAGGTGTAGGCTAGTTTAATGAGTCTGCTGACTAAATGAATTTCACAGTTTTCGTTCACATAATCTCACTTATAACTGAACTGATAGTATATTCTCCTGCTTCAACTTATGAGATTGATCTTTCTTAGGAATTTTCAAGGAATCATAAAATTCTACTACACGTAGAATGTAGAATTTCAAATGATGTAGTTATTTCTTAATTATCACTGTGATAGCAAGCTCACTGACTGTTATATAGACAAAACAAGGATGGGAAAACCTACAACTAAAAACTAGTACAACAACAAAACTAACACGTTTTGATGGCTGATAAAAATCGTAACAATGTACACCTCAAATGAAAATCCCATATCAACATAATTGGATAACCGAGGCATTATGTAATACAGCCATTAATTATTATGATTTGCACCATTGATAATTCACCTAATATTCTAGAACAACCGTCAATTTTATTATGGTGAGCGGTTCAGCCGGTTGATATTGGCCACTGTTTAACATATTTAGATTGAAGCTTTCCTATCTATTATTTGTAAGTTGCTCAGATCATTAATACAATGTAGTTTGATCAAAACATTTTATCATTTTGAATGATATTCGTTTCCAACAGCTAAGAAAGGCCACAGTTTTGCAGATAGCATACCAAACTAAATTACATGAAGTGTTTACTTAATTACACTTTCATGCTCACAAATCATTAAGTGTTGACGTTGAAAAAAATCTGACAAACCGTTGTTTTCTCAACTGATACGAAGAAATTTAATACTAAACAAACAGAAAGCCGATTGTTTTAAATGTGCCAGTAACTTCTAATGTGATTACATTTCTCTTAGAAATAGATCACTTTATAAAGTGATTTGATTTAAGTGCTCAAATTTCAGTAGCACATCGCCATTTCACTCTGCACTCTGTAGTCTTTTTAACCTGGCTACACGACTGCTCATAAGCTTTTATTTCTTCCTCATATGATCTCATCCATTTCACCCTCACCTCGGACACCAAACTCGTCGTTTCCCATGCCCGTTCCACTCAAGGGCCTGGCATGACCTGGCCTGTCGCGTCATGTCCCCAATCGGTCATCTCAGTGTATGAACAATCCAATCCACCTCCACTTTCTCCTTCGGCATATGTGTTGAGTGATGGCTTCCTGGTTGGTTCATTGCCTGTCAGCCAGCCAGAGTGAGTTCCTTGTTGCTTATTATTATTATTCTCACCATCTGATCCGGTCTTCAGTATCGATTGAGCGTATGTGGTGGCTGTTGATGTATGTGTGTAGTTTGTTAGAAATGCTTTTCGTAAGGTGTCAAGTTTCCGAACCATCAAATAGGAACACTGACTAAACTGAATTAGTGTTGGAAATGTGGATTTTGTTCACACTTTGTGCTGAGTGTAGTGCAGTGTAGTGCAGTGCAGTAGATCTCCACAACGACATCAGATTGGTGCAGAAAGTCTTCTGCTGTCTTTCCGGTCCTGGCTTTGACGTCCTCATCTGTGCCGACGCCTGTAGTTTAAATGATGCTGCCTTGACTGGGTAAATGAAGGAGACTACTTCCTTTGGGTTTCTTTCGTTGATGGTGATTGGTGCTTGCTGTTGTTCGTTGGGTGTCTTTATCACCTCTGTCTCTACGTTCACTTGAAGTCCCTTCTTCTCTGCCTCGTCTCTTCTATCAACCTATTGGCTTTGCCTTCAGATCCTCGAGTTTGTACAAGGGTGACATTCAGTACAGATAAACGTGGAATCCATTTACGATTTATGGAATTCTTGCATGATCTCGTGCAGGGATAGTTTAGTATTTCAACCAAACCTTTAGATTTTGTTATTGTAAAGCAACGTAGAATTGTATCTTCGCGAAAACGTGATGTCTACATATTTTGAAGCAGTTTGACAAAGTGCCATGACTAAGTTGCTGAATTGTTTTTTGCCCTCATTGAGTGAATTGACATACATGTACGAGATAGAGAGTAAGTGACAGTGTATAAATGAATAACTTTTGAATCTGTATAGAGAAGTGAACGTAATGGGGAATGAGAAAAGAGTTTTGCTGATTACAACTTTCCTGATATCACTTAAATGTATGGAAAGATTGAAAAAGATTGAGTACAACACTAAAACTCTCTTTTTCTTGTATCCGTGAAAGCATAGTTAGCTGAGTCTTTTTTGTTTAAAGAAACGTTTGGCATTCATTGGCTTTCTTGTTATTTCAAGATAATCCATTGAATATTGAGGCTTTGGGAAGGAAAAGCATTTGCACTTTATGCCGCAACTACAGATGGACTGGATCACAACAAGCAGAGCTATCAAAATGATTACGTGAATAAACAAAAATAAATGTCACCCTCGCCTAGTTTACTAGCTGCTCCTCAGACCGGAAAAAGAAGGAAGATTGGGCGTGGGGCTAGCAACCCTAACCCGGAAAACCAATCCAATCGCTAAAGAAACTTCGAAGCACAAAAAAATATTAAAAATAAAAATAAACTTATTCCTCACTGAAATCAGGTAGACGAAATGGCGCCAGTTGGTGAAAGCTTGTGGGAAGCCAACCGGCCGATATGTCTTCTGTCTCTCTCTCTCGATGAAAGCAAAAGTAAACGTAGGAAAATAGAATGATGGCACGATGTTTGAAGCTGGCAAGGTTGCCAAGATTTAAAAAGAAATGAGAAGATATAACATAGTAGTGCTATGAATCTCCGAAAGCAGATGGAATGTAAGCGAACTCTCCAAACTGTCAGCTAACGAGTCAATAATCTACTCTGGTCACTCAGATGACAATCACGAGCAATAAACCAATCATGAAGCCATCACCCAACACATATGCTGAAGAAGAAAGTGGAGATGGATTAGACTGGGCATATACTCAGAAGACCATCTGGGGATACCACACGTCAGCCAGGCCCTCAAGTGGAACGCGCATGGGAAACGACGAGTTTGGTGTCCGAGGTGAGGGTGACATGGATGAGATCATGTGAGGGAGAAATAAAACTTATGAACAGTCGTGTAGCCAGGTTAAAAAGACTGCAGGGAGCCGGGTAAAATGGCGATGTGCTACTGAAGCCCTATGTTCCAAAGGATAATTAATATAATAATAATAACAATAATAAATATCAAGACAATTTAGTCGATAATCACATTTTGCTTAATGGTTGCTTATCCATCACCTTTATACTGGCAGAATAAAATGTCCCTTGTCGGTAAGACAAGAAGTTGTGAGTAAATCAAATTATATGAGATATCTATATCAAAGCATTATACACTAAGAAACGTAATATAAAATTACAGAATTAGGTTGGTTTTATGCTCAATGTTTTAGTTAAAAGTGGAGGGTTTCCAATGCTACGTCATATAAATATTCAGTATACCAACAATTTACTTACTTTCGACAAATCTGAATAACTGCTTAAAACAGTAATAACAAAGATACTTTTTGAAGTCAGTAGAGTACTTCGAAATTAAATATTTTGAATTGAGACGTGATATAAAAAATACTGGAAACATATTTAGGGAAGAAATACCGGAGATGATTATTAGATTTCATTCAGCAGTAGTACATCGATTGGAATGTTTGTCTTTGTTATTCCACAATATTTTGACAGGTAGGTTGGGAAAGGAATTTCCTAATTTTTTTAGTTTATTGGTGAGATCATGAGAGAAGATTGTAACTAGAGTGTCTGACATACTTAGACGATGAATGAGATCCAAATATTAGGGTGAACTGATGGTTCAAATAGTCAAGCATACGACTTTTAGTTTGATTAGCCAGCCATGCACTGAACCCAACAGATGCCAGTGGCTAATAATAGGGCTGACAATGGTTCCTTATTTCAATTCCAGGTGGACACCATTAAATCTCGATTGAATCAGATTGTAATCAGTATCCATCTCTTTGATCATCATGAATTGTTTTCCATCTTACTGATGTATTATGTCCACGTTTTCCACGATTAATATCTCAATGATGGGTAATTAACTTAATGATTCAGTTTGACTAGCATCCAAAGGCAAATTAATTTTTTATGCGCATAAGCGCAAAAGAAGGTAGAGAAAAGCAACACTTACAAGCAGTCAGTTGTGAAATAAGAATAGCCTACTTTTATTCACTGGATATTGATATAATTACATGACTACCTTTGACCTCAGTTATAGACCAACTCATCACTTGATGCCTGGAAAAAGATATATGACGAGGTTACATTTTATGAAAAATGCAGTTGCACTGATGTTTTTATGCGTAAATTTGATATTCCTAAATAATTTTTGGGATCGCTGAATGTTTTTTTCAGCTTTATACCTGTAATGTTGTCAAAGTTTCTTCAGAACACCTGGTTCTCTTTTTGGTTCTTGTAAAATCTAGGGAACAGATCTTGCATGGTTTATGGGTAATCACACTGAATATGCCCGTTTACTCTTAAAATAAGCCATGATCATTTGAAGCCTCATCCACAAAGTCATCTTCTATTGGAATTTGACTACATCTGTCCGAAAATCCATCCAGATTTTCCCATCATCAACCTGACTTTATTCTCGACATTCTCTTCTCCTACCCTTTAAATTAAAAGCATTCAGACAACAAATGAAAGTCTCCTCTTTTCATAAAAGTTATCTCGCGTAACATCTTACCTTTATTCTTAATTTGTCGATAAAAAACTAAACATCTATTCAACTTCTACAGTACCAATCATACAATTCTCACAAATAGTCATAACAACAGTCTTATACTATTGTAAGAATTCATTATTATGACTGGATTTTTGTGGATAAAATATCATGTTAATAAGTAATGCAGTCATTTCCATTTTTATCCTCACTGCCATTGATGAGATTCTTCACTTAAATTCTTGAATAATGACAATCTTACCTTCACCATCTCAGCTCTGTTGGCAGTGACCTAGAGGCCGCTAGTTCAATTCCTGTCGTCAACCATATATTCACCTCACCTTCGATGATCACCTAGCGTCAATAAGTTGACTAAACCTCAGTTACATATAATGATAATGCTGGTAATACTAGCAGCTATAGTCAGATTACATCTCAAGTTACAGAAATGATGTCTCATTCAGACAGCATTTTACCTTTATATCCCATTTCAATCTATAGAATCAGAAATCTGTGCCACGATTTAAGTAATCAAGCAGAAACCAATCGGTTGCCTACTGATTCGTTATCAAAGCAAGTCTTGGAAATCCTGCCTGTTTTAATTATCTGTGAAACAATACAGTATTTGTCAAGATATAGTTTTTTGAGATGAAAAATTAGAATAATCATAGTGACTGCAAGGTTAATGTGATGAATATTCTTCAGAATTTGCCAGCTGTCCTTTAAAGCTTAGAACGTTCAGATTACCGTTTTAATTAGTTACTGAGGTTGACAATCTAATGCCACGTTATAAAAGTATAAGTTTCCCATTTGCAATTTCCTCCCTTCCCCCCCCCCCCCCAGGAAGCTTAAGTTATAGAGACAACCTTGCAAAATTAATATTTGTTTTACAATGTTTGCTTAAAATTCAATCCTTTCTAAGTATATCATATGCATCAACAAATAACACTAGGCAAATACTTATTTATTTGCTGACTCGAAGAAAGGCTTAAAATCACATAGAAAGTCACTAAAGAACAGTACGATATTTTGGTTCTTCCAGGTAATTTCGGATAGAATAATAATATTCAATAAAGCGAAGTTCAAACTCACTTAACTAGTGAATATTAAAATTAATATACCTAAATTGATAAACAATATTGAAATAATAATTCAAAGTTTTAATATATGCTACTGTTTCGTGGTCTTAACAGGAAATCATAAACTGAGAAGAGAGTAAAATTCTTAGTCTAGTGTATCAACTACTGGATGGTGACTTGAAATTCTACGAGCAATTTAAGGTAATAGTTATGGAATTACCTGAAGATATGAAACCGATTCCTTAGAAAGTTTTATTTTCTATAAATGATTTTGTGTCTATAATAAACACCACTACAGATTCAGGATATCCCGCAGATTTCTTCTGACAAAACCAAGAAATCAGCATGAAAATTGCTGTGTCATACTGTAACTCCTCAGTAACCGGTTCACTTTGAAAACTAACTTTCCTGAATACTGTTTCATAGTTGTTGATGAGTGCTTACAGTCTAAGAGTCCCATAGTAATATGAAAAGAATAGCTGTGAGCTCCTCAACTTCAAATGGTTTCTTGTCTGATGTCAGCTCCTTATGAAACTTGACGACGCTGAATATTTCAATGATTGTGTGATAGCAAGTCAGATGCAAATTAATGCAAAACTGTTAGCAACTACAAGATGGAATTATTGATCATATTTCCGCCTTAATTTTATACAACAGTAATCTTTGAAAGCTTCTGAGTGCATGGTACTTGTAAAATACAGTCTCTTTTTATACCTAATCTATCATACCTGTAAAACCTCGCCTGGTTAACTAGTTTACTAGTTACTAGCCGGTCCTAAGCCCGGGTAAAGAGGGAAGGTTGGGCATAGGGCTAGCAACCCTACCCCGTAAAACAAATCTAACCGCTAAAGAAACTTCAAAGCACAAACAAAATATAAAAAATGAAAACAAACTTATACCCCGCTGGAATCGGAGAGGCGAAATGACGCCAGTTGGTGAAAGCCTTCGGGAAGCCAATTGGCCGATGTGTCTTCTCTCGATGAAAGCGAAAGTAAACGTGGGGACATGGAATGTCCGCACGATGTTTGAACCCAGTAAGGCAGCCCAGATTGCAAAGGAGATGAGAAGGTATAACATCGAAGTGCTTGGGATTTGCGAAAGCAGATGGAATGGGAGTGGACTCTCCAAACTGTCAACTGGAGAATCAATAATCTACTCCGGTCACCCAGACGCCAACCACGAGCACACTGAGGGAGTGGCTATCATGATGTCCTCAAGAGCATCGAAGGCTCTCATGCAGTGGGAACCAATCTCCTCCAGGATCATGACAGCAAGGTTCAACTCAAAAGGAAGAAAGGTCACAATCATACAATGTTATGCACCTACAAATAATGCAGAGCAAGAGAAAAAGGAGGATTTCTACAGACAACTTCAATCAACACTGGACAAGACGTCAGTTGGCGATATCAAAATTCTAATGGGCGACATGAATGCCAAACTGGGAGGGGACAATACGGGAAGAGAACTAACCATGGGTCGAGAGGCGCTAGGTGAAATGAATGAGAATGGAGAATTGTTTGCAGAATTCTGTGCATTCAACGATTTGGTGATTGGAGGCAGTGTGTTCAGGCACAAGGATATCCACAAAGCGACATGGACTTCACCAGATGGACACACTAAAAATCAAATCGACTTTATCTCAATCTCAAGAAAATGGAGACGCAGTCTACTTAACACAAGGTCAAGAAGAGGAGCAGATGTAGGTTCAGACCACTATCTAGTGCAAGGAACCTTCCAAATCAAGTTAAAAGCCTTCAAGGAAGCTGGTGATAGACCTCAATTCAAGTACAACACTCGGAAACTGAAGGATGAAACTACAAAGGAGATCTTCAAAGCAGCCATCAAGACAAAATGGGAGACGTCGAGGGACATCCCTGAAGAAACCTGTGTGGAAGAACACTGGAAGTCTTTGAAAGCTGTGTGGAAAGAAACCTGCACAGCCGTATTAGGAAGGAAGAAGAAAGAAGACAAGGAATGGATCTCGACGGATACCTGGAAGCTGATAGAGGAGAGGAGGATGGTGAAGCAGAAGATAAACCAGTGCAAGGATGCTCAACGACAAGAGGAACTGAGCACAATGTATAAAACACTGGACAAAGAAGTGAAGAAGAGTGCACGCAAAGACAAAAGACACTTCTACGACACACTGGCAAGTGAAGCAGAACAGGCTGCAGGTAAGAGAGACCTGACGACATTGTATCAAATAACCAGGTTGCTATCAGGGAAGAGACCAACACAGATGAAACCAATAAAAGATGAAGAAGGAAATTTAATTACAAAAGAAGAGAAACAGAGGAAACGATGGGCCGACCACTTCAAGAAGCTCTTGAATCGACCACCACCTGCACTTCGTCCAGAAATACCACCTGCAGCCGCTGAATTACAAGTGAACATAAATCCCCCAACGAAAATGGAAGTCCTGAACGCCATAAAGCTACTGAAAGGTGGGAAAGCAGCAGGACCAGATGGAATACCGCCAGAAGCACTGAGAACAGATGCAGAGACAACAGCGGACATGCTCACACCACTATTGCAGAAGGTGTGGAAGGAAGAGAAGGTACCTGACGATTGGAAGAAGGGTTACCTTGTCAAACTGCCGAAGAAGGGAGACCTCAGTGCTTGCAAGAACTGGCGCGGAATCACTCTCCTGTCCACCCCAAGTAAAATATTAAGCCGCATCATCCTGGAGAGGCTTAAAGACGCACTGGATTCAAAACTGCGACCGGAACAGGCAGGCTTCAGGAAGTACAAATCATGTGCTGACCAAATTGCAACGCTTCGTATCATCATAGAACAGAGCGTAGAATGGCAATCAGCTCTATACCTCAACTTCATCGACTTTGAGAAGGCCTTTGACAGCGTCGACCGAGAAGTAATTTGGAAACTGCTTCAATACTACGGAGTACCGCAAACCTTTATCCGCCTCATTCAACAACTATATGAAGATGCCACATGCCAAGTAATCCACAATGGGAAGCTCAGTGATGCCTTTGAAGTGAAGACAGGAGTGAAACAAGGTTGCCTACTATCCCCCATGATATTCCTTATTGTGGTGGACTGGATCATGCAGCAAACAGTAGGCAGCGAGAAGAGGGGGATACACTGGACGACGGAAAAGAACCTAGAAGACTTGGATTTCGCCGATGACTTGTGCCTAATGTCACATAAACTTGAAGATCTGCAGGCAAAAACTAACAAGTTGACAGAAGAGGCAGCTAAGACGGGACTTCAGGTGAATATAGAGAAGACAGAAGTGATGAAGATACCGCACCACCACCATCAACAACAACAACAAACTCCAATCACCGTCAACGGGAGAAACTTGAAGGAAGTAACCTCCTTCACTTATCTAGGAAGCACTGTTTCAACTACAGGCGGGACGGACGAGGACGTCAAAGTCAGAATCGGAAAAGCAAGACAGGCGTTCATTAGCCTGAAACCAGTGTGGAGATCTTCTGCACTCAGCATGCGGAACAAGATACGGATTTTCAACACCAACGTCAAGTCAGTGCTCTTGTATGGCTCAGAGACTTGGCGCGTCACGAAAGGTATTTCCAATAAACTACAGACATTCATCAACAACTGCTTACGCTCGTTGCTGAAGATCAGATGGCCAGAAAAAATAAGCAACAAGGAACTCTGGGAACGAAGCAACCAAGAACCTATCACGCAACAAATATGCAGGAAGAAGTGGAGATGGATTGGGCATGCACTGAGAAGGCCGACTGAGGACATCACGCGTCAGGCCCTCGAGTGGAATCCCTATGGGAAGCGACGAGTTGGACGTCCGAGGGTGACATGGAGGAGGTCATGCGAGGAGGAAATGAGAGCTTCTGGGCTGTCGTGGAACCAGGTTCAAAAGATCTCAGAGAACAGAGGTCACTGGAGGCGTGCTACTGAAGCCCTATGTTCCACTCGGAACCCAAGGGACTAATAATAATAATAATAATCATACCTGTAAGGTTTCAACACTCGCTATTTACACCAAAGTTAATCTGGAAATGTTTTCGGTGAAACGTCGAAAGTTGTAAAGATGTAGACGATTCAGTTGTTTGTTTGCTGATAAATTATCTAGAAAATATGTAAAAACACAATAACAAATTTGTTCTAGAATCTCAAAGATTGTGTTGTAACAAAAGTGATAAAGTAGGTATGTTGATGTAAATGGTGAAAAAGTTTCACGTTTTCAAAAGATAGAAAATAGAAACAGAAATTAACGACTAACAGATGTGCATAAAAAGAAATAAAACCAAATACTGTAGTGAAAGTGATAAATGAGATAAATCATATTTTGAAGGAAAGAGGCAAACTAAAACGATTGAGTTTCCTACCGCTCTACTTACTTTCCAGTTAATAGCCTTCATACCTCAAACCAATCCATTTTGCATGTGAATATTTTTGCACTTCTTTTGAGTGGTTCTTTTTAACTGACTCCGAGTTTTTATGACCAGTTGGAATCTTACAGTGACTCAGATCTATACTCAACCTCCAGTCATCCATCAGCCAGTTTCGATAAAAATTATCTGTTCAAAAACCAATGTAGCTAAAATATATTTGAAGAAAACAGTTAAGGGAATTAATTTAATATCTCCATGAAGTAACTTTTTAAAACCAAAAGTAATTTAATTTGAAACATCAAATTCATTTATTTTTCCAGTTTTACCATAACGAAACCTAACGAAAAGACCAGAAATAATCCAGAAAAATTTTTTATCATTAACTGCGTAAATATTTTGGAATTTGATATTCACAAATCTGTGACTAATTTGCCTTCCGTTCAAGAGAAGGTCTTTCCTACTGAATTTTATTTTTCTGTTACTCAGGCACAAAGTTCCAGCTTAGTGACTGATGCCCAGTTTAAAAGCTTTACGATAAGTTTATTTGATCCAACGTTTCGAGATAATCACAGCTGGATACCGTTTATCATTTCTACAATTCGTGACCAAGACACAGAAGTATCTTAAACTCTTAGCATTGAGAGGCTTGAAAATAATCCTGATATTATCACGCTTAAGCCCGATAAACCCTCAGAAGTGGTCATTGTGAACAGTTATTGAATATAAGCTATCATTGACCCATTATTGACCCAAACTTATGTCAAATGTTCCTGCTGAAGAAATAACTTACTAAGAAGGAGGAGTGAATTATATCTTATTGGAAATACTCCAGATGAAATGCTGTTAACAAAGAGGAACTTGGTTACCTGAAGACTATGGGACCTGAATATCTTTTACTCCCCATTTCTCCTACAAATCTGGAAGACATTACTATGTAACATCAATAGCGTACAGTTCAAATTCAAGAGTAAATAGTTTCCATAAATTGGTGTTGCCTGGGACAGTCCCTTGGGATCTCTGTTGGCTCATGTGTATATTTCATATGTTGAAGGGCTAGACAGAGATTTGATTGAAAGCGTTTATTTTTGTAACAGCATGTAGCCGACATAATTATTATTTGTGAAAAATCTCAAAAAACGGCAAGCTTGTTACAGAAAACGAATACTATGCAAAGCTACATTGGCCTAATTTGAGAAGGAACGGATGACAAACTACCATTTTTAGATGTACTGATTAGTCAAACGGGATGTCGCACAATCCGAAGATTTATCCACAGGAAGTCAAGTTGGATGGCTCAGTGCCCTATGTGCTATAGTTACTGTCATATCTAATACAAGTGTGGCTAAATCAGGTATTTATTTGGTAAATTTGATCGTATTTGCACGTATGATACAAAATAAATGGAAGTTGAATTGTTGGGCAGAATAGATGGAGATCCATTAAAATTTATCATTAAGCATAAAATCAGAACAATGTTGAGATTTATCACTGTTCCCTCTCTAAGGAAAATGTGTATATTACATTACCATAAACAGGCAAATCAAATTTTGAAGGAAGGACTTAGGTCGGTTTTTGGTACGAAATACTATGCGTCCAGGGTAATTCCAGTGGACAATACAAAGCCCATGCTTCAATACAAACCTGGAAAACATTTGAAAAAGTGCATCACATCTGACTGTCCTTGTCAATTTATATGTATCTATGGACACATATCTAAGGTTAAAAAACTGTGACGTGCGGTTGAAAATAGTGCCTGTGGCTAAGTGTGCTTAAGTGCTTCCAGAAACAAATTACTTCTAACAGTTTGATAAACGCAAGTGACAAAAGTATTTCCTTAACTATCGCAAAGCATAATAGGACCTGTCATAGAACTTACATTGTTTAGATATGTTCAGCGAAGAATATATAGACCTTTCGACGCACTAATTGTCAGTAGGTTAAATCCTCTTCACGCATTCGAAACCAATTAGTACTTACACTAAACGTACCCTATTTGCATTGAGTTCAACCCTTCCTACTATTCGCAGTGATGACCTGACATATATTATCTTCTTTTATTCAGCCCTTATTAGCTTAAATATAGTTCCATTGGCTTAATTATGTTTTGATACTGGGCAATGGTTGAAGGTGAAATGAAAGTTGTGGACTATGATGAGATTCGAACCAGCGGCCACAGGCTTTCTGGACCAGTGCTCTACCCACTCAGCCACGAGACCCGACTGCCGAGTAGATTTTCACTACACTTCAGATAGTCAAAATGATGGAATTTTAAGTAGTTTGTGGGGATTTAGAGATATTTTAAGTCGGTATCCATCGTAGACTGACATTGGTTAGAGGAGCAATCGGAACCAGTATGATGCTTTCTGTCTCTAATTCAAGTAGATTTGGATTAGGAGGAGAAATCATGACTAAGACCTTAATGTGAGTACAAACAAGAGGTAGTAACGCGTGACGAATTCATATGACAGTCAGATATGAAGCTCTTGGTGATTGAAGCGGAAGAAAAATCTAGTAAACAGTCAGGTCTCGTACCTGAGTTGATACAGCACCGGTCTGGAAATCCTTCGGTCGCGGGTTTGAATTCTGGCGTAGCCCAATATTTTCACTTCACCTCAAGTCATCACCCTGTATTAATACTAGTCTGAAAAACCACGGCTATCTCAGAAAGCCAAAAGGATATTTATTTATATTTATATCAGTTTTTCGATAAATTCATGTGAGATCAGACTGGTCAGATGTATAGCGGTAATTTATCACATGTTCCGGATAATCTATGTCTGTTCTATACGTTGTTCGAACTTGTCAGAGGGACTAATCGTTTCAAATTTCTGAAAAGAAGACTATCTCAACTGACAGTTAAAAGGTTGGGTGAATTGGTCAGCCAGAAATCATAAATCTCATCTGAATGAAGGAAATTGCATTTTTACAAGCCTTACATTTCCGTTAATTGTTAATTTGGCAATGTACAGCACTAATATATCACATGTTTTAGATAATCTCCGTCTTCTCATTACGTTATTTAAATTTAGCAGGGGAATTAACCGTTCCAAGCATTATTTGTAAGTTTATACAAATGTAAACGTGTATGTGTGACTGACTACCTTGACAGTAGACAAACCTTTGTCTCATTTTCACAATATACCATCGGACAAACTGGTAATTACTTGATATTCAAAGCAGTACCACCTTTATTATCGAAAATAATTCATACAACTTTTTATTCAGTAGAGGTGTAATGATCTGTTGTGAAAAGCTACGGTAGCAACAGGCTTCAAACTAGAGAACTACAAATTACACTGACAAATTTATGACTGGGAATCACTTCAACAATTATTAATGAACTTGAGATAACTAGTGATATATCACTTTTTGTTTTGGCTAGTTTACTCCTGCATAAATGTAACTGAAAGCAATGATTACACTTAACAACATAATAGTCCCTTAAACGTTTACAGTTGGCTTTTGATGTGACTGTCCTGCTTACAGTGACTGTTGTTTATTGCTAATCTTAAGGTTACTGGGTAAAGGAAATTAATTCCCCACCCGTGTACTTGAATGACAGCAACGTACTAGATCACTAACATGATTCACAAGGTAGGGAAGACAGAGATTATTATGACTAAAAAAGACGAAACTAATAAAAAAATTACTGCTTTAAGCACAATATTCTGTGCACAGATGAAAAAGTATGAATTATAAGAAGGTTCTTGCAAACTCTATCCTCGAATATCTGATTGATTTCAATCACTAAACTGATGTAAATAATACTTCTACAACTGTCCATCAAATTTATCCAAGTCTCATTTTGTCTTCATTTTCAGCTTCATAAAGCAGTAATAGCCTTATTTACCTACGAAGTTAAACACCTTTTGGACAAAAATAAACATGGAAATTGAAAAACTAGTTTGGCTTCTTGTACAAGAGCTTCGAAGGTAACTTCCGTTTATCTTTGTTATGCATAAGATTCTCGAGTTTGTATGATGTGATAAACAGATTATGGTGTGAAAAATCTATATTATGAGCTGTGGAATTTCTTTTAATCATTCACTTATACTTAGTTCTTGATTTGGATGATTGAGGTGTTATTTATCACAAAGTGACATCAAAGAGTGAATCAGGAAGAATTAGAAACCTCATAACAGTAGTGTCATCACAGTCTAAGAATCTTCGAAGGTGTTCACTTCATAGTTGTACCATGAATCTGCCTGAAGGTTTTCAATTCCTAGGATAATTAAGTTCCCTTTCAAACACTCATTAGTGATCCAGGATCATTGGTCAGTATTTATGCTTAATGTTTACCTGGTTAAACACTCTGTGGAAATATCATTGTTATGCCTCTGGTCTTAAAAATGGATTATTTATAAGAAAATAACCTGGTAAATGTGAATGTCCTGGCATGGTTTGAATAGTGTATATAATAATGGGTTCAATATCTTGAGAACGCATGAATATATAGTTGAACTATAATGCTTGAAACGTCGAGACTGATAAAGTAAAAATTATCATGAGTTTAAAAATAATGTCTACTTTCCATTGAAGGAATTTAGTTTAGAGGCATAATTTATTGACTAGCCATAGAGAAACAATAGCTAGCGATTCAGCATCAGGAAAAAATCAAATATCTTATAAACACGAGAATGTTCATTTCAGTTCCAACAGGTTGTTGAATGTTTTTCAGTCAGCCATAAACGGATAAGTTCATCTTGGATTCCAACTACTCAGCAAGTCAAGCACTTAAAGTTAGATTTACCTTCAAAAGTGAGTAATTTCATTCACTAACCAAAGTTAAATAATTTAGCATCTCTTATGTTATTCAGACATTTTGTATTTCATTAGTTGAACCTTTCACTTCTTATTAATGTATGCGAAATATCTTAATCTCCATTAGAATTTAGTATATCTCTTGTAATTCATGCGTAGCAGTATTTGTAGATGTTCTGAATACTACAATAGTTGGATGAGGTGAGGGCGGAATGAACTTACTCCATTATCAATATTGTACTGGCAAGATATTACAAAGTACTCATTTGAAATCCTATTTGCTTTCGAATGTCAAATTCAACTCATATGTTGACAAAACTGCCTGGAATAACTAGGATTTCAAAGACTGGCCCATATCCAATACAGTAGTGGTTGAAGTCGAATGGAAAACCTGGATAGAAGTAAGACACAATCTACCCACCTCCTGGTTACCAGACTAACACTACTGTGACTGAGATAGGTGGTTATTCCAAGTACTGTGACGACCAATCTTTAAATTCTTAGTTTACACGTAATATCATCAGTTGAAATGCATGTTAACCGACATTCATCACTACACATAACACTTTATTGTCACAATTTAGTCATTTATTGTTTTCCAACTAAGCCAACCTTTCTTCAAATACCAATCTTCTTAAAAAGCCTCCTAACCTACATACTTTCGCGGTTACATTTAATTTCATTCTCGGTGACTATTTATCTCCTGTTTACATCATGTTATTAAAATAAGTCCTGACTGGGCAGCCAGTGTGAGTACGATCAAGAGGTAGTACCAGGTCACGAATTCATGTGACAGTTAGGTATAAAATGCTTTGTGATTAGAGTAAAATGAAAATCTGATCAGCAGTCGGCTTTCGTAGTTAAGTAGAAAGAGCACCGGTCTAGGAACCCTGTGGTTTCTGTTCGAATCCTAACCTGGGCCAAATTTTCATTTCACCTTCAATCCATACATAGTATTAAAATAAAAACTAAAGACGTTTCATGCTCACCAGTGAGTCAAGTACTGGAAAGCGATCCCTTCTTCAAGAGTGAACTTATTTCTGCTTCCTGATCCGAAATAAAATATGTACCCAGAAAGATTTGAGTTGTTGACGACATTTTAGTTTAGTGTATCAATTCGTTGATGGCTCTGTGCCTTTAATAAAATGAAAGTTAACTAGGAAAAGTATCACTTGTTCAAAAAATAATTTTGGTTTTCTTTCTCCAAATATTTTTATCTTCTTGCAACTCATATTGTCCATCTTAATCATACACACAGAGAAAGGTGCTTATGACCGATATTGGTAGTTTAGACAAAACCTAGAGGCTAATGTAAGTAGCATAATTTCCAAGCTGTTTTCTTTACTGGTATGCCTACTTCGTCTGCAGCACTAACAATGTCAAAATCCAACTTAGGAATTCGACTGCGTTTAAATCATTTGTGGTAAGACACGTATGTTAACTGCTTACTAATGAAGTCATTATTAAGCAGAGGGTTAAAATTTTCTACACGATTACTCTTACTAAAAAAATATGTAATGTCCGTATTCAATATGCTTTACACTTCTTTAAACTAAAACCAAGGAATATTCTAGAAGTATTATGTTTTAAGATGACCAGTTAACTTGGAATTAATTTTCGCAGACATTTTAACGGAGCGACAATAAAAAATGCTGCAGAATACGATTAACTCATTATGTTTCATGACTCTGTTTTCAACTAAGTTCTGGTCATTAAACGAACAAACAGAGAAAAGAAATCTACATAACTTAGTTACTGAGAGGATCGTAGTCCATTAATGAAACCTAATGAAATATTACACATTTAGTTCCCTTGACAAATTTGAATAACGCAAGAACAAAGACATTTGCAGGATAAAATGAGCCTATTTATGTCAAACGTTTCTCAGAATAGCGAAGGATCATCGACTGAACTTTAAAAGCGGATGTGGTAAACAATCACTTTGCAAACACCGTTCATGAAACCTGACTTCGGTGGAGTATCTTCATTCTGAAGGGTAACGTCACTACCTAATTCAGTGATTTGATTGTTTGTAAAACATTTAGTTCCCTTGAAAAATTCGAACAATATAAGAACATTTAAAATCTGAAAGGCCCTCGTTTTCCAAATGAATTAGTTGATATATACTACAGAAATCCCAGTGAAATAAGTTTTCTTCACTAAAATTCAAAAATATCCCATGTTTATATGGTCAGACTGTCACTTTTTCCATAAGCGGTCAGTAAAAAAATGGAATAAAAGAAGTCTAAGTAAGTTCATATGATAAGTTAATTAAGTAGGTAAGTACAGTTGAACATGGGTTGGGATCTTACCAATCTGGGTAAGAAGATAAAATTTCAGTGATAAAATAGGAATCTATTGTGAGATCAGTACTGATTCTGTACTTATCTTTCATCAATGTATTATCGTACTCTCGAAATGTATGTAGATGGTATCTCGCTGTAAATACCTCAAAATTTTCATAGTCTGTAAACAGTTGAAAAAAGGTGACAAAACAATGAATTCATTATATTCTGTAAAATCTGTTGTTTTTGCTTTAAAAATATTTTCTTATGACGTTGAGTTATCAGTAAAAGTAATATACCAACTATATAACCGAAAACAAAATTTAATAAATACGTACTTTCCGTTAAATTTTCATCAGACCTATCCTTTAAATGTCATGATTTTTGACATGAGAAACAAAACACATCAGTTGGAAAAAATTTAAAAGTAATAGTTATTTTGTAAATAGCTAATTTTTGGAATTGAAAACTACGTAAAACATCATTTTACAAGAGTTTATACAGTCAGTGAATAAAGTGGATTATAACATTAAATATTCAGGCAATATTTAGGTATCTGCAATAAGAGTCCATAAACAAACAGAGATCTATCCTTTCGATTAAGTTAGCTTGCGATTGAGTTACTTGCTATTCAAATCCCTAGGGGTAGGATTCAACAACGCAATGGAAACCTATACATTACATTGTCCTGATCATGTGATAATACCACATTCGTCTAAGTTTCGATCGATATAATCAAAATCGTCCAAAATGATGTGGTGTACACACTGAATACGATTGAAACACCTACACAAAACGAACAGACTGAATTTTTAATTTAGATTGCTTTTCTTACACTTATTCACGCCCACTTGAATATATGACTACACACTTGTTAACAAACCATGTTTTCCCCATGAACTGACTAATAAAACCCAATTACGACAACAGTTAATTACGTCGTTTTGTTTCGGTGGTGTGTGTAGGAACAATGAAATCTGATTCCTTTTCATCAGCTATTTAAACCTGCATTAACTTATCAATGATTGATCCCCAGAAGACCCAACTCGATTATGTCAGAAATTCACTTATACACCTAACTGAAATTTGAAGTGTATATTTCCTCTACAAGTCATTTATCCAACCCGCAATTTATTTCTGTCCACAAGGTAAACTTTTGGTTCTAATATCCACAATATCAAATGATATTATTCTATTTATCTACAGTGAAACTGTACTAAATGCCTACATGCTATCAACCTACTTTTCAGTTAATTTGGTTATAGTATCAGTTGCCAAGTCTTTTCCAGCTTTCATACAGATGAGATACAAGTAACTTTTTGAAGTTAATAAGGATTTTAGTTTCCCAGGCAGTATCCATAACGGGTTGATATCAGTTGGAGGACCATTGGAACCCTAGGAGCAGCGGACAAGTGCTTCATCCTAGTATGGGACTCCTTAGTAGTATGTATCCAGGACCAGACTAGGAATCGAACTCAGGGCCTCAAGGTTTCATGGCGAACCCGCTAACCATTCAACCACTGATTCACAATAAAATGATCCATAGTTTCTTACTTCTATCAATTCGTGACATAGCGCGGTCTTCAGCTGGCATCTACCTCACTTCCAATTGGTTCACCCTGTAGGTCAAAACTTCTCTTCAGACCTCCGAGACATCTATCTCTAAGCGTGTCACTAATGAGCACTAAGCACTCATCAATTCGCTTTGTTTTTTGCTTTAGTTCTTTCATGCTCAATGTCATGAGTACTGTGATTTCTGATCTGCAGAATAGAAGCATCAGTTTCATCAAGGTTAAAGACACACCTTGCTGAGGAGTACCACAAGAACGAAACCGAAATTCATGGCTTCGTGTCAATTGCCTATAACAAAATTCAGTTAAAGAGCACCACAATAGTGTGTCTCCTAGTTTATTGACTAAACTACAAAATGATATATAGAATTCAGTCAGCACCTCAAAATAGATGACATAAAATTGGTTGCTCTCCGATGACTGATCAGTGAATCTTATTTGGTCCTAAAAAAGGTTAGTTGCCAGCAGAATAGTCCAGTAGTACAGTCTTCGACTGCAGCAACAGGTGAAGCGGGCTTCAGTCTCTCACGGGGTATTAGTTCTCACCATGCTGATGAGTACGAAAAAAATACGAAGCCTTGATTCATATATTTTAGCCATCTGGGAACATGAGCTGTAGTCAACCAGAAAACAAATGTAATTGTTTGCTAATAAACTTAAAAATCATGGCATCAGTTTGAAATGAAGTTTACTATCTACTGAGCTGAAAAGTCATGGCTAGATCCTTTTCCCCAGTTTGACTTTTGAAAATTGTGTAAATAACATCACTGTATGCACAAGCAATTTTGAACTATCAACGTGCTCAAATCGTCAACTTTGTCCCGTTACTGACAGATATGATAATTCAAATTTTAAGAATTTATCTCATTCTCTAATCTCTCAGATTGTTCTGATGGATAAAGCTTCGGAGCTTGGAGTGTAGCGTTCGGGTCTTGAGAGAACATCACTAGCTAGGAGGCGGTTATGTTCAGCTGAAGAGGCCTGAATGAGACGAAACAAACGTCCTAGATTCCCCTGCTAGCCACTATTAGTCATCATTGCAAACTAACACACTTTGTTATGTGTAGTGTACTGAACTGTTTTTAATGAGATTTGTGAGCGAATTTGCTGAACATCCATAGTATATTTTCAGTGAAATATCATAAGAATTTACCTATAGATGTGTTAAAACGAAGTTTCTAAGGTAAGATATTTTGTCAGTCCATAATGTTTGTGGTTATAAGCTGTTCAAATGAATACAAACATAAAAATCTTATCAATGTTTGTGAACATTCATTTTAAACCTATTTATGATTAAGTGTATTTAAATAATTTCCCATAAGGCAACGTGTCATCTAGATAAGTTAGACACCACCCACCATCCAAGTAGCCTTCAGGTGATTATGGATGAAGACATCATCTTTGATCAAGAGGTACTGAAATAATCTTTTACAAACTGGTAAAACAACAAACATAAGGGCAATGTGATAATTTTCCTAGTTGACATAGTTGGCAATGTCCTACATATACTGGGCTAAATGATGTAATATTGCCATGCATTGCTTGTAGCCAACTGCGAGGAAATTTTCTATCCGGCTCTCATACTTGCTGATGTTCTGCGCACTGTTAAGATCTAGAAATTTCGACAAAAACATCAAGAATATGGGATATAATTCAAACACCATGAAGATATACCTTTATATGAAAGACCTGGAGACACAAAAGTTCTTTTAAATACCAGAAGCTTGAAAGCAAAATTAGTAGAGTTAAACTCACTTCTTATGTCTTTAAACACTTAAGAGCAAGACGCACACCAAACTTTGAAACCCAAGGTTGCTTGAAATAGGTGAAGCATTCTTCATGAAGTATTCTTAATAGATATGTGATGGCAGAGGTAATCGATTCAGAAAACAACTCTGTTTATTATTCAGTTGCTGAATGCTAACCGGTATTACTGCGTAAATTAATTCTGCCGCAATTCTATGGATCTTAATAGGAACGTAACCGTTGGTTTGAATGATTTTCCAGACTAAGAATGCCACACTCCATGGATGTTAATCTGTTTGTGATTGTTGACTTTAATTAGTATGCTGTAGAAGCCGCAACTGCATATCATGACCAGGTATTTTAAATCTTTCACTACTTGAGTGCATCGTACAGCTAAATATATCGCACAAAACAAGGTTTTCATAGGTTTCTTGTGTGCATTAATCTACTACGTTTTTCTTGTAGCTATTTCAGCATGTTACTGAGAGAAATACTTTTGACATCCATGTTAGATAATGAAAATTCACAGCTGCTTTAGAAAGCGATCAACACAAACTAGGGAGTTTGCGAACAGTAGGTGATGTTCTAATAAATAAGTACCTACTGAGCAGTCAAAATTTTTGGTGATCAACAGGTATTCATGATGTGATTAACTACATAGCTTCGCATACGAGCTATGGATCTGCGCGTCGGGACTGTAAGCATCACACAGGCTGTTGTTCAACCTTGGTCAACATCTTCATGTCAGTCACAAAGTTTTTCAAAAACTGCCACCTTCATTACTGGATGTATGTAAAGCCTAAAGCGACACTGAATAAGACTGTTTGGTCGGGAAAGAATACATACATATTGTCAGTCACCTAATTCCTAGAAAATAAAGGAAATAGTTTTATCTTATCGCAAGGTTTACACTTTTAAAATGCCGTTGTACCCGCATATTCTTAGCTGATGCTCCGAACATTTCCAGAAATCAACACCTTATTCATTGGTTCATGAAATTGTTTATCGGTTACTCACAAATGTTGTTGGGGGGCTAGCAGACTGCTGATTGGTAGCAGTTATTAACAGCAGATTTCAGGTTTTTCAAAGATCCATCGAGTAAACACTGCTATTTCTTAAGCATTTCACAAGGCAATGAAGCTTCAAAGAGATCACGAAGATAGCTTCATTTGATACACACGGAATGACTGAAAATCAGAAATAAACTTCATGAAATTTAAATAAAAACATAAATAAACGTTGCTAGTTACATGCATCAAACGTAAACAACGTCCAACATTTAGTAGGGAAGCTATTACGTCAAAAGCTAAACAAGTTTGAATGTAAACATACGCCATGTCAATATTATGATGGATAGAAAGGAGGTATTGCGAAAAAATCAAATTCTCAGTGGAGACCTGTGATGATTTATTTACTGATTGCAAGTTAGTATGCCTTAAGGATTGACATCGACTGTAGGACCATTGAAAAGTTGAAGACGACAAACAACTATTTCACCCTATTATAGGACTCCTCAGAAGTGTGAAACCACGATTTCCAACTAAGAACCAATGAGTTCTGTGGCCAGTAGGTTAAAAATGAACCACTGGGTTTGAATCTAATAGCTCCCATTCCCCGACTCCTATCAGTTTGTGATGGTGGGGTCATTGGCAAGCACTGCGGAGGGGTCTCATACTTGGGGGAAACAGCTGTTCAGTCCTTCCACGTTTTCATTGGTTCTCCAAGTGATGTAAGTCCATGATGAATACAAACTTTAAATTATTATTTCACTTTCAACTTTCCCTTGGTTACATCTGTAAAATAGAATAGTTCTTCATTGCTATATATATATATATATATATATATATATATATATATATATATATATATATATAGACTTAGATTAGATTCTTCTGCGTAATGCATACATATATATACATACACCGAAATTTCACTGAAACAGTGGATACTACGCACTAGTAGATGAAACCGAATATAATATGGTCAACCTGGAAGTAAATCATTTTGCAATGGTTTATTCTGTAATAATTTTTTGGAATTATTTTATTTATTTGCATATCTTCATTAAATGTCAGTATTTTAACTTGTTAATTTCGTTATTGAAGATACCAAATGATAAGTGAAAGATTATAGTGACTATAGTGAATTTTTATGGTTGAATAAGTAAATTAGTAAAAACGAATTACCCTACCATTTAATTGATGGTTATTTGTTTATGTTTAGCACCAGAACAAAATAGATTTCCTCTCTAGTTGATATTTTCATTTTGCATAAATGACCTCCAATCGAGTAATTTGATAGATACCATTTTAAAAAACACTTTGTAAAGGAAATCAGTGGCTGATATTTGTGTAGTAATTAACATATGAAATTTATTGGTTATTTCAATGTTATCAGTACCTAACCGTATTCACAAAAGTGTTACTGCATTGCTTTATTCTGTTTAAACGTAATCAAAAAGGCTTAAACATCTGAGTATCGTTCTTGTTGTCTGTTTTACTCAACGAAATCATAGAAAATATGAAATGAACCAGGGTTTCCATGGAGTTTTGAATTTCGTCTTGCTCAAAATGACTGAAACAGTAAAAGCTGTAGTTTGAAAATTTTTGATAACCAATTATTAACGCAGAAAACTAAGATGCTGCACAAAGCAGCATGTTGTTTTGTGATAGATTAATCTCGCTGAATAGTTTGTCAGAGGTCATTGAGAGACACTATAATTTCACCTGAAATCCCACTAGCCTACCGTCTAGGCCAAACATATTTTATGATGTTTACCTAGGCCTTAAGAAATGAAATGTCAGTTGACCTCTAAGATGACTGGGTTGGGCAGATGAAGCTGTCAGTATGATAATTGGCGCCTTAGTGTTACCTTCGTTTACCAAAATGAAAAATCAAGAGATAAGAAAGTATAAAAGCAACCTAGGTAATTTGGTAGTTCATTATTTGTGAGTATAGACGGAGGATTATTTGACTTATGATGTCACAGGTGCGCATATTTATCGGCATGCGCGTCGAATGTGTTACTTATACAAACTGCACAGAGATTAATTTTTGGTGCGATGAAACAAATTTTTAAATGACCTAGAACCATCTAAAGCAATAACAAGCAAGCATTTTAGCGGTAAAATGTAAGAGTGACTCCCCAATACTTCTTCTAGACAAACTGAGGATAGTATCACTGACCAAGACTCGGAGTATACATTTTTATTTACACGGTGATATATGTATTAATAATACAAATGAGTTTTATATGTATGTATATAATAGTTGATCGGGATCCTAGAATTTACGTTTGGAAAACTTTCGACACTATAAGTAGTTCGGTTTTGTTCTCTAACTAATATCAGATCGTGGCGAATACCACCATGAAATCGCCACATAACAGCAAAACTTCAGAGGTGAACTACTGTCTGATAGTCGTTACTAACTTGCTTCAAGATTAGATATCCTGAAGTTCTAGGGAGAAAAAGTGACTTGCAGGGTAAATGAAGTCGAACGTTAGTATAAATACTCAACGATGGCGATGGATAGAAGTCATGCTATATCGCGAACTGAATTCCAAGTACGCGGTTCAGTGTTAACATGCTCACCATGATATCTGAAAATCCTGAGTTTCATCACTAGCATGATCATGGATATGCCTTACTGAGAAGTCCCATTCTGAAAGGAATCAGTTATCCAGTGTCTCTAAGCTTTTATTCCCTCTCCTACTGATGTCAGTCCATGATGAACAACATTTTAGTCAATGTTGGAAAGTTTGAGTTAAACTCAATATATACAAGAGTTTTCCTTGTAAATATACTATTGCATTCCGCTTACGAGCAGCCCTGCACTTTTAAGGGAATATTTTCTGACGGAGATGAAGTAGGATACAATTAGTAGATAATGACAAAAATTCAAATGATAGTATATTCCAACAACAGGTTAAGGGTGTACCGATCTGGATTTGAGCTCTGTTGGGGTTTGCTTTCAACCTCAGTCCACCACTGCTCGAAATAATATTTTTATAGGAACTAGTATTTGTTAGTCTTTCCTACAATCCCCATCTACAACATTTTTTCATCCTTCTACACACGTGTAAAATGCTTTTACAGTCACATAACGCCTAGGTTATGAGAAAATTTCATTTAATAGAAGATAAAAAGAGTATTCAAGTGGCTATTGGAATGCAAAGTGCAATCACAAATACAGAGGATCCATAATTAGAGAAAATGAGAATATTTTTGTTATATCACATTTTATCAGTAACGTTTTATTGTCTTGATGAGTGACTCAGTCAACCTTTATCTCATAACGAAAAGAAGTATACTTAAGTTAAATCCATGTCTAGTTGAATAAACATGTTGTTCTACTCGATGTCATTGTTTTCAATCGAGATCCACTTCAGCTTTTATTAGTATGAGTCATAAGATGCATGACTAATTATTTTAAGTGTGATTACAATAAACCTACTAAAATTACGCAAAACTTAGAATATACGCATTCCATGGTAGAACTTATCTGACAGTAAAACTGAAGTCTATAAAACCCTATAGCTATAGCAACGAGAAATTACAAGTATCAAACAACAACAAATGATACTTGTTCTACAAGTGATGGCCGTTATACCCCAGTAACCAAGTAGTTAATCCCTCGGCGTCTAAGGCCGTGGATGCTGAGTTCATGTCTTAGTGGGGACATCACTCACTCGGTGCAGGTTCCTATACCTGACAAGTCCCAAATTGGGCAATTTGCTCGTCCCAGATTCAACTCTGATTCACTAAGATGAATACGACCCTGTAAGGAATGGTTTGGTTTTGTAGTATAGCTAATTTGGTAGACGTTAGTCAAATAAGTTACCCTGAATACGATGCATTCACTGTATATCATCGTTTTATCTGTAATCGCATACTGAATATGTACTTTGAGACGAATATTTATGCACATACAGGCTAGATTTCTCATTCATGCAGCTTTTCTCAAGCGTCCTGATACTTTGACATGCACATCTATTTGTTGTTAAATCATATCATTGCCAGAAACCGACTAATTAATATTTAATGACGATAATATGTAGTCCTGTTTGACTTACTTGTATTTACTTGTATTTATTTATTCCAATTTAATTCCCTTATTATTCAGTGATATGACAACTTCTGAATATTTTATTTCTTGGAGAAGTTTACTTCTCTACTTCAACGGGATTTCACGTGCTTTTGGTTAATAAATGACAATGTAATCACTTCCTTTAATACTTAGACGTCACTGTTGCTTTCCTTGTATGTTTCAAACATAAATTGTTAAGGCAGATGTACTGAATTATATTTCTACTAAAAAGAGCACAGTAATAACTGTATGCAAGTGATACTGACGACCATGTATGAGTGACTAAGACAGATACGATATATATGCTCTTATTTGTATTGTGTTCTCTGAGCTGGGTTGTTTAATCGTGAAGCTTTCACCGTCTTTCTAGACGACATCATAAGCACTAACTTAATTATGAAGTTAGACCATCCACCTGAGCTACAAATATTCTTCACTGTTTCAAAATTATACGCTATATATGCACATAATTTGCAGTTGAGGTTCCAGTTTGATGTGTGAACCGACCGCAATGATAGATCCACATCATACATAACCGAACTTTGACAATGTTGCTATGTTTTCTGAGTCTTGATATTTAACTCTAAACCTTTTACCACTAGGTTTGCTTGTAAGAGGATAAAGGTGCATAGGTGGTATTTTCATTGACGTTGGGTGCTGTCCAATTGCATGGTATTTGAGAAACCTTTCTCACGTTTCAACTTCGACGTTAAATTTGATTGAGAACAATTTCTATTGTAAAAACATTACGTCATTTATTTGCGGCTTTATGCGTGTTTATCCACCTACTTGCTTCAATTTCAGTTTGTTGACGGTTAATCATTTTCTTCCTAAGCGAACCGTAAGTTCAGTCTACATTCACGTTTGTGTTGACTGCCTTTCCGTTTAAATGTGCGGTTTTTTGCAGCTTTTGAACTTGTTCATCCAGGGATTACCACATCGTTTCAATGAAAATTGTTATTGTGTCTGCCTGAGTGCTAGAGGCCAAGAAGTAACCAGTATTCCATTTCACTACTGTCTGATTTTCATAAATACTTTGAGAAATTTGGCGACATGACCAGTCTACGTATTCTTAAGGAGAATGTTTGTGGTCGAATGTGTAAATTATATTCATCATATTTTTCTTTACCAGTGGATCATTTCGCAAAAACTGAATGATCTGATGAAATTACGTTCATTTTGTGTCATTCTAATTTTCATGAGGTTGAAGCAAAATGTTAACAGTTTTTGACATATCCTTTGTGTTTAGGGATAAGAGTTAATTGTATTCATTTTTCTTCAGCTGAACAATTTTTATTAATGAAGTTGACTGGATAATTACTGACTTTGAACAGCTTTTATAAGTATTTTTCTTAATACCTGTATCCTGCAGTGAGTCTTCGCCGTAGAAAACAAAGCTGACAATAAACATATTTAGTGTACTGTAGGATTTATGCTGTTTTAGTTCTAAATTTAAGGTTTACTCGTGTGTGATTTTCACTTTGTTTGCAATATCCTGTTTTATGTTCCGCTTTTCTTAAGTGTCATAATCTACAAAATGAGATGCTCATTGACCATTCGACATAATTTTGATATTGTTCTGAAAATATTTTATTGAATTTTTTTCATATCTAATTTTTTTTTAAGTAACTCTATGCATCTTTACATGGTCATCAGAAACGAGTATGAAAAGGTATTAAGGTCGTATCATACTTCTAATTCTTCTGGATCCACAAGTGAAAGATATTTTAATTTCTGAAAACACAAAACAGCACAACTAGTACACTTATTATTTGTATTAAATTTCCATCGACAAGACACTTCTTACCTAATAGCACTCATCATTTAGGTGTATCTTTGACACTGTTAAATACCATGTCCTTTAAAAATGTGCCACTCAACACACTTTTGATTCAATGCGTTTGATGCCCTCATTAAGCGAAAAATAGAGTAAAATAAGACTCATTGAAAAACCATGTTCACTTTTTTAATATCTTTCAGCGTAACGAATTTTACTCTTTCTATAAAAAGAATTTTCTGCTCTCTACCACCCAGAACGTCATTATTTGTAATATTCAGTACTAAGCCAGCTTAAGGACCATTTAATCACAGGCCTGCTTACCTAGCATATTTCAGATCATGGTAAAAAATTAGCATGCAATGAGGAAAGACAATCTTTTATTCTTTTCAGTTTAAGCTGCAACAAAAAAACATGATTATGAAGCGTAACTGTGAAATAAAAATTCAAAAATGTTTTCTATCTAACGTCATTTTTATACCACAATTCTTGCAAGGGTTATCCTTGGTCAAAAAAGGTGTATGCAGGACAGAGTGTGACTACATAAATCTTTCTTAATTAACTTTAGTTATTTGAATCAAGTAATTACGAACAGTGGTTTTATCCCACCTTATAGTGTGGTCGTGTTAATGCATGCACTGCGATGGCCGAGTTCTTTTTCCAGATTAGTGATCTTACTGGGGTTTATCATTCCATATTTAGCTAAATGTAGTGACTGCGAGGTCTAGTATATAGTTCAAACTATCCAGTCGGGTTCAGTTAGAATAACCGAACATAGCTAAATATAGATCAATAATCTGCAACACAAAATAGGGTGGGATAAAACCACTGTACTTATGTGGAGAAAGAGATTGAATACTGAATCCTTGCTCATCGAATCAACACGCAACACACGTAATAGAAACGATGCAACATCTATGCCAAAGATATAGAAAATTTTACTACCAGTAAAAATAAAACATATGGGGTGACAGTGCTATCAAAATCAAGTTGTGTGATTACATTGATAAGATTGTGATCAATAATTTATGCTCGAAACGTCAACAAGTAAATAATACTGTATTACTGTATGTTATAAATCAAATAAACAAATCCAGTATGGAATTAAATTCAACCACTGTGCCCAAGTTTTACACTTACATTGGTTTCACTTCAAGGAGTATACTAACCTAAAACTGATCAATCCCCACAAACTTAGAGATGAATAACTGTCTGGTTCCCAGGCTACATGCTTCCAACTGGACCAAAGGAATTTCTAATGAAAATAATGACCATTCTAGTCAGCTGATTGGAGCCTCAGGAGAAATACTCGCTTATGCAATCTTACAGTGGTCATGCTGTATTATGAACTGATAGGAGTACGATAATGAAGATCATTTGTCTTCAATCCAGAAGTTAATCGGTAACTTGTTAACCATACAACCTGACTGTCGTAGGCTCAACCCAGGGACAGTACGGGTTTCGCAATTTCAAACAGTCCCATACTAGCATGAAAGTGTTGTCTAGAGCCTTAAGTCTTTCATTATAATAAACGAATTCAGTCCGTGAAGAAATATTATTAATTTCGCTATTTCAGGCTTCGAATCCTAGTGGAACAAAAGGATTCAGTAACACGTCTCCATATGCACTCTCTTCTATACAGTCTTTTCAATCTGGCTACACGACTCCCAAGAAGCCTCAGTTTCCTCCTCACACCATCTCATCCATGTCACCCTCACCTCGGACACCAAACTCGTCGTTTCCCATGCGCGTTCCACTCGAGGGCCTGGCATGACCTGGCCTCTCGCGTCATGTCCCCAATCGGTCATCTCAGTGTATGACCAATCCAATCCACCTCCACTTTCTCCTTCGGCATATGTGTTGAGTGATGGCTTCCTGGTTGGTTCGTTGCCTGTCAGCCAGCCAGAGTGAGTTCCTTGTTGTCTATTCTTATTATTCTGGCCATCTGATCCGGTCTTCAGTATCGATTGAGCGTATGTGGTGGCTGTTGATGTATATGTGTAGTTTGTTGGAAATGCTTTTCGTAAGGTGTCAAGTTTCCGAACCATCAAATAGGAGCACTGACTAAACTGAATATGTGTTGAAAATGTGGATTTTGTTCACGCTTTGTGCTGAGTGTAGTGTAGTGTAGTGCAGTAGATCTGCACACTGATTTCAGGTTACTGAAGGCGTGTCTCGCTTTCCCGACCGACTATAATAATATCTTGGGATTATTCAATCAATGAATTCAACCTCCATTTCAAACTGTCAGCAAAGCAGTGTTATACAGAACAACACAGTGATGTACCGTATTTGACATCAGACAGTACCAGTCATCAAAGTATTCTTGAAACAGCTTGCATGCTTGTTATTTACCATCAGCGAAATACTTTTGTAAACCTATGATAATTAGTAGTACCACAAAGATATAGACATAAATCCGATGTCAACTGCACTGCCAACTGTCTGCCGTGTGATCTCATTTTATTTGTTCTTATACCTTTTCGACGGATTTCACTTGAGCTTTGGGAACTCTTGTTTAAATGGATGTCATTCAGCTATTAGCTTATCCAAGGCTAAATGTGTTAGTCTGCTTCTGTACCAATCATAAATTTTTCGTGACTTCCTTCAGGAAGAAGAATATGAAGAAAAGCAGACACTGACTAGAACTTCAGTTCACAAAGTATTAGTCACTTTTAATGGAGAAAGGTAGGAATAAAATAAGTTTTCTGTCAGATATCCTTTCTTTCTCTAAATCCAATTTAACAGGGAACTGAAGGATTAGTTTTGAACTGAAGAGAAGTTCATTCTATGCTGAACTACAAACTACCACTTGGTCAAACATCCAGCCACACGAGTCTAGTTAAAGGGAGTAAAGACTAGCTCATCTAACACAAAGCAAGTCATTTCCATTTCACCCATAGAATTGGCTGTTTTATGTAGTCAGTTAGTTGCTGTCAAACCATGAAGTAAGGCTAATTTGTAGTTCCAAAAAAACTCAAGGTAACTTATGAATCCCACTGTGAGCAATTCGTTGCTTGAACCAGAAAGTGACATTACACGTCACCTAGGGAAAGAAAAACTCATTAAACAGATTTGAATTATGTATACTAACTGATTTCTGAGTAGTAGTATACTGAATTTCCAGTTTGAGATAGCCGATCACAGTCTTCCGCGGAATATCGTTATTAGGTCACCAGGCATAACATTGTAGAACTTCATAATCAAGACTAAATACTTCTGACAGTTAAGTACAACACCAGGCTTTCATAAGTTATTGTTAGAAGTGGTCAAATTTCCGTATTTTCTACACAAATGCTTAGATCCTGGTTCTTTTCCATTAAACTTACAATACAACCAGGAAGCTAATTGTCACTGATTCGCGGCGTGTTATACTCAGTTTTGAAATAGTAAAGAAAATCAGAGGCACTTTTGCGTAGAGTCAACGGCAGTTCAAATATCTCAGTGGTAATATTTTTTTATATAGTATCATATTATATGAATTTTAGCAAGAGACTGCAGATGAAATTTATGAAGGACCATTGGATGACTTAATCCAATAGGAATCAAACAGGCAGACACTTGACTCCTAGACTACTTTTGTTGCGAAGTTGTAGCACTAACTAATGAGAATGAACTCACTTTATCAGCTGCAATATGAAGCTGATAATCAAGTAGCAGCCATTCCATATGAGTTATTTCAATAAAATATACTTCAGTTAACTCTGTAAGACTAATTTTATCAACAAATGAAGTGTTAATCTAATCAACTGGAAAAATCCAAGCGAAAAAAAGTTCACTTAATTTATCTCTTTTTTCACGTTACCAAGAGACGAATATCAGTATTATTCAAAGATGAAATCTAATTTTGAAAACAAACAGAATAGGCAAAGTTTAATAACTATAAACAACTGTCCTTTACACCTGAACTTTCAATTATTTCCTCCAGTATTTATTGATTTATAGTGAACTTATCTCTTCAAATAAATCAATATTTGGAATTTATGACAGTAAAGTAATGAACATTAATTTCAAATGACCAGAATAATTAACTTATTATAAAGAATAAACACTTCACTTATGCAGGGATATTTTTTAGTCTTTTAATACATTTCTATAGCTAAATTAACTATTTCAACTAATTGACTGATCAAATTAACCATGTCGAAAAATGTGTTCGCTTCATTTTTCCCAGTTAACTGGATTTGCATTAATCTAAAGAGTATAAAGGAAATAAATAAGGTTAAAAGCGACTTTGACTATGCACTGGAAATCAATATGATGAAGCCAGCAAGAAAAAGTTAATGCTAAATGAATTGAAGAGAAAATTAAGAACTCAGCTACTGAAAAGCTTACGTCGGGAAATGGTTTCTGCAGCAAAAAAGATTCATTATCAGTCCATCAGTTAAATGAAGTTACCTTAATCAATGAGAGATTTACTGTTGAACACATGAAGGATAACTTAGAGTGTCTTAATTTGGAAGAAAGGTAAGAAATTTAAAAAGAAAATACATATTTATCATTAGACCATTTTAGATAGCCGTAATTTGGTAGATTAGTATTCATACTAAGTGAGGATTGAAGGTGAAATGAAAATTTGGACCGCAGCTGGATTCGAACCGAAATGAAATAAAGATGTGCTCAGTAGTCAACTTTCGTAGCTCAGCTGGTAGGCCATCAGGTTTCCAACCCGACTCACTCATTATTTGTATACTACTGTAAAGTGTGGCAACTTGGGCTGATCAAATTTTGCGCGAGGTTCTATGTCGATCTGATCAGTCAGTTTAAAGCCTACATTTCCACTGAAATATCAAAACATACACTGATGTATACAAAGTAATTCCATTAGTTGATTTATGTTGACTTTTACTAAATGCACGAAAAAGTCTGCATCAACTTGAAGGTGTTAACGATTATTTCGTTGATTGGAAGTAGGCATTCATTGTGAATCAGCTTGACTAGGCGGGTAACTAAATCACTCAGTTTTACGAAAACAGCATTTTAGAAATAATACTCAATGAAAATTAGCTATTTTTATCTTTATACTCAATGATTTCACTTGTTGTAGTAGCTTAGTAAATTGAATTGCAATTGAATTAGGCATTCAGGACACAGAAATACCCAAAGTGCGATTGAACAACGACTTTTCCTTACCTTCCTTCTAATGAATGTTTTTAGTGAGTCAGGCAAATATCACAAGGTTGGTATGTGACTGGTGAGTGGATTTTATTATAAAATATTATACCATATGCATACCATATTAAGCTGCATAAAAAGCTTACTTACTAAAGAATTTTATGGTTTATTATGATGACTGATACAAAGAAAACGTAAACTATCCAATAAAACATTTCTGATCACCGAGCAGTGTTGGTTTAAAACTTGAAGCTTAGAGATATCTACTTCAGTGGTCAGTTACTTAAAGTGTATATGTCAATACCGACCAATCCCAATCGACAGAAACCAGTTTTCTCTTCCGTTCCAAATAAATAGTGATTATTTGAGGACACTTTATTCGAATACATCCATGATAATAGTCATAATCACCACATTTGAATGAACGCATTCGGGATGCTAAAAAACATAACTTTATCTTACTTTTTAGGATTCTTTATTTAAAAGTTGATTGCATACTCTAATTTTGACTTTAAAATTATAGTCTGATGTGGTCCATAAACAGATTTGTTTCACTTGGGAAGAAACATCGTCTTGTAAAGGAATAGGGATACATTTGGAATAACACGTAAACTTCAGCTAGAACAATGAAACTAGATGGATCACTTCCCCTGGTACTCCGTAAATCCCAACTGTTATACGAAGTGTAAATTCCAGTCCAACTATTTGGATAGTAATTTAGTGAAGTGAGAATTTTCTGCGGAAATAATCTAATGGGTGGAATAATTTAGCCAGCTAAATGGCCAAGTTAGTATCCGGACATAAAGTGGCTTTGGAATCTCACATTACATACAGAGATATTTTTTCTAAAAAAGGTAGAAACAAAGCTTTTGCTGCAAAAAAGGATGTCAAGCGAACTGAAACAAAGGAAAAACAAAGAGAAAACACAAGATGAAAACAATACAACCTGCTCAAAGCAAACAACAAAAAAAACAACAAACGGCTTAACAGAAAAGTCTAACAGATGAAGCAAAAAAGGATTAGTCCATTTCCCATCATACTTTTATTCAGGCGGATATTTTGGAAAAATTCCCTGAATAAGGCCATCATTCTCCGACGAAGTAGGATAGAAATGAAACAAAATTATTCCACAAATATAAGGATGTTTAGATGGAGATGAATGGAAGAAAACCCTGGACTAAAGAATTTTGCACTATAAAAGAGAAAGAACAATAAACACAAAAGAATAAAAGAGGTTTATCTTTGTTTCTCAAATTTCCATCGGTAACCTACAATCTACATACCGTCAAAAAGCATACATTAGAAAAAAATTACATGATTTTATCAGAATAACAGAAAATTATTCATGAAAACTAGGAATAAATAGATTCTGAATAAAGAGAACCAGAGGGTATGGAGCGAATCGCGAAGCCTAATAAGAAAAATAGTAGAGTACAGGGTTCTTAGGTGAATATCCTTCAAAGAATTGCAGAAATCGAACAGTAAACACATGCACACGCTGTTTAAAACAAATCATCAGGAAGGAAATAAATAAGTACAAATCACAATAAAGTAGCCGTTCAGTAATTAGTGCTCACAGCTTACTGAACCCTGTCAATCAAGTTCTCAATGTAGTCAATAACCTACGCGGTGCAACGCGATCTATTCGTATATGGTATTCGGTCCTGTAGAAGACCAGTAATGAGCTGAATAACTTACAGATAAAGTTAGACTTCAGAACTGAATGGCACAAGTTTGAATCATCGTTGAGAAAATGCACGTTTCTTCAAATCTCAGATGACGCTCTGTCGTGAGTGTCAAAAAAAGCAAACTTAGGTGCATGACTTCCTACTAGTCAACTCCTAACATCTAATATCAGAGTACAGAGCACCTCAATGTTACACCATTAAGCTTCATCACCACATCCCATATCCACATCAATAAACTTCGGTCAGTGCTCAACACTAAGGATTGAACAACTTAAAACACATTACGGTGACAAATTTATATGTTTCTTCCTTTAGGATTTTCGCAAATAGTGTATAAGTAGCTAAGGATAAGGAAACAAAGTAATATGACGCAACTATACTATTTATATCTGCTTGTTATTCATCATGAAGAAAGGCATCTACGTGCGATTTTTCAGTGAGATTAGGAACTAAAAGGATAAAGCAAAAAACTGAAGATAACCTTAAAAGCCAATTATCGGACACTGGCTTTAACAGTATAACAAAGTAGGGTTCAAGGAAGAAGTCAAAACAGCAGCGGTAGAGATAAATGAAAGAATTTTTTTATATATCTTTGCAAGACTGTAATTCCCGTGAAAATGCGAGACCAACACGTGTATTAAATGAAACACAAACATATGATACAATGAAAGCACAATCTCACCGTTATTAAAAGGTGCACAGGAATATGTCTAAAAGCATGAAAAAGAAGCATTCTCCTTGATCTTTAAGTGAATGTGCTACAACTGACACCACAGGTTTTGTTACGATTGTAACGAATCAAGAACAACCCCGTTTCACTACTGAAACTGATTACTTTCAAAGTGTCTCTTTCTGATAAACGCATATTTAAATGTCACATTCTGCGTGAATAAAGCCTATTCATTCTCCTTCTCTTGATCTGCACTATTTGTAGGTGCGTAGCATAGTATTGTACGAATGCGAATTTCCTTCCTTTGAGTTGAATGTCGCAGTCATGATTTTGATCCTGCAGGAGACGATTGGTTCCCACTGAATGAGAGCCTTCGATGCTCTTGAAGGGGACTTCATGATAGCCACTCCATAACTCAGTGTGCTCGAGGTTATCGTCTTGGTGACAATATCGGATTAGACTATTGACTCTTCAGTTGACGGTTTGGAGAGTCCACTTTCATTCTACCTGCTTTCGCAGATTCCTAGCACTTCAATACTATACCTTCTGATCTCCTGCACAATCTAGGCAGCCTTGCCAGGTTAAAACAGTGTGCGGACATTCCATGGCCCCATGTTAACTTTCGCTTTCATCGAGAGAAGACACATCGGCCAACTGGTTTCCCGAATTCTTTCACCAACCGGCGTTATTTCGTCCCTCCGATTCCAGCGAGGAATACTTTTGTTGTTATTTTTTGTTTTTTTTCGTGCCTTGAAGTTTCTGTAGCGGTCGGATTGACTTTAGTGGTACGGTTGGTAGCCCTATGCCCAGCCTTCCCTCTTTGACCGGGCGTAGGACCGGCTAGTAAATAGTGAATTAGTTAACCAGACGAGGTTTGCAGAATTCTACGCATTCAGCGATTTGGCGATTGGAGGCAGCGTGTACAAACACAAAGATATTCACAAAGCGAGAGACATGGATTCGATTTCACCAGACACCAGGAGACACTAAATATCAGAAAGACTTCATCTCAATCTCAAGAAAGTGGAGACACAGCCTACTGGACACAACATCGAGAAGGAGAGCAGATGTAGACAGGTTCACACCACGCACTACATAGTGCAAGGAACATACACACACTCTAAATCAAGTTGAAAGCCTTCACCTCAAAGACACTGGTGACAGACCACAGTTCAAGTTCAACACCCAGAACAGAAACTGCACTCAAGGACGAAACTACAAAGGATATCTTCACCTCGGTCAGTCAGTCATCAGGGAAAGATAGCAAACATTAGGCAACATCCCAGAGGAAACCTACACCAAAGAACACTGGAATTCTTTGAAAGCAATATGGAAGCAAACCTGCATAACCGTGTTAGGAAGGAAGAAGAAAAAGAGGAAAGACAAGGAATGGGTGCAGTGCAGTGCTGTGCAGTGCAAGGATGAACAACGAAAAGAGGAGCTGAAGACAACCAATAAAACACTACACTGGACAAGGAAGTGAAGAGGAGTGCACGGGAAAAGGAAATACATTTATGCGACACATTTCCTAGTGAAGCATAACAGGCTGCTGGTAGGAGAGACAGAAATCTGACAACATCATTTCTATCAAATAACCAGGTTACTCACTATCTGGGAGAGAAGAGATCAAAGCAGATGGAAACAATGAAAGAAAGTGAAGGGAACCTAGTTCGCAAAGAGGAGAAGCAAAGGAAACGATGATCTGACTACTTCAAAAACTCTTGAATCGACCACCACCACCACCACCACCTGCCACTCGTCCAGAAATACCACCTGATGGTAAATAACAAGCATGCAAGCTGTTTCAAGAATACTTTGATGACTGGTACTGTCTGATGTCAAATACGGTACATCACTGTGTTGTTCTGTATAACACTGCTTTGCTGACAGTTTGAAATGGAGGTTGAATTCATTGATTGAATAATCCCAAGATATTATTATAGTCGGTCGGGAAAGCGAGACACGCCTTCAGTAACCTGAAATCAGTGTGCAGATCTACTGCACTACACTACACTACACTCAGCACAAAGCGTGAACAAAATCCACATTTTCAACACATATTCAGTTTAGTCAGTGCTCCTATTTGATGGTTCGGAAACTTGACACCTTACGAAAAGCATTTCCAACAAACTACACATATACATCAACAGCCACCACATACGCTCAATCGATACTGAAGACCGGATCAGATGGCCAGAATAATAAGAATAGACAACAAGGAACTCACTCTGGCTGGCTGACAGGCAACGAACCAACCAGGAAACCATCACTCAACACATATGCCGAAGGAGAAAGTGGAGGTGGATTGGATTGGTCATACACTGAGATGACCGATTGGGGACATGACGCGAGAGGCCAGGTCATGCCAGGCCCTCGAGTGGAACGCGCATGGGAAACGACGAGTTTGGTGTCCGAGGTGAGGGTGACATGGATGAGATGGTGTGAGGAGGAAACTGAGGCTTCTTGGGAGTCGTGTAGCCAGATTGAAAAGACTGTATAGAAGAGAGTGCATATGGAGACGTGTTACTGAATCCCTTTGGTCCACTAGGTGTCCAAGCGACAATTAATAATGATAATAATGACAATGTCAATAATAATGAATCATCTAAGCCTCTCATATTCACCAAGATCTCCCTCGAAAATCAATTGTGAAATCCAGTTGAATCTTTCAAAACTATATCAAACTTGCCACCTGAACATAGCAGTATCCTTGGTTATAATATCAAGCCTGATTTATGCGTTTGATTGAGTTACGTTCAGTTTCTAATTTCACCGGCGTGATCATATTTTGACTTCTTGTGTTGATTTCTCAACATTATTATTCCCATTCTGTTTTCTCTATTATGTAACCATTTATTTCACTGAGTATCCCACTTTTCTTATGTGTTCTATTATTTTTCTAGCCTATTACGAACTCACCTAGGTTTTCCAGGAACAATTTTTAACATGTTCTAAAATAATTCTTTCATCCACCTTTTAACCATTAAATTGTATTGTAAGAAGCACTTTTCGATGACCTTGCACGGATCCATTAGCTATTGATGGATATACTTTCTCGTTATAACTATAAATACGAATTTACAGTTTCTGAAATGATATATGGGAAAAAACTTTTTTCACTGAATTATATTTAGCTAAATACATTATTGTTGAGAAGCGAATAATTTAAATGTTCCCACCTCAATTCTTTTCCCCTCACAGAGCACCTAGGTAGTCAATAATCTGCCTAAATGTAATTTCTCAAGCAAACCACATTCGATAGGGAACTAACTGACATCATATTACTTTTTGCTAATCTCACATTTAACATTCGTGTTTCCGTGAAATTCATAGGTTTCGCTCAAAAGGATACATAGATATTATAATTTCAGCGTGATAAGGTGACAGTTGTACTCTGCAATACTTAGTCAAATCTCGTAAGACTATGAGGGATATATGTAGCCTGATTATCGTTCATATTAGAGAAATGTATAATCAGCATATTCCTATGTCATTATTTTTATTGCTCAGTGAACAGCATCCTTTTTAATTGTCCCCTAGATAGCCATTATAGTTATACCCTTGTCATTCTCTCTTTGATCTTTAACGATTCAAGTTAACATTTTTTTAAACTGAAAGCCTCAATTTATTTATCATGTGAACATAAAGGTTCTATACCAACTGAGCTACGAAAGTTGACTATTGAGCACATCTTTATTTGACTTCGGTTTGAACCCGGCTGCGGTCCAAATTTTCATTTCACCTTCAATTATCACCAGTATAAATACTAATCTACCAAATTACGGCTATCTAAAATGGTCTAATGATAAATATATATTTTCATACATTGGTGCCATGTTTCAGTCTGACCATATCGGGCCTTTTTACAGCCTTCACTTAATTCGGCCAATTTTGTGCGAGGAGATAATCAGTGACTAGGCATACGTAACACGTGTCCCAACCATCTCAGTCGATGAACGTTCGTAGCCTAGTCACTTCATTCACCTCTTCTCCCTAAAACTCTACACCTGACTTCTGAGTTACTCACGTGGTGACACCACGGAATACAGCTTATACTGCGAAGACAATGGTGATCAAACACCTGAAGCCTTCTGATTTCTTACACCTTCAATTCCGATGTTTCACACCCATACAGTAGAACAGGCCGGACTGCTGTACAGTACACGCGACCCCTAATGGACAATCGGATATCACGGTGGTGGCATAAGCGGCATAAATTGGCAAAAGCCAGCCCAGCCTTTTGTATTCGTGCAGAGATTTCATCGACCACTGACCAGCGCAACAGGGCTGATCCTACTTCCCAGGTAAGTGAAGTTGTCGACACACTCAACCTTTCACTCTCTATTGTTAGCCGTGGCACCGCTGAAGACCAATCCTGGAGCACCATTTCCATTTGGGTGGTGAGAAAAGCATCCCAAACATTCTCAAAACGCCACTCAAAGTGTTCAGAAGACTCTGCATCTTGTCAGCATCTTCACCTAACAGGACTATGTCATCTGCATATTCTACGTCTAACGAAAATTCTCCTGCGATTACGTCAACCTCTGTGTAATCAGGTGACGAGAGGGAGACCTCCATAAGAACACCTACGATAAATTTGAATGAAAATGGAGACAATGAGCACCCTTGACGGACACCATACCATAGGCTCTAACACACCTGCAAGTGTTCGAGTAGAGAGCCTTCAATGAGGTGATGTACTTACTGGGCACGCCGTCCAGTGAGATACATTGCCATAATACTTCTCGATCAACGGAGTTGAATGTCACTTTCAGGTCGAGAAATACAGCTAGTGTCGAGCGTCGGTAAACGTGTCTGTGTTCCAGAACCTGGCGAAGTGTAAATATTTGATTGGTACACTACCGGCCGGGTCTCAAGCCTGCCTGGTTTTCTCTGGCTTGCTGTTACCGAGCTTCGCTCAGGCGTCGAAGAATTATAGAACCTAGGATTCATCAGACTGATTCCTCTGTGGTTATCACAAGAGGACTTCTCGCCTATCTTGAAGACTGGGATAATCAGTGATTTAGACCAGTTAGAGTGGATCGTATTTGATTCCCATATACCGTTAACACTTCTGTTAATCTGACTAAGAACACCTTACCACCATCTTTAAATACCTCAGGAGTTAGTCATTCTTGTCCAACCGTCCTTCCGCTTTCCCTACTTCTACTATTCTTGGGGGGCCTATCTAAATGTTCCATTCAGGAACCATCTGGATAGCGATCAGGCGGATAGGCGATCACCATTATCTGTTCGTTCAGCTGGGACTCCAAAAGTGTCACCTAAGTGCCTTTCTGCCTCACTCAGTCCGCCTACCTGGTGCATTGAAGTCTCCTGTAACAACCAACACGTCTGAGCGTTTGGCTCTCGAGAAGAGGCCAGACAGTTTTCGGCAGAGCTCGTCATTCACTTCATCCAAACAACAGTCAGTGTCTTCGTAGGTAGACATTACAAAGAGACAACAGCGAGTTTCATTATTTGTTTTAGTTCTCACTGTGTCGTCCAGTCGGATAGCGCAGAGGCGACTATCAACTAGGATCCAGTCTGGTAGTGAGTTTTCTGCCCTAGTGCTTAATGCTATGCCTACACCTACAATACCACGAGAGCTAGCTATCGAATCTCCAGAAACTCGAAGGGTGAATTTTGCGGATTCATCGCACTGGCTGAGAGGGGTCAGGTGAATAATAGCACTTGGGTCCTGTATGCGTCTCACAAACACAGCACACATTCATCGCCCAAGTTGCTAGTCTTTGCCAACGAAGCCTGATGACTGATTTGACGGAGGGTAAGGGCACTGAAGGCTCCAATATGTAATTTGGGCGTGGTTTAAAGAGACCAAGGAAGCCGTCCTAAGGACTCAGATCATTGTCGAAGGCTCCAGAGCTAGGGGAAATTGAAGATGATGTAGTATCGTTAGTTGAGAAACGTGAAGGGAGATTAGAAGGTAACAATGGAGGAGGTGGATAACAGTCTGAGGAAACCTGAGTGCTGACCGAGTTGTGAGGTTGGTTGACACTTTCCGGCTGCCCACATCGTGGAAGGCTATGTCTTCTCAAGGTACCTGAAAGAGAGAAAAATTTGTGTGACAGCAGAGTCCACCAGACACCTGCTTAAGGATCTTCACATGCACCCTTTTGTGTATGATTATTTTGAACTTTTGTGTTTTTGGGCCGGATGGTCGAAAAGAAACGACAAAAAAGCAATACTGTAGGCCCGGCAGACAGTGGGCTATGGTGGAATGTGTTACTTTTGGGGTCAATATTTTCTAACCCCCCCCACCTAGCTTTTAGAAGGCAGCATCAGCATGGCACTGCTGGTCATCCAAGGGAAACACCTTACTGCTGTCACACCCCATCCAGCTAGCAGCAGTACGACTTCGCCCTAAGACCCCCATCATAGTGTAGTAATTTATACCACAACGGTAACTGCTTTTCGTCTGATCACCATCCAACAGGCCTTTCTGGTATGGTAGGACCTCGAGGGAACAAGCGTTTCACCAACATAGCTCTTTGGGTTATTGTGATATGCAAGCCCGATCACCACGTGAAGGTAGCAGCCTCCGGTCGGGTGTCAAGTCAGTGCTTCTATGTGATGGTTCAGAAACTTGGCACGTCACGAAAAGCATTTCCAACAAACCACAGATATTCATCAACAGCTACCACCTACGCTCACTCGTTACTGAAGACCGGATGGACAGAATAATGAGAATAAGTAACAAGGGACTCTGACCGGGTAACGAATCAACCAAGAACCTATCGCCCAACAAATATGCAGAAGAAAGTGGAGATGGATTGGGCATACACTAAGACCGACTGGAGACATCACGCACCAAGCCAGGCCCTCGAGTGGAACCCAAAGGGGAAAACACGAGTTGGGCGACCGAGCTGAGGGTGACATGGAGGAGATTGTGTGAGGAAGAAATGAAAGCTTCTGGGCAGTCGTGGAGCCAGGTTCAAAGGACTCAGGAGAATAGGGTGAAATGGAGACGTGCTACTGAAGCCCTATGTTCCACTAGAAACCCAAGGGACAGATAATGAAAATATATCCTATCAGCTATTGAATAGTACATATGAACGTTCAAACCTTCCCATGAATCTGATTAACGACAAGTGAAACTTGAACTGTTACCTCCTACAACTAAAAATGAGGTATATAGAAAAGAAATTGTCAGTATGTTCAGAACTTCAGCTAATTATCAATGAATGAGTGGATTTCTTCTTAGCAATACTCTGAACTGGCTATATCACGGGTAAAGATTATAATCTGGAAGAAAAATGAAGAATATTTCTTTCCGCACTAATTTAAAAAGGTAACATTGGTCTGCTGGCTTACGTTCAAATAGACCTCATAGGTTTTTCATGCACCACTTCTACTTACCTCTGAAATTTCCCATTCTTAGTAATTGATTCCCTTGATACTGAAAGAGTCAAGGCGTACGCACATCAAATTAGCAGCATTGAGTTTAATAATACAGAGTATTTAAAGGGAACACTACCTACAGACCTTAGTGTGGCTTTAATAATACCATAAGTGCAAAACACGGGCAGTGTGGTAGACTATAGTTTCACTTTAATTTATTGAGTGGGTGCATGGTAGTGAAACCGTGTTATTTACTGGTTAATGTTTCGGAGACAACATGCCATCCACAGTCATATCACAGTTATACTTTGATGTGAGTCTATAATATATTGTGTCTGAAACGTCAACCGGTAGATAACACTTTTCAATACATGCTACATGTGAAAAACCAGATAAAATGGAATCATACACGTACTAGTGAATCTCCACCCGGATACAGAAGGCCCTTTTGTATTTGCTACCATGTGATATCTCCAGCGCCAACTGGCGAGATATCCAACTGCCTATGAAAGTACGTGTATACAACGTTGCAATCCGTTGTCCTGTTGTACGGTTGTCAGACATAATCGTTAAAAGTGGAGGATATAAAGCAGTTACAGGGTTTTGATCAAACGCGTCTTCTTACCATTTCTCGCGTATGGTGGAATCATTAGGTCCAGGTATGGTAAAGTGTACTTAGCAAGGAAGGGAACTCAGTCGATTAGGTTTTGAACCTTCAGCAACTGATATAGCTTGGACATGTGTTGCGTATACCCAACACCGTCTATCACAACGTGCCATGCTAGGATAAGTTGAACTCGGTTGGAAGAGGGTTCAGAGTGACCATACCAAGACGTGACGCCAATCTATGAAGTCTACGACTGATGGTCTGAGCTGTACGGGGAGATATAGACTACTTGGCTAGGGTCATCAAGGTGAAACGAATCAGTAGTTTGAGACCGTTGGTGGTCACCATGGTGCAGATGTATTCACTCACCGTCTTCCAAAGCTTGAACATTTCCACTAACCTTCATTTTAGAATCTCTTCTCTCATGCACCTTCATCCACTTTAATATGTCTTTTCTCATCTACTTGTTCTTTGTTTGTCACTACAAAACATGGTAACTTGAACTAATGCACTTGTGTGCAAGGTTCTACGTTGATTTCGCCAGTTTAACTAGTGAGTCCAGAAAAAATATCAATCTTCATATTTCACATGGTAAGATACTTTCTTTCACTGATTACTTTGTGTATTTATTCTAATTAAGTGAATGAAGCAACGATTGTAGTAATTATAAACTACTTCGTATTGGTGAAACCATATTAAGTTTTTTATCGGATAGAAACATTACTGTACTGAGAAGAATGAAAATGATAACAAATTGTCGAGTTTAACAACACAACCAGTGAGGCGCCTTTCCTTTATTATGCAAAGGTATTTGATATTACAGTACGCCCCCAACTGTACTCATCACATTCGCGTTATGAATCACAAGATTAATGTATTCCTAATTTACTTGTACTGGAAAAACGAAGGATTAAATGATTAAAGTCAAGTTGGTGAAAGTGTAATTAAAATAATAATAATAATCTTTATTCATACATAAACCTGAGTATGTACACGTGAAGGTTTCAACAAGAAAATAAATAAACGCTACGACAATAATAAGGAGAGAAAAATAACTTTGACTAGAAACAGTATTGAATAGTCAGCTAAATTATCGCTTGTTATATGCAAAATCATGAACAAAAAACAAGTTAATATTTCTCAGTTAGTTAGTAGTCAGTGAATCCTTCAATCCCCTTTAGCCGATCAGTTAATTGGCCTTGAATCATTGTAGCATAATAACAAGGGAAGATGTAGACGAAAGCAAAAATCTGTACCTATAATTATTCATAAGAAAATATAAAAATAAATAAAATTATCTGTTTAGAAAGAAGAAGACCTATGTTCACAAATGACGACAAATACACGCAAAGATTCACCTGGATCTTATTAATAATAAAAAGTTAATTATAATCCATTACTTATCAGAAATGCATGGTTCAATGAGTAATAACGAATTATTCACGTAAGTACTACCCTACGTATTAGTGCTTAATGAATAGATAAATAATCACATATTCACTAGTTATTTGCTTCGGTTACCATTTCACTAAGTCCCTTCAGTTGTGAAAGATAATCACAGGTTGAAAGTAAGGATACATAACCGAAGGTTATGACATTTTATCCATTCACTACTAACCAACTGGTGTTTGAATGCGATGATATAATGAACAACAAGTAAACACAGTTAATCATATGATAATAAAGTAATACACTCGGTGACTGAAATGAATTGGAATCCTAGCTAGTTGGCAGTCTTCTTTGTCCAGCGTATAAAGAACAGTATTGGTAGTCAAATAAATGATGATTCCGATTTAGATGTGTATTACAAATCCTTCAAAAAGGCAATCATCATCTTACTATTTAGATGATCGCCAATCAATCAGTTTCACTAAGTTTACACGTTAGTATAATATACCACATTAGGTGGAGCAATTTCATACACATGACGACGCAAATGAAACTTTTCCCTAAAATGAAGAACTGATCGTTTCCTCTACAACACCCTGTTCATTAGTGAGGATGCTGTACTTCAGTTTACCTTGTTCTGGAGAAAATTAATTTTTATAAAGTAACAATTTAGTGCGAAAGTGAGTATCTTATTCCTCACAGTTCTGCAGAAGAAACAATATGAACAGGTGGCAGTGATCAGTTTAAGTATAACGACAATGATTTCTGACCACCTTAACAGAACCAAAATGTATATGTAAAAAATTGTCAGCTTCATTGGATTGTGTAGTGGGATTAGTGTTGAAATCGCAAACATTATCTAGAGACATGTACTATAAAACAAGACAAGATTGCGATAAACAACAAAATCTGTGCACATCTCAGTTCTGTGCAACCTCCTAAATAATTTATACTGAATTATTAATTCTATTTCTGATATATCAACATTTCAACAATGGTGATTCTTTGCTCCGACTTTTGAAATAAAAAGGAATACTCTAACTCTGTGCATATTGTTCTGGAAACAACTAAATGGATGAAAGAAATGCTTCTTACCCAAATCTTGAATCAAGGACTGACGTAAGACTTGAGAAAGCCTTTCTCCAACCTATTGTAATAACTAACTGGATACCCTTCTTTTTGTCAGAATGATAATTTTCCGGCTAGTCTCGTCAGTCGAGTCTACCCATACTATGCTACTTAGATGTAGTCGCTACACAGTGACCTTCAAAGTCTTCCGGATAAAGCCCCAGACCCAGAAAAATCAACTCCAGCTCCACTATATACGTGCAAATTGTTTGTCAAAACACTTCTGATATTCTGACAGTCAGTCTATATCATCAACATGACAAGTAATGATTTCCGTAAGTATGAACGCTTGTCTATCCACGACTAATTCTTTTCTTAGAACTTGTGTCAACACAATACTTCAGTTACAACCTTCACATTCTCTGTTTCAATTTTAAATACACGAATAGGATTACAGCTCATACATAGAAAACACGTTCTACCAAACAAAAAAAGAATCTTAGGACGCTTCATTCTACGTTATCGACATTTTGATTGTATATTGTACACTTCCAAAATGTATTTGGGTGAAAAACATTTGAAAGTCACATCCGGCATACACTTTGTAAAGGTAAACTGAACTCTTCACCTGGAAAAAGTGGACTTTAAAGAAAAGTAATTCAGTTTGAAGGTTTGTAGGGATTTACTCGTTTATTTCAGATTGATATTCATCATGGACTGACATCAGCTGGAGAAACATTGGAAATCGGGGGGTTGTGCTTCAATGCGAACTGACAGAAGTTGGAAACTGTCGGCCACTGGATTTCTAAGCAGTAGTTCAATGGTAACGTGCCGGCCGCGGAACCTGAAGGTTAGATTCCTGGCGAAGTCATCGATGCGCATCACTGGGGAGTCCTGTACTAGGACGAAAAAGCTATCCTATAATTCCAGGTTTACATTGGCTTCCCAATTTGTGTCAGTCCATGGTGAATACCAACCTGAAAGTGGCCCAATCAAAAATGTGATATTTCACCTACTAACATGTAGCTTGTAACTTATTTACTTTAAACGTTGAAACACACTAGTGTTATGAATTGTCTATCGGAAAAAAGTATCAATTTTAGTCCTTACGTGAAGCGCGTATTGATATTGAGATCCAAGACCGTAGTTTTTTCACTAAATCTTTACCATCTAAAGAGTACGGATTAATGCCTCGTAACAAACAAAGCTGTAAAAAGATTTGAAGGATTAGAGAGAAGAGCAATGCAATTTAATCACATTTCCGTAAAAGTAATTTGTGAATGTTTACGCATAAACTTTTTACCACTGTTGTCTGAATACAAATATGTCTGGATAGCGACATTTGGAAAAGCTGATAAGATATGAAAATTAGTGATAATGTAAATGAACCACATCATCACCAGTAGATATGAAGACGGACCCATATCACTCACTAGCTTTGCAAACACAAAAAGTAAGGAGTCTAAATAACGAAACGTGGGGAATTTCTGCAAGTGATGATTGGTGAGTGATGTTTCCAGGTGGTTTTATGATCGACGACAATAAATTTAAAAGAATTTTGCCAATGACGTGAAGTGAAGGTTGGTAGCTATCATTAGTCGCATCATTTTCCACCGCCTTCCTGCATAATCTTCAATTCAGGAGGACAGTTGACGGGTTTTCTGTAACAAACATTTTTGACGAGATATTCTACCGTAAACATTCGCCTAAAAAGAAAAGCTGCTTTCAAGTGGAAACTCTCCGATCCACAAAGTTCTCTCCTTTCCGAGCACAGAGAAACACGTTGCGCTCTTATGATCGCGAAACGACGGAAAAGATTTGAAGCTGTATTCACTATCTGTGAGTTTAAAAACCTCTATGATGGTTTTCACCGTGGACTGATATCAGTTGAAGAGATTCTGGAAATCTGAGGGCACTAAACAGTTGTTTCACCCTGGTTTGAGGCTCATCAGAGTGCATACACTCACGATCTTATTAAGGTTTGGGAAGAAAGATGTTAGTTCTTATCATGAAAACAGTAGTCTATATGGCCACATAACTGCAATCTACCATTCAGTTTCATGCTTCTGTTGATTTGTGACACAGCATAACCATCATGTGATACCATATATAAGTGTCTGCGTTATATTTGAACAGGTTAGTGCAACAAGTCACGACTTCTAAAGGGATAATGCTTGCATCATATAGCAAGTTTCTAGGAGAAGGAAAAGATAGGTAATCAGGTCCCAACTCCATGGCTGGATGGTTATGCGCTCCTCTTGAGATATGATGGTCCTCAATTTGACCTGTTACAAAATCATGCGTTTATACCGCTAAGGTGTCTAGAACTAGGATCAGATAGCTATCTAGTGCTATCAAGCTTTCATTGATTTCCTGACTTATGTTGATTCATGATGAAAATGCCCTTGATATCAATGAATTTCCCGCAAGTCTTCAAAATGAATTCAGCAATGATAGGTTCAGTGATCAATAAAATATTTTGTGTTTGACCTAAAACACAGTTAAGTATTCAATATGCTATTACGCAATCATAAGCAATTGTTAACAGCTTAAGAGCGACTGATATCAGCTTCTGATGAAATACATTTAACATGCAAAAAAAATGTGAAATAGTAAGCTGAAATAACTATCTACTTATTTGGCTTACTTGTTTAATCTCTGATGATGGATTATCAAAGAAGGCCTTTTCTGTGTCCATGCATCTGTCTTCGGCGTAAAGGAAATGTGCATGTTTTTCAATACGAGTATACGAGAAGTTTGTACAACAGATTTTCGCATATATGAATCACACCATAGTAGACTATTCATTGTCCAAGCATACGAACAAATCGATAAACCATGTAATCGACATAAACCAACCTGTAAAAACAAGGAAAATACATGAATAGAAACAATTCAGTAAATCATAATGCTGTGTGTATGTATATATGAATTATTAATTATGAACAACTGTATGAAAAGGATAAAACAAAATAAAATTATTCAAGCAAGACCTAATGAAGTGCAAAATACAAAAAATAACAACAAAATAACGAGGTACGTAGACAATATGCTTGTCATCTTCAAACGAAACGGTCTGGATGAACTCTTTTGTCATATAAATAACAGGTGCGGAAGTATTACTTTTACCAGGAAAGTTAAATCCAACTTGTCGAAATTAACCTTTATGGAAAGACAGTATTACAGCAAGCTAACGACTAAGATTTTTTAGGAAACCAACACATTCTGACAGACACCTAGATTATCAGTTTGCACATCCTGTGACCACTAAAGTAACAGTCCCACAGAATCTAATCAACAGGGCTAACCATCTTGTTACGACGAAAGAAGAAGAATAGTCAAAGTCAGTTTGCTGCACACTGTAAGTAAACAATTATTCCAAAGATTTCGTAAAACCAATTTTAAAAGTGAAATTAAGGATGTACTGAAACTCCTTCCGAAAAACTGGATAAACACGGTCATAATCCCATACAGTAAAAAGACCTCAGAAGAAATAACAAGGATTCTCAACAAAAATGAAATAAAAGCTTACTTTTGGGCAACAAATACCCTACGCTCTAACTTAATGAAGGTGAAAGATGTAGTACCTAAAGAAAATCAACAGAATTGACTTTATGAAATCAGATGCAGACATTACACTGTAGTATATCTAAAGAAGACAGCCAGGCAGCTTACTGTGAGAGTCAATGAGTATAGACTATGCTTAAAACAGATTCCAAAAACCTTAGCAGATGTTAAGAAGCTAGAAGACAAATCCGCAATCATGCTATACTCCATAGAAATGGAATAAAAAATTGACTTTGACGGAGATAAGGTTCTAGAAAAAGGTGTTAGGTCATACAAGAAAGATTGACAGCTGAAACCCTAAATATGTGGGCGAATCTAGACAGTTTGAACAGACGACAAGGAGTACAGTTAGCTGCCTCTTGACAATTACCAATTAGTAAGTAGAAAGAGTGATTCTAGCACTTACCATCACCACCAGTCTCAACTGCATCAACATCAACAACATTACTACCATTGGTTTCCATTCTATTCCGGTAAATCAATTAAAAACTCGTTAATACTATTCAGTCCCATATACCAACTGAAATGATATACTTATCCGCCTCATATATTCCATTGTACTTATAAAATAACCGAATGACTATAATGTCACCTGTGACCTTTTTTTCTGATATTTGCAATCAAGCCGAATATGAATGGTAGCACACACACAGACAGTTTTACACTGAATGATTAATTAGATTTTGAGGGGTTGTGGAGATTTGGAAATATTTCAAGTTGTTATTCATCGAAGACTGACATCATTTGGAGGAACAAAGGAAACCTGGGAGCACTGGACAGCTGTTTCGTCCTAGTATGGGACTCCTCACCAGTGCGCACCCACAACCCCACCAGCAGGGATCGAACCCGCGACCTTCAGGTTCCGCGACCAGCGCGTTACCATTGAGCCACTGGCTCAGAATCCAATGCTCCATATTTCCAACTTCTGTTAGCTCACGATATAGCGCAAACCGCCACCCAATGTCATCGTTGAGTATTTGTCCTCACGACCATCAGGCTTTGACTCCACCGGTCACGACTTGTCATTGGAACTTCGGGAATACTTCTCGAAGCTAGTCACCAACGAGCACTAGTTCAATTAAATTTTGAGGGGGTTGTGGAGATTTGGAAATATTTCAAGTTGTTATTCATCGAAGACTGACATCAGTTGGAGGTGGGTGCGCACTGCTGAGGAGTCCCATACTAGGACGAAACAGCTGTCCAGTGCTCCCAGGTTTCCTTTGTTCCTCCAACTGATGTCAGTCTTCGATGAATAACAACTTGGAATGATTAATTATCATATTTTAGAAAGACAATGACTATATGAAGAGGATTGGACAATGAGTTTACAAACACGTCTTTGGATTCATTCATATATCGTTGATATTTTAATTTTGATCATTTCTCTGAAGAAGCTGTGACTAGACTTCAGTATGAAACGTTGGAATAATTTAATTTCAAACACAATGTGACTTACACAAATGCAAACTGTATCTCATGTCAAAATCACGAGAGTTTAAATTCTCATTCAGGGAAGGTTCTTACACCAAACAATGCATGGATGCATACATATACAAATAACGCCTCCATTGTAATTCATTGATCTTGACTTTCGACTAACGGATTTCGACTTCAAACCCTGCATCACATCACTCAACCTAGACAAAAGCGTTGTACATTCAACCTTTACACGATAAGTGTGGTTCATGGCATAAAAAAACATGTACCGCAGTTGAATTATATTGTTTCATTCCCCTCAAAGATTGTAAATGATAGAAATGATGAAGTGAAATAAGACAAGTACTCTCAATTTGCATAGAAACATTTAATAAGGAGGGGTGATTACGTAATACGCGCCATAGATTTTAAAGGATAGCTAAAGTTTAAACAAAGTAATTTATCAGTACACTTGAAGCTACAAATAATCACCGTTTACTTAGAAATGTTAATTTCTCTAGCTTCAGATTGGTATATGAAAAACATTTCTTGTTAACTTGCAAATGGGCATATCAAGGAATGACGTATTACAAACTGCTAAATACATGACAGCTGTTTATTACCTACTATGTCATAAATATCACCCTACTAGTGTTTATTTATTATTAGTTTGGAAATAGAGACCAAGTCGATCGGTCAAGTTTATCCCTAAACAAATTATTATCTAGATTGAATGAAGTTGATTTAAACAAACCAAAAAAATCCAACGTCAATCCTTACTTTTTATCAACGCTACCTGAGTGGTGGATGCATGCAACATCAAACTTAGCGTATATTAAACATACTAAAAAACTGGCCGATAGAATATAACCAGTATGAACGGTTGAGACATGATATTGGTTAATGCAGCATAGTCAGATACTATGTACTGCGTCAACACCTGAATATTAGCCTGAAAACTTAGTATCAGATTCATACACTTGAAAAAGATCTTCCTAATAAGATCGAAACGTTGAGGAATACTACAAAACATTTGTCTATTTTGTTATTTGCTCTAATATACTACGCTGGTATGCTTACTACACAAGTAAAAATACACCTTGTACAATAAATCATACTAACTTGGTGCCCAGGTTTTTCTAAACCATCCAGTCTACTGTTGATCAAGATACATTCAAATATTAAGTATTTTATTACCATCATATGGAAATTGGTCACTTAGTCTTCATGACCTCACAACAAATCATTAGAACCTTCAATTAGTGAACAATAAACATAAAAGTTTGTGGATTGTACAATATTACAATACAATCCAACTAAATATATATATCCATAAGAAAAAATTAACTTATAAATGTTGAAATAAACAAAAATACACTTAATGCGTTTAATGTCGACTGTATTAGCATAGAATAAGAAATATATGAACGTAAATAAGTTGATGGCATCTTCTTATACATAACATAACAACAAGTAATCAGGAAATTCAGTTTGAGGAAAACAGTAAGTGAGAAAAATACGATAACTAGGATGCATGGATGAGCAAATGAATGAATGAATAACAAGTAACACTACACTGATTAACAATGAACACGCATCAAAAATTCTGCAGAACAGCAGAACTTCATAATTAAATGCTCAACTGACCACGTAACTTTTCTTTTTTGCTATTCATCATGTTGTAAAGTCATAAAGCGTATATCCATTCAACCAACAACAGTTCGACTATTATTAGGATATTATGAAAACATAAATTACAAGTTTAGTTGAAATCGTCAGTTTATTAACTTGAATTTAGCTAATAACGCTTCTTAGTCAGTAGCTTGAAATATCATCACAAAACATCACCACTAGTAAGTCTCTGGCTCAACAGCTGATGACCAGATATGAAATCATGGTGACACGAATAAAACTACCGAAAAAAAAACTGTACTATAATGTGGGATACGACTACCAAGCTCTTTATAAAGAACAGTTAAACCCCTAAAGCCTTTTCCAACTAATCGATTTGTATCGAAATTTCGGAAGAAAGGTACCAAAGTGTAAATATCAGATTAGTTGGAGAGAGAAAAATCAAAAGGATATTCTAATCTAGAAAAGCCCAGAAATAGCCAAGGCCATTGTAAACGTACTGAAACCGTTGTATTATGTATACGTTTTTGATACTGCGATATACCTTCTGTTATATTACCGCTTTTCCATTTATCGAGGAACCTGAACGGCCATCAAAGGGTGGAATCTGAAAGTTATTATCCAAGTGTCCATATATATGTATATATATATATATATATATATATATATATATATATATATATATATATATATATATATATATAGGTCATAGCAAGTAGTCATTATAAAGACATAATAAGTGGTGACAAAGATATAACACGATGGTATATCACAGGTTAATCTCTGTTTTAAATGATAATTATTCAGCTTTTATAATGTAGCCAATTGGCAAGTAGTAATGATAGATTCATTCCGATGAAAGGAGGAGGAGGAGGAGTTCTAGTACTTTATGACAATCACAACTAGTTCAACCTTATCCGCTTTCAATGAAAACTGTCTTCAAATTTGTCATTGCTTCCAAATGAAGGAAATATACCTCTGCTTATGCATACATAGAAAAGTCTATTGAAGAGAATAGTCATTAGTATAAGGATGATCATATAAGCTACGATAATTTGTGGCCTTGATGACAAAAAGACCACATTTAATGAATAATAAAAAACATTTTGGTTACCGTCAAAAACAATCGCAAATAAGTTCCTTCGTAATCACAATCTGTTCTTGAAAATAACAGTGTGATTAAATACTTAGTAACTCCCATCAGTAGTAAATCCTGGTTAAGCAAATCGTCAATACTACTACTAAAAAAATGTCAAAGTTAACTAGCCGGCTGCTCTCTCTCTCTCTCTCTCTCTCTCTCTGTAATCTTAATGTGTAGAGATTACATGAAACAGACTATGAACAGGAACATTCCAATGCATTTATTACGTTCACAAAAGTCTCATTCATCTTATAACTTTAATAACTCGACTGTGAGAAATGTTAACCTAAACTTTTTCTCAATATAATCACAGACAACATAAAAGAAACCTTCGGCGTCAAAGTAGTGTAAGATTTCATAAGTGATTTTTTTTACATGCAATAATGCATTAAAAATTATCGAAAATTAGAACAAGCATTACAATTCGTCTAATTTTATGAAAGACGACATAAAACTTACAGACTTGAGAAATAATCACATTCATATTATCATCATCATCATATTCATACAATTTCTTTACTATTTTTTCTCACGTTCCTTTACACCATAAAGAGCATCTTCAAGCAGCGTCAAAGTCAAGCTTATACCACTCAACACACTCTCTCTCTCTCTCCCCATATATATATATATATATATATATATATATATATATATATATATATATATACATTAGTCTGTGCACTCTATTTCTAATCGATGAGTCGTGCGTTCGAGCCCAACTCCGCATACCAAGGTCTAGGCGATCAGGTATTATCATTAGCCATCACACAGTAAGTATGGGTCATAGCCTACTGCACGAACGTGAACAACGATGCTGAGTGAATTTCGATCATCCACCGGGAATCAGTTAATGCATGAAGAACTTCGTGAATAAAAGTGGAATTACTTCAGAAAAGGTATTCTGAATAGATTAAAATCCAGAAATAAGTCATAGAGATATAGACAAACACATAAAACCTTGAACATAAGTGTATCGGTTCAAGTTACTAAACGACACAACAGCATGCAAAGAACAAGTGAATCGAAAGAGTGGTATGAAAGTGGACACAAATGAATGAGCGGAAAAACTAGAAATAAAAGAAGCTTAGTGAAAATGCTCAATTATCCATTTTATTAGAAAACAGAATATTGCTGCTGATAGATAATATTAATGCCCATGCTTGAAAAGTATAAAAAATATTCGAAAACAATAGGACAAACACTTATCTAGAGATATGCTCTTCATAAACTCTACTTCTTGATTTCAATGTCCAAAGTTTATTTGCATTATACTTGGGCAACATTGTACATGATAAAGATTACCAAAACACATACCAGGTACATTTAAATGATCAGTAATATTTATTGGTTAAAAAGAGATGTTGAATTTTGCAACGCTCTCAAAATTCATCGAAGAAGTTTTGATACAATACAAATGATATTCCCAGACAAGTGTGGGCATCTATGAATATCAGGTAACTGAGTACATGATATTAATGATAATAATATTAACGAATACAACAATTGTGATCATTTGTTATGAAAGTAGTGTAACCGTTAGAATACTTAATTTTAAATCAGTTCAACAGTCGTCATGAGTAAGATATCATGGTTTTTATTAAGCTTCAATCTCTGGTCCTTTGATTCTGATAAGAATGTATAAGCCTTTGGAGTGCTGAACCCTGTTAGTTAAAACTAAAAACTACCATGTTCTTTAACCAATCAGCATTATTCTTTGTTTGAACTCCTGTTTTCTAAGGTTAGTTAGACGTATTTGTCAACAAGTTCTCCACATTATATAGGCAAACATGATTTAGATGAAACAGTTGATATCATGTGTCAATACTGCATCTTATTTTCTCTAAATAACTCTATCTATGCAATTAGAATATCATTCTACATTTCAGAAATATCTCAGAGGTCTAAAGCTATACCACCAATGATTTGTGAATTGTTAGTATGCAAGCATAGACACATACAAGTTAATTTGCCCGTAAACGAAGGAAGCCTCGAGTGTCCGACTTGAAATAAAACTAAACAATGAATGTATGACTTCGAAAGATCACAAAAAGAGGTATTTTCCTAAGTACAACTACTCAAAAACATTCAGAACTATAATTAGGCTAATGGATGGATTGAAGTAAGAAATGGAGATTATCTCTACAAAACTATCACCAAATACATCAATAGAGCGACACACTAAGTTTTCAATAAAGATACTAATTGTACATAAAACCGATTTTGTTTTACGTAATTCGACATTTCTGATACATCTTAAAGTGATAACTATCACAGATCACTAGTCGATTAAACGGAAATCGCTACTTCAACAATGTGTAATTAAATTCTCAATTATCATTATTCACCAAACTCAAGGATAGATAATTGAAATTTCAAAAAGATCTTGTAGTTGCTTCACATAAATGCACATATACTGAAATCAAAAAACAAACCCTGAGGATATAAATTGTGTCGAGTCATGAAGTGACAGGGACAGTTTAATCCAATAATTGTAAAGGTGATGCATCCAATCTACTTACTTGGATATCTTAAGTTTCAGACAAGATGCAATAACAAATGTGTAGCAACATAGATTGTAAAGCAGTTTTGCAAGGTCCTATGTTGACACCGACTGAATGACTGATTGATTGAACAGATGAATACTGAGAAACACACACAAAGTAATCTCTAGCACTAAGTACTCACTTCATACAGGAAAACCTTTGTGACTCACAGATATTTAATAACACTTTTTCTTGGCCAGTTCATAATTTACACAAAATTTTAAAAATTCAACAACACCCGAGGATATCCCATGGCGGGTGAACTATATACACCATAGAAGAAAACAAATTAGCAGGTGATTTTTACAGCTCACAAACTAAAAAGAAACCTAATAATTGCAACACATCACCACTGACATAGGTGAACGCAAAAACACACAATAAACTCACTGAATTTAAGAGGCAGAGACTGTTTAGAGAGAAGACAAGGAGTGAACTGGTAGTAAAAACTAACCAAACAATAGTGGAAGAATGAGGGCAATAAATAGAAAAAGGGTCACTACAATAAAAGTTGTCACCATTGTACTATAGTTAGAATGACCATAGAATAGAATGTAAGGACGCTGTCAAGAAAAAGTAAGTAGATTGTGTTTATTTTTTTAATTACTTATCATTATTCTCAAAATAAAATACAATAATTATCATTATTACTATATGATTAAGTAGCTTTTGTAAATTCCATTAAGTTAAACATAATCGAACGGCAAGTGCATTTGGCAGTCTTCTTCTCACAATGAGAGTATCACTTTCAAAATGTTTAGGTTTCTCATCCACCATTGCTAAACAACCACTGCCAGTAATAATTCCAATCGAAAAAACCAGAAGATAAGACGTAAATGACAGTAGTTTGTACCGATGAGGTACTTAAGCTTAGGTGTTTAACGCTGATCAAATCTATCACTCAAATTTTCAATAGTTTTAAATTTCAACCAGTTTTCAATATCTTCAATGAATACTTGAGAATATTCATGGACTTGGACTGCCCACCAGTTCACGAAATTCCATTATAACCACTGAATATTCGCTTCCACATAAGTCAATAACTTATACAGAATAAAGAGCCAAGCTGAAAATGCAATGTTTGTTTGTAGTAAAAAATTCTGATACAATATCCCAAACAAAAAAGTATTAATATTGACAACAATATTGATAATACCGAGTACTCACAAAATCATATACCATGAAAGTTCAATAAATTAATAGAAAAAAAGAATTTCATGGATGGAAAATCATTTGTGATTTTGATACGTTTTTCGGGAAAAAAACTGATTTCTCCCGGTAAGTAATCATGTCATCGATTTAATGATCTAAAATCATCTCTGAAGGGTTGATAACCAAATATAGGATAAAGTGAGTCGACAGACAGATACAGATAAAATCAACGTAGAACCTCCCATATATGTGCATCGGATCAAGTTGCCACACTTCACAGTAATATACAACGAACAGGTGGACAGAAAAGCAGTGACAGTAAAGTAGTCAAGGTTCTGTGAGTGAATAAACAAGTTGGAGAAAAATATTAGTGCAAATATCCAAGCTTTAGAAGATATAAAAGTGAATAAATCTGCGCCGTTGTAACCGATTTTCAACAATGTCATCAAGAGTAATCAACTACTGATTCCTATCGACTCGAGAATCCCCACACAATCTGCCGGTGCCAGAGAAAACACGAGTTGATAAATGCCAAACGGGCCTTCTGTATGCCAGCTGAGATTCCATCAGCAACCAGGCCATTTGGGCTGATGCAACCTTCTAAGTAAGTGAAGTGGTCGTCACATTCCACCACTTCAATCCCTAGCATTAGACTGGGAATAGCTGCAGAGCCCTTCTTGAGCATCATCTTACACGCGACAGGTGCGACAAGCACACCGAATATTCTCAGATTTCTGCCCGTGTTCATAAGACCCTCCATTATATCATCATCCTCACCTACAACGACAATAGTGTATCCATACTCAAAGTTAACCAGATGACCTCTGGAGGGTAGGTCAATCCCTGTGAAGTCAGACATACCTAAGGTTAAGTCCAGTAGTAGGTCTATAACGAAGTTCAATAAAAACGGTGACAGGAGGTATATCTGACGAACATCTCTAGTTGTCGGCGATTTACATGATAACTCTCTATAAGCCCTGACACAAATGCATGAGTTTGAGTAGAGAGCTTAGATCAACATCATATTCTTGCTCGGTACTGCACTCATGGTAACACTCTGTCACAAAAACTCAAGGTCGACAAAGTTAAATGCCGCCTTGAAGTCGATTAATATGGCGTGTCAAATACCGTCAGGTAGACCTGTAATCCAGAACCCGGCTAGACTGGGATGGTCAGTTAAGTAGACCAGTTTGATAGGACTACCTCGGGTTTCTCGAAGACCTCAAGGATACAGGGGAGAAAGTAAGGAGGAAGCAATCACACTAAAAAGAAGGTTCAAATAGGAATGAAACTTACAAATCCTCTTCATATCATAATAGTCTTGGTGTTCAACGTATTTATACATATAGAATTTACTACCCGTTATAATTCAGTAGTGTGACTTAGAAAAGCAAATTTGTCAAACTATTTGAGAGAGGAGAAATACCAAAAGAAATAATACTCATTAATAAATACACCAATATATATCTCAAATTGTTAGCGTAAAAACAATCGAAGTCATGGTCAAAAACATATCACATAAACATTATTAAAGTAATAAGTAGAACTTGAGAGAACTTTGAAAGGTAAATAAAAAGCACGCTTAAATAACTTTAAGAACAAACAGAGCATCATGAGAAAACAACTATACGTTAATGGTGTGGAGATAGTGTAGTTATTAAACCATTCTGGTGAACAAAACGTAAAGAACAGGGAAGTAACTGATGAAAAAGGGAATATTCGGAAAAAAATTGCTAAAATTCCTACATATTCAGAGTTATTTGCTAAAACACTTCTACAATAACGGACCACGTGATCATCTGGAAAAAAAAGATGAGGACTTACTAAATGTGAACTGTCCAACCTTTCTAAAGACAAGGGACCACTGAAAGCAGCGACAACTGAGGGGACTTGATCAACTGTCATCGGTTTCGACTTCGAAACCTAGTGGGAGAAATAGATCAACAAAAATATTGACATCGATAAGTATGAAGAGATGACAACAAACAATGTCCCTTAGATATAACAAGAAGAATAATGCCCTTTTTTTGTTCAAAGTTATGTTAACTAGAAAAATTCAACGAATGTTTGGCAACTGTTTGGTTTTATTAGTTCGATTTTATTCAGGTTTTTAAGTTCACTTCCTAGTCTAACCGATGAACCTGGGAAATGCGTAGCACTCATATGCTATGTTTCAATACTGAAATACAAACATTGTTGTATAACAAAATATTTCTTTAACGTGATAGCACTTCAACTATTTTACCCTTAGTAGAAATAAAAAACGTATCTTTCTGGAAGAAACTAGAAAATTTTCAAGTCAACAGGGAGAATATACACAAAGAGAAGGTGAAAAAAGCGGGATATATCAAACAGTAAAAAATATGTCCTTCTTCAGTCCACAATCATATGGTCACTTACTAATGAGCATATTCTAGTCTTCGATAAAATGAAGAGCAAACAAATCGTAATTAGGCTTTTACAAATCCACATTAACGGTCTAGTCAGACAACATGAGCATTCATTGTCAAAAAAATACCCTAACATAGGTATGCAGAAATAATTAGTTTTATAAAAACAAAGCACATTATAGTGTTATTGCTTGTATTACACCGTCGTTGATTGGATCGAATGGATCAGTCTCTGTTGGCATATAGGCTCCTGTGCGCATGCCTCCATATTGCCTGTGCTTCAATTATGTATAGTAATGATGGGCAGTGACTAGCAGTGGGATCCAGGATGCGCATTTCGTCCTCTATGGGACTCGTCAGCTGGATGTACCTGCCTCCGAGTGAGTGACGTTGTTCCCACCGGGACTCGAGAGCGATCGTTTCAAACGCGAATGTGCTGTCCACTACACCACCGAGCACGGTCGCCGCTTCTTGTGTGACGGGTATAGGTTTAGTGTTATTGCTTGCATTGATCAACGGCATTGTAATACAGGTAACATTAAAACTGTACCCGTCGCACAAGAAGTGGCTATCGTGGATCGGTGTAGTGTGTAACGCTCTGGCATTTGAAACATTCGCTCCCGAGTCCGTGTCCCGTTGTGAACAACATCACTCACTGAGAGGCAGGTACATCCAGCTGACGAGTCCCAAATAGAACGAAATGAGCATCCCACTGCTAGCCACTGCCCATCATTACAAAACACATTGTAGATTAAAAAACAGTGAGACAAAATGTAGACGAGGAAAACCTTGATAAATCGATTTGTGCTTTCCTGATTGCATGGGAAAGGTCAAGATAAGACACTACCTTGGTTGTGTTATGACCTATGAGCTGGGTGGTTTCATCACGATTAAACCACTTCTCTTCTCCAAACTTGTTAACATTGGGACGACATATATACAGATGAATAATGTGATGGTGAACGAAAAACAAAAGAATAAAAAGATAGGAGTGGAATAACATTTAAACATGATCTTTCCGAATGTATAGCTCAGGTCCGATCAACCTTGTGACGATAGCCTTAGCTATGTTGAGCAGGCGTTGGCAAGCTACATATGGTATTATTTTTGGAATGCGATTTATGATATTGAAAGCTTTATTAGCATCTGCGTGATGCCGTGTCTACCAGGTGCGCTAGAATGGAACTTTTCATTCCTTTCATTTCGCCCCTTCCGAACCAAGCGGTAAATGTTGTTGTATCTAAAGACACACCTGGCTAGTTGTGCGCCCTATGTAACTTATTACACAGGAACAGCCAAATTGATATATCCAAGATGAAGAGCTAAGACTAGGTAGGGTATCGTTTAGTCTCGAATTGAGGATTGGTTAACTATGGAAAAATACGCAAGCCCGATCTGTATAAAATGTCCTATTGACTGCTGTAGCTAGGCGTAATGGTTGAATGTTACTTAGAGCGTTCCCCTTGAATTGCAAATGCAGAAACAAAGCCTTCTTCTCTATTGTCATGAATTCTAGTTTAGGACAAATGTATTAGATGCTAGCTTTGACGAATTCATGCAGATATCCATTTTCACACAAAACGTCATGGATACAAAGTTATTCTTCGTCCACACACTCCTTGTTGATTTGTTTCTAGCTGAACTGTCTGGAAATGTGCCAATTTAAATTATGTTTCAACAAACAACATTTCAGACAATAAATCAGGACCCTATCAAGCTACAAAGTATTCAAGATTATCTAGTTATACACAATATGAAGAAAATCCAGAACACATAAGATTTTGTTCTTCTGAATCCTTATCACAGCAACCGAAATCAGATACACTGTTATCCAAGAAGCTTTGGCAAATCGTGTACATACTTCGTTAAAATGAGTGCTGAAAAGCACAAAACTCAGACCTAAGAATTCCTGGAAATTATCCCTTAATATTCAACCTCGCCTAGTTAACTAGGTCACTAGTTACTAGACGGTCCGAAGCCCGGATAAAGAGGGAAGGCTGGTCATAGGGTTAAGAACCCTACCCTGGAAAACCAATCCAATCCCTAAAGAAACTTCAAAGCACACAAAAATATAAAACATAAAGTTAAACTTATTCCTCACTCGAAACGGAGAGGCGAAAAGACGCCAGTTGGCGAAAGCCATCGTGAAAGCCAATCGGCCTACATTTCTTCTTGCTCTATGTCTCTCTCTCGATGAAAGCAAAACAAAACATAGAGACATGGAATGTCTGCACACTGTTTGAGGCTGGCCGGCTGGCAAGGCTGCCCACATTCCGAAAGAGATGAGAAACTATAACATGGAAGTGCTAGACTAGGAATCTGCGGAAGCAGATGGAATGGAAGTGCACTCTCCAGACTGTCAACTGGAGGGTCAATAATCTAATCCGATATTGTCACCAAGACAATAACCTCGAGCACACTGAGTTTTCGAGTGGATATCATGATATCCCCAACAGCATCGAAGACTCTCATGCAGTGGGAACCAATCGTCTCCTGCAGGATCAAAATCATGACTGCGACATTCAACACAAAAGTAACGAAAGTCATAATCATACAATGCCAATACAAAGCACCTATAAACAATGCAGATCAAGAAAAAAAGGAGGAACTCTATAGACAACCTCAATCAGTGTTGGACAAAACCCTACTCCAGTTGGCGACATAAAAATTCATTTTCATGGGTGGGGTGACATAAATGCCAAACTGGGAGCAGACAACACAACCAATCATGGGTCGACAAGCACTCAGTGTTATGAAAGAGAATTGAAAACTGTTTGCAGACTTCTGCGCATTCAACGATTTGGCGATTGGAGGCAGTGTGTACAAACACAAAGATATTCACAAAGCGAGAGACATGGATTCGATTTCACCAGACACCAGGAGATACTAAATATCAGAAAGACTTCATCTCAATCTCAAGAAAGTGGAGACACAGCCTACTGGACACAACATCGAGAAGGAGAGCAGATGTAGACAGGTTCACAACACGCACTACATAGTGCAAGGAACATACACACACTCTAAATCAAGTTGAAAGCCTTCACCTCAAAGACGCTGGTGACAGACCACAGTTCAAGTTCAACACCCAGAACAGAAACTGCACTCAAGGACGAAACTACAAAGGATATCTTCACCTCGGTCAGTCAGTCATCAGGGAAAGATAGCAAACATTAGGCAACATCCCAGAGGAAACCTACACCAAAGAACACTGGAACTCTTTGAAAGCAATATGGAAGCAAACCTGCATAACCGTGTTAGGAAGGAAGAAGAAAAAGAGGAAAGACAAGGAATGGGTGCAGTACAGTGCAGTGCAGTACAGTGCAGTGCAGTGCAAGGATGAACAACGAAAAGAGGAGCTGAAGACAACCAATAAAACACTACACTGGACAAGGAAGTGAAGAGGAGTGCACGGGAAAAGGAAATACATTTATGCGACACATTTCCTAGTGAAGCATGACAGGCTGCTGGTAGGAGAGACAGAAATCTGACAACATCATTTCTATCAAATAACCAGGTTACTCACTATCTGGGGAGAAGAGATCAAAGCAGATGAAAACAATGAAAGAAAGTGAAGGGAACCTAGTTAGCAAAGAGGAGAAGCAAAGGAAACGATGATCTGACTACTTCAAAAACTCTTGAATCGACCACCACCACCACCACCACCTGCCACTCGTCCAGAAATACCACCTGATGGTAAATAACAAGCATGCAACCTATTTCAAGAATACTTTGATGACTGGTACTGTCTGGTACTGTCTGATGTCAAATACGGTACATCACTGTGTTGTTCTGTATAACACTGCTTTGCTGACAGTTTCAAATGGAGGTTGAATTCATTGATTGAATAATCCCAAGATATTATTATAGTCGGTCGGGAAAGCGAGACACGCCTTCAGTAACCTGAAATCAGTGTGCAGATCTACTGCACTACACTACACCACACTCAGCACAAAGTGTGAACAAAATCCACATTTTCAACACATATTCAGTTTAGTCAGTGCTCCTATTTGATGGTTCGGAAACTTGACACCTTACGAAAAGCATTTCCAACAAACTACACATATACATCAACAGCCACCACATACGCTCAATCGATACTGAAGACCGGATCAGATGGCCAGAATAATAAGAATAGACAACAAGGAACTCACTCTGGCTGGCTGACAGGCAATGAACCAACCAGGAAGCCATCACCCAACACATATGCCGAAGGAGAAAGTGGAGGTGGATTGGATTGGTCATACACTGAGATGATTGATTGAGGACATCGGGCACCAGGCCAGGTGAGGCCAGGCCCAACCAGGTTTAAAAGTCTCCAGAGGACAGAGTGAAATGGAGACGTGCAACTGAAGCTTTATGTTCCATTAGGAACCCAAGGGAAAAACAATATTAGTGAATTCTTTAATATTCAACATATATCATTCGGTTATCTCCCACCTCGTTGAAAGATATGTGATGATTAAGAGGCTTTTCTTTCAATGCTCAAAAAACCAAACCTGTCTAACAAATCAGATGATAAATCATCAGTAAAAGTTACTTCTCTAAAATGAAAGAACATGTGAGGAACTTCAGAAGATTGTGAATTCACATTATATGCTAATAAATAAATAGAATGGAGGGATGACTAGCAATCGATCAGAACACATACATCAACAGTTAAACTAACTAATCATGTCCACTGTGTCACATGGCTAAATTCATGAGTAACATTTGTGTAAAAATATTCCTTTTGAAGTTGCAGACCCATAAAGAAGTTCATATAGTCTCTGTATTATCCGCCACAGATATTCCAGAGTACAAAGATTTCAAGAAAGTGGGTGGAAGTTCAATACTGTAAACAAAGATTTACACCAATCACCAGAAGCCAAAAAGTCAAAATTATGCCGTAAAATTATATTGTGTAGATGGAGGATGTATTCGAGTGTTTTCATAAAAGCAAATAATAAGTGAACTAAAAAATCACGTATGCCTATTTGCCTCGATTAAACAAACTAGATACAACATAGACACTAATAAATGCACAGTACAAAGTAACTCAATACTACGAAGCTAAAAAATCATAAGGGGTAAATAAACAAACGAAAGATTAAACAGTCAGCTGCGTTAAAAAAAGCTATCATTGGACCTGTGCTACTCCTCACAAATAGATGAAACAATAAAATAAATGACCACCAGTGGTTTTTATTTGCAATAGTATCTGATATTATCCCAAGTGATTCAGTTACATGACCTGTAAAACTCCACAAAGAGAGTTTTTAGGTTCAAAAAGATGTTCCGGAACACAACAACCCTTTATCCCACTTCGTCATTGACTGAAACCTTCATCTTTCAACCTAACCCTACTTCGACTAATACGGTGTTGAGGTGGGAGGTAGCTCGAAATGCGAAGCAGTCAGTACATCTTCATCACGTTATCAACTGGGTCTTTTCCTGTCTAGTACTATATACTTGACCTCAACATTGCTCATTGTACGATTGCGATACGCACGAGTAATGTTACGGAGACAATAATGATCAAAGTCAGGAGACAAGAACATCGACTATGAATTACTAATAAAAGCACGTTAGTGGTCAGAAAACAATAATTCAACTAACCTGATTTAAAACCTCAGCGAAATCGCCTAAAGATCCTAAGACAGGTTGAGAGTAGTTCGCAGCAGATAAAGATGACTGAGTTATTGCCTGAAGTTTCTCCAGTAATAAGGATAAAACTTTACTATCGAATCGGTATGCTAAGTTTTCGGTATCTATAAATTTGCATTGTTCGGGTGTCCAAAACGCACGTGATAGAAAGACACGTGGGAAGGCAAAACTGTATAATATATGAATAACAGAAACTAGAGGTATATTGATCATTGATAAACTAAGATTAATTACTCTTCAAGTATAACATTTTAGTATAACAAGTAACAAAATTGCATGATTATTCTGGAATGCAAATAACGAATAAAGCAGAATCTAAACGACTCCACCATTCAACTTAAACTCTAAACTGGGTGGAGAACATCAATAAGCTCCGAATCAATGTTTCATGCTTATAAATTGACAATAATACAACTACTTGAAGCCTTGTAGAAACGTCATTTTATCTCTGAGTTGAGATGACATCACAATCCCCACCCCCTCTACCCAACTAAAACTAAATTTACTGACTTTGGGAAAATAACCGGTAAAGTTTGGAAAGCAGGAAATTTTAGATGTTATGGTAAGATACTTGGTTACTTTCCCATAATCGATAAGTTTGAATAGCCCCATATCAATCAGGTAGATGTAAACCATTTAATAGTTTATTAGTTTACTGGAGTGCATGTACATCCAGCTGACAAGTTTTAAGTAGGACAAAACGCGTGTCCTAGATTCCAAGGCTATCCACAACCAATTAAATGATATTCAGTAATCTAAATGAACTAACGTAAAGATCTGATCTAAGAATTTTGAAAAATTAGGAACCGAGTGACATGATATATGGGATATCTCAGTGTTTAAAGTGAAATAATTCTAACGCATAATCTGGAAGTTTGATTCAAGTCTCTGCAGGAAGCTAACAAAGATTAAAATATACGAGAGATGTTTAAGGAATAGGTTATGTTCGCTACGATTGTTAAACTAATTTATATCACTGACTGATAACCAACTAAGTGAATGCATCAAGAAGCAGCTCGTCAACATAAGAATGTTTTTAAATGAGTAAATCATTCCACAACCGGAAGTCTACCTTGAAGTCACAGAAAATCTAGAAATATATCCAGTATTCAAATTCGTTATGTCTGGAGATGAACTTTTTTTGTGCTACTTTCCTGCAAAAGGAAGTATGCATACTAATGCATCTGAAACTACACTGATGCCCTTAACTTAAACAGTGTCTCGTGACAGAAAGTCATCAAAATTCATTAGGCACATACAGTGAAATAAATAAACACTTACAATATGGGTAGAATCAGCAAACATCCAGGTAGCGTGGAAAGGATTAGTACAGGTGAAATGCGCACCAAATCTTTGGGTACCTGAAATAAATACAATTGGATAAATTAAACGCGCAGGCTAACTTAGAAAATTTTGCTATCTCAGAATATATAATAATTACTTGTACAATCACTTTAGTCATTTAATTTTCGTTACAATTTTTTAAAAAAAATATCTGGAAAGAAAGAGTCTACAGAGTACGATTAAGCTTCACTATGTAATCATTTATCTGTTGTTGCAAACAAGCAGCTAATATTAAGATGTTAGAAACCAATGACAATCTACAGATTAAAAATGTATAAAAGGAACCGATTTTCTTAATTGGATAATTAAAACGTGATAGTTTGTTCAGTTATTTTACACAGTAACCTTATTCTAAAGTGTTCAGGAAAACGAATAAGGGTCAGTCAGTACATTTTTCGAATGTCAATCCTTCAGAAATTGCAAGTAAATTGGAAGATCCAATTAAAGAAAACAATATTGCTTCATATACAATGGCACTTAGTCCAACTACTGAGTAATTAAAAGTGAGTATGGATTTGAATCTTTCATAAGTATCACTCTAAGCGTGAATTACTTGCGATGAGCATTTCATTGAAGAAATATGTCGATAGTAGAGTTATCCTGATTATAATTTTCTTCTTAGTGTGGCTGTATAGTCATTTAATACAGTGCTATTGACAAACCTTATGTTCAGGTTATTTGAAAATGGATTACAAGCGCTGTGGTACTGATTACTTTAAGAACTCTTATGACAGGTGAAAATTTGTAAATTTCAATTCAAAGAATGGGAAGTATGCTTGACTTGCTGCTCGATACTCAAACGGGTCGTGTAAAGTATCCTGCACAGATGATTATTTGCATTATTCAACACACAACAATGTTGTTGTTAATATACCTTAATATAAGATTTTAAAACAGATCAAATAATTAGGTATAAGGATCCCAATCTCCGAAGATGAGTCTGATAGAGATGTAGAGTTTAGAACCACAGATAACGTTTTCACACTCTATATTTCGTTTACTTTCAGAGCAAATAAGTGTAAATTTCTTCTGTTGCTGTATTACTTTGTTTTCTTACAACACCTTTCACATTGCAATGTGTTCAAAATTAATATACCCTTATTTCGTAGGAGATTATCAAGGTAGAACTAGAAGACACGAAAAACACTTCACTCTTCACATAATGGGTATTTAAACGTTAAAAAGAAGACGTTTAACTCTTTCGAATTACATTAAACTAAATACTTTCCTTTACAAATGAACATATTGAAATCATTTTGTTATACCTGACGAAGAACATAAACTTGGTGCCGGCTTAAAGTTGGTAGTAATTCTACAACTGATTGTGAACTGAGAGCAATATAAGTGCATAATTGACCAAGATAACGAACATCAATCATGGTTGAATGAATACCTACAAAAGGAAGAAAGGTAAAGTGTACATAAAATATATATCAATCAATAATGCTACATTCAACTTTTGAACACCTTATTAGCATTACATGACCAACTTAATCGTAGGAAACAGACAGTAAAAACAATAAATCCCTTTGATTAATTTCCACTATGTAATAAGAAGACGGTGGTTACCTAAGAAATGTGATGTATTTGCGCAACACACTTCGAAGAACCTGATCATACATTTACTTGTCAATGTAGTTTACATGAAGGGTGAAAATAAGGTGGGGTAAGGTAAATAAACAGGGTAATGCAGAATTTGGAAAATATATAAGTATATACATGTGCAATGACACATAAACTTATAGGAGTAATCGAACTAAGAAACTGAGAGCAGTGGGACATATCCCTAAATGGCTAAAAAAATAAACACACTGAAATAATACAATAAATACAGGGGGTAGACAGACATCATTCTGTATAGATAAACACATTGTAGAAACGGGTCACAGGATTGACCCAATGCCAGTCTTTAGACCACTGTCAAGACCATATACTAAGGTTCATTGAAGCCTTAGATATGCGAAAGTTCAAACCTGCTTTGTGTATTCAAAGTCTTGTATGATCTTAAGTTATTCACCTTGCTCTCACCCTACCATTCCTCCTTCATTCGACCCAGTGGCTCAATGGTAACGTGCTGGCCAGAGAACCCGGTCTTGGGTTCCATCCCTAGTAGCGGCATGGATGTGCACTTCTGAGGAGCCCCATACTAGGATGAAAAAGCTATCTAATGCTTCCAGATTCCCAATGTTTCTCCAAATGATGTCAGTCCATGATGAATACCAACCTGAAATCAGTAAATAAATCGTCACAGACCTTCAAACTGAATTAACTTAATGCTCATCGGTGACTCGCTTCGAGATGAGATTCCCGAAGTTCCAGTGAGAATTCATGACCAATGGGTCCAACCAAATAGGACAGTTACTCAATAACAGCATTGGATGGAGGTCGCGCTATATCGTGAACTGACAGAAGTAGGAAATATGGATTACTGGATTCTGACCCAAGGGCTCAATGGTAACGAGTTGGCCACGGAACCTTCATATAAAATGTCTTGATAAATAAATGTGTGACCGGATCGTTCGAAATATATTACGCAAATATATCAAATTTCTCAGATAACCACCGTCTTCTTATTACATCATGCAAATGTAATCGTAGTTCCCACAAACGATGAAACAATATGCAGCGGGAATATAACCTAAACTTAGCCCCTACTAAATGACTTTGTAGTAGAATAATGCAATCCAAAGGAGTGTCATAATATTCTGGAACAAAGTGTATTTAAAATAAATATTCCACAAATTACATCCTAAGCGCTGACAAAATTTTATGCGTCAGTATCTGAAGCTTTATATCTAAGAATGAATATATATTCACATAAAGATGTGCCAAAATGCTTTGTTGAAAAAACCTGTATTCTACAGGCATCCAAAACATTGTAGTTTGTTGATGTTTGTAGAAGTCAACCGACAGAACATATTTTCATGATAACTCAGTACCGGCATGAGATATGGCATTATTGTGTAACGACGTAATTTGCCGCATCTCACATCGGTACATCATACTTTGATGAAAAACAGTAAAGAGTCAAATGAAATAGTGGAAAATATTTGCAGCTCAAATCTTATGGAACTCATCAACCTTTGTATGACAACATACTTCCAATTCAACAGCAAGATACACAAACAGATGGAAGGAACTCCAATGGGATCACCGATATCCGGATCAGTTGCAGAAGCAGTGATGCAGAGACTGGAAGCTATCATTCTACCTGTGATCAAACCCAAAAAACTGGGATTCCCTATGTGGACGACACTTTTGTCATCATAAAAAAAGATGATATAGAAAACACTAACAGTTTGATCAACAACGTTTCCAATGACACCAAATCCACATTGGAGAAGGAGTCAAACAACCAACTATCATTCCTGGATGTTTCAATCAGTAGAACAAATACTGGAAAACTGGAAACCCAAGTGTACAGGAAGCCAATGCATACTGATAAAATCCCCAACTACAGAAGCAACAACCCAACAACGCACAAAATTACTTGCATGCAGACTATTCAAAAGAGCGAGAACACACTGCTGTACAATAACTTCACGGAGAAACGAAGAAAATTACTTGATGTCCACCCTAAAGAAGAACAACTACCCAAGAAACTTTATCAGAAGATGCCTATCCCGTGCATCATCAACTACAAAGTCATCGATAGAAATCAATAAACACATCATCCAACCGTACATAAAGAATATATCAGAAATCATGACAAGATTACTGAGAACACTTGAAAGTGGTGTGGCTCATAATCCAACAAATTCCCTCCAAACACTATTGTGCAGACCAAAGGATGCAACAACCAAAGAAGACAAACTGAATATTATTTATAAAAGCAACTGCAATAACTGTAGTCAACACTACATTCGACAAAGTGGTCGCCCTCTTCGCCTTCGTCTACATGAACACCAATTGGCTACTAAACATCACGACATTTCACCACTCATTTCAATGCACATGGACAACAACTATGGACATGATTCGAATTTTGATAATGCAGAAATCTTTGACAAAGAGAGGAAATACAGAGAATATCAGAGAATTCCTAGAAGCTTGTCATTCAGGTCAGTCAGCAATCAACAGATGTATGGACATAGACCCAACCAATCAACCAATGAGAATGATAAACGACACTAAGGTCAGGGATCAAGCAGAGGAACAGCCAACAGGAAAATCTATACAGTGAATGACACAACAATCAAAGGAAACAACCAGTCAGGGACCAATTCGTAAAGGCAAGCTAGTAAATCACTCACAGAGAGATATTGACAGTTCACTTCATACTGAAGTTAGTGCTGATGATGTCATCTAGAAAGACGATGAAAGTACACGATTAAACAACCCAGCTTAGAGAAGACAACACAACCAGAGTTAAATGATATAAAGCTAACCTTTTTTGAATAATGTATAAGCACGAAATGATGGAGCATGTTTATCTGCCCATTTCTTTTCCAATAGTGAGACTAAGTTTGTGTACGCCTTCACCATAGTTTGAATAATATACTTTTTAGACATTTTTATGATAGTTATTAGTCAATATCCTCCCATTTATAAAACCAGTCGGTTTTTCAATTAAAGAACACTGACAAATGAAGCAGTTTGTAAAAATAGATCTAAAAAATAAGTGGAAATAAAAAACAAATAATAGTGAACACTCAAGGAAAACAATCAGTCTCTGACGTGTAACTTTAGAGCTAGTGTTAAAGAATACCATTCAAACTAATTAATGATCAATGCATGGTGAAAGTAAATGTTAAAAACAGTACATTCTATAGTGAGTATCTTCCAAGTAAAGGTTAAACTTCTGAAGTTATATGGTATTTTATGAGAACAACACGGTAGAGAAATCCCAAATCACATACCACAAGTTCCATATTAGTTTTGTTACACAGCATACAGTGATACAGTATTATCTACTTGATGATGTTTAGAGCTAGAAACATTGGCAAAGATACTAAAAATCGACTGTGCAAAGCATTGAGGAAGACTTTTTCCCTCTACCTTTGGACTGTTTTCTCCAGTCAACGACTCATTTGACAGGATAAACTACCGCTTTGGGCCACCTACATGAGTGTTTACCAATTCACCTACTTTTGTGGAGCTGGTTACATAGGCTATACAAAGCGTATTCTATCCAAACGCATCTCCGAACACTTACTTGCATGGGTGGTTAAAAGAGTGTAAAGTCGTCAACAGCTCGATTCTTGAGCATTTGGTTATATCTGGTCACTGTGCTCCACATTTCGAAGCGAGTGCTTATTCGACACCTCAATACAGCAGAAGCTCTGGCAATTCAGCACTACAAGCCTGCTCTTTGTGTCTAAAAAAGACACATTCAATCTCTAATTTTGCCTTGGTCGTAATCCCCTTAAGATAGTTTATTAAGCTTTGTTTGTATATTATAATCCTGTAAGCAATTCTTGATGACCTTCTAGTCATTATCACATTGTGACCTTATTCACTCTTTTTGATAACCTTGTGTTGATACATTTCCCATTGATGGATATATATTTTTTGATGTAGAGCTTTCGACAACGGGTTCGCCGAAAAGAAAGTTCTCTTCGCTGAATCTTCTTTTGCTATTATCTGGTGAGACTAATATGCAATTATATTTTATCACAGTGCCCAAGTTTTATATTTATGCACATACAATAAACCCCAGGTTCCTATTACCTAATGAGGACTACAACCACATACATATTATACAGAGCGACTACCAAGTATTTCATCGACTATTGCCACACCTGTCCAAACTTAAGTGGTTTTTGTTTTGACTTCTGTTACAACCAGCACTGTGTATCAAAATAAACAGTATATCCACGCATGTCACTCATCCTCAGCTATCTGATAAGGTATAGGGTTATAAATGTAACAGTTGGCCTACCTCTCTTACCTAAAAGTTTTGAAAACAAACTTGGATACAGTAATTATTGTGATCACTATGTGTATAGCATGCAGACTACTCAAACAACAAGTGTTTGTGTGTATCCATTATACACCGTATCTAACCACAAAGACATTAAGCAACTACAATTGAGATCTATCCGAATAGAAAATTAAAAATCTTATCTATAATCTGGCCTTTCAATCTGATAACTATATTCCCAACATGCTGATTATTTTCCCATATTCTAAAACGTAATCAGACTAGATACAACATACAGTTCACTCAGTTTTAAACGTTAAACTGACTCAAACTGGAATGATGAAATGATCATAGTTCAAGTTAGTATCTGTTGTGGAACGACATCAGTTGGAGAACCATTGAAAGTGAGAGGACTAGACAGTTGTTTCATCCTATTCTAGGAGTGCTAAGCAGTGCGCACTCATAACCTTACCAGGGATCAAACCCAAGAACTCCAGGTTCCACAGCGAGCATATTACCGTCGAGCTAATTGTCCACATTTTTTAATATTGTTTACTTTAAATAAATGAGATGGCACTCTCAATGTGAAAATCCAGTGTGAATGTTAAAGTCATACAACCGACATCATTGTTGATCAACGGGGGACCTTGAACACGTTCTAAGCTAAGCTCTAACAGTGTTTTTCTGAACGACTAGAAATCCTTAAAAGTCACTATCGATAGATATTTTAGTTTGAATGTCCAGTGTAGATGCTTTATAGTACTAGGACGACAATACACCTGTAAGCTCTGGTGATATCGTGGCATTTACACTAAAACAAACTGGATAAACGTATTCCTTCCAGCTATAAGTGAGTGTGAGTGGTGAAAAAGCATTGTTTTTATTTACTTCTATTATGTTCTTTTTCCAAATATATGCTTTTTAATTTGACTTTTTTTAAGTGATTCTACGTGCACAAAAATGTACTCAAATGAAGATACTCTGCAGAAACATTCATTAATTTTCCCGCAAAACTTCCAGTTTTCAATCACAGCATATTCAAAATCTATTATAATACAATTCCAATTTAGTATTTTAATGAAAAAACTGTACTGGAAGAACAAATAAAACAAAATTGACCTCAAGACCTTCATATTTCACGGCGAACACGTTAACTACTCAACCACTGAGTCGGGATTCAATGATTCACAGTTTAAATTTCAAGGTAGCAAATCCCCATTAACCTCAGATCACATTACTGTATAGTGTCCAACTAGCAATATGCTGGATATCCCGAAGTTCTAATGAGTTGTGATGTGTGTGGTCAACCAGCTTGAAGTGAAGCGGATCTCAGTTGAAGACCTTGGTTGATAGTCGCACTATATCACGAACTGACAGAAGTAAGAAACTGTGGACCATCGAATTCTAACTCAGGGGCCGAATAGTTAACATGTTCGCCGTGAAACTTGAAGGTCTTGAGTTCGACCCCTAGCCAGGTCGTGTGTGCCTACTACTACTACTGAAAACTGTCAAACTAAACCGATAATCAGCCACAGTTACATGCAACATAATGAAATGATCAATAACACAGAGCTTTGAAAATCATTGGTAGTTATCTAACCCCTTGTTTCTAAATGAGAAAATTTAACAACAAGAGATAGCTGTAATTTATACTGACAATAAAATGTCACAAAATACTTCCACAACCTACTCCACTTTACAAGTGAAAATAAACATTTCATATCTGGATAAGCACCGATTGTTAATATCTCCAACCTGATAGTCCAAAACAAAAACTCGGAATACGTTTTAACTGCGTATCTCTCATTTTGATAAACACCGAAATCTACTATATACGTGATAAGAGTAATAATCTAGATGACTGATTTTCATGTAAATGAAGTGAAACGCATGCATGATTTTCTGAATAAAAATAGTACTGGCTCCCAGTAAAGGTTAGTTTAAGATGAATTAATCTCCCACAGTAGGATATACTGATATATGTAACTCTATTGAAAGTTGGACATCAGTAAAGTCAGACTAAAATGGGTTTAAGTTTGTAAAAATATACTTCTAAAACAATGCTGAAACGTATTCTATATCAATGTATGGTTTAAAATTAGGAAAAAATCCATAGTCTACGTAATATATAAGTCCTACTAACATAAACGAGCAACTGGAAAATGACTACCGAATATTACTATCTACTTTCCATGATTGGTTCGTGAAATTATTTAATGTTGATGCAAGTCATATAGTTCAACCGGTTGTGTTCCTCTGGATGTTACGAATAAACGACTCGAGGTTGAAGGTAAGAGAAATTTGAAATCGAAGAGATATATCTACTATTTTCTACATTTATCTGTTACCCTTTGGATCCATTTTCTTTTTGTTCGATTTACTAATTCTCTAATTCACCTTACATTCTCTGTACGTGTTACCATGAGGCTTCAACATTTGAGTGGACTCACTTCTATTTAAGGTCCTACTCTTTTGTATCTATCACTCTCAACAATAATATATTATGCAGAATTACAAATCCGAATAGCACCACAATCTCATAGAAGGCTACATAGCATACAAAAAAAATGACACTGGTGGATAACAGTTTAATATAAACAACATCCTCCTAATCTTCATAAAATTATGTCTAGATGATATTTACTACACTGAATTTTATCAGATAAACCTACAATTTAGCGGTTAAGTATGCGGATCTCAACATTAGCTAGTTAATCAAACTGAAAAATCATGACAATTTGTACTTCATACCACTGAGTTGGTATATATGTACAGTTTCGTGCATCTAGCTTTTGTCTAACAATATTCATTTGCCGAGATCAAAGAATGTACTGCGAGGCATCGATGAACGGTCTAGTATTTCGATAAATAAGTTCTTAAATAAATTTAATTTTACCAAACTAAAATAAAAACATAATACATCATTTCAATCACATAAAAATAACGACACATGATGAAGTAAATTTATTTAACTGAGGCAATGATATAAAATCAGACAGCTTGAATACTTGAAAGTAAAAATCTGTACAGAAAAATTTCATCTGAATTATGGTATGATAGTTTACATTGATTTTTCTATGATTAACCTTTTACGTTGTTTAGCAGCTCGTTTCTGATGGGATTTACATTTTAAATGAGCTTGCCAAGCATCTATTTGTGTAAATACTTTACCGGAACATATCGAACAAATGAAAGGTGGCTGAGTCCCATCGGGAGCGAAGAGCAACTTGGGTTGTAACAATGGTTCCGCCGATGGACAGCAGTCTTCAGGGCAAATATTAAGTAAACTTTTCAAATGATCTATGTTTTGCAAACTTTCCAAATGAAAACCGTTTGTTTTCATTAGTTCACTATATACCAGTCGAACGGTTGGTGCAACAACGGAATTGTTCCAAATTTCTAAGGATTCAGATTGTAGAAAGTCGGTTACATCTATACGGTACACAGGAATACTGCCTTCCATAGGACGTCGTAGAAACCGATTTCTTATCCAAGAAACCTGAAGGAAAAAGTCAGTAGAAGAAAGCTGGCTGTAATTTATGAAGAAAGCAACTTACAGAACAAAAAAGATAATGAAAGCATACAACTTAAAAGGAAAAAAACTGTAAACTGGTCCAACTTCTCACACATCGCTGAGTAAATTGAAAAAGGAACAATATATTTATGTCAAGTAAATGAAGCATATGAATGAATAAATAAAAATGAGTGCATAAGACGATTAAATCTATAAAAGAGACATTTAGAATCAGTTGCTAGATAACAAAGAATATCGTTTCTTTTGTTGCATGGTCCTGGTCAAATACAACTGACTGGATTTATAATTTAACTATCGAGTGAATCAACATGACACCGCCCATATAAAATCCACATTTGTTTACAGTATTTCAAATGATTCAAACCACAAGTCAGTGAGTGATATGAAAGATCAAAGCAGTATTTTGGTATGTAGCGTCATCCGGCATTAGAAATATTAACACATTAAAAGTAAGCGTCAACCGATCAGTGATTTATCTCTAAAAGAGTAAGACAATGTGAAAAAAAGCCGGGTTAAATGAATTCGTAAGCTATAGTTGTACGAGTCAGCTGGATATTCTACATACTTGATTACATATACCACTAGGTAATACACAAGGACACAGGTAACGTAATCTGGGACATCGATTCAGGTGTAACAATAAATGAATAAACAATTTCATGAGTCAAGTGGAAATGCAAAAGGTAGCAGTGGAAGTTCACATTGAATAAGTTGAAGGTAGATTACACAATCATGAATTTGGATAGTTGTGCAGTCTAAAGAATCATTTGGATTACAGGTGATAATCACATTAACGTTGACACTGGGGTGAGAAGTGAATCGGTTCAGGGTAGATTACATAATTTAGAACAGGATAGTTAGTAATGGCTTGAAACGACATCAAAAGAAAAACAGGTGTGTATTCAGATAAACAGCAGTGATAACAATGTTAATGGTAATAGGAATAAAGTTAATTAAGCGAAACAGATCAGCAACGAATAAGCAACAGTATAATATAGAGGTAACAATTGAAGTCATCGAATCCTGCTTTTTTTCGCATTCGTTGCATGTTTTAAATATGTATCAGAAAACAATTGTTTTCAATTTTTAGGGAAAATACTATCAGTGCACTACATGATCTAGTGACATTGAGGTGTAGGATATCTATACATCACATATACAGAAAATTATTAAAGAGATGTCTGCAGTCGAGAATCGTTTCACAAACGTGCTTTAAATCTTTGAGGAAAGACAGTTTAAGGTCTACAAGACCTAATCTGTATAGCCTGACTGAGTCACATATAAAATCATCAATTTATGTTTGATGATCAGCAAACTGTTAAATGTTCAAAGTGATTTTTCATTCTTAAAATCATTGTGTATATCATTAAAAATGGTAAAAAAAAACAGAATTTTTAAAAAGTCATTATTTCCTAATACTCCAAACGAAATATTCCCAAGCAATCCTTCAGATTATTTTCACAATTTCTCTGGTGTCTCGACTAAAATCCAATCTGAAATATTATCCTTGGGAATTAAATTTTGTATACTTCCAAACAATAAACGATAAATCGAAAGTGAAGCTCAATTTGAAAACCTGTTTGACCAACTTGTGAGTCTTAGTGTTACTTCTTGTGGCAATGAAAGTTGGCTAAAATCCAAGATGGTTGACATTGTATATCACTTTTAAACAACACCTTCTAGTTAAACAAGGAATATTTCTCAATAGCATTAGATGTCTCTACGCAAACTTTGAGGGAAAAAAGATAAAGGTGAATGTGAATGTTTTACTTTAACGAACGAAGAAGATTATGTTAAAAAGATGCACAAAATACTTTCCGACAACTTGAAATTGAATAATAATGTCAAAGAGCAAACTTCGTGCATTGAAACGCAGATGATAAAACAACTAAAATCGCTTCATCAGTCTACGTACATGGACGAAAGTACACTTAAAAGCATTAAACCAATCGGATCACAGACCCCAAAGTTATACGGGGGTATTAAAATACACAAACCAGGAGTGCCTTTAAGACTTACATTGTCAATAGCGAATTCACCCTATCATAAAGTCGCTCAACAGTTATGTGGAATTCTCGAACCAATGAGCAGACATCTGGGAAAACACACCGTTTCTGACTCATTTCAAGTAGTTAGAAACACCACCGATTTAAATAACAGTAGTAAGCATCTTGTCTCGTTTTATATTAGATCTCCGTTCATAAATGTACCAGTTGATGAAACCATAGACTTTTTTGTCGAGATACTGATAATATCCCTATCCCAAGAAACGAGTTGAAGAAGCTTTTAAATTTATGTACCAAGAAAGTTCAGCTCAACGGACAGTTATTCCATCAAACTGATGGGGACCCCTTTTTCTGGTTTATTTCTATTCATTTTGGGAACTGGTAGCTTGAAGTGCTTCATAAATCAAACGGAGCTGTGCCAGCGGTACATGAATGATATCATTATCGTATGTAAATGCAAAATAGGTGCAAAAGCACTACTACAGAGCTTGAATTCATGTCATCCAAATCTGACTTTCGTGACTGAGCATGAAGAAAATGACATGATCAGATTCTTACTTGTCTCATTAGTAAAAAGAATGAGAGTTTATCGAATGGTCCATTTATAGAAAACCTTCATAGACGAAATAGTACCTTCATTTTAATTCAATACAAAATGAACGCAGTCAAAAAGCTGTTTAATAGAGTCAAGAAAATGTTTTAACAGCACAGTAGACTACAAAATAAAAACCTTGTAAAACATGCTATTACAGAATGGATACCCAGAAAACTTTATCAACAGACACACAAAATAGGTAGGAAGCAAAAGCAATAGTGCAGAAGAAGCTAGTTTATATTACCTCACCATTTAAAGGTGACGACTTGCTAGAGGTAGTTAGGCTGAGACTGGAAAAGTCCATCAGAAGGACCCATTATGCTGCCAAGCTCATTCTCCGCAGCACCACCAAACTAGTATTGCAACAATCAGAGGAAGGATAAAGCTCCGACCCTCAGCTCATAAACGCATATAGCAATTCGGATGTATCTGCGGAAGCAAATACATAAGTCGTCAGAAGAGCGTGTCTACCCGAATGATTGAGCACTCACCTGGCTGAAGTGTGCAGAAAAGAAGACACTGAGAAGTTCGGTAACGAAACACCTAGTGAACTATGGGCACTATATTGATACCTGTAAGTCCTTTGAGATTATCAGTGGATAGAAGAATACGAAGTTGCTTCCAATTGCAGAAGCTTAGGTAATTCGAACTGCCAGACCGAACCCCTGCGTTCATAGGGAAATGGTAGTTAGCTTGAATCTATCATGTTAGTAATCCCAATTTTATCTAATCATATCCACTCACCTTTCTTTTTACGCTTCGTCTTCAATTATTACCCTATTTTATACTTTCGGTTGTCTGTTCCTGATCTGTTTCGCCTAATCAACCTTATTTCTATTACTATTACAATTGTTATCATTATTATCTCAAAACACACCTAGTATTCTTTTGATGTCGTTTTAAGCTATTACTAACCACGCGGTTCATAACTGATTGTGTAATCTAGCTTCTGCTTATTCGATGTGAACATCCACTGTAGTACTACTTGACCTACGAAACTTCATTTCTAAAGTGTTACACCTAAATCGATGTCTCATATTACGTTATTTGTGCATATATATGTGTATTCTTTTGCATTACATAGTGGTACACGTAATCAAGTATGTAGAATATCCAGCTGACTCGTACTGCTGGAACTTATAAATTCATTAAGCCCTGCTTCTTTTACATTCATCGTTTGTTTTAAGCTTGAGATGTAACAAAAACACTATTTCCTAGAACTTTTTCGAAGTACGGAAATCGAAAAGAATCTACTCACTTGGCGACGAGCGTACTGCCGAGTAGATAATTTAACATTCTTCACTGCTTCAGTTAACAAAGGTATTGCTTCTGGACTATCACGCTCACTTGGCAGTAAAGCTAAGTAGTCTGAAAATTCCTTGAATCCAATACTCCGAAGTAAGCCACGACGTACCATGGGATCTGAAATAGCCTCCAACTCTTCGGAAAATAAACTCCTCAATTTTTCCACTCGATTTTTTTTGACATCATCTGATTTCATTTTAAAAGGAGACCAGAAAACCATAGATAAACTGATATTCTTACGAAAATAAGATGCTAAATTCTATACGATGCTTAATTAACCGTCAAAAAACGGCTGTAACGAACTAACGAAAGTGATAGGTACTTCTGCCTTCTCGACAGATGAAGACCTATCAACTATTCAGAGACCAAACTGATTCATGAATATATTTAGACAGAAGTGGACTCAAACAGGCAAATCGTGAAACCAAGTGCGACAACGCCTCAGTTCACGTGAACACATTTCACAACTGCCTAAGGAAACTTAACAAGAGTAAGGAGGTAGTTAAACAAACAGAAATTAAGAGAGAATGAATAAATGAAAATTATCCAGATAAAAATGATTTAAACTGCTCTACTGCCTTCCATTTTTAATGATATCACTAAAAAACTTCTACTGCAGTTTTTTGTCTCGAGGACAATAACCAGCTGAATGAAACTTTAGTATCCAGTTCAAACTTACAGTAATTGCCCTATCGAACCTGTACCACTTTTTTTATCTCTTTCTGTGTCAAATTCAACAGTCAAAAACTAAAGTCCCTCCGAAACTTCTTATAACATGTAATAAACAATTTTTCCCACAAAAATAACATCAGGAGTTACTAGTAATAAGAATCAAGCACAATCAACTGAAAGATCAAGACCATGTCATGAGAACCTAAATCACTTTCAACTTGAAACCCGTAATACACTAGTTATTAAAGCACCAAATTAATAACTTGGAGATCAACAGATAAGGTGTGCCTTACTGCCTAATGACCGAATGTGCACAAAGTCTCATTTAGATTCTTTCAATTTCTTTTCAATGTACTAAATACAGCTATCTTACATAAACGAGAATTAAGTGATCCTCCTAAACAGAAGTTTACTTTGTTGGATACTATAAATATAAGTACGAGTTGATGATGGATTTAATTTGGTAAGAAATCCAGTCACAATCCAGGAAAAAATTAAAATATAAAAATATAAGTTGATTTATTAGGTATGAAATAGTATTATTTACTGAATTACGTTCCCTATATAGTTTATTGTCCAATTATATCAAGATAACTTAGCAATTTTGAGACATGTTTTACTGAGTTCAAAACCTTTCTTACTTTACAAAATAAGTAGTAGAATTTTCTACTCACCTGGAAAAGGTGCTGAGTCGAATCCGATGTTGATTCGATCAACAGAGATCCGGTTAGCAATCTCACGCTCCATCCTACTAACTTAACTAGTTAGATCAAAACGTAATCCAGTAAGTAATACTGTTTCACTATTTGATACATCTAATAAATCAAATGAAATAGAAAAACTTTCTACCACAGCGTTCACGTTTTATTCTTATACTCTCAGTGAAGTAAATACGCTGATTATTGCAGCCAGAAATTATCACTTTGTAGATTCGTGCATTATTTAAAAGAGAGAGACCAGAAATATGTCAGAATAAACTTTCGTCTTACCACAACCGTTAGTGGTCTCAATCTCATTACACTTAGATGCTGAAAATGCATTGACAGGCTTCATTTCCATAAGGAAATCGTCCAATTCACTGATGAGTCCGGAGGCTAACATCATGTCGACTCGCTTATTCAGGTGGGTATTTAGAACATCACGAGAACAGTCTAACCATAATATGAGAGATTGTCCAGGATATCGCGGTTTAACAGACCGATTCAGCAGGTGCTTCTCTGAATCCACGTCCTCATTATTTTTCACAGATTCAACTTGTTGTTCCGTTTGGTAGATATCTGACAGGACATCGAGAAGAGCCTTCCTAACTTTACGAACATTATTCGGATGTAACTGTGCAGCTAGACTGGGTTTTAAAGCACTCAAAAGATCATAAGACTCCTTTGCATTGCTAAACGAAACTTCGCTAAAACAGTAGGAAGAAAAAGAAAGCGAAAACAGTTTATTCAATGAATCGAACAGTTTTAAATGAAAAGCCTCAGTGTTGAATACCGTTAAGAAGCATCAATAATGAAGACCCTATGTTTCATTTGAAAGCAGAATGGTTATCATTTAACAACTCTAACATACAAATCCGGTTCAGTTATTTTAACTGAGAAACTGGAGCAAGTGGGCAGTGATTCATTGTAAAATGCATCTCAATATTGAATGGAAAGAAAGAAATGAAGTTCCAAAAACGTAGATAAATAACACATCTGAACCACTTAGAAGTATCTTATGACTCAAGCTACTTATCAACTGCTACCGAGTGTTATTTAGATCTTGAAAACATTTTGATGGTGTACACGGACATACACACTTATTACTGTTACTTTTTAATCAGCTTTTTGATTTTCAAGTGGAAAAACTCTACAAGCCATTGTGGAATTTAACTAGTTGTACAGATGTCACTCTATAGTCACTAGCAAACCACAGTCAAGTCATAAAATAAATAAGAGGTAGATAATGCGACACAACTAGACTAAAACCTAAAACCCAGAAGTTGTACTTCCCACCACTTATCAGTAATGTGCATTTGAGACGTCAGACGAACTCACATTTTCTCTGTGCTTAAAATCCAACCAGTTCAGTGTTGAAGTTGAGGATGTTTATAATGGAGTATTTGTGCTACAAAAAAATTAGAATGATGCCTGGTGCTTCTAACTCACAATATACAGAATACAGCATAATGAGATACAGAAACACAGCCTTCTGGTTACATCGATTCATGCTCTCTGCTTAGAAAGTGCAGCTGTGACTTAAGGAGATAACTATCAACCACCGGGTTATGGGTTTGAGCCGCTGTCCACCTACCAAGGTTTGGGCAGTCTGGTAGTATCACTAACCCTCACACAATAGGTGTGACTCTGCACGGATGTGCACAAGATGGTTAAGTGTATTTCGTTCTCTGGTCAGAAATAAAAAATAAGAGTAAAAATTTGCATATCTGTTCGTTTTTATTTAGTCAATTTAAACAAATACTTATTTATCATCTGTAGTAATGGCAAAAATCGTGACAAAATACAACAGAGAGAACGTACAATAACAGAGTGCATTGCGAGGTCTCTCAATGTAATTAAAAAATAAGTACATTAAGAAATACTAACGATTTTCATGAATTAAAAATTATTGCAAAACGTCGAGTTAGCGGGTTTTCGGATACAGCAGTAAGTCAGTTAAATAACAATTCATCAATGGTATGGATATAAAACAACTAGATTTATATGAAGACCAAATTCACTATAGATTACAGTACCTATTAAGTTTCTCTGCTGTATGAGAAGTAGTACGTTTCGATGACAAAAAGTCTTGCCACAGAACTGCCTCTAAGTAATAATGCGTCCCACCGGCAAGGATAGCCAACTTTTTCTTGACACTTCTTACATCCTCAATTAACGGTAAGCAAATGTCTCGATAAGAGTGCACATCATATTTATGCGCATCTTCAGGAGGAAAGATGCCTATAAGATGATGGGGAATGCCCAAACACTCAGCAGGTGATACCTGGAATAAAAATCAGATAAGTACGTTAAGCAGTTAGATTTTCTTTGAAATGACATACGGACAAAATCAACAAATAACCTCGTACTCAAGTGAATCGGTTCAAGATGCCATACAGCAGCATTCAAAGAACATACATTTACGCCATTGTGATCGATTTTTAACCATGTCACTAAGCTCCTACCACCGATTCCCATTAACTCAAAGACAGTCAGAGACTTCATTGACTGCTCTCATGTGTTAGTTTGGCCACCCTTAACCATCCTCTACCTAAATCCTACTCCGGCTAAAAATTGTACGCTAACATGATTTTCTGCTGGTAACAAACTTAATGTGGCACAAATTCCCCTTCAGGAACTTGAGGAGTAAGAATAGCAAATTGAACAGAATAACATGACAGCTTGATTTCTATCCAACTGCTTACTAATAACTTTTTTAACATGAAATTATGAAAGGAACAAAACACATGATTTCACCAGCAAAAGAATGCTCTACTCAATAGCTTAAGCATCTGCTGATTCTTAAAATGGTTTTTCCTCTCTGTATTCGTTTTTTTAGCTGCTTATCATATATTAAATTATGCTTATATACGTCGAACTTATCAACAGGATAACTTTTTGCTGATGAGGTTGAGTTAGCTAAATTACAGTTGTGACTTTATACTCAAGTTCCCTAAGTCGTACACAGCTGACGAAACAAACACGATATCAAGTGATTCGAAACCTGCTACTCTTGCTCATCGGAAACTTTTGTTGTCGTAGAGTAATATCAGAGATAAAATAATCCCACTGAAATGCTGAAAACTGATTGAACATGAGCAAATTCAAAGAAATATAAAACGCATAACAGTCACTGTAAAAACCTGAATGAATAATTGATAAATGTCCGATTCTCAAAAAATCGTACTTTAAAAATCATTACATCTATATTTAACAAATGTTGATATATAACACAAACAAATCGCTAACCCACTCTAGAAATTACTGATGACGAATGTTACTTACTACTATATTCGCTCTTTATTTCTACAGACTAGTCTGTTTGTGAAGTGATCATAAGGGTTAAAGGAATTTATCGTCCAACTGAGATCATGTTTAAGACAGTACACCACCGCTATTGAAAAGATTACCAAGGGATAAATATGCGATTACAAACCACTCTTTCTTAGCAAATGAATACTCAATTAGCTGAATAATTTTAGGTAGCTTGTATGTACATATAGCTACATGTGAAGATAGACTAACCTGTAGATGTTTCAGAAGGTTAACAAAAAACCATTCATGTGGATAAAATATTGAAATAAAGGATATAAATTAGCCAAGCTACGAATTCCATAATACAAGTCAACAGAACAGCCTTGTACACATGGACTAGTTTTGACGAATCGTTATGAATACAATAGTTAGTTAACATTTCCAAAATAATAACTGTATCAGTTACTCTTCACAAGCAACCAACTACTTTTAATTTGTTGCTTGTATTACCCGTAGTTGAGTGAACTGAATTGATTAGTCTCTATTGGTATATGGGTTCCTACGCAGATCCATTGATATTGCACGTACTTTAAATTTTGATATTGATCAATAGTGACTAGTAGCAGAGTCCAGAAAGCCCATTTAATCTTATTCGGGACTCGTCAGTTGTGTGTCTGCACATTAGTGAGCGATATTGATCCTACTAAGACCCGAACAGTTTTTTTACTTTTTAATAATTATAGATGACGTAAAATCATATGGCAAACTGTTCAATCAATGCCCCAGTGATCATATGAAACGAAACTGAATATCTTTCACTTGTGAATAATCAGTTCGAATAAAGACCAGACACCAATCATGTGATTACCACCTATAACATGCTTCACTACTTGATAGGGATCGAAGTTTACTGATTAGATAGTAAAGCATGATGATTGGGATAAACGAAACTACACTTAAGGTGGGCCGCTGTTGAAAGCTCACTAGTAAAGCGTAGTTTCGGCATAAAGTGAATCCCCACCCAAAACAAAAGCGTTTAACACCGAATCCTGTTTGTAATAATTGCAACGTCTGATCGATGCCAGTGTGACTAAACATCAAACAAGGATTAAGTGTTTCCCAGTTACTCAGCCTGAGAGTTATATTTTTACTTTTCATGATATATGTGTTCAATATTGTACAAAACAATCATCAGTCCGCTTTAAAATACATCACAATCGAAAAATTGAACTGGCAAGCCTACTTTATTTGTTGCGATATTTAAGCCACCATACAACTGCAATGCATCAAAATTGATGACTTCACCATTAAAAACACTGGCAAGACTTATTGCCAATTTCGATTTTCCAGTGCCCGTAGCCCCACAAACAGCTATCACAGGAAGACTGGCAGAAGAACTAGTCAAACAAGACTGCTGAAACATACAAAAGAATAATGACCTGGGAATTAGAAGTATTATCTTTAACAGGGCTTACCATGAACCACTAGCTGAAGCTAATCGACGAAGCATGCAAAGTAGTAGATATCTGAATGCTAATCAAAGTTGTTAAGCGACTACATCCGAGTATCGATATCACGCCTGCATTTAGAGGTAGAAAACTAATCTGTTTAACACACAAGAATAATTCTGTTCACAATAGCGAAAAATTAACGTGGGCATGACATCTAGGTAGCGTGGCTGAAACCAAGCAATAAAACAAAACATTGTCACAACTAGCACTAAATTCAATAGCTTTCCCGGAAGACACAAGTTTGCTTTGCATATGAGAAATGTCAGACTAGGCAGATGTGGCTAACAAGATTTTACAAGCCGATAGCAGAAGATACCAGGTGAATCTGGTAGGATTATAGCCCAGTGGCTCTTATGCATTTCCGATTTTTATTAGCCTCAATTGTACAGAAAATATAGACACCTGTGTTTTATCTACCAAGTTTTCTCTTTGTTATATTACTTCCCTCATATATATATATATATATATATATATATATATATATATATATATAAACCAATGGGTCATGCGTGTGAGCCCAACTCCGCCAGCCAAAATTTAGACAGCCAGGTAATGCCACTAGCTTCCACACAATAGGTGTGGCTTGTATTCTATTGCAAGAATGTGCACAAATTTGCTGAATGTGTCCGCCTATAAGATAGTCTTCCACGAGATCAAAGGTAACTGTATAATTCATTACTCAGTTCCCTTTGCGGATTCCATTACGACATAACAACCCATGTAGACCGGTCATCTGTAAAATAAGGAATGGCTTATTATGTTCGCAAGATGGGACGATTACACTGGTTTTTTTGATTCGATTATTGGTACCCATGTCGATTCAAGTGCAGTATTTCAGATGGGGCTAAGAAAAAGAATCAGAGCCATTTGTGGTTTCCGGAATCAAATGATCTACATCCATTTGACGGAAATATGTACACTAATTAGTTTAACTTCTGAATGGACACTCCTACGGAAGAATACAACCATACTTCACAAAAATTTCTACAGACTGACACTACATAACAACTTTCCAGTCTATAACAAATCTTTAACACCATAAGAATTACTCAAGCTCTTGGAAAGTAATGGGTTGTTCAAAGTCACTCATATGTTCGTCAGCAAAGTCTGATGCTCCCTAAGTTTACACCTTTTGACTCCGAAAACATTTAGATTTGCTAAAATTAAATAGGCCATTCGCATTAAGATACTAAAGTGGAGACAATCAGTAGGTGTTAAGTACCAGGGATTATACTGACAACATTAATCATATTTGTCTTATCTTTCAGGGTATGACACAGCAAACATTTAGGGAGAAACATAACAACAAATACATTGACTCAGCATTGATGAGAATGGATAAAGCTTAGTCTAGGATAGTATACTTTTGTAGTAGCAGTTTTCAAAAGATGTGGCTCAAATAATGACATATCTACGCAACCCAAGTTTTACATCTGGTTAACTTGTGCCAATCGCTTGCTACATAAGCTGAAGGTTTGACACAATGCTGAGACTTTCCTCATCTGGAGTTTGCAGCTCGGCGTCTTAGAAGGGTAGGGACGTCCTTACAGTCACACAGGTAGGGTTTGTTGGCAGTTGCGTGGTAATGGTTTCGTAGATCATCCGGCCTGGAGTCGTTCTACGAAAAGAGAGCAACTTAGGGCCTCTATAAGCTTGGTAGTCCTTCAATGACGCAGCAATGCAAAGCATGCAAACAATCAGTATATGACTCGGCAAGCAATTGTTGGCGTGGAACAAACCTCATTATGTAATACTGAGAGCCCAACTGTAGGTCGAAACATTCGTCTAGACGGTTCGATATGCCAGACGGAAAATTTGTGGTCGAACACCAAGTAGCGACTGATGCATAAGCTGCTATGTCGCTGACCGATGCTAGAATACTATCGTAGTGAGCAGCAGGAAGAAGATGAGGATGGGAACGTGAGTACGAAAATTTCAGGTTTGCTAGTTTTGATAGTTCGAACACTGGAAACTTAAGCAGTGGTAAGCTGTTCCTAATGTGAGTTGTCGCATTTGAGTGCGAGGACTGGTAGCTCACCGTCAATTGCATGCACTCAAACTTGTTTGTTTTTTCGCCACAACGAAGAGTTCAAGCAGACTAGAAATCAAAACTGGGATGAATAAGATTTCTAGTGAGTTGCAAGCCCTGCAAGTGACCTTACCTTCGTTGAGCGCGGTGCTTTTCAGAGTACTCAATACCTTCAATGAGATTATCTGCTAGGTCACTGCTTTTTTGTGACCATTCACCCTTTTACCAGAACTTTTTATCTTCATTGACGATGAATGTGTATTCACTTTATTCTTTTGTATTCGGTATCCAAGCGTTCTCCATGAGCTGAAGAGAATAACTTCAAAACTTCAAACTTTCTTTTGTAGAATAAGTTAACGGTGGTTACTTGGGTTCTACATCTATCTTGCTGAGATAGTTCTAAGTTTGGAATGGTCACGACTATCTCCTTGATTCTGAAAAACCTGAAAGGACAGAGATATGATTATTTACTAATCTGGTCACAAGGTAATATTACTGCATCTGATCTGCGGAAAGCTTCTCGAGTACAGCCCATTGGTACCATAGGACTCCAGGTGTGCGTCTAACCTCCTTTAAAAGTGTCACGAGGTGGTGCTGTAACAACTGCTTGAGAGAGGGAATTCCACAGTTTACAGACTCTAACTGCAAATGAGTTTGTACCTGCTCTCTCGTGTTCTGTTCTTAACAGGCGACCCCTCAAGTAGCGTTTCCGATTGAAGCTTAGGAGGGATCTGTCAGGCCGGAGGGGATTATGGGAGTTGTGGTTCATCATGATCATATCCCCTCTGATCCTCCGGTTTTGTACTGGGTTTAGCTGAAGAGCATCTAAGCGGTCTGAGTACGATTTGTGCCGTAACACAATTACTTTCTTTGTAACTCTTCTCTGTGCCCGTTCTAGGATGGTTGTGTCCTTTCTTAAGTACGAGAATATTACAAGCGCATTTATTAGGTGAGGGCGAATGTACAGAGCATACACTGGTGAAAACGGTGGGAGTCAGACCCCCCAAAGTTCGCCAGAGAAACCTCAGGATTCCATAGGCCCTGTTGGCTGCGAGGCGACAGCAGATTGAGGTCCTAGCGTATCGTTCAGTGTAACTCCCAGATCTTGTCACATGTTAGAGTGACAGATATTTATTTCACCTAGGGAATAGGAACTGGAACTGCTTTTATGTTTGTCAACTATCATAATTCGATACTTCTCCGAGTTGAGAGGAAGCAGGTTTTCTGTAGTCTAATTAAGGATTTTCGTAAGGTCCTCCTGGAAGGTCAAAATATCCGTTTGCTCTTCTAGTTCCCTTCAAATCTTCAGGTCATCGGTATATAATAGAGAACGTGAACTAGGACCCATGATAAGTCATTAATAAAAGCAAGAAACAGAAGTGGGCCCAGTATGGAACCTTGAGGTACACCACTCAACATCGAGAACCAATTAGATAGAGAGGAGCCGACTCTGACTGTAACCCGTTGTAAAGATAATCTCTAAGACAAATTTGTAATTTGCTGAGTAAACTCATGAGCCGAAGTTTCTTACAAGGGATATCGTTATTTACCCTGTCAAAGGCCTTAGAAAGGCCAAGTAAACCAAAGTGAATAGGCTTTTTCTGCTCGACAGAGAGTGTCTAGCCATTCCAAGCTATCAACAAGTTGGAGTTACATGACCTTCCTGGCAGAAAGCCATACTGACAGTCGTGTGAGACTGGGTTCCTAAGCAAGCGATGACAAAATGAGTTATTTATGACTCTCTTAATGACCTTCGCAACTGAAGAGATCAAGGAGATCGTTCCGTAGTTGGAGGCAAGTAGTTTGTCTCCATCTTTGTGAATTGGGACGACAGCAACCCGCTTCCGATCAGAGGGCAACCTGCCTCCTAGAAAAGAGTATTTAAAGAGGTTTGCTAGTGGGGCGCACAGAACTTCAGCGCACCCTTTGAGTACTCTTGGGTGAATCTCAATAATTCCTACAGACTTATTCAAGCTCAGATTCTTTAATATTTCCGTGATTATATAGGGTTCAAACTCTATATGTAATACAGATGTCCGACAGATTCGTGGTTTTACCTCCCAAATGACGGAAGTTGTTCTGAAATTCATGGGCCAGTAGGCTTGCTAATTCGGAGTTAAATGGCGAGCCTCTAAACTAATCGGGTACTGGGATCTAGTGAACTATTACTCTTCTATTTCATCAGCGAGTACAGTGTCTCATGATCCCCCCCAGGGTTCTACATAGTTGTGTCTGGTGGTTTATACTAGCATTTCTGATCCTTATTGTACATCTGTTACGGATATCTTTATAATTTGGCCAGTCAATGGGGCCATTAGTGCGCCTCCACAGATCCCAAGATAAGCCACAAGGGGTAGAAATTGTTGGTTCTTCCTAAAATCAGAGGAGTGTTATCTTTTATCGTCTGGGAGATTGTATTCTTCAATAGATCCTATCTGGCATCAAGATCCAGTAGGTCATCGCAATTTAGGCAAGCGGAACCTTTCAGATCTTGCCGAACCTTCTCAGAATCAGTTCTCCTGTAATCCCCGGCTATTTGGTGACCGGGAGTGGGTGGCTTAGATACAGAAATATTGAAGGGCAACTCGGGCGAATAGGGCTGAAAACATTCAAGTTGGTTGCCCTGGAACACTGATTTGTGAAAATATAATCCAGTCCGGATACCTCAACGTCAAACGTGAAGCGGGTACACTGGCAGACGTGTTCGGTCAAGAAGTTTTCCAGTAATAATTCCCGAAAGTCTTTTAGATCGGTAGACACTTTCTGCGGTAAGAAGTTGAGGAAAGTTGAAATCTCCTATAATGAGGACATGTGGGAAGTTCAGTTCCAGAGCTCGTCTGATGGGTTGTAATAGCACTTTATTTAACGTGGCATCTGCTGCAAGAGGGTCGTATAAGACTCCAACCAAACACTGACCTCCACAGCACTTAATGGTACGCCAGACGACATCTTAAATGTCAATTCTATGCGACTGAATCTCATGGGCTTTTAAGGAAGGCCAGGTGTAAAAAGCAACGCCACCTCCTGAATACTCAGGCCTATCTTTCCAGATTAGGCCGAGCTGTTCTAAGCGAAATTCATTGTCTCCTATGTTCTCCGTAAGCCATGTTTCACGGAAAGCCATTATTCTATGGCTTTCCTCGCCAACTAATAACCTTAACTCGGGCATCTTGGGGCTCAGGCCACGTGCATTACTATCGGTGCAGAGAATAAGAGTATGAGGGCCGGAGGTCCCAGAAGAGGGCTGAGTTATGGATGTGTTGCCAGCCTTTAAATGGCTGGCTTTGATGAGTTTTTGATAAGGCGGTGGAACCAGGGGCCACTAGATGCACGGTCTATTTGACTGAGAACTGGTGCAGGGTTCTTTGATCTGGAAGAGGATCGATGAAAGCTCTTGCCCACCGTTCAACCGTTATCTCGTTAGATGTGGGCTAGCCAACGGTGAACATTCAGATCGCCTCTCAGTCCGCCTTTGTTCCCTGGGTCTGCACTCACTCACCTTTATTTCTCTAGAGAATGTGTCAGATACATTATACCGAGATTCCAAGGTAGTTACGACTATTTCCGGAGAATATAAAACACCGGACAAGGAATTGCAGTTTGTACTGCCTTTTAGGCCATCAGGTTCCCGTAGTAAAGCTATCCCTGCCAAGGCCACAGCAAGTGACTCGAATCCGAATTGTACAACAGCACTATGTGTAACTAACTACAAGCCTATGCTTCCCAGGTTCATTGGTCTCACTGAGGTCATCCCGATTCCCCTAGGGAACCGGGAAGAAGTGACTGCTGAATGCTTCTGGCAAGACGCGAAGTTCAACTTACTAAAATCTACAACGTCAGTTGCTGTCCACTCTCTTGCCCCATTTTTCGACGCCGAAACTGTCACTTTTCGGCCATCGCACCGTAGGTGTTGAATGTCATTGAATTCCACCAACAACCATCAACTTTACATCATAAAGCAATCAGCAAGGACATGAAAATAGTGGGAGGGAGCCTTCGAGGATTAATAATCACATTGAACCAGTTAGTAGGGCTCCCTTGGGGGTCTCTGTGGTATCCCACGGCGAGTAACCAACGCCTGTGGTTGCCTCCTTCAGTTATTTTTCGACTGATATTCGTAGCCGGCGGCGACCTACAGCATATAGAGGAACACTATCCCATTTCATCTAGATCAAAATCTAGTCAATGGGATCAGCGGCTGGCCACCTTTAGTGACACTAGATACCAATACTAGTTTGGCGTATATCGTGGCATTTAAATGTTACATTCTTCAGTCTCAATGGGCTCTTCTGTGGCCAGGATAGGAATAAGGAACACATACTGAGTTCTGTTCCAGAACTTCAGCTAACTGAGGAATAAGCGCTTATCCTGAGACATTAACGAATATCACCCTAAATGGACACGCTTCCGAGTATGCACCAAAGTATTGGTCAGTTACTCGCCGAAACTCGGTGGAACAAAAGAGAAGACAAACAAGAAGATAATCCATTTGTTTATTGCAGTATTTTGGTTGTGAGCTGACGCTGTTAACTTCTAGACATGGTAAATTTGAGGTACACTCTAACTAAATGGTAAGGAATGACTAACTCGTAACTATCATGTTTTTCACCCAAGTAATTTCAAGGTCTTCCCTAACCGTCGACCACGGTATTTGTGCCTTGTAATATGTAGCTACTTTCGCAGAACCATGGTCCACCCCAATAAACGTGCGTGCTGCGCGCACAAGTAAGCCTACTTCCTACATCCCAACTGAAAGACAAACTCGTTAGTGAATGCTATCCCTGGTCCTAGAAGAGATCCTAGAGTTAAGGTGTTCGACTTTATATTGGCGCTTTACAATACTACACATGAGATATAGAAGAACTTTATATCCTTGCAGAGTCCACTGCAAGACATAAGCACCAAGCTCGAAATCATCCTGCCACTGTTGCTACAATGCCAGCCCTATCCAGAAGCTAGTTCTGAGGGTCAACTGAAAGCACAGTGTGACGAAAATCATAGCAGTTGAGATCAACGACAGAATCATATTCTCATCCAAATATACCAGTGCGCAATATACCTGACTGTAGACCGGTCAAACAACCAGGAGCCCTATGGCTGCAGGCTTTCCATATGTCTTTTGTCTAATGCCAACCTATCCGTAATCGTGCGAAGTTCGGGAAATATGCGTGTATGCTGTTGTTCAAGTTTAACGGCTGTGACTTCACTAGGTAGCTTCTATCATCCAGTAAAACAGCAAGTAACTATCACAATGCTTAACACCTAGTCAAGGACGCAGATGCATGAGCTCATACGATGCAGTTCCCGTTGGTCACTCTGTGGTGTCCACAACCAAAACAACAGTAAGATCTGTGTAAAACTGGTCACTGTGCTAAAATACCAAGGTGGGGCATACAAAAGTGACAGTAACAGCTCACCGACTTGGAGGTGAAGTAGCAGCTCTGTTGCAACGGTAAACTTGGACGTATCCAGTGGACACACATGTGGTCTCATAAAAACGCTGGTTATCCAGAACCTAAGTTGCTGCCTAACCAAATCCTCACCATCCAGCGTGCTGCACCGTCAAGTCTACAATGCGCTGGCAACAGTTAATCCCCACCAAAGGCTGCCTAGATTAATGACGCATTGAGCACTAGTGTCAAGATGGCTGTTTCCACAAGACCACCCGGAAGTCGAAAGCGAAAACCATCTAACTCCATCCGGTGTCCACCATCACACAGTGATAGTGCGAGCGTAGAAAATTGATAGATTTTGATCTCTCGCATCCAGCCCTTGGGGCTTGGTCCGAGTTGTTCGGTTTACTACTGCAGTGGGCAAGGAAATCTCCCCTACTCTCTTGCCTTTAGCTTCGGTGAGGTCGATGTTTTGTGGGTTGGTAAGTTGCAATTCGCAGTTCGATTGGGGGGCTGCGGGTTGCTAGGACGGTTAGGGGACTGTTGTGACTCCTGCCTGTGTAGGTGCCTAAATGAGAACGGTGAGGCAGTGGTAAAGAATGACAGGAACGAAGAAGAAAAAAGGAAAAGGGGGGAAAGAAAAGAAATTAAGGGGAAAAAAGTATGCGGAAGTTGCCTGAAATATAAAAGCGGATAGTGCAGGTCTGATTCCTGGGGGAGGATTAGTAGGTAGCGTGGGTGTATTGAGGAGAGAGTGTGTGGCAGGTAGACGGGAGGTAAGCGCGAGCTAGTGAGTTTGGTGACTCCCTGGGTACGTCCGTGGTAGACCATGAAAGATGACATGACTGCCCAACGGTCTCTTGTATGAGTCAGCTGAGGGGGCTACGACTATATGTCGCGGTAGGGCATTCCATGCAGCACATACCACCAAGGAGAAAAATTGGACCTGAGTATAGTATTGGCTCTCTAACATGCTACCTTAATGAGGTTTTCTCGTGATGCCTGCTGTGTTGCGGGCAAACTTAATTTGTTTCTGTGGCTTGCCTGATGGCGATCCAGTAGGCCATAATAAGGCCACCCCTCATCCTGCGATAACCCATGTTGAATAAGGTTGGGTGTTTTAGTCTTTCGAGAGTTGCCTTCCCCCTTAGTTCCGCAACTAAGTTTGTTGCAGTTCTTTGTGTTCTTTCAAAGAGGTTAGAGTCTCTCTTGAGTGTTCAGGGGGGGGGGCTAACGTATTGGGGGCCACTAGGTGCGGCCGCACACAGGGTTCGAAAACCGTTGAGAATGGTTCAATGGTGAGGGCGTCAAGCTGTCTACGCAGAAAGTGCAGAATGGCGCTCGTTCCGGTTGTCAGATCTTTATAATTGGAGTTGGTGTTCAAGATGTCGGAGAAGTTTAATCCAAAATCTTTCCCCATGGGCACTCTGGTGATGACTCGGTTGCTCGATACGAACTAGAAGTCGGTCTTACCTGCTTCATATTTATCGACGTGCATTACTTTGTAATTTACCAGGTTGAAGCTGAAGCCATTTTCCTACGACCAGAGTTCGAGCTGCTGCAAGTCATTTTGTAGCCCTGTGCAATCCGCTCCTTCCTTTACCACCATCTAAATTTTAATGCAGTCAGAGAAGAGTGGGATGAATGAGGATAGTGTGTTTTGGAGATCATTTACAAATAGGAGGAACTGAAGTGGTCCCAGGATTGTTCCTTGGGATACTCCCGACGTCGATGATCTCCATTCCCACCTTGTTCTGTTTACTTCAGTGCAAAACCGCCTCTCCCTAGGTACTCCTTGGGTCAGTGGGGTAGAAGTTCACTCGTATCGGCTGACATGATCTTGTGATGCAGGAATGTGGGCGGAACACTGTCAAATGCCTTAGCTAGGTCAAGAAAAGCCGCATGTACTGGTTTTCTGTAGGAAAATCTGTCGCTACGCATTCATGGTACAGCGGTTGTGAATCCTTTAGTATTCCGAAAAGTCAGCGTTCCTGCAAGATGAACGTCACTTAAACCAAGCCAGCTTCTTGCTCTGAATTACTCTCTCCGTCCCAGGCTTTACCAAGAGGCTTCCACTGACGGCCTGCGTTACCTCTGGTACACTGTCATCAATGGCCCTGACGACTACCTTCCTCACCTTTATCCCGTGTACATCTATTGTCAGATGGGTCTAGTTCACCGGCCATGATGCATTCATAAGACAGAGTCTTATGGTTTCGCAGTCAGTCTCGCTGCAGCAAGAGGTGTTGAGCGTCTCCGGATGCAGGACCTCCTTAGTAATCATGGAGTAAGTTACTACTGAGTGGTCACTGAGGCCAAGGGGGGGTTGGATACACGAATCCACAACAATAAAGTCATCCTTCGTCAGAACGAAGTCAAGGCACGGTGCGTTTCTGTCCCCATAGTACAGAATCACTCACTTTCTCCGAGGGGCCAGCAGTCTTATTGGATTCTTCGCCTTCTAACTGAGGGATCTGATGTCTCCCTCCAGCCTCGGATAGGATGGACGGGGTATTGAAGTCGCCGGCAATAATTACAGAATCGTAATCTGCAGAGACAGTCGCCCAGATTGCCTAGATGATATTGCCCCATGTGTAGAGAAGCCAGTGGGGGACCGATATATGATTCCTACCAGGTTTTTGGTGTTGTAGAGAGTGAAGTAGCACCATAAAGATTTAGGGAGCTGTATTAGGGCGGCTTCGCTGACTGCCCTTGCCTATAAACGAGGGCTTACGTCGAGTGCCCCCCTGTTCTGAGCTCTGTCCCTAGGGAATAGTTCTATGCCAGTGATATGCATCTCTTCGCCGAAGACGTCCGGCGAGAGCCAGGATTTGGTGATGAATATGGTGTCACAATGCTGACGTTCACGCACCGTCCCCATCTCTGCTACTTGCCCTCTTAGCCCCCTAAGGTTGGCGTCAGTACATATTAGAGTGTGCCTGGTGAGAAGAGAGGGCTGGTTGTATAGTTTCGCTAGATGGATGCTTGTGAGGTTGGGTTCAGCGTCGCCGGTCCTCAGAGGACTGAGATCGCTCCACCTTTTGTGGCTTATTTTCAACTTGCGTGGGGGCTGAACAGCGAGGGCCTCTTTACTTGACGTATCCGACTTCCTGGTCATTGCCTGGGTGACAACCACTGACTCCAGATGTCTCGGTAGTCGCTGTCTCTACTCTCGCCCCATAAATTCAGGTTTACTTTCACACATGCGTATTGAGCCACATCTGTGGGGGGGGCATGTGAGTCAAATTGAATGACGAGTGGTCAGGGAGTGGGGATGGACTTCAGATACGCTGGCCTCGGCAGTCTACTGACGCTATTGGCCAGTACATTGTCGCGACCTACTTCGGCTGAGAGCCACTGCCATCGTTGGATAACGTGGAAGCACTGATCTTTAGCCGAGCGGTCACTCCGCACTTTGGACAAACATACCAGAACCATTTGAATGGTTGTCTCTTCATCGGCTCCTAGTGTTGTTTAGGTACTTTGGTGTCGCAGTGGCAATGCACCCGTCAGTGACATAGATTTCATACAAATGCCTTGTCGACTACCGAAACAACTTTAGTGCAAACACTGCAGTCATCGGGTGCCGTCATGCTGATATCCTTCCTTGAAGAAAGCGCTACGGATTGTGACTAACTGCTTCTGGATGCCTTATTCTTTAGCCTGACATGCCGTTTCTTCTTTTCAAGCATGGTGTAATCCCATCCCGAGGCAGGACTGGTTTGCAATGTGCTAGCGCTACTCTGTCACTTGTTTGGTGGCGACTGTAAGTTTAGAAACCTAAGCTGGCCGCTTCTTTAGGAGTTTGGCGTTCTTCTCCACCTCTGTTTGTCAGTGTTGTGTTGTTTCTGGTGTTGTTGTCCCTTTTTGTGCACGATCGCGTTATCCGTATCAAAGCTTCGGATCCAGCCTTTTGGGAAGACATATCACTATTATAAAAACTCCTTGGGAAGATAAGTATTTAACAGCACTAAGATGGTTGAAGACCGAATGTAGTGAAAGTACAGAATATACAGAGGAAGACAATTTATGTTGGCTTACCTTCAGATACTTGTCATTCGCTCCTCTGCTCTTGACCAACGAGTTTAACCGTAAGCTCCATATGCGTATGTAGAACCAGAAAAGATGTTTCCTGCGGACTGACTTCCAAAAAGAACTGAGAGCTAAGGCAGTTTGGCAGTTGCAACACTCAAGAACTACTGACAGGAGGCAGATTGGTTGGTTCAAAGAATTCATAATGCCGGTTTTCAAATTTTGATAAGTGAGTTGACGAATATGAACCCGTGTAGTGAGTGCAGGAATAGGAGTTTTGCAAACGTTCGGTTTTCGTAGATTGAGTATTCCAACTAGAATTTTTTCAATGTGAAAAAGTCCAGAAGTTGAGAGGCGAGTGGTTCACGTCACTGTTGGAAGCAGGTGCAATAATAGAGGATCATATGCTACTTAAAGACAAACTAGCATTGGTTCTCCTCAGGATAAAGGTAAAGAATACAATTTTAGAAGTGACCATCATATATACAACAGATAGGCGTACCATACAGTCGATCAATCCTTTCTACTCCCTGCTATCATGGCCTTACTTGGACAGCCTAGGACCGCAATACTTTTCCGTTAAGGGGGAAGGACTACATGGTAATGAGCAGGGTCAGTTATTTACGTAAGGTCCGACACCACTGCTATGCAATTCCAAATCTTGGAACTTAGTGGAATTGATGACCTCATGCGAGTAGCAGAAAAACTTCATCACTCCATCTCTCTCCCTCTAGGATGTATCTGCGCATCCCCTAACTCCCCAACGGATTGCGACGAAAAAATAACAGGCGTTTCCACTCATGTGGCATCACTACCGCAGACAGCAGGCAATATATGTGATGATTTCAATATGCCTTATGTATCTTGGTAAGCAATCAGCTCTCCAAAACGCTGTAAAAAAAGCATACTCTAGAAATAACAACATAGGACCAGGCATCACTGCGTAACGGTTCAAGTTGCCACGGCTCAAGTAGCAGTGGTGGTAGTATTGCCGTATCAGGTACCTAGTCTTCACTACGGGGATCACAGCACATGACTACATTTCTCCAGCACTCGGAAGAGAAATAAAGAAAAAAGTTGACCATATTCCCGCGAAGGTATAAAACTGAATGCGTAATCGTCTCAAGGTGTTCGCCAGATCAAATGATTTCTCTTCACTTATCACACTCAAAACCAAGTACGACACATTTTTAGTAGATGGAGTACAAGAAGCTGTTGAACAAGAACGCATTCACTACACTAAAACTAGTGACACTAGGTCATTTGCAAAACTAACGAAATCCAGGAAAAGCATATGTAGACCAAATGTTCCTAGTTTATTGATGAGCAATGGGGACCTTTTCGATAACCCACTACAAGTTTGCAAGCTGTTCAGACATTAGTTTGTCATCTCCTTTACTCACAAGGATGGAACTGAAACTAGTAGTATATCGTTATGACCAGTCCACTCCGTAAGTAATGTACACTTCACTGAGCAAAGATTCTCTCTTGTAATAACATCATTTCCAGCTTCACATAGCGCAGGACCTGAAAGGATCCAAACCATCCTCCTAAAAAGGGGTGGCATTAATATACCACTGACCTCTTTGAGGCTATTTATTATGTCTGTCTCCAGTAACAATTACCCTGGGATTCGGAAGTAGCCATACTTATCTTCGAAACATGAATATCGATCAATTTCTAACGGTGAAAACTGCCGAACTGCAGACATCACGTCTGTCCTATCTAGAACTATGAAGGTGATCGTCAAGGGAGATACAGACCGCGCGACAACTAACTAATCACTTCCTACAGCGTAACTCGGTATCGTGCAAGGCTATCGATGCACTACTCGCTTTCTTGACTGTACAGATGACGTCACAGGTAAACAAGACCCTGGCTCCCCTCTAACAACTCTTTTCTTTGACTTCAAGCAAGCCTTTGACAAGGTGCCTTGCAAACGACTGATCGTTAAGTTGATATCATTTCAGTGTTGCTACGAATATGCAATCAGCTTGTCGAAACGACCTCTGATAAGACTGAGAAATTTCTTTTTCAGAGGAAATGAACTACATAAGATAAACGTTTCAAATTAAGTTGTTCGCTGAATTAAAATAATCACGAGTAAATGAGGAGAAAAACAGGCAGAGCGTCAAATGGTTATCGTTTTCATTAGAAGGAAGAACTATACACAAAAAACCACTGTAAAACAAAGAATTCTTAAGGTATGGAGAAGTAAGATGAATTTCTTAATATTTTCGGATGATAAAGCATACAGCATAGATGTTATAGATGATCATATCAAAAAGGCTGAGAATTGGCTCATGGACATAGATGTATACATACCACTTAGGAAAAATCTTGTTTAAAACTCTAACAGCCATATCACTGAGCTTTCTAAAGAAAAATAATTAGCAAAATGAGATCAATACGGAACGACTTCTAATGAGGCTGTTTTTCTCATGTTCTTAGAGCACACTGAAATTGCGAAGAATAAAACATTATCTTCCAGACGAATGTTTTGCTTCTATGGGAAAATGAAGAGAACTGTCGAGTGCTGGTCTTTCGGAGGAACAACTGTTTAGGCAATTTTAGCAAAATATATCTGTCGAATCCATCAACTATCGGGTTAATCTGCAAAAATGAGAGTTGAAGGGTCGAACTTTATGCAAAGAAAAGCCTTACAGTTCACAATTTTACCGCCAGAAACCTCTTCACTGTATACCATGCAGACTGAAAGCATCAGTATAACAGCAAAGGAAGTCTAACACAAGCTGTAAACTAAATCATCAACTGATATCAACACTACATCTGAGAGAGTGGTTAGACGACCGACAAGTAGCGGTTATGTCACAGAGAATGCTAGCTCATGGAGTTGTTTTCGGACATGGAATTGATCGAAAAAATAGTGGGAGTTTTAGACAAAATATGCAGTAAGATTGTCAGATGGCTTTTACAAACCTGACGATCAGCAAACTCCGACCGAATAATGGAAAAGACGAAAAACATTCACAAAGTAAGAGTACATGTGGGGACAATAATAATATCCATCCAGGCTGCCGAATCCATTATCTAGAAATCCTAATACCTAACTTAATTTTCTAATAATTATACTAAAGTTTAGCATGATCACGAAAGCCTCATGATAGAAACAGAGAATGCAACATCACCCTCACAAATACAAGTATTCCATACCATCTTAAATAGATAGTTTTGTGTAGGGAGGTTTGATTCTGGAAAATAGGTACACCTATTTTGAAGTTAATACCAGAAAACAAAGAATTCAAAACTGTAAACTTAACTGACGTATCAGATAAATAGTAAATTTAAATTTGGTGGTTGAACTATTGCCAATAGTGATAGGTCAACTACATCAGACTTCGGCGTAAACAAGTCAGAAAAACAAATCGATGAAAAATATGATTACAAAAACAACTTCGTTTTCAAAGGAAAAACCAATTTTATTCTTCAAAAAATTATTAGTGGCTAGAAAAACGATATTATCATATAGAACAGAATATATTTGAGCACTGTTCAGAAAAAAAATATATATATGTATAATTATTACTTAGAAATAACAAAATGAAAGAAGCATGAACTAACAAACGCACAATTAGCACCGAGCAAAAAGTATTTCAGGCAAATTACAAATGGATAATGTTAATTATAAAGAAAACAAGTAGATCAAAAGAAACAATACCATCATCACTATTCAAAAATATATGTTTCACTTAAAATGCAAATTAACTTCATAAATCAGAAACAGTTAAGTGTATCTTCAATAAAGGCATACAACATGCATATATACTATCAAGTTTGTAGACTCAACTTGACGAAGAAACATTTATACAACAAGTGAATATCAATTTTAAGAGAAAAGGAACTGTGCTGTAAATGATAAGAGTAAGTGTAATATAAAAAGCTGTATATTTACATATGAGTGTAAAGTCGAAACCCAGAAAACTGTTATGCGATCGCTATCAAAAGTGTGTGTGTGTGTGTGACAGAGAATGTAATGCGTCGACAATGAAGAACAATATACAGAAATGGCTTATGAAGAAGCATTTCCGAAAAAAACATTACAAAATATTATATACAAATATCATATCCGTTTAGTTCTAAAAAAACAGGCAAATAAACGCAAATTTGGTGGAAATATATTTAAGTAAAAAGAATATAATTTTAACAACATAAATCAACTGACTGTAAAAGCGTAAATTCATAGTTTAAAGTGAGCGTGAATGATATAAGAGACAGAAAAAAAAGTGATATACAAAACGAAAAAAAGATGATGACTAGCTAGACTAAAAGAAGAGAAAAAGAAGGAGACATCAAAGAAATAATGTTTTATGTAAACAATTTACAAGTTAATTAGATAAATAAGTTAATCAAAGGAACAAACAAATGCACTTTAGACAACAGTATGATAGGCAGAGGATTGAAATTTGAAACTCATACACAAACCTGTGATACAACTAACAGAATACTAAAACTTCCTTTTTCCCTGTATAAATACAATTTTTTAAAAAAAGTAGATAATATTATACACAATTGTCAGTTATTGGAAAAGCCGTCCAAAGTATGTTAATAAAATGGAAAGCATCCAAATTTACGACGTTCTCTGCCAAAAAAGAAAAAAACAATAGATTAATTTCTACTGCAGATGACTAAACTCATGATGAAAGTTGTTTTGATCCTAAAGATGTGGAGTAGTACAGTGTATACCTTTTCATTAAAAACTCGAAACGTTAAGATAACACAGTTCCTGAGTACACGTAGTTCAGCGTTGTGCAGGAATTAATTATATACCTAAAAATATAGATACATAAAATACAAAGATCAAAGGATAACTAATGAGATTATCGTGATAATTATATTAATTTTTAAACCTTTATGCTGTAACTTCAGTGTTTTATAACGAATCGATACCAGCTGTAAAATAACTAAAAGTCAAAAAGTAAAGCTTGACAGTTGTTTTATTCTGTCTGCAACTATTCCATTGCATATGTCCTAGGTAGTCTTTATAGCCCAATATGGTCTAATGGATAACACTTTGGCGTTTGAAGCGATAGGTATGGAATTCCGGTTTCAATCGGAACAACACCACTCGCTGGAGGTGCAGATACATCCAGCTGACGAGTTTCAAACAAGACGGAACGTATGTCCTGGATTCCAGTGCTACCCACGACCAAGTCAGATATAACAATAAATATTCAGGCAATATCGAGACATCCGAATAGAAATTCAAATGTCAACAGACGTTGGTCAATTCCATACAGTATAACAGCAAATAATTACAAGTATATCAACAAATAATAATCAACATGAAACCTTTATAGATCAAGGTGAGTAAATTACTACTGAAATTCGCTACAATTCAAAATATAATAAGACCGTTCATTAATTTCATTAAACAAATTACTACTTTTAACTTCGTTCAACGTACATGCTACAGTTGAACGACAGAAATTATTCTGAAGTGATTCAAAAAATTAAGTATCTTATTCCCTATAATTTTCTGTATTTCTTAAAGTGATGTGAAATTAGTTGATAAATGGTAGAATATTCAGTACTTATTCATGATAAAAACATTTTTTACTAAATGTAAAGTTTCTCGACAGGTAGACCAATAAGAGAAAAAAAACTAGACCTGAATTGTAGAATGAGAACAATCGTTATTCGAAATGTGAAAAAGTAAGCAAAGTTGTATTTATCACTGGTACATGAGAGAAATTCAAGATATAATTTGAGAGATTAGTAGAACATACTAAAGCTATAGAGATAGTGAATATTGATCTTCAATAAGCGTGAAAATCTTTGCCCAACTTTTTAAAAAGATGAATATCTGCCATTCATTTCACGGATCGTTAAACAGAGGGTCATGTTTATCATTCTGACTAGTCTACAGAATCAACTGAGACTTATCAAGTAGAGAAAATATTATAGCCAATAAGGTTAAGTAACTCAACATTAAAATATGCTGTACGGTTAGAGTTTATTTTTGAGTTGTATTTGAAAAAAAGTAACGTTCACTTTCTAAATCAAATCAGTGTTGCTAAAAATTCTTGTCAAACATATGGCTATTGATCTATTTGAACTATGATACACTGCTGTTATACACTAATTCCTACAAAATGACGGTCAATTATTGAGCTAATTGTTCACTTCGTTCTAAATTTTGTGTTGATGATGTTGTCTAGAATGAAAATAAAAGTTTTACGATTAGTATCTACTACTGTAGAGGTGAATGATGAGGATACATCTTGGATAGAGGTGATAATATCCTTTAAACCAGAGTTCAATAGTACAATACTGCTAACTCTACTATTATTACTAATATGTTTTTCAAAATATTTGTGCAGTGGGACTTCATATTTAATGAATGTGGAAAAAATTTGTTGATAACCAAACCAAATTAATCTTATCTTCATGTAATAAAAATAGAAATATTATAAACTTTTGTTCACCTGATAAGGAGTTCAAAAATGTTTGAGGTTTGAATTTTGTAGACCTGAGCATAAAAAATGTTATTTCTGATATTTTACTCATGAATCAGATATGGAAACGCTGAAATTTTCTTGTGGATTGACAAAATGATGAATTGAACGATCCGTATCTCGATGATTGGCTAACTGACTTAAACCAAAAAATTTCAAACCTTTATCTGAACTGAAGGAATATAAAGAAATATGCATTTTTATAAACTATGATTACTTTAAAGTTAACAATCTTGGAATCAACTGAATAAGCGAACGATAATTTGAAATCTTCGAATTTTTCCCTGTTTAGTGGTGTTGTAATGATAAATAAACTGTTCCCATGATGAATACTTTCTTCTATACATATCACTGTCTGAAGATAAACATACTTCCCTACGCTCTCTCAAGATTATAAATCACCGAATGAACCGAACACAAGATGAGATATTCGGAACCATTTCACTAGCAATTCCTATTCTTACATCTATTTTAGATTTACATTTAATACATTTATACAACTGAATAACATGTTACAAAACACAATAAGTTACTTGTATCCAACAAAGCCATTCAGACTACAAAATAATGGACACAGTTAACAGGGTATTACTTTTTCAATGAAACAGCATGAAACAACAATCAACTAATCGTAAGAAAGCTAATCAAAATGGTTACAAAATAATCCTATAAAATAGCCACCGAATAGATTATATTTTAAAGTAAATACCAAGATTTACTAGGTCCAGTTTTACATTCTTTCTTTAAAGTGGTATAACAAATGGTGAACCTGAAGCATAGACATCTACTACATATACTGAGTCATACACTTACAACACTTCTACAAGCACCAATATGAGTCGATTCACTTACAGATAAAAATAGCTTCAAGTTTAAAAGGCGTTGAGGAAATGTGAACAGGGCGTTCACAAGACCATACATTTTGTCAGCATTTGTTCCAAACAGGAAAATGTTACCTGTGTATTCTAAGCTAACCAGACGACCTGCACACAGTAAGTAGACCAAGCCCTGAAGTCACACCTACCTGAAGTTATGTTCATTAATGTGTCCATAGCAAAGCTAAACAGGAACGGTGACAGTGGGTATCCCCGGTCAACACCACTGATTGTCGTTAATTCAGATGACAACTCCCCAACACCCTTAAGGGGCTGCGAGTAGAGAGCTATGATTAGCTTTATATACTTGTTCGGCATTCCCTTCACAGTCAGACACCACTACAATACCTATCAGTTGATAGAGTCAAATGCCATTTTCGGGTCAGGAAATATGGTAATTGTCGGCAGCCGGTAAGCATCCGTGTGTTCCATAGACTGATAAAACATGAAGTTCCAATCGACACATTCTCGTCGCGGTCTGAAACCTAACTGCTTCTCTCGAATAAGTTGTTCACAGTTCCAGTTAGGCGTCGGATAATTATGGACTCTAGAATCTTCGGTACATTAGTTAAAGTAATTCCATAAAGGTGTCACAAAAAGACTTCCCTTTCTTCTTATAGACTGGAATGATCAGCGAAGTAGACCAGTCTGATTGGACCACCATTGATTTCAATACGCCACATGCTCGCTACTCTGCTTAGTAATTTCATACCTCTATCCTCACAACTTTGGGCGTCAAACCGCCAGGTCATTGTATCAGGTTTGAAACAGCTGTCTCAAATTCATGAACCGATGTTTACGTTCCGTTCAAGTTAGGCTGCATGCTGGGCAACTCAAGGGTTGATGTGGGTCAGATCAACCGTGCTTCAAAGTGTCCCGACCAACGTCCTAGCCTTCTGTCTTGAGAGGTTATCAGTATCACATCGTTCTCGGTGATAGTCTCATCATCCTCTTATTGCTGGTATCTTAAATAACCCTAACCATTTGTCGAGTATTACCGAGTGGTGACATCTCCATTTCTTTCGCCCCATACTACTACTAGCGACCATTGAGAAGACTCAGTCATTTACGTTTCAGCAGCTTTCACTTCTCCTTGTAGTTACAGCGAGCTAGGATCAACCTTTTCGCATAAGTTTGTGGAAATCCACTAACGTTTGCTGACCTTCAGATGTAGGTTACCAAATATCTTCATTGTTATTTCTACAGTGAACTGAATGCCACGCCAGGGTTTCTCAGGATCAGGATTTTTATCACCTATCTACCTATATCACCTCGAATGCACATCTGATGTTCTCATTTTCCAATTGAGCCCACACCGGCCTAACTGCCGGCTGCTTTCTATAACCAGTAAGACGCAAGTATACGCGTGTCAGTAATAACGCATAAATGGAGTCCAAATAGGTACCCCAGAAAGAGCAGTAGTCCTTCCCCGATGCTCTTCAACCATGGTTTATAACAATATGATCTGTCCGTGTTTATCGTTAGTTTAAAGTCGGCGGACGACATATGAGACCGTGTCTCTCCTTATGCCTTAAGTTAGTGCTGACCAAACATAAATGACTGTCAGAACAAAACTGTAACACACGGCTAACGTTATAAGTTAATTGCCATGGCATTCCGTAGATATCTCCCAGATATCTTCCTAAATGGCTCATCTTCCTTACTTGGGCGTTGAAGTCCCTTGATAGCATAACTATGTCAGAGCGTTTCGCGTTATGCACCAAACTTGACAGTTTTTGACAGAAATCATCCTTTGCACTATCCAAAATGCAGTCAGTGGGTGCTTAAGCAGAGATTACGAATAGGGATCAGCAATTCTGGTCATGCTTTAGTAAGAGCTATGCTCATCTTGCGTTCTGGTGGTCATCAAAATCCTCGTCCCAGACAGCTCAATGTAAGCAAATTAGTTCCACTTAACATTGCAGCTAAATAATAATCTGAGCTAGATTTGAGGCTAGCTACCGATCGTCCAGAAGAAGTAGACGAGAATTGGCTGCACTCTCAAGACGTCATAAAAATGGCGAGTAAAGCTACTTGTGGCTTGGAAGAACTTTTTACCAACAAACATTGGGTCTCTGAGAGCTCCTTGCAACTTCATGACGCCCGTCCAATCATTATAGGGGATAGCGAGTGGTTCACGTAAGTCTCTTGCAGGAGATATTACACAATAATTAAGCAAAGACCGTGAGGCTTGGTGATCAGAACGAAAGAGTGAGATGAAAGCAGTAGCTTCATCAGGCAACAGTTGGAAGTTGCCCCAGCTTATCCGAACCACTGGCAGCAAAAACTTGGTGTCAATGAGACAGTCTTTGAGGAAGATGATTATTATTATTAGTCCCTTGGGTACCTAATGGAACATAGGGCTTCAGTAGCACGTCTCGAGTGACCTCTGTTCTCTGAAATCTTTTGAACCTGGCTCCATGACAGCCCACAAGCTCTCATTTCCTCCTCGCACGAACTCCTCCATGTCACCCTCACCTTGGACGCCCAACTCGTCGCTTCCCATCGGGGTTCCACTCCACGGCCTGATGCGTGATGTCCCCAGTCGGCCTTCTCAGTGCATGCCCAATCCATCTCCACTTCCTTCTGCATATTTGTCCAGCGATAGGTTCTTGGTTGGTTCGTTGCCAGAGCTCCTTGTTGCTTATTCTTTCTGGCCTTCCGATCTGAGATACAGTAACGAGCCAGCGTAGGCAGTTGTTGATGAATATCTGTAGTTTATTGGAAATCCCTTTTGTAACGCTCCAAGTCTCTCAACCACACAGAAGCACTCACTTGACGTTGGTTTTGAAAATCCGGATATTGTTCACGCTTTGTGCTGAGTGCAGAAGATCTCCACACTGGTTTCAGGATAATGAACGCCTGTCTTGCTGTCTTTTCCGATTCTGACTTTGACATCTTCGTCTGTCCCGCCTGTAGTTGAAACAGTGCTGCCTAGATAGGTGAAGGAGGTTACTTCCTTTAAGTTTCTCCCGTTCATGGTGATTGGAGTTTGTTGTTGTTGTTGGAGTTGTTGGTTGGGTATCTTCATCACCTCTGTCTTCTCTATATTCACTTGAAGTCCCGTCTTCGCTGCCTAGCCTCTTCTGCCAACTTGTTAGTTTTCACCTGTAGATCTTCAAGTTTGTGTGACATCAGACACAAGTCATCGGCGAAATCCAAATCTTCTAGGTTCTTTTCCGCAGTCCAGCCAGCGTATCCCCCTCTTCTCGTTCCCCACTGTTTGCTGTATGATCCAGTCAACCACAATCAGGAATATCATGGGGGATAGTAGGCAACCTTGTTTCACTCCTGTCTTCACTTCAAAAGCATCACTGAGCTTCCCATTGTGAATTACTTGGCTGGCATGTGGCATCATCATATAGTTGTTGAATGAGGCGGATAAAGGTTTGCGGTGCTCCATAGTAATGAAGCAGTTTGCAAATTACCTCTCGGTCGACGCTATCAAAGGCCTTCTCAAAGTCGATGAAGTTGAGGTGTAGGGTTGACTGCCATTCTATACTCTGTTCTATGATGATGCGAAGCGTTACAATTTGGTCCGCACATGATTTGTACTTCCTGAATCCAGCCTGCCGGCCTGTTCCGGTGGTAGTTTTGAATTCAGCACATCCTTTAGCCTCTACAGGATGATGTGGCATAATATTTTGCTTGGGGGTGGACAGGAGAGTGATTCCCGCCAGTTCTTGCAAACACTGAGGTCTCCCTTCTTCGGCAGTTTGACAAGGTAATCCTTCTTCCAATAAATGGCCAGGTACCTTCTCTTCCTTCTACACCTTCTTCAATAGTGGTGTGAGCATGTCCGCTGTTGTCTCTGCGTCTGTTCTCAGTGCTTCTGGCGAGATCCCGTCTGGTCCTGCTGCTTTCCCGCATTTCAGTAGCTTTATGGCGTTCAGGACTTCCATTTTTGTTGGAGGATTCATGTTCACTTGTAATTCAGCGGCTGCAGGTGGTATTTCTGGACGAAGTGCACGTGGTGGTCGATTCAAGAGCTTCTTGAAGTGGTCGGCCCATTGTTTCCTTTGTTTCTCTTCTTTCGTAATTAAATTTACGTCATCATCTTTTATTGGTTTCGTCTGCGTTGTGAGGAAGATGATACGCCGATATAAAATCTTCAAAGACGTCTGTAACACTGGGCGGAGCACTTCCAAAGGCAGATGAGTTGACCAAGTGCTCCATCAACTTCAGTTTTAGTGTATCGTGCTCCATGGTCAGCTAACACCGACCCACCTAACGAATCGGGGGTCCATGAGGAACTCCAAGTTCTGAAATTCCACAATGCACCTAGACAAAAAACTTACTTCTAGCTCTTTAAAAGGATGGAGGAACGATTCTAGTCAGAGAACTGGCTAGACTGAGAAAGTATGGCAGACTGAGTGCCCTATCACTCTGAAATGGGGTAACCTTTGTGCCCATCTTTAGAATGGGTCTTTGTAATGTATGTGACAATCATCAACGTATTAATCTGTTACCAGTCATGTCGAAAATATTGACTACTTTCATTCTTCGCAAATTTTGTAAAATGAGTGAGAAAATGATTCGCGAGAAGCACGACACCTAGCCAGGGAGTCTCCGGATGATCGTAAAGTGAATTACGCAGATTCATCACAATGACAGAGCAAAGTCAAATGAATGACTATACTTAGCTTCTGTATGCTTGTCTCAGAAACACAACAAGAATCCATGTTTCGAGTTCAAGTGAGCGACAGCTACTATCCGATTTGGCCTAGGGTTTGAAAGTCAAAGCTCCAATGTGAAGCAAACAACGGGTTTCTGGAGACTAGGAGTGAAGTTTCGCTGGCTTGGATATTTCGCGATGGTTTCAGAGTGAGAGGTTTAGTGAGTTGTAAGACGCTTAATACTGGTATCAGGAGGATAGGTTAAGGTAAGTTGGATTTTGTTTACTACTGGAAGCATGCCAGTGGTTGACACTTCGTGAATTTTAAGTGGTGCCCTTTCACAAACCTACACCTTTCATTTTCCAGAAACTAGTATAAGCAAAGGTTTAAGCCATTGACTATGACAATTATTGAAGTGTCAAACAGATATATATATATATATATATATATATATATATATATATATATATATATATATATATATATATATATATATATATATATAAAGAGAGAGAGAGAGAAGAAAGAAAGAAAGAGGTTCTCAGATAATCACCAGAGAAGTAAAACTAGCATTTAAATGAAAAGCAAAAGGCATTTAAACAGAAAAGATAACTTTATGAAGCCGCTGTTATCATTCTTTACCCACTTTTACATAGTGTCTACTATTCATTTCGTACTTTTTCAAAAGTCTGGTTAACCTATCCTTTACACTCCATTGTGGGATTTGGCAAGTTGAATCCATGAACTTTTGTGTAAAGTTCCAAGGTGTTTTTCTATGCTTCTATCTAGTTCAAGAATATAACAACCTATTCATAACAAATAGTTCAATATGTCAGCGTCCTAACAATTTATGGGATTCCCGACTATCCAATGAAGAGACTGAAACTCATTCTAGCTGTGTTAAGAAAATATACAGAGAGATATAATACAGAGTACTTAGACAAATACATTTTATCAAATTATAGACTTCCGTAAAGCAGTTATTCTGTAGGATTATTTTGATAACAAAGTTCCTTTTTCGATTATTTTTCCATGTATTGCCATAAAAAAGTGCAATTTAGCGGTAAATTATGTTACCGATCTCCTACGATGTTGCTTTTTGAATTAAGCGCTTGACTTCAAAGCAATGCGTCTTAAGGGTAAAGCCCACTCTACCTCTGACGAATCAATTTGCGTTTTAAGATCATTTTTATATATATATATATATATATATATATATATATATATACGCACAGGTTGTTAGTCAGAAAAAAACCACAGAGAAGGACGGCTTTTCACAACTATTTTTCTGAGTTTAGCAACTGATTCGTCATCGCATGAATCGAATATCAACCGCATATGATATTTAAACGAAGTTTATAACAGTTTATGGTCACATAATGGTAGGAAAGTAGATTTCTCGTTATAAAAAGCTGCTCTAGGTCTATGTCTGGATAGTTTCGTCAATCTGTCTAAAGAAAGTCACGCTGAAATTATTGTAAATAAATCCTGCCGTAATCGCTTTGACTTGAACTCCTTCCATTGTTTCGCATAGAAAAACAACAACAACAACCACAAAAAGCATTTTCAATATTAGAAACTGCATCAAACGAAACACCTACTTAATACTATTACTTGTTAGATCAGGATGAATAAACGATGATGACGATGATTGAGGTTGATGAAGAATATGACTGAATTGACATGAAGTCGAACGAGGATGATGACGTTCATCATGATGCCTAGTTTCTTCATCAATTCGATATACGTAAGGATATTGACTGCTATGCATAACCATGTTATTATCGGCATTATTGTTATTATTATTATTAACGTCATCATCAATATTAGGTGGTGTCAGTAGACCAGGATCATAATTGGGTATACAAGATGTAAACATAACATTCTTTGATAACTGTCGATTTTCATTCATTATAAAATTGTGTAAATTAACCATTACAGGAGGAGAACCAGATTCATTATTGCCATTACCATGGCAATAGAGACGCTGGCTATGATGATGACGAAAACGATGATGATGTAAAGGATGATATGATGATATAGTTCGATTAAAATGACTTGGATAAAAATCTAATTGTGCATTTTGTTCACCATTCTTATTGCTATTATCAATATTATCATTATTACTTACATCATCATAAAAGGAGTGACGTGAGTTTGGATTTTTATGTGAATAAGAATATAATTCAGTTGAACACAAATGTTCATTTGCATGCTGAAACATACTACTCATAGCATCTTTGTCAGGTAAACCAAATTCATCTAGAAGAGAACAGGATAAAAGTAAAATTAAACGATTGCGATAAACGAATAAAAAAATGGTACCCTTCCCTAAGAAATTGACACCTTGGTCAAATGGCAGCAAAATGTCAGAAAACAAAAACAAATATACACTAGAAAATACATAAAACTTTTTACAGGTAATACCCATAACGACTTGATGCAGTAATACAAAGAATATGACTTCAAAAACCGGTAGAATGGAGTGTATGAGTAAATAATTAGAACCATACAACCGGAACGCTGAATTACGAGCACCTTATTCATTTTCTGCACTGCTGACCACGGAATCCTGCTTTAAACAACCTAGAAGTATTTTTACTCTCAAACAAAGTAATTTGGCATATTGTGTACTTTCTCAACTGAAACACAACCTGTGTGCACTGTTAAAGTGATAAGTGTTATACAACAAGTCAGATTTTCTCTCTTGATACACTTCCCATATGACTATAAACTCTATCTCATATCTAAATGGAACAAAATAATAGATGATTGATATCCCGATCATTTTTGTTCAAGCATTGATGTCAAACATGGTAATTTGTATCTAAGAGACATTATTCCAGACATAATACAGGTAAAGTCCACCAGTTGATTGAAGACAATCAGCAGAAAGCCAAAACACAAGTTTTGTGCTTGTTTTTACTCGTCAGAAATAAATACCCGCAGATAGACAGATGAAATTAATGTAAAACCTCGCACACAATTGCATTAGCTCAAGTTGTAACACTTTATCATAGTACACAAAAAACAAGTGGATAGAAAATGATTGATTTCAAAGTAGACAAAGTTTTGATAGAATATATAGTTTGAAAATAAAGATTAACGCATACATTCAAGATTCAGAAGATATCACGGAGTGAATACATCTGCGCTATTGTCACTGATTCGCAGCCATGTCACTGAGACTTCTCAACCACTGATCAATTACCTTCCACACACACCCAACTAGAAAGTCGACATCACCCCACACAACTCAGACCAACACTCAGAGACTTCATCAACTACTGTCACGTCTTCATCTGGTCACCCTGAACCCTCTTCCAACATAATCAAATTTCCTCTAGCACGGCACGTCGATGTAGGCTGTGGTTCGGAATGCGCAGTACATGCCAAAGATATTTCAGTTGAATAGATCTCACAACCTCATCAGTTGACTTCCTCGTCTTGCCTAGTGCCCTTCGCCTGACTTCCATAATGCTCACATGCTGATACCACCAAACACGAGCAATGCTGCGAGGATGTCTATGATAAAACACCTTCAGCCGATTCGTGTTGTCTACTTTTAACGGCCATGTCTCACAGCATGACAGAAAGGACTGCAACGCAATATGCCTGCAGCCTCTAGGGAACTGATGTCCCCAGTCAGAGCCAAACGCACATCTTAGGGACACAACTTGTTAAGGAATACAGATTTGACAGTAATGTTATAGAAAAGTCCTACAGTACAATCAAGTAAATTAAGTCAGGAAATGACAATTGTGGAATAGTGAGCTCAAATATAGTTCGAGATAAGCTAAGTACACGTTAGTCGCACATTTTTGTTACTATTTAGTTATAAAAGCGACAAAAGACAATTCAGGGAAGAAAATCTACTTTGTGAGAACAACGTTTACAAAAGCTGTATAATAATAATAATAACAATAATAATAATAATAATGTATTGTTACACAGTTTCCTTTTATATTTAGTACGCTTGAACAAGATTGTTGCACAGTAGTTTAGAGAGTCAAACGTTCACGAACACTTGATCTTCATTAATGTGACCAGTATGGTAGTGTCAATAATCCCGAAGTAACATCTGTAGTTCACAGCTTAGTACATGAACAAGCAATTAGAGAGATGAATCTATCTACTAACGCTGTAATTTATGGTCTCAATCAGCCTAAAACTAAGAAAATATGTACCAGAAGTTACATATTTTGGAAGGGTTTCATAAAACATCGGATTGCACAAAATATTATTACAGAGATAAACTATACTGACATAATGAGTAAGGGGGAAAAGAAAGAGTTAGAATACTGTTATGCAACATATAACAAATTTCCAATATAGATGTAATGTATTACTGAAGAAAGATACAAGAAAAGAATATAACTTTAAAAGTGATAACGGAATAACTAGTGACAACTAACACAGGCATGGGAATTGCATGCAATAGACGACATGCGAAGACAACAGATTACGATAGATGTGAGCGATTTCTATGTTATATACTGATTGTCGATTTTTTTCCGCTACCTAATGTGTAATGTACGCGACAACGACCAAACGCAAATAAAATGAAAGTGCTTAAAATAAAACCAAAAAAGTACAAAACGGACAATTTACAAGGATAGTCGAGTTCAATTAAGAAAGATGAAGTACAGTAATAGTATTAAAAAATGTAATATAAAAAATAACAACCCTTGGGAAATAAGAAACAGTTAGATTTGATGGTAATAACAATGAAGTAAGTTGAATAAGAACAGAGAAAAGAAAGAAGTCATTTGTTTTCGCTATTGAACGCTTTTTTTATTTTCCATGTCGAATATAAAAGAAAGCTACATCTTGGACGCGACTGACTATGATTTAGGACCACATTTAAATGAGCTACGTGAATCCTCGGATAACAACTAGGAAGTTATGATGCAAACATTGTGAAACTAACGTTTACACTAGGCACTAGTATCATAAATTAACTACCTTTTACAGTTGATATCACAGGAAACAGATAACGCTCAGTATATGTGAGGATAGGTCAGATTACACTGATTTGCACCATTTTCCTATTATTCAACACCTGAATTCAACACTACGTGACTTTTGTTTATGAGTACTATGTGTCATGCACTACTAAATTGTAAATGGTCTCCATTAGATTGAGATCAGCCTTTACTTATACTTGCACCTGATGGTGTATCATTATAAATAATTGAACACTTTGAGCGTCCTAGATATTAGTGTGGAAGCTGATGGACATTTGGTTGATGACTCCAATGTTCGTATAACAAGTTTTCACAAATGTCATGCACCATAATGAATATCTTTCCTTCTGTTGTGGCTTTTTGTGTGTAAAAGGTGTGACATGCAACACTTCTCTGCAATCAGTTTAGCTTTGTAACTGTAGAATGTCATCTATCTGAGCCAAAACAGTTCTCGACCGTTTTGTATTTTCCACTGTACTTGTTCGCTTAGTAAAGCTTACATTTCATTCTGACGTCACATGGTAAGCGCTGAAATATTTCGTCGTGGTTTTCAGGCATGATTGCATGAAGATGTACTTCACGTACATCTAAAGGAGACCATTTACAATTTAGTAGTGTATGACACATAATACTCATAAACAAAAGTCACGTAGTGTTGAATTTGGGTGTAGAATAATAGGAAAATGGTGCAAATCGGTTGATAGGTAGGTCAAAACAGCATCGACTGAGGTAGCTTAGGTATGCACTATGCATATCTAGTCATTGTCTAGCCCAATGCACCATTTTAGGTAGTACGTTTATGTTGGAAAAAGTTAGAAGAATGACTACAGTAAAAACGTCTATATAGCATGCAGCTGTTAGTCCGAGTCAGGTAGGAGAATGAAGATCTCTAAGTTGGAGGCCGTACAACAATCAAAACCGATGACTGGAAATTCATTTAATAGCTAAATAGATGTTGTCATCACTTTGAAACTCTTGAAAGAGAAAAAAATTGAAATTTTTGTAGAAAAATAAAAATTCATTCTCCGATCAATCAAACACCAAATAAGAGTAAAAACATAACTATATACAGAGGGAGAAAAGGTCAACTACTACAGCTGACGGAATATATATATATATATATATATATATATATATATATGTCCTTACCGTCAGTACCCCCATGCATCGAACCACCGCTTGGTGGTTCGCGCTTTAGACCATTTATTATTGCGGACTGCAATAAATAACATGAATCCTCATGAGTTAGGCTATCAACAATCTCTGATGCACCAACATGTTCATCTGCATATGATGACAGTAATAAACGAGGATTTGAAAATGAACCGTCCATAATAATACCACTGTTTGAATGATTCATTATGGTATGACATGAAGGACTGATAGGATAGTCCACACAACTAATTTTCTGATGTGCAGGATAGTAAGTGGATGAAGTTAATAAAGCAGATTTGGATGGAATATCTACATGCCGTTTATTATCAGTATGAATATTACGCATACCATCACTATTAGACGTGAGGCTTCTCAACTCGAAATTTTCATTTGTAGTTAAATACTTGGGTGGAGGTGGGGGTGCAGGACTCATAGGTGGTGGTCGAGATGGATACTGAATACTCGGTCTTTCAACATTTTCAAAATTTTTATTGGCAAGTCGATGTCCACTAATGGTATTGGAAGAAATCATCAAGGGGGTAGAGTGTAGGTTATCAAGAAGGAATCCACCAGTTGTACCAAAGTTTTCCTTTTTCAAACTTTTATCAGTAGTTCCAAATGAACCTGTTAAATAATAAAAATAAACACAAAAGAGTATAAACATTTTTTTTAAGCAGCGAAACACCGATGCATGCCATCATATGCAATAGATGATATACGGAAAAACGAAACTGTCTGATTAGCAGATCGAAATGTCAGGATAAAACTATCAGTTTACGGAATAGTTTACCATTTATATCATACATTTCACTGGCCTAATTCTGGTTTTATGGAAATATGATATGATAATGGATAGAATGACTATATTTCTGTCTTACAGTATAAAAGTAGATAGTAGTTTTAGTAACACAAATAATCCTTTTTCATAGATCCATTAATAAACAGAAAGTAACAATGTGAGAGATTTACATCTAAAGAATGAGGTTGTAAAAAACAATTGTCAACTGGTAAGAAGTGCTGAGTTTGTTGAACAATAATGGATTAAAAACTGAAATTTCATCAAGAGTCAAGTTCATTGGTAGCCAAATAATAATGTTATATCATGAACTGATAGAAGTAGGAAATATGAACCATTGGATTCCGACACAGTGAATCAATGGTAAAGTGCTGGCCACGGAGCATGAAGGTCCTGGGCTCGACTACTGGTGGGGTCATGGGTGCACGCTCTTGAGGAGTCTCAAGCTAGGACCAAATAGCTGTCGACAAGCGATCTCAGTTTTCCAATGTTCCTCCAACTAATGTCACTTCATGATGAACACCAACCAGAAATCAGTGAATCCCTACAAACCTCCAAATTAAATTAGTAGGTCATAACATATTGATTGGACGTGAAAGCGGTTGGTTTGTATTCACTTTATTACTACTACGATTTCACACTATATTGTTGCATTATTCTCCTTTGTTGTCTTTAACTTAAACTAAATGGGGGAATGAAGTACATAAGAAGTATAACAATCCCTCAATCAAATATATATATATATATATATATATATATATATATATATATATGTAAAGGTTACCGTTGTGACCAGTTACCCTATATATGATTGCATACTTTCAGGTTAGCTTAACACCTGTCGGTAACTTACTGTGAGAAATCGTTCACATATTCACGCACACAATTTTCAGATACTAAGTTACTTAACTAAAGTACCATTTCCATTCAGTTTTAAAATTCGTCCGGTTATAATTTTTTTTGTATAGTTCAACAACTGAGTGGTCTGATGCTCTAGATATTCAATGGAATTTTTTTTTAAACGAATAACACACACACACACACACACACACGAAAACCTGGAACAAATTGCAATGACTGAACTGCAAATAAAACCTAACTTGCGGTTGAATCATCCAGCTCAGTCGACAATAAATACAGAAAGACTAGCGAGTAGAAGTTATGGTTTTCCAATGCAATTGTGACTCTAGTGTTAGCCAATTTCAATCTCGATAAACTGTTGTATAAAGATGGAAAATCTGAAACTAATATAAATCCACTTTCCGTAACATTTGACAAATTCACTAATTTCGTTTTTCAAAAAAAATATACTTACGTGGGTTACAGGGAATAACATCACAACCACTGGCAGAACGATTTATTACTAAACGATGTTTATCTCGCCGTTGACGCCATATACACAATACAACTAAGCATATCATAATCAGAAGCATTACACCGGTTAAAGCGCCCAAAACAAGAAACATCAGTCTGTTTGATTCCATTGAATTGAATGCAACTACATTTTTTGTGTTGTAATGTTCACGTGATTTAGCCACTGAGCGCAAGGCTGAATCCTGACTGACACGATTATCATTTGCAGCCATTGAAATCTAAATAGGAATGCAAAGAAAAATAACGTTCACATTGTATGAGTGTCCAAACAAGTAGTAATATGAATCACTACATACTTGTAAACAAAAGTGTATTTAAAACCGTAGATATAACATAATGGCCAGTTAACGGGATATGTAACAATGGAAAATATGTGGGATGAAAGTATATAACAGATGGTTATAAGTAATGAAAAAACGTTCGTGAGTCCAAAGTTTACACTTCTGCAGTCATCATCACGATGTCTCTATATCCTGAAGGGAACTAGGATCTAACTACTCATAACCTCAATCAAAGATGCTACTGGGATACTATTTATATTATTATTTATTAGTCCCTTGGGTTCCTAGTGGAACATAGGGCTTCAGTAGCACGCCTCCAGTGACCTCTGTTCTCTGAGATCTTTTGAACCTGGTTCCACGACAGCCCAGAAGCTCTCATTTCCTCCTCGCATGACCTCCTCCATGTCACCCTCGGACGTCCAACTCGTCGCTTCCCATGGGGATTCCACTCGAGGGCCTGACGCGTGATGTCCTCAGTCGGCCTTCTCAGTGCATGGCCAATCCATCTCCACTTCCTCCTGCATATTTGTTGCGTGATAGGTTCTTGGTTGGTTCGTTCCCAGAGTTCCTTGTTGCTTATTTTTTCTGGCCATCTGATCTTCAGCAGCGAGCGTAAGCAGTTGTTGATGAATGTCTGTAGTTTATTGGAAATCCTTTCGTGACGCGCCAAGTCTCTGAGCCATACAAGAGCACTGACTTGACGTTGGTGTTGAAAATCCGTATCTTGTTCCAGATGCTGAGTGCAGAAGATCTCCACACTGGTTTCAGGCTAATGAACGCCTGTCTTGCTTTTCCGATTCTGACTTTGACGTCCTCGTCCGTCCCGCCTGTAGTTGAAACAGTGCTTCCTAGATAAGTGAAGGAGGTTACTTCCTTCAAGTTTCTCCCGTTGACGGTGATTGGAGTTTGTTGTTGTTGTTGTTGATGGTGGTGGTGCGGTATCTTCATCACTTCTGTCTTCTCTATATTCACCTGAAGTCCCGTCTTCGCTGCCTCTTCTGTCAACTTGTTAGTTTTTGCCTGCAGATCTTCAAGTTTATGTGACATTAGGCATAAGTCATCGGCGAAATCCAAGTCTTCTAGGTTCTTTTCCGTCGTCCAGTGTATCCCCCTCTTCTCGCTGCCTACTGTTTGCTGCATGATCCAGTCCACCACAATAAGGAATATCATGGGGGATAGTAGGCAACCTTGTTTCACTCCTGTCTTCACTTCAAAGGCATCACTGAGCTTCCCATTGTGGATTACTTGGCATGTGGCATCTTCATATAGTTGTTGAATGAGGCGGATAAAGGTTTGCGGTACTCCGTAGTATTGAAGCAGTTTCCAAATTACTTCTCGGTCGACGCTGTCAAAGGCCTTCTCAAAGTCGATGAAGTTGAGGTAGAGAGCTGATTGCCATTCTACGCTCTGTTCTATGATGATACGAAGTGTTGCAATTTGGTCAGCACATGATTTGTACTTCCTGAAGCCTGCCTGTTCCGGTCGCAGTTTTGAATCCAGTGCGTCTTTAAGCCTCTCCAGGATGATGCGGCTTAATATTTTACTTGGGGTGGACAGGAGAGTGATTCCGCGCCAGTTCTTGCAAGCACTGAGGTCTCCCTTCTTCGGCAGTTTGACAAGGTAACCCTTCTTCCAATCGTCCGGTACCTTCTCTTCCTTCCACACCTTCTGCAATAGTGGTGTGAGCATGTCCGCTGTTGTCTCTGCATCTGTTCTCAGTGCTTCTGGCGGTATTCCATCTGGTCCTGCTGCTTTCCCGCATTTCAGTAGCTTTATGGCGTTCAGGACTTCCATTTTCGTTGGGGGATTTATGTTCACTTGTAATTCAGCGGCTGCAGGTGGTATTTCTGGACGAAGTGCAGGTGGTGGTCGATTCAAGAGCTTCTTGAAGTGGTCGGCCCATCGTTTCCTCTGTTTCTCTTCTTTTGTAATTAAATTTCCTTCTTCATCTTTTATTGGTTTCATCTGTGTTGGTCTCTTCCCTGATAGCAACCTGGTTATTTGATACAATGTCGTCAGGTCTCTCTTACCTGCAGCCTGTTCTGCTTCACTTGCCAGTGTTTCGTAGAAGTGTCTTTTGTCTTTGCGTGCACTCTTCTTCACTTCTTTGTCCAGTGTTTTATACATTGTGCTCAGTTCCTCTTGTCGTTGAGCATCCTTGCACTGGTTTATCTTCTGCTTCACCATCCTCCTCTCCTCTATCAGCTTCCAGGTATCCGTCGAGATCCATTCCTTGTCTTCTTTCTTCTTCCTTCCTAATACTGTTGTGCAGGTTTCTTTCCACATAGCTTTCAAAGACTTCCAGTGTTCTTCCACACAGGTTTCTTCAGGGATGTCCCTCGATGTCTCCCATTTTGTCTTGATGGCTGCCTTGAAGATCTCCTTTGTAGTTTCATCCTTCAGTTTCCGAGTGTTGTACTTGAATTGAGGTCTATCACCAGCTTCCTTGAAGGCTTTTAACTTGATTTGGAAGGTTCCTTGCACTAGATAGTGGTCTGAACCTACATCTGCTCCTCTTCTTGACCTTGTGTTAAGTAGACTGCGTCTCCATTTTCTTGAGATTGAGATAAAGTCGATTTGATTTTTAGTGTGTCCATCTGGTGAAGTCCATGTCGCTTTGTGGATATCCTTGTGCCTGAACACACTGCCTCCAATCACCAAATCGTTGAATGCACAGAATTCTGCAAACAATTCTCCATTCTCATTCATTTCACCTAGCGCCTCTCGACCCATGGTTAGTTCTCTTCCTGTGTTGTCCCCTCCCAGTTTGGCATTCATGTCGCCCATTAGAATTTTGATATCGCCAACTGACGTCTTGTCCAGTGTTGATTGAAGTTGTCTGTAGAATTCCTCCTTTTTCTCTTGCTCTGCATTATTTGTAGGTGCATAACATTGTATGATTGTGACCTTTCTTCCTTTTGAGTTGAATCTTGCTGTCATGATCCTGGAGGAGATTGGTTCCCACTGCATGAGAGCCTTCGATGCTCTTGAGGACATCATGATAGCCACTCCCTCAGTGTGCTCGTGGTTGGCGTCTGGGTGACCGGAGTAGATTATTGATTCTCCAGTTGACAGTTTGGAGAGTCCACTCCCATTCCATCTGCTTTCGCAAATTCCAAGCACTTCGATGTTATACCTTCTCATCTCCTTTGCAATCTGGGCTGCCTTACTGGGTTCAAACATCGTGCGGACATTCCATGTCCCCACGTTTACTTTCGCTTTCATCGAGAGAAGACACATCGGCCAATTGGCTTCCCGAAGGCTTTCACCAACTGGCGTCATTTCGCCTCTCCGATTCCAGCGGGGAATAAGTTTGTTTTCATTTTTTATATTTTGTTTGTGCTTTGAAGTTTCTTTAGCGGTTAGATTTGTTTTACGGGGTAGGGTTGCTAGCCCTATGCCCAACCTTCCCTCTTTACCCGGGCTTAGGACCGGCTAGTAACTAGTAAACTAGTTAACCAGGCGAGGTTACTGGGATACTAACCAACTTAGAATTAGATCGAGTGAGCTAATTATCTGCAAACTAATTCAATATTTAAGAAAATTAATCCGCATGATGAGTTTGAACAGAGTAGTGAGAAGACGCAGGTTATCTGAAACATGTGGTGGTATTAACGTTATACATTTCGAACAATCTGATCACACATGAACTTGTCGTATAATTTATATGAAAACTGAGAAAGTTTAATTAAGCCAATGGACTAATAGTTTAGAAAGATGAGGGGGAGAACGAAAAAGGAACAAAAATAACCAGACCATTACCACCAATAGTATAAAGGGTTGAACTCAATACTATGAAGGTAGATTTAGTGTAGACACAAATTGTTTACTAAATATAGAGATGGGGTTTGAATTTATGGATAGCAAGTGCTTCGATAAATCTAAGTATTTGTCACTGATCATATCTATAAAAATAAAGTAAAGCCTGTCTTCGATTCAACATTTTCTGTTCCCAAGTGTTGAGAGAAAGCTATCAACCAAGACTACAATGTGACTCGATATCCTGAGACAGTGTTTGGTGTTCGTGTAGATCCCGGAGAGTTTCGAAAACGAGAAAATAATATAAAAAGCTTCATACAGAAAAATGTTACAAGGTCCCCAGATTTAAACCCGAATATAGTTAGGATTTCAGACTGTATGAGGAGTTCCATGGTCGATTCAGACAGAAGAAAAGGCACTGGGTAATGACATCAAAATATCCATTGAATACACAAACAAGAACTATAATGTCCCAGGAAAAATGGAAAAGAACCCAAAATAGAATATAATGAAAGGTTGCTCAAAGAAATTAGTGTCAGATATTTTGATAATCTAATCAACAAACGAGCAGAAGTCAAATAAATCCCAAACTGGTAGGATAAAATTAAGTACGACGTCTAGAATCTGGTTAACACATCAATACCCAACAATCTACGCTCGGAAATCAAACTCACTCAATATGAACAAATACTGATATTATTCTCAATAAAACTCATAAACATCAACCAATAAGACCATAACACAACAATCTTAGAGGAAAACAAGTACACAGGGGAAACTTACTGAGCGTGGTTTAACGAAAACTTCATGACTGAACTGGGTGATTTTTCGTCCATTTAATCCACCTGTAAAAATTGTAGACTGTGGATCCAATCCACGAGGTGTATGCACACCGTAAACAACAATTTGATATCCTTTACCTGGTTCTAAAGCTTGTAATTTGTGTTCCTAAAAGGCAATAAATCACCGAAAGTTGAAAATTGACAAACAAGTAAACATATTATAAGTTCACCCAGACACTTCATAGGAATCTAGCGATGATCAAATCGTCTACTTGATCCAATCCTACAGGTGATAAGTAGTTGTGGCCTACATAGTTTAATGACAAAATGTTTGAATTCCTCACTACACAATGCAGTTTCCCCGTGGTTGGAGATACATCTTGCTGATAAGTGCCAAAAAGGACGGAATTTAGGTCCATGACTTCCTGCCAACTGAATTTCAACATCCAACACTTAAGAAACTTGGTGAATTCGGAACAGAACACTCATCGTTGGGCTTTCATTTTAACTCCCAACTTAGTTGACCCGGTCAATATGAGTGAATGATTACTGATCAACTGAGTGTTGTGTGGGGAGATAATGTATCTTAAGTCAGTTTTCATAGCTGAACAGTTTATTTGATACATTGGTCAATGTCAGACACCAAGGCAACTAACCCACAAACAGGTCGAAAATCGAAATGCACTCAGCAACCACGTCCATGTTTGTGCAGTAGACAATGAGCCTATTGTGTGATACTATCTTACAGTCAAAACTTTAATAGGTGAGGAGGGATTCAAACTTGTGACCGAATGGTTGGGAGTCAATTTCACCACAGCAAACTCAAGGAAGGGTTACAGGTGTGCAATCGTTTTTATTTATTATTAAAGAACCATACACTCACCCTAGAGGCAGATCCATTTACAAAAACTGCTTTGAACCCATTGTAAGTAATTTTTCCATTGTTTGAACGTTCTTCTGGACGATAAAGCAGAAGGAAGTGATCAATGGGAAATCCTACCGCTGATATAGCCAAAGTCCATCGTGCCAATATTCCACCATCCGACTAGGAAAAAGGAACAAGCAGATAAATTCAAATTAAGTAATACATTATCAAAGATGATATGATTCACATTTTAAGGAAAAAGGCAAATAAAAAGGTCCATCATAAATTTCGATGGCATGAAGGAACTAATTAGTTTTATGATACTTGTTGTTCCCAACTAACATTAAGTCAGTAAGTCCTGAGAATAGAAAAAGTTAGGATCTTATCTCTTTGCAAAATCCGGAGAGTTGACAGTTTCTAACATTGAAACCAACGTTTTCTGTCCCTGTACCAGCTACATTATGATCGAGTTGTTGTGATACGACTTAATACTCAGTATTAATTCACAACATATTACAAGTAATTGGTGAATATCCGTCTTCACTCTGGAATCAGTTGACTCCAAAAATCCTGATTTCAAAGAGCGATTCTGCTCGAAAAATAGCTGATACGAAACATAACAGTAGCATAGTTACTTGGAAGTACGAAAATTGAAGATTCGTGTGTACTATATATTCACAGTATAGTACCTGTAAGTAACAAGTCCTGAATTCAAAATGTACAGGTGAACTCGAACATGAGTTTTCTTCAGGTTTTAACCAATATTCACTCATGTACGAAGTATTAAATGAAAACAAAATACCTGTTTAGGAGATAAAATGACAGAAAAACATACCAAACGTTCAGTTTCTGTTATGACAGGAGCAACTTTAGAGATATGTTGAAAACTGACAGGATCGGACCACGGACTTTTATCGATTATCTGATCAGTTGCTTGTTTAATAGCATGTATACGAAACTGATAGCTTTTTCCTGGTACCAGTTCACCTGGATGACGACTTGTCAAGTAGAAATGTTTATTTTTGAAACAACACGTTATATCTTGGCTACAACACTCCTCTACCTGTAAAGTTTAAAAAGGGGCAAATAAAAATATACTGAAATATGAATTATACTTGTAACTGCAAGTATACAACAGGCGCAGTTGTGAAAATCATACTTTTACGGATTTAGTCGCCAGTTTGCGAAACTGTTCATTGAACACAAGTACAATAATACAACACCACAATGTAAAGAGTTAGCGTGAATTGGTGAAGTATATTAGTGAACACTTGCAGGGATTGACATGTGTTAAGGTTTACAAACTCAACCATCGTATTTGCCTGATGATGATGTAAGTGTTAATTTTATACAATTACACAATCTAACTCTAGCACGCACTGTTTAATTTACATTTTCTCTATGGTTCTCTAAAATAAAAAGCATTACTTTTTCTGAAATGACAAAACAATGAATAATCAGAACTTCAGAGACGCCTTAAAGACATTCAGTTTCATAAACCTTATCTAAATAATCCAAAAGGAGAATATATTGCGGTTAAAAAAATATTTGAAATAAAGAGTTTTCTGATTTTGAAAAAATAAATTAACCAAAGAATACTTTACAAGATTTTTGAAGAAAACGGACAAGTTATCGCCTAAATCTTTCTAAGCATGCATACATACTGAGGGTGAATACACTAAGTTAGCAACTAGAGGTCTTCTTTACACCATAAATTATTCAGAAAATATACGAAATGGATTAGTACATTTGTAGTAAATAATGAAGATACTGAAATGTAATCATTATCAACTCTCATAAAAAACCATATCAACTTCCATAAGTAATTTAATCAAGCATATAGAACATAAAAATCAACTGAATCCATCATATTACAGCAGTATAACAAAGAAGAGTAAGTTTATTAGAATATAAAAGATCGGTCATGTACAAGAAACGCGTTCATTACTACACTTCACACGTAGGCGGAAAATCTATATATACAGAAAGAGAAGTTGCCAATCAACTTAAATTTAATTAAAACACTACTCAATTGAAGTTTGGGACAGTGTGAAAAGAACAACGAAAAAATAGGTAACTGGTATTTTCAAAAGAAGAAATAGAATTATAAATTATGTAGAAGTTTGTCTCAAAAATGATTAAGATACACCTGTTTATAACAGATAGACATATGTTAAAAGCGTAGAGTATGGAATAACTGCTGATTGAACAAATCTGACATACCTAACAACGGTAATATCGAAATTAAAATGAACCTGATGGAATAAACACACTCTGAATGAAATTTCGATTATAACTACTCAAGGAAGTCTTTTATATGTGATGGCATTTAAGACTTCTTGAGATCATGACTAACATCTTTAGTATTTCAAGTGAAATAGACATATCGCACCAACATCTTATTAGGCATCAACAAAAATAGGACACCAGATAACTGGAATTTTGGTAAATCTCCTTGCTGTCTTTAAACAGTCTAGAGAGTTCAATAGTGAATCTCTAGGTTCAGTACATAAAAGGAGGCGCTTAGTCGCCCTGATGTGCATTAACTATTTGTCTGCCTACATTATTAAATAGACTATTGGCAAGAAAGTTTGCGATAAATTTATTTCCCTCTGAGAGTCTTCTATCAACTGTTCTGTATACTACGATTTCTAACGCCAAAGGACGCAATAGAGTAAACTCTTCACATTTTATAGTCAGTGAGTAAATACGCTAATAGTTGAAGTTAAAAGGAATTTGAAGAATGATGAAGCAACTGTAAGGTAAGGTATGAAGAACGCAGTCCGTACGTTAACTGAATACCGGGTGATCACGTGAAAAGTCAAGAGTAACAACACATTTTCGAAGTGAGCTATGACTCTAATTCTAACCATTGAGTGGATCATAGGTATGGTTAATAACTCAGTGTATGTTACTCGATAAGCTTGGATAAACAAAACATACAACAATACGTTAGTTGTAAACGTGTAATATTAAATAGGAGTACATGAATGTAAGAAAGAAACCCATTTTTATTGTTTACAAAACAAAACGAAATTACAATTTATATTTATCTTTAAGCTGCTGACATCAGGTATAATATGTTTATTTTGCATTATATCGTTAGTAAAACAAAAAGAAGAGATAAATCATCATGATTGTTAACAATGGCAAGAAAGCTTTCAGTAGAGCAGCTTTAGTACTTACAATGTGATTCTATACACATAACAGATTGAAAGTAGAATACAGTTTGTGAATAATAAATGATACAGAACGAAAGGAAACCACAGAAGTAAGAGTAATAACAATAATAATAGTGGTAATAATATCTCTCTTATATCACTTAAACAATGTCTAAATGAACTAGTTTTTTTGACAATCCATCAAAATATTTTGACGGTTGTAGTTGTACGATACTCACTGCGATGGGGAGAAAAATTAATCTCCATAATGAACAACGTCGTAGGTTAGAATACTAGCAGTAACTAACCATTAGTTTATGCTATATAATATAATAGTCAATCAGATACTCGTGATCTGCTGGACACATTAAAATTTTCAAATGCTGTCTAAAATACACTGATATCAAGTATCAAATCTGGGGCAGTTGAACCGCACTAATCCCCACACGCAATACAATACAAAAAAGTGCGTGTTTATTTAACTGCGAGACAGCTTACATAGATACTTATCTCCTCTCCCTTTTTGTATTTTTTTTCCATTTGTTCTGCTTCATTTCACACTTCCTGTATCCTAAGGGCAGTTACTGAGTCCCAAGCATTTCTGATCAACTTATAGCCTAGATATGATATATTCATATTTCATATAAACACAACTTAACTACAATTTATAAAATGTGTTGCACGAAAACAACAGAATATTTCGGATGTTTTTCGCACCTTGTAAATCCGGTATACTTGAGAAATGATATCAAGTCGCTCACAGTTGGACAATATACAATAAAGTGCCTACCACTCAATTGTTCCACAAGTTGTATCAGTTAAAACGTGTACAACCATATCATTATATAACTCACTTTGAACCTAAAACAATTAGAAACAAGACGTTCGATGTACAGAATACAACCGAACAGTTGATAGACAGTTAGCACACCTGAGAAATGAAATATTGCGACCAAGTAAATCAAATGTTCTATAAGTTTTCATAATACAGTAACACAATAAAGAAACAACAAGAAATGAACCTAATTAGCTCATTTCTTAAATCAAGTTTACCATTACGTTACAGCAAATAAAGAAGCAGTTTTATATTTGTTGGTTCGCTGATAACCTCCATGTTACCTTTGATTCGTTGTTTGACGGTTCGAATACAACCATTTTACCTATGTTTTGATATACAGGTAACTTTCTAGTTTAATGTTATCCTTTTCAAAATTGATTTAGATACTATGCGAGAAATATGTACAATAAGTGGATTTTATACATTTTGACTGTGGGATAGTCACTGTTCATTTAAAGACAGTAAATTGTAACAAGTTGTGAGCTAAACTATAAAGTTCAACAACTCAACATAGGAGACGGTTCACAAGATATCATAATTATTATTCCCACTGTTTGAATGGATTTCAAAGCATACCACTTGGCGACTTTTCAGATGGCACAATAAAACCACCATTTGAATACAGCAGTAATCCTAACGCTGAAAAGAGACTATATGAATCGGACAAGGTAGGTACAACATACTTAACATTGATGAAATTTAAAGTATAGAGACAACAATATATGGTTGGATATGGATACCTTACACCAATGACTGTAAAGGAAACCAAGTGCTTGGAGGCATTCTATTCACTAAACAATGTTGCATCGATCAAAATGGTAACTAGCTAGCTATCTTCCATATTACACAACCCTTTCCAAAATTTTGTAAGATATCTTGATGAGTTTAAAAGAGGACAAAGCATTTGTGTTAAGTTTGGACGGCAGGTATCACCAAGCAAGTAAAGCCGAAATAGGACTCATAGTATCATTCAAGCACTTGCTCCAGGCAACAGAAACCTATTAATTAGGTTAAGAAAAATGAGAAGTAGAAATAATTAGTCACTTGATGTGTTACATGTTAGGACTATGTAGTCATTGCATACATATTTACTCGATATTTGAAAACTGCGTACAAAGTGTCCGATAGTTATGCTAGAGATGATTCCTTGAATATGATAACCACACACAGGATTTACAATCTTCTGTTTTATAATTGGTAGGTGTATATTTTTATGAGCCAGATGACCTTTCATAAAAGTAGCACAATAAGATATGAATAGAGTTAATATGACTCTATACATTGATTTCGAACTCATAGCAAAACTCTGCACCGATTAAAGAAAGTACTGAAGCAAATTATACCACGCTAACATCGGGTTAGTAATCAGCATACTGTTATTTTTTCTGCTTAACTTTTTATTATTAATTGTTGATACTGGGTGATGATTGGAGGTGAAATGAAAGTTTAGACTGCGGTAGGATTCGAATCAGTAAGCTACCGGCTGCCGATCCAGTGCTCTTCAAACTGAGCTAGGAGACCTTTGTGTTGACCACATCTTAATTTCACTCCAATCACTTCAATAAACAGTGGCAGCATTTGATCACCTGAACGTTAGTTTCAAAAGGAGTACAACAGATACAGGCAGCAATACTTTGAACAAATTATTCATTTAGAATGGTTAATAAAAGCATTACCTCACTCTCTGCACAAAAAGAAAAAATATAAATATTTTAATCAGGTCAACTAACTGTTTCATCGATAGTAGACCGGTGAATCCAACCATCCGACTCTGGAATACGTGATCTGTGAATAATACGATAAAAATCACAGTTTACTGAATTCCAAATAATAAGTACAGCCAAATTATCGCCAACAGTTGTAGCATTGGGTTTTTTAAGTCGTTCATCTGTTAAATAACAGAATAAATGTAGAATAGAAATTTACTAAAACAAAAGACAAAGAACAGGAGATTTCCTCATGGAAGAGAAAACAACAATAAATTGGACGCCTTACCAAATACGTGACAAGTTGTAGGTTATATCTAGTATCTGCGTGTGAATAATACACTGCTACTTATTACCAAACGAAAGCAAACAGAATGTTAAACTCCATTGTGTAGGATAAAAGCCTATGGTACTGATTTATTAAAACTTACACAATTCAGATACCTAGCATTGGAAAAACGATTATCACGATGGATTTCTTGTCGAATGATCCTTAACAGAAAGCAACCTTTAAATAATACGATTAAAAAATAGTGATAGTTATATTTCTCCGAAGATGAGGTGTAAACAACCCTGAAATTATCGAGTCATCTCTGAACGCAGACTTACGATTGCCATTAATTTTCGACACACATTAAAAGATAAATTGTTATAGTGTGCAGTAGGATTGCCAAGGTCTCCATGAAAAGCCTTAAATCCCTGAAGCCGTTCACAATCAATCGTGTAGCACTGAAGTTTCGTGAAAAAGCAATTAAACCAACGTGTAAAAACTGGCTTAGTTGAAGAGATAAAAAATCAATAAGATATTCTATCCTAGAAAGGCCTAGAAACAGTTAAGGTCATTATAAATATAATATTTTGACGTTGCAATATAGCTTCTATTATTTTACCACCTTTCCCACTTATCGAGGAACTGAGTGACCACTAAGGGTGAAATCTAAAGGTTATGGTTCAAGTGTCTACATTCAGAATATATCAGGTGGTGACTACAAGGATATAACATTTGGTAACGGGATTATAACATAAACAAAACGAAATACTATCTCTTGAATAACCTTTTTTTCTGTCACAGTAAACTAAATCTAAGGACAATTAAAACTGAAAACGGGCATATACTTACATGCGTTTCTTGAGGAGGATACATTGAGTACAGGTGAGGAGACAATTTTTTCAAAATTTGAAGGCCATTCATTGAATCTGTGCACTTGACTTCGACGCTTACGAAGTAATACAGTTTCAACGTGGTCAGTACTTACCACTTCATCATCTGTTCCAAATGAATTTTCCAATAATTCCCCATGAGAATACATATATTCACTACTAGGCAGATCAGCATATCTTTGATTAATCACTAAAAACAAGTGAAACAAAAAAGTAAAATGATAGTTTCATCAGGTTATTTAAAAACTAAATATGTGCGTTATTAAATTATAATGGAACTGTAAACATATTTCTTTTACTTGTCAAAGAAAAGAAAACGTGATGGAAACGCCTAGACTTAAAAACACAATTTAAGTTTCTTCCAGGAAAATGCAGGATGACTGAAGTTCTTTAAATATTCAGTCATGAAAAAACTAGTGTCAATGTCCAAATTATGCTTAGTAGTGAATTTCACTAACGGAATATATATTGTCCAAACGATCTGTCCTACTGATATGAATCAATGTTCACCCAGATGTCTTCTGTATTCTGACATTGGATCAAATATTTCGGTTCAATGTGTTATTGTAATGATAAAACTGTATTGTGCATCAGTGGTTCGTTCAATTCGTAACACGTTAAGGTGTTCAGCGTTTATCAACAACCCAATACATCATCATAGTTTAAAATATCCTGAACCTTTTGCATACTAGGTAAACATAAAGAGTGGTTTTTCAGCCATGTTGGGGAGAGGGCAAATACATGTCAACAAAGTGCGTGTTAGTCAAAATGTCATAATTCATAACAGCGCATAGAAAGGAACTCAGGAGAAAGAGATGAATTGAAGTGATCATGTCAACAGTGGTAAAGCAACTTTAAGAAGATGAAGGAAGTGAGGTAAGAAAGCGAGAAAAAGGCACAAGGATATTAAGATACTCAAGACGTAGGAGAAAAAAAAGCTGTAGATGCACCCATATCACTGAGGTCAAATTTCACTTATTCCCCCCCTCCCCCAGAACGCTTCAACAACAGATTTTGGTCGTTCCCCTGATAATATAATAATAATTATTATTTAAAATTTAGGATGATTAGAACATTGCCAGCAAACTACTAAATGCAGATTTAACAGCCAGTAAATTCTGTTACAAAATGGGAGTTCTTCACAACCTTTAATAAGAACTTTAGTTACTGTAAAAACCCTGCTTAGAGCTACAAATTAAAAGCTCCTATCTCAGACGTTTAATACTCTCTTGAACGATGTTATATGAAGAGAAACACCTTGAGTAAATTAGTAACTAACACTATCTTCTCAAACGCAATATATAAGTTAAACACAATTATTCACTGAATACTGTTGCATTTTGATTTGATTAATAATTATTGGCTTAGAAATAGTTTGCTTTTTTTAATACCTAGATTGTGAACCATCCCAGCATGAAATGCCACGATAGGGTTATGTACGCATATTATGCAGCTAGTCTAAATAAAGAAATATCAGTCAAATGTGATAGTGTACCGAATTGTTAATGATACCAGACGGAATGTTTAAAAATGATTTTAAAAAAATCTAATACAAAAATATCAACCAGCTTTCACAAAGATAATATGATAACTTATCAATGATTGTTTAACAAGAAACTATTTTAGTATATTACATGTTTATTACACGTTATGAATGAATTACGATCGATAGGCGAATACCAAACCATAAAAAAGTTATATTCACCCGTTGTAAATCCCTTAAAAAGTTTTTAACAGTAATTATCCTTGGAAAATCGAAGACACCCTAATGAAGACGTCCGAAAAAGCCGAAACGATAAGTTTAGGATAAGTTATTTCAGTATAAATGTTAAATATCAATAAATAGTGAAAACGCTTATAACGACTTAAATCTAACACTAATCTCTTGAAACGTGATCCACTAGGATGCTGAACTACAGTAATGATGTATTACGAAATGAATGCTTCGCTGTATTCCGGCTGTTGACTAACTAAGCTGAATTGTTTTGAGCGATAAAAACACTAAGAAAGGCGCTGCATACAGAGTAGTAGATCAACGTCATCAAGACCGAAATTAAGATATCGAAAAATAATGAAATATTCCGAGCAATGATTTTGTAAGAAACCTTTAAAAGCCTTCCACTAATTGCTTACCGTTGTTTGCAAAGAGAAGGCACAACAGAAAACCACAACAGGATTGTCGATGATTTTCTTATTGAGTTATTCATTTGACAAAAATTAGAGTCACTGCGTCAAATGGTCCGTAAAGCCCACTCAGGAAGTTGCGATTAGTTAGGAGAAGACAATTCAACAAAACTACCGTTTAACTTATATCAACAGTTGACAAACTGGTCTATCCAATTCTTTCAGTCAACCCAGGGTTACCAAGATAATCAGTATAAAAACGTTTCAACCCACGACAACAGTGTCTAAAGACAACAAGTGACGACCTTAACCGAACTCAAAAATATCCCTCCGCACTCTAGACTTAGTGAAAGATATTGTCATACGATGCCAGCAGTCTTACGGTAGACAGTGGTAATTGAACACATATATCTCTCAATGGCCATGTGTCGTAAGCCTACAGTAGAACTACTCACATCAAAATGTTGAATACATGACATTTTACTAAAAATAAGACTGATTTCAAAAGAAACTGACAGCTATCGAAGTTATACTAGAAAATCCTGGATATTCTGAAACCTGAAGAGAAAATGAAACCTGCTTGGTAGCCCGATAAAAATTACCTTAACACCAAGCGGTAGACAAGTCAAACAGCTTAACTTTAGAATGAATTAATAACACTAATAGTTGGTTGAATAGTTTGAAAACTATTTTAGCACGAAAATCAAACACTAAGGTATTTAAAAAACCTACACGAATATGCAGAGGCATTAGACTCAATTAATTTAAAATATCGTCTAAGTATTAGCTGTTCTCCAAAATACAAATTACAACTGTACACTCCGTAAGCGTTTGGTCGAGAAGTGGCAATATCAATGGTAAACAATGAAGAACAATTTAACTCATGATCAGCTACACTGAAGGCTAATAACTGAAGCGGTTCCCCATCCTTCCACCATTCCACCCGTAGTATGTTCAATAAGCAAGAGATATTTAGGCGACTTTGCAAATGACCTTGACTATCTGCCGCAGGTAACAAAAGATCAAGGTATTGTGCAACTTTGCTGTTGTACAAATCAAGATCTTCAGATGATAAACATTTCAATTGTCTTGTATCTCCAATTTTCGTTACCATCAATTCAGTTCCCAGTTGGGTAGGAACTGAGTATTTTGATAAAGCTGAATCAAATCCATCTAAAAGCAGAGGGAAAAATAGGGTACTTAAATTTTTAATGACCCTAATATACTCATCAGTGTTGATGGATGTGATATGCAATAGATATGGAAAGGAATGAGAACAGAAATGGTTGATATATATATATATATATATATATATATATATATATATATATATATAATTATTATTGACAAGAGATAATTATGACATACTAAATTTAACATCACTAGTTGAACGTAATCTCACAAAATAGTAAGGTGGATTAATTTTCAACTCTTCGAGAAATTGAAAGAGAACTAAAACAGAAGCATATGACGAGAAAGAACGGACCCATCCATTTACATCGGAATTAACCCTTAGTCATGTAATTAAAGAGGCTTCACAACGATTTTTATTATCTGAGTAGTGAGAATTATAGTACATCATCTTATAAGTTGGTAAAAAGAGGTAAGCCACAAGACGGATTCCAAATTGTGAACTTCAATTTTCAAGTCTATCACTTTCACAACTGGAGCATGAGATGAAACAGGCAATCAGGTTGTTTCAGTCCAATCATTAGGAATTTTGTTCAGCTGTCAAATAGATGAGAAACGAACTGAATATCCACTCATAATCCCGTTGACCACTCAAAAACTTCATTCGGAAGATGAATCATGAAATTCAGCCAATAATCCAAATATCTTTTGTTCAAAACCCGTGACTACCCGTTATCTTTCAATTGAAAGCTTCATCTATATCCGCTAATATTAATCTGTTATTCAAGGCTGATTTCTGTGGTCTAACAAGAATTTGAAAAATAAGCCAAACTGTAAACAAAATATGTCTGTATTAATAATAATAAATAGTGTAACTTAAAACGGTAAACGTTTATTTACAAGACTATGAGCTACACTTGCTGTGTGAGGGCTTACGATACTACCTGGTTGTATAAGCAGAAGAAGGTGAAGCGATAAAAGAATAATTGTTTCATCGATAACTTGTATGGTGGACCTACAACTCAATGGTTAAAACAGATGACTAACGAACAAGATTTGGGCAGCCAGGTAGTATCAATAGCCCCTACACAATAGGTGTGACTCACTGCCTACTGCACAGATGTGCAAACGGTGGTTGAGTGCATTTTGTTTAGTTTTACACTGTATGGTACACTAGATCATCTTACATCAATATTATATAGCGAACGACGAAAATAGATATCTAACATGAAAAAGAATTTAGAGATGGAAGCATGTACAGATACACAAGATAAAATTTATCAAAACTACGCACTGCACACATTCATGTCAATGTAAATTATATAAAGTATGAATAGCACAGACAAACAAAATGAAAGAAAAACATGATAAGTAAGGAAAATAAAGGCATTTTTAATTTAAATTCCAACTGAAAGGATTGACCTTAAAGTGAATACAATCACTCAAAAACTGAGATTTAAAACCAAGTGAAATTATTTTTCGCACCTAATGGCATACAACAAACAGAAGATGGTTTAGTGATACAATCAAACATTCAATAACTTGGTATCATGTACATGTAGGGGTAATTTTAAAACATATACGTCATACTCCACACCTTTGATTGATCATGACTTTCTGCACACTTACGAGTAGACAAATGAACTGAAAGCAAAAAGGGGTATTTGTAACCCGCTAACCAGATGTTTTTATTTCTTTTCTTCGGTACAACAGATGAGGAAAATTGGTACTCACAAACCGTGCATTGTTTGTGACACAATTCGTGTATATATGACTGACTGACAAAATCAACGTAGAACACCGTGCAAGAGTACATCGACTCAAATTGCCACACTTCACAGTAGTATACAATGAATGGGTGGATAGAAAATGATTTATATCAAAAAGGCACAGTATTGTGAGAGAGAATGAATAATCTGAAGATAAAGGTTAGTGTGAATATTCACACTCTAGGTGTCAAGGCGCGAATAAGTCTGCGCTATTGTCACCGATTTGCAGCCATGTCACTGAGACTTCTCAACCACTGATCAATTACCTTCCACACACACCCAACTAGAAAGTCGACATCACCCCACACAACTCAGACCAACACTCAGAGACTTCATCAACTACTGTCACGTCTTCATCTGGTCACCCTGAACCCTCTTCCAACATAATCAAATTTCCTCTAGCACGGCACGTCGATGTAGGCTGTGGTTCGGAATGCGCAGTACATGCCAAAGATATTTCAGTTGAATAGATCTCACAACCTCATCAGTTGACTTCCTCGTCTTGCCTAGTGCCCTTCGCCTGACTTCCATAATGCTCACATGCTGATACCACCAAACACGAGCAATGCTGCGAGGATGTCTATGATAAAACACCTTCAGCCGATTCGTGTTGTCTACTTTTAACGGCCATGTCTCACAGCTGTAAAACAGGATGGATAGTTGGATTTTTCGCCAGCTGGTGTCACAGGTGACGCAAGTTGGTAAATGTGCCTTCTGTAGCTGAGTTGAGATTTCGTCAGCAACCGGGCTGTTTCAGCTTATGTAACTTACCAAGTAAGTGAAGTGGCCAACGCATCCCAACACTTCACTCCCTATCATTAAACTGAGAGTACTTGGAACAAACTAGTCACGGAGCATCATCTTACATTTAACAGGTGCGAAACATATGCCAAACATACACTGATTGGTCATAAAAGAGCAACCTATTTTTAGTTGAATTCCGGGGTTTGTGGGGATTTAGAGATTTTTCAAGTTGGTACTCATCATGGACTGACATCAGTTAGAGGAACATCGGAAACCTGGGAGCATTGGACAGGTGTTTCATCCAGTGTTACCAGGTTTTCAATGTTTCTCTAACTGATGTCAGTCCATGATGAATACCAACAATTTTAAGTTATTTAGTCCTGAATGTACGCAGAATTATTTTTCAAAATGCATACTATGTAATAAAGTGAACTCACCTTTAGTGAACAACGATTGTTCAGGTAGAACAATCATGACTATGGAATCCATCCACATGTCGGTACCATTTTCGATGATGCACTGATAGACACCGATATATGATGAATTCATTGAATCAATTAACAAGGTATGATCTGAGAGAACAAGGTAGAAGAAAGTAATGGTATAGTTTGTCATATTCTCTGAAATTCATCAACTATATGTATTAAAATGAAAAATACATTGAATTCGTAGTTATTTCGCAAACCGTTAGTAAATCTAAAACACAGATTCTCTGGAGATGACAAGAATATACTTCACTTACAACCTACATCAATCAACTATGTAATTTGGAGGTTTGTTAGGAATCATTTATAGACTTCAGGTTGATATTCATCACAGAGTGACACCAGTTAGAAAAACACTGAGAACCTGGAAGTAGTGGGTAGCTGTTTCATCCTGGTATGGGACCTTCAACAGTGAGCACCTATGGCTCCTCCAGAGTCAAATTCAGAAGCTTCAGGTTCCACAGCTAGTACGCTATCACCGAGCCACTGGGTCGGAATATAATGGTTCATATTTCTTACTTGCAGTTCTCACTGATGACTAGCTTCGACAGGCGATTCCCAGAGTTCTAATGAGAAGTCACGAGGACAGGTACTCGACGGAGGCATTCGATGAAGATAGCGGTATCTGGTGGACTGACAGAATAAGGAAATATAGATCACCGGATTCCGACCCAGTGGCTCAATGGTGATGTTCTGAACACGGAACCTGGTCCTGGGTATCAATCACTAGAGAAGTTACTGGTGTGCACCAGGAGGAAATAGCTGTCCAGTGCTCCCAAGTTTCCAATTTTTGAGATTGGTTGACTTAATCTCGCAGAATTGTATCTCATGGTTATGCCCAGAGTGCCTAATATTATTCGGTAAAGTGTAACATCAATAATCCCTTAAGTCATAAACTGATGTTCGCACGCATGAAGAGTGGAAGGAAAAAGGCCATGATATTTTTAGTTATGTGGCATAAATCAATGAGTGGAAAGAAAGAGCTGAAAACCGATAGCAGTATGTAACAACTACAGATACTCAGTCAATTACCCCAAAACTTGTAGACCACACCTTGGTAAAAGTATACAATACATGATGTGTACACTAATAAAAGCAACCAAATACTTAGCTGGGTATGCTACATATTGTAAGGGAAAGCCTATAAATCAGGAAATATTAACACGAAATATAAGAGAAAGCGAAAACGTAAAGCAAGAAAAAATTGGTGAAAAAAATAAAACTATAAGGTGTGAAAAGAATGAACATCTGGTTGAAAACACATTACAACCAAAAGACAACCAAGGAAAAGAGCAGTGTCATATATTACCATTATTATCTTTACAATCGTTATCATTGCCCCTATGACGATGAAGATATTAAACTATGTTAGTAACAATAGTGTTGTTTGTTTCAATTACTTACATACAACTGTAAGATACATGCATTTTACAAGAACAACACAAATACAATACCATTGAAATTTCACTTCTCATGTTCATTGTCAAAATGAAAATAACACAAAATTATGATACATGATAGCACAGTCAAACAAAAAGAATAACAGAAAAAAAGAAGAACAAATTAACAAAGGGAAGAAGTACAAGCAAGCGATAGATACCCTGTTTTTCTTCCTTTTATAGCCACATACATATCCTGTTTAAAAACCGAAAAAAAACACAAGCAAAAGGTAGAGAATTAAAAAACGAGCTAAATGCAGAAAAAGAGTATGGAATTAAGAAGGAACACAGAAAAGGCAAGTAGTTGACGACAAGAAGAATAATCATGAAGACGGTATGTAAGTAAACTAGTTAGAGAAAACAAGGAATAATGCGAAAGGAAATACCCAGAAAACATGACAGCCTATATATATATATTTAAGGCCTGGAGACCTGGGAATCTTACAATACGGTATATGCACATACATAGTGCTTACACATTTAAACCGAACATTTTTCCTACCCTAACACTCCATAAGCACAAAATATCCATCTTTTTTCATACACACTCAAACAGGAATGATCACTGTTACTTCAAATGAAAATTTACCATAAATCCAAAATAGAAATGGAACATACTACTTTCATAATTACTAAGAGTCCCAGATCAAGAATGATTTTAAAAATAAAGAAAATCCAAATCTATGAATCATGCGCCAACTGCGCAATGACTAACAACTCTAGTGAAACGTTCCAAAGATACAGATAAATACAAGTCAATGTAAAACCTTGCATACATGTGCATCGGTCAAAGTTGTCACAAGTTACAGCAGTATGCATTAAAACAGAGAAGGACATCAAAGTAAACAAACGCGTGTAACAGCAAAGAGAGAAATACATGAAGGCGAATAAAATGCTAAGGACTTGAAAGATAAGAAAGAGTTTACATATTAGGGCCATTATGAACAATTCTTAGTCATGTCATCAAGCATCTCCAACCATTGATTCCTATTATCTCGGAGACATCAGCCACACAGCCTACGCGACTAACATCAGTAATCAGCCACTTCATGACCTCGTGCTAACCAGAGCTTTCTTCCAAATCAATCCTACTTCGGTTGACACTGAACGTCGAGAAAGGTAATGGCTCAGGAAGGACAAAGCATGGCCAAACTACAGCAGTCAGTGAAGGTTTATAGCTTCATCGATTGACTTAGCTTTATTGTCTGGCACCCTTCGCCTAAACCCAACATCGTTCACACGCTGATTGCACTATACGTCAGTAGTGTTGTGGAGACAGAGTAAAAAAAACGCAGCCTTTTCACATCAACTTTCGACGGTCGTTTTCAGCCGGATAGTAGGATGAAGCGAACGGTTGTACAGCATAATTGCCTTTTAATAGGTAGCCAGATACTTCAAACCAATCAAGAAGAGTAATTTTAAGAACTGTAAATCGCTGACCATGAATATAGAGACCAGTTCAGTAAGACGTTATATGCTTTGCTAGTTTCAGTATCGTTCATTTAGAACTTTGCGGAGCTGTGGGTCATTGGTTTATCCATTCGACTTCCCACCGATGGGTCATGAGTCAGAACACTGCTTGACTTACTAAGGTACGGACAACTACGTAGTATTCTTGACTCACACAATAGGCATGGCTCACTGCATACGGCAGGAAAAATAACGTAGTTGCTAATTAGATTTCGATTTCAAAATTTTGCGAACAAAGCCCTAGACATCACTTTAAAATCAAATTCCAAGGCTGCTTCAAACAGAGGTAACTTATCGTATAAGATTGGACCAAACACTTGGTTAACAATTTGCACAAGCAACCCGGATAAATACTACAGTCTAACTACCAGTACGTCAACTCGAAGAGGTAAGCAATAAAATTTCCAACTAATGCACAAAAATTAGGATGAATAAACGCAAAATTCAAGATACTCATTTTCTAATGTCCCAGACATACAAGACAAAATCAATGTAGAACCTTGTACACAAGTGCATTGCTTCAAGTTGCCACAATTCGCCGTAGTATACACGGAACAGGTGGATAGAAAAAGACTGATATCAAAGTTGATAAAGTTGTACGAGAGAATAAACAATTTGAAGATAATGATAAGTGCAAATATTTAAGCTTTAGAAGATGTCAAAGTGTGAATACATCTGCGCCACTGTGACCCATTTCCACAGTGTTAATACGTACGTTAGACGCTACCTTGTATACCAATAAAAAAGTTGTTACACCGTCATATAAACAATAGAGGTAGCTAGGAAAACAGATGTATGTATATAGCTCAAATAACTATCAACTTATTAAACTCGAATGGTGACCAATTCAAAACTACCACATGAATGGAGACCATAAGACAGAACTGTTGGTGAACCTATTCAGAAATCTAGCACACATATATTATTCACTTAAAATACAATTTACATTATCAACTGAAAGTCACAAAAAACTGAATACCATAAAATATGAAATGTTGATGCCAGACGGTTGAAGACAATCAGTTTCCATTCAAGATGCAAAACTTACGTGGATTTGTAGGTGATGTAGTAGACTGTCTACGAATTCCATTGAAATACCATGTCAGTGTAGAATCAATTCCCAAACTAACGCAGGATAGATTTACAAAATCTTCCAAGTTTGCTTTAATTTTGCCAGGATAAACAAGCAGTTTAGATGAAGCTTTAAAAAACGAGATAACTGAATAATTAGGTTAAGCAAAGTAAAAATAATGCAAAAATATTTCAAAAAACAACCACTATGTATAAAATAAACAAGGTTATTAGGAAAGAAACATGGAATAGCTGAAGTGATGAGGTGGCTAAAAATACCCCAAAAGTACATTACCGACATTCTCTGAATATGATGTTCTGTCTAATATTCGTACATGCCAGACTGAATAGCTAATGTCTATAGGGAGTTATCATCTGAAATGACGACAACTAGTGGTGTCGGCCAAAGATGCTCACTGTCACTGTTCCTGTTAAACTTTGCCACAGATAATATATTAATAGACATAACCTTAGTTATGTCTGACTTCACACGGATTGGTCTATTCGTGGAGGACACCTGGTTGATTTGGAGTATGCACACGCTGACAAAATGCAGGGTTATTGGAACGCCTTGAGCAGAAATCTGAGTATATTTGCCACGCGTCTGGAACATTTTAAATGTAAGATGATGTTCCGAGACTGATCTAGAGCTACTTCCACAGGAATGCGTCGACCACTACTCTAACTTGGGGAGTTGCATTAGCTCGAACGGCTTGGCCGCTAACGGTATCTCAGCTCGGATATGGAAAGTCTATTTGACATTTATTAACCTGTCGTATCTGGCTGCTGTGAGCTACATAACTAAATGCCTGCCAAATAGCAAGTATACTGCACTGCAGTTCATTCTATTCTGTCATACGGCTGCAAGACATGATCGTTAAAAGTAGATATGAAGCGTTTACAAGTTTTCGACCACAAGGACTTTCGTAGCATTGCTGACGTTTAGGGGGATCACCCCGTGTGATGAATGTTGAAGTCAGGCGAAGGATACTAGGTAAGACAGCCAAGTCTATCGATAAGGTTGTGAACCTTAGTCGAGTGAGATGGCTTGGACATGTGGTGCACATGCCAAGCCACTGCCTATCTCGATATGCAATTCTAGGGGAAGATGAATTAGATAAGAAGAGGATTCAAGCTGGCCAGAACAAGATGTGGTACCAGTCAATGAAGTTTCTAATTATTGGTTTGAACCGTGTAGACTGTACTGTCGAGGTCTTCTCGATAATAGGAATCAATGGTTGAAGACCCTTTGTGACACGATTGAAAATCTATCACAATGGTGTAAATGTATAAACCTTTTACTGTATTCCAAGTCCTGAACATTTTGTCAACATTCATATATTTATTCTCCTACCTGTTATACTCTAATTTCTTTTTCCGTTTGTATGCACGCCACTGTGAATTCTAGCAACCTTGAATGACATACAATATTGTGCAAGGTTGCAAGCTGATTAGTATAATTTTTCAGATAATGCTAAAATTTTGTGTACCTTACTCGAAAGTGAATCAAAAATTACTTAACGCATTGAATAAAAATAATTCAAAAAATTCAACATTGAATAGTTTCTTTAATTCACTACAACCATCCTATTTTTTTTGAGTTACGAAGTACTTCTAGTGTGTATACACATTTTGTATTTTGAATGCTGATTTAAAACGTGACAGCTAGTATAAAATAGTTGATATTTTCAACCATAATGTAAAATTTCAGCGCACACTAGTAGCTTGATATCAACACGAAAAATTGAATGAATAATTTAGTGATGAGAAAAGCTAATTAAGGTGCAGTAGCATTCATTTCATACTTCTAATTAAACGGTACAGTAACGCTGTAGAAATTAAACTTGATTAATGAATGAAAGTGATACAAACAGGAGAATAATAATTAAGTTCTTCAGTATTTCTATCCATGTTTAATAGTGTAATAACCCAATAACACAAATAATGACAGGTTAACTAAAAGTAATAGAACTGATATCACCATAAAGAAAATATAACCAGGAATAAAGTATACTTCAAAGTACTAATCTTCAATTTTGAACTTAAAAATGCTTGGTGTTCAAAACACTGTAAAATTAATATTCATCAATAACTAACTACACACCCTGGCGTAGTAAACAGAAACAAGAATAATAGTGTGACTCAAATACTACATACAATTTCTTGCATTAACCAAGTATTGTATGATGGTTGATGATACTATCTGACTGCCTGACCACTGATAGGTACAGAACAATTCAGAAAGGTGACCAATCAAAAGATACAGCTTTACAATATAACTGATGAACCCATTAATTCGAATGCTTGTATTCAAACGTATGATTAACAGCTATGAATTCAACCGACTTATTGAACTTTTCAAACACCTCAGATTATGATCGTATCTAACATAAAACGTTTCATAAAGAGACCAGCACAGGACCTAGTGTGCAGTTGAGTGTGTTTTAAAAGTAACATTTGATATTTCAACTGTGATATCTCACACATAAGACTGTGAATTTATTAGATTTTTTTCTGGATTATTAAAACAACAACTACATCCTCAACACTTAGTTCAAAGAAGGTAGAAGGAAACAAACTGAGCATTACAGCTTTGTGTCATTTAGTTCAGTATGCATAATGCAAAAATTCAATCTACAAACTTTGATAGGAACTCAGGATTTTATGAACATTTCAGCTATTGTTCAATGTCAAACAGTTAGCGGATCCAGTCTGAATTCAAGTTTTCCGAAAATGTTAGGTTTCACATTATTCACGGAATCTTAAAGAATCTAATTTTCTCACCGTATGTTAATAAATCTACTTATCTGGAAATGGTTAGAAAGCAAAGCAGTTTTCGGAGCTTAAAATTCTACGTTTGCATATTGTCAATATGCATAAATTTCAATTTCGTTGAAAAATAACACGAATATGATTTTTAGAAGACTAGACTTACGAAGAATTCGTAGATAAGCATATAATGTTATCTTATCAGTTGAACAAGAGTACAATCCTTCGTCTTCATTAGTTAGATTGCGTGTATCTAAAACCCCTATCAATTAATAAAAAAAAACGAAATGAGAGTCAACGGGAAATTTAGAATTTCAAAAATATACATATAATAATTTTTTATTTTCATCTTTATGTACTCACCAAATAAAGGTTCAAATTTTTGATTTCCATTCAATTCATTTACAAAGTCATCCACTTTAGCTGCAGATGATCTTGGAGAATCGAATGAGCAAAACAATGAAATACTTTGACCTTCGTGAGCCGCTATTGAGATTGGTTTTGTACCATTGGAATCTGTTACAGTACCATACAAATTCATGAGCAGAACAGCTTTTAGTGAGGAAGTGGGTGAATCTATGTAACAATAAAGACAAATATGACCATTAAATTCATCAACATCAACGTAAGAAACAAAGAATTAAAAAATTATCATAAATCACCACTTACAGTGATTAAGGAATTCGGAATAACTCTAAATACCACCCCAGCAACCGCTTGAATAACCAATTAACTTTCTTTAGTTCGGTTGGGACTGTATTTTTCGTAAGATAGAGAAACCTAATTGGTCATTTTAGTAGCTGAAGTCATCCGTAAACCGGTTTTTCAGTTAACATCGAGTCTCTAGTTCACCAGGTCAGATACTCGATTTCCACTTATTAAGCCATCAATTACAGTTAAACTAAACATACCGAAAGTTCGAGAAACTATTTAAATAATTGCTTGTAAATATTCACAAGTAATCAATCAATGTACTTGTTTCTTTTTCTGTTAGTAACACTAGGACAAAAGATATGAACATTTCCATAGTTCCCACTTTAAACCCATGTAACCTTGTATGTTGAAGCAATCAGTGATGAGATATGTGCAGAATATCCATGTATTATCGCTGAGTTAACACTAGTTCACAAGTTCTCTGAATAACTTACAGTAGAATTCAAAATTCGCTATTAAGAATTTCTATGTTCAATAATGTTCACACAATGTAAAGAATGTTATAAATTTATACATATTTATTATTAGAACGCAAACATGGTACACTAACAGCACCAAGAAATGCGTCACACAAAATAATGTAACAAAATTATCAAGACATAAAGCGAAGGAAAGTGGAAAAATAAAGAAAAACACGATAAGAATAGAATGATTCGAAAGGCAGTCCAATATGTTTCATTCAAAACAAAACATTCATTACTTTTTAGCAGCAGAAGATATAAGAAGGCTACAGCATGACCATCACTGGTTTTTATTCTGATCCATATCTGATAACGTCTCAAGCCACTGAGTTGCATGATCTCTCGGACCCCGACAAAGGAGTCATGAGGCACCAACAGATCCTAACCCGATACAACTATCCTTCATCCCGCGGCGCCACATCATACACCGACCACCCGTCCGCTTTTTCTATCCAGTCCCAGGGCTATCAGCAAACACTGAACGGTATAGAAGCCGTTGGGAAGACATGCATAACATATGTCCAAGCTACCGAAACCGATGTTTCCAGATGACTTCACTGAATGAATGACGATCTCCATAAACAATGCTATAGAAGTCCTAACGGTAAAATATTGCTAGTCTTCTAGTATTATCAGCCTCAATTCATTAGGTTTAAAAATCTCACAATAAGACAATGAAGAGTTGCTTCACTACATACTTAGGTTTTGACTATCTGAGATAGCTGTGGTTTTGACACTGGGTGAATACTAAAGGGGATGAAAAGTGCAGGTTGGTCAGCCAGAGTTAATACGATGAAAGAATAACAGCATATTACCAATTAACATAGCGGTCGGGCGGAATCCTTGGTGATCGAAGTGAAACTAAGAAATACGGCGGTGGTTAGTTCGAATCCTGCCGCCACCCTGGTTTTCATTTCACTTTCTATCATCACTCATTTCCAATAAAATGTTAAACAGAAGTGGAACTTCTACCAGAGTTAAGTTCATATCATCAGGGTCAGTTGAGAGCTCGTAAGCAAAATGTCTATCAGAATATGACAGTGCCTTCGTTAATGCCATCCCATCTGTTAGAGCAATAACTAAGCCGTAAGACAGAAAACTTTCTTACCTTCTACAAGGTTAAACGAACACCGGCAATATTGTGCTTTGAGTGAGATAAGTAAGATATACATAGAAAGTAGAGCAGATATAAATCCTAAAAGGTGTAATGCCACTGAAATATTTGAAATCTAGATATACTTTCTCAGCGTCGGTCATTTACAGGTCCTTAGTAAAATATCTCGAACATTTACGGTCTCTTTTTAAATGCAATTCGTGAAATGAATGATTTAGAAATAGCAAACATTTAAAATATAACTACTGTTCCACTTTTAAGTTTTATCACATTCATTTACTAAAACACTAAGATGTAAAAACCACGAGAGGGAACATAGTTTGGTGTCAATAACACTGGGAAAGAAAATGCTGTTTAACAAAAGAAATAAATATATATATTTTTTAAAATACACATGATTAAGTTCTTCCTATAGTTTCGTTGCACTACGAGGTTTTGACATCGGTTTAGGCGTCATAGTTAACGCTGCTTCAAGATGAAGTTGCTTATACATACGGATCTGTGTAAATGAAGCCTCAGACTCAACTTCATACTGCTTCATAAGCTTCTTAACAGACATGTGGTTTATAAATAAAACTGTCTACGAGTTAAGAAACACAACCGCAACAGTAGAAAGTGAACATTTTGAAACAGTTAATGGGCTGAACTTCTTTATGGTTTAAGATGCCCAGATATGAAGCAGTTTACGTACAGCAACACATGAATCAAAACACTTTAGTTAAGTTTACTAGACAGCTCAACTTCAAATTACACAAATATATCACAAAAAGCAACAATGATAATGCCCCTAAGACTACAGACATCAAAGAACCTTTTAACGTAGAAACAATTCCCAACTACAAAGATACAGAAAAGTTACACCCGTTTTTTGTTTTTTTTTCTTACCAAGATTTCAGATAGTAGCAATAAGATATCACTAAGTTACGGAAAAAAAGGCTATGATGAATAAGTATCCAATTACCTGGAAATATAGACATTAAACGAACAAAGGATTCAATCAAAAACTTAGATTACCTATATCACCTAGAGAACCTTCGTTGACGTCAGTAGGACTCAGATGAAGATTATAAGTTACTAATTCTCAACAGCCCAATGTTTCTCAAAAGAATAAGACTCTGATACCAAGAAAACTGACTACTGAACAGGCGGAAATTACAGGGTTCATTCGTTCGGTTGACACTAACACCGTATGAACACCTATCTATCCTCGGATTACTCAAATGTGTTCCTTGAGGTTAGTGAACCTATGAGCAAACTGCTCGTGATTAAAATGTGTGACTAAACAATGATTTACATCACTTACTAAACCGATTAATCATTCCGACTACCTATTAATCACTTTTCAGATACAGAACGCGAAATTCCACCGGATAAGTTCTACAAACAATGGTCATATCAAGGAGTTACTTCAATCGTGGATCAATAAAGACATGGATTCCAACATATTCACTCACTAGTCAATATATATATATATATATATATATATATATATATATATATATATATATAAGGTGCGTAGAAAGAACAAAATTAGTTGGATAAACGTAATCAATGTCAGAAAACAACACGAAGAAGACTTATGAATGAATGTATGCATAAAAAATAATGGTAGCGTAGCAAGAAGAATAATAGTCAGTTTCCACGATGTTTTGTGTTTAATCACACTTGTGTTAAGCGTGCTAACTTTGAACTAGTTTACAATACAAAATATGTTATCACAATAAATGTGAATCTTGGACGCTGTAGTAGAATGTGACTTTATGCTAGATTTCTTTATATGATATGATACACAGTCATAGAGTATTATCTGCTTCGAAACATGTTATCATTCGAAGATCTATCAATAAGTATTTGAAACCACTAACTAACGTATGCTTAGAGAGGAATATTAAAATCATGAACAACCACTATTTTCCATCATGCGTATTTCGTTTACCATCTTCCATATTTCACAGAAAAAACGCACACTCAGTGTTTTGCACAATGAGGAGGTGGTTTCTTATGAAGTAAGTGTCTACAAAGAACGCAGTCTATGAACAGCCTAAACCGAATACCATCACATAATTAGAGCGTAAACTAAAATAACACTATAGAGAACTCTTCTGGTATACAAAATAAATTAGTGCAAACAAAAAACACATATCTACACATAAAAACAAGTAGAAAAATATGATGAAACTTATCGTGATAGAATTGTTGAAAGAAAATGAAATACAAGGTATATGAACACATAAATATATAAGAAAAAACAGATTTCTACCAAGCAGGATTCACAAAATAGAGAGATTACATTCTACCAATTAACGATGGCGACAGACTAACGAGCAACAGGTTTTTTTAAAAGATATATATGATTAATATGTATCATCAGAAACAAAAAGATACATTCATTCACAAGAAATTAACCGTTTTTCTATTAAGTTCGGGTTTCTAATGGTTTTCTCTTTATAAGAAAAGGTAGTATGAAAAAAAGAAATATTTACCACTACTGCAGGACACAGATACAAGATTGAAAGAAAATGCCGACAATTCATATTTCCCTTCTACTTATATTACAAAATATACTACTTGCTAGCTGACCAATCGGCAAACTGGCTAACAAGGATTAAATAAACACTGACTTGTATTCAGAAGCATAGCCATTATAAAGGTGTAGAACCTTTAATAGCAAGAGACAGCAAGTCATTTGCACTAAAAAATAAAGATATAAAAATAAGGGAAATTCAGAGAAAAAAACCGCAAAAAACTTATTCCAAAATGTTACACACATTGGAGATAAAGGCTTTTTATTTAGTCTGAAAGGCAATTAGACCATCATTAGCATACATGCCAGCAACAGCAATAAAATAATGAGACTGTGCAACTGTCAAACTGACGTAATTATCAGGTGATAACGGTTAATAGAGTTGAATAAGATGAGCATTGGGTAAATGGACTATGGAGCAAACATATTTCTAAAGTTTCAATAAGGTAGAAAAATTAATTTCTGACGTTTCGTGACCACGTAGAAGTCACTTCTTCAGAGAGATAAATATATTTCCTTCATAACGGTTGAATTTTTATTTTTTTAAAACGGCAAAATTAGAATAACCATCCTCTTAATCATCGCTATGTTTAGTTATCCGCTGGATTACGCAATGTTATCCAACTAAGCACTGAAATACGATTTCGTTATAGTTACCAAATACTGAGCAATTTTTTTACTCTACTCAGTAGATATTGTGATAAGCACTGGAAGGAAAACTAGTATGACGAAATAGGTACAGATATACATACATCTTTCACATACAACTAATAGATGTATTCTCATAAAAATATATACTACATATGTAATGATGGGTCTCGTGATCTCCACATGCACAAACACTAAACTGTGGAGTAACTCTATGATGCATCATCAATTGCATAAGTGCTGAGATGCTTTTCAGCGTTATAGAACAATGTGACTGGTTGTTTTAGAAGGTTATTTAATTAATTATTACTCTATGAGTCTTTAAGTTGTACTTTAATCGACAACGCAGTCAAGTAACACTACGATATTCACTCCGATGATTTCTGATAACTGGGATAGTTTCATACGTCGACTTATCTTTCCTAGACTGGGAAATCATGTTCACCACAGATTATGCAATGCTTTAGGGGCATGTTATGGTATCTATGATATTATACGAAATCCTTTGTTTTAAACGAAATAAATGAAATAAAAACCGTTGATGCACACAAACATTATTATTATTATTAGTCCCTTGGGTTCCTAGTGGAACATAGGGCTTCAGTAGCACGCCTCCAGTGACCTCTGTTCTCTGAGATCTTTTGAACCTGGTCCCACGACAGCCCACAACCTCTCATTTCCTCCTCGCACGACCTCCTCCATGTCACCCTCGGACGTACAACTCGTCGCTTCCCATGGGGATTCCACTCGAGCAACTGGCCTGACGCGTGATGTCCTCAGTCGGCCTTCTCAGTGCATGGCCAATCCATCTCCACTTCTTCCTGCATATTTGTTGCGTGATAGGTTCTTGGTTGGTTCGTTCCCAGAGCTCCTTGTTGCTTATTCTTTCTGGCCATCTGATCTTCAGTAGCGAGCCAGCGTAAGCAGTAGTTGATGAATGTCTGTAGTTTATTGGAAATACCTTTCGTGACGCGCCAAGTCTCTGAGCCATACAAGAGCACTGACTTGACGTTGGTGTTGAAAATCCGTATCTTGTTCCACATGCTGAGTGCAGAAGATCTCCACATTGGTTTCAGGCTAATGAACGCCTGTCTTGCTTTTCCGATTCTGACTTTGACGTCCTCGTCCGTCCCGCCTGTAGTTGAAACAGTGCTTCCTAGATAAGTGAAGGAGGTTACTTCCTTCAAGTTTCTCCCGTTGACGGTGATTGGAGTTTGTTGTTGGTGTTGATGGTGGTGGTGCGGTATCTTCATCACTTCTGTCTTCTCTATATTCACCTGAAGTCCCGTCTTAGCTGCCTCTTCTATCAACTTGTTAGTTTTGCCTGCAGATCTTCAAGTTTGTGTGACATTAGGCATAAGTCATCGGCGAAATCCAAGTCTTCTAGGTTCTTTTCCGTCGTCCAGTGTATCCCACTCTTCTCGCTGCCTACTGTTTGCTGCATGATCCAGTCCACCACAATAAGGAATATCATGGGGGATAGTAGGCAACCTTGTTTCACTCCTGTCTTCCCTTCAGTGGCATCACTGAGCTTCCCATTGTGAATTACTTGGCTGGCATGTGGCATCTTCATATAGTTGTTGAATGAGGTGGATAAAGGTTTGCGGTACTCCGTAGTATTGAAGCAGTTTCCAAATTACTTCTCGGTCGACGCTGTCAAAGGCCTTCTCAAAGTCGATGAAGTTGAGGCAGAGAGCTGATTGCCATTCTATGCTCTGTTCTATGATAATGCGAAGGGTTGCAATTTGGTCTGCACATGATTTGTACTTCCTGAAGCCTGCCTGTTCCGGTTGCAGTTTTGAATCCAGTGCGTCTTTAAGCCTCTCTAGGATGATGCGGCTTAATATTTTGCTTGGGGTGGACAGGAGAGTGATTCCCGCCAGTTCTTGCAAGCACTGAGGTCTCCCTTCTTCGGCAGTTTGACAAGGTAATCCTTCTTCCAATAATGGCCAGGTACCTTCTCTTCCTTCCACACCTTCTGCAATAGTGGTGTGAGCATGTCTGCTGTTGTCTCTGCATCTGTTCTCAGTGCTTCTGGTGGGATTCCATCTGGTCCTGCTGCTTTCCCGCATTTCAGTAGCTTTATGGCGTTCAGGACTTCCATTTTCGTTGGGGGATTAATGTTCACTTGTAATTCAGCGGCTGCAGGTGGTATTTCTGGACGAAGTGCAGGTGGTGGTCGATTCAAGAGCTTCTTGAAGTGGTCGGCCCATCGTTTCCTCTGTTTCTCTTCTTTTGTACTTAAATTTCCTTCTTCATCTTTTATTGGTTTCATCTGTGTTGGTCTCTTCCCTGATAGCAACCTGGTTATTTGATACAATGTCGTCAGGTCTCTCTCTCCTACCTGCAGCCTGTTCTGCTTCACTTGCCAGTGTTTCGTAGAAGTGTCTTTTGTCTTTGCGTGCACTCTTCTTCACTTCTTTGTCCAGTGTTTTATACATTGTGCTCAGTTCCTCTTGTCGTTGAGCATCCTAGCACTGGTTTATCTTCTGCTTCACCATCCTCCTCTCCTCTATCAGCTTCCAGGTATCCATCGAGATCCATTCCTTGTCTTCTTTCTTCTTCCTTCCTAATACTGTTGTGCAGGTTTCTTTCGACATAGCTTTCAAAGACTTCCAGTGTTCTTCCACACAGGTTTCTTCAGGGATGTTCCTCGATGTCTCCCATTTTGTCTTGATGGCTGCCTTGAAGATCTCCTTTGTAGTTTCATCCTTCAGTTTCCGAGTGTTGTACTTGAGTTGAGGTCTATCACCAGCTTCCTTGAAGGCTTTTAACTTGATTTGGAAGGTTCCTTGCACTAGACAGTGAGCGGTCTGAACCTACATCTGCTCCTCTTCTCGACCTTGTGTTAAGTAGACTGCGTCTCCATTTTCTTGAGATTGAGATGAAGTCGATTTGATTTTTACTGTGTCCATCTGGTGAAATCCATGTCGCTTTGTGGATATCTTTGGGCCTGAACACACTGCCTCCAATCACCAAATCGTTGAATGCGCAGAATTCTGCAAACAATTCTCCATTCTCATTCATTTCACCTAGCGCCTCTCGACCCATGGTTAGTTCTCTTCCTGTGTTATCCGCTCCCAGTTTGGCATTCATGTCACCCCACCCATTAGAATTTTGATATCGCCAACTGACGTCTTGTCCAGTGTTGATTGAAGTTGTCTGTAGAATTCCTCCTTTTTCTCTTGCTCTGCATTATTTGTAGGTGCATAACATTGTATGATTGTGACCTTTCTTCCTTTTGAGTTGAATCTTGCTGTCATGATCCTGGAGGAGATTGGTTCCCACTGCATGAGAGCCTTCGATGCTCTTGAGGACATCATGATAGCCACTCCCTCAGTGTGCTCGTGGTTGTCGTCTGGGTGACAATATCGGAGTAGATTATTGAGTCTCCAGTTGACAGTTTGGAGAGTCCACTCCCATTCCATCTGCTTTCGCAAATTCCAAGCACTTCTATGTTATACCTTCTCATCTCCTTTGCAATCTGGGCTGCCTTACTGGGTTCAAACATCGTGCGGACATTCCATGTCCCCACGTTTACTTTCGCTTTCATCGAGAGAAGACACATCGGCCAATTGGCTTCCCGAAGGCAGGCTTTCACCAACTGGCGTCATTTCGCCTCTCCGATTCCAGCGGGGAATAAGTTTGTTTTCATTTTCTATATTTTGTTTGTGCTTTGAAGTTTCTTTAGCGGTTAGATTTGTTTTACGGGGTAGGGTTGCTAGCCCTATGCCCAACCTTCCCTCTTTACCCGGGCTTAGGACCGGCTAGTAACTAGTAAACTAGTTAACCAGGCGAGGCACAAACATTAGTCAACGGCAACTATCTTGAAGCTTTAAAAAAACGTTATGGTCAGCTTTAATACTACAAGCTTGAGTTGGCAATCCGGCTAACAGTAGGGGGCTTAGTGATTAAGCACGTTGACCACTTCACTTACTTGTAAAGTCCTGAAGACAACAGTAGCAGACGAAATCTGTGCACAAATACAAAAAGCTCGTTTGATTTTCGCCAATACACGCCATTTATCACGCTGAAGTGATATGCAGGTACCGATTAAGAAGCTAGTATGCCGTCCCGCAGATCACTTCCTTTTAATACACGGTCATGAAACATGACCATTTGAGGTGATGGACACGAGAAGCTTCAGTGTTTAATCACCATTACCTGTATAGGATAGGCCATGTGTTGTGGCGCCACCAAATCGGTACTGCAGAAATCCGGTGTAGGGTCTTAAGTGAGAGCAGTAAGTTACTTGATCATATAACGAACCAACATCGACTCAAATGAATGAGACATGTGCTATGGATGGCCAGTCACCACTTGCCGTGTCATGAAATTTTAAATGAAGTAGGTTCAGACTAAATATAAGTTACAGGAGGTCAAATAAAAATAGCATAACTCCAAGGAGTCTTTAAGTGTTAGTCTGAGCTGTGTTGAGAGAAGTAGACTTCCAGGATGAGGTTTGCATTACAACCAAAGTCAGTGATTGTGGACCCTGAACGATTTGGCTCGAGATCGATTTCAGATAACTCCACACGTTTTATCTTAATCGGCATACCGAATTCTGAGATTGTTTTATCTTTTTTTCCTCTCGTCCTCTAACTTTCTGTGGTTTTTAATTACTTTCTTTGTTATGTCGCTTTCCCCACATGGGTGCCAACTGTCTTGATGTGCTGACATGTGCTGAGATGTAGCAGCATGGATTCTTGTCCGGTAATGTCAAGACCCCACATTGGTACTGAATGACTAAAAGTTAAACATTTCAGTTGTTATCAGATGCTACATATGAGAAAATCGCCTTCAACATAGAGACTAAGTAGATTAAACATGATCAAAAAACTAGTCTGTCATTTTTTTAAATTTGTACAGACGAAAACATTACTCGATTGTGATAATCCTTTAGTGTTCTCTGAGTTTCCAAGTTTGTTCTTGGACGTGTTCATCACCAAGCTACACAACTTCTTTATCAAATAAACGCTGATGAATTCACCTAGCCTACTGATGAAACATCCAAAAACAAACCCAAAAGCTTGGAGAACACCAAAACTTATCATCATCATCCTGAGCTACAAATTCTCGCCACTATCTGCTTGATTGTCTACATACCATCAGACATGTTGGTCAAGAGATCACAACTAAATGATGGAGGGACGATTGCGTATTATTCTAACCTGTTTGATAAGTAAAAGAAAAATAATTGTCCGTGATAGCGACCAGCAGTATACAGAAACAATCTCAAACAAATGCTAACACAACCAGAACAGGAAGAGTATCCATTCATATAATCACATACAGATCTCCAGCAGAGTATCAGCCAACAATTGTATCTTTTTTTTAAGTACTTGAACAAAGTTATATTAATCACTCCAAATAAACTAGAAATAGAGAAAAGCCAACGGTAAAAGTCAATGTGTAGGAAACAGGCGGAAATTCAACTAGAGTAACAAAATCATAACACAAACAATGGAAAAGGTATGAGAAGATTGGAATAAACTACTTGTATAATGATGTTCTCAATACAGATTGAAAGCTAAAAAAATAGAATAAATTTAAACTATCATGAACAACCTTCAGCCACATTGTATTAGATATCGAAGCTTTGAGAGATCAGTGGTGTATTATTTAATTCAGCGATCGTGTACAGTTTTAGATACTAGAAACACCTATTGTGTTAGATAGTAATACAGTATAATCAATACAACTTCAACAGGTAAAACGGAGTTCGATCGTTTGATGCACTGATTGGAAATAGAATTATCAAGCCAACGAGCAAAGACTCCAGAATCCATCCTAATGATGCAGATGTACTAACCTTTGACAATGAGATCATTAAAAACCTAAGGACTACGTGTACATTTCCATTTAGTTTTGCACAATATTTCGAAGGTTTTTCCAGTCCTATTCTATCCAGTATCACCAGTCAAGATAGGTAGCATTTAAGCAAAACAGGAAGCACAGTTACCGGCACTGTTTCCTAGCACCACCAATTTAGAATGAGAAGGAAGTATCTATGGGAATGCTATTCGTTGGACAGAAACATCTGCATCACCAAAAGCATAATACAACAAATTCATTTGTAATATCATATGCACAGTCTGGTAAGCTAGTTTAAATACCATTACTGTGGAAGCTTATTTTCATCGTTTGACTTTCGAAAAAACGCGCCTATCGTACAGGACTTAAAGGTTTCTAAATTCGAAACCAAACCAACCTACAAGATGATAAAAAGCTAGCTCAATCATACATCAGAGTAGCAACTGTTCTAGGTTTCGAGTTGTTTGTCCGGTCTACACATAAATAAGCGTTCAATCATCATAAAAACATAAACTAATCAAAGCGCTGGTTACAAAGAAAATAATGCCTGAGTGCATCTGTCAAAATTCATTCAGTATGAAAGATGACTACAGACTGAGTACTCCTCATGCATATTAGGAAATCACTAGCTTATCATGTTGCTTTGACCTGAAACAAACAATGGCATGAATATCGACAGACAATTATGTCCGAAACCTTGATAAGTTAGTGATACTGTTTCATTATGTGACATTTCTAACAAACAGACTAAAACGAAATTACAATTTACCACAGTTCCGAAGTTTTATTCTTTTATTAATTCAAACAATACACTCAAAATAAAGCCATTCACAGAGATAAACTGTTCAAATCATTAGATTCCATATAAATCAACTGAATAAATGAGAAGTTCGGTTTTAAATTACTCTAACAATATTTTCGACCAGCGATCATATTGACACTGTACTTAATTCTAGCATTACAACCCTAAACACAGCTGTTAATTCCTAAAAGCATGTATAAAAAATCGGCGGTCTGAACGAAATGCGGGAAGACAAAGATAAGAGAACTTTAACTTGATAAGTAACGGAGGGTGGTTAAATACTGAACCATACACACAAACATAAGAAAAATATGCAAAAGAACATTTATGAGCAAAACATGTGCTTGGTTATGAGCTATTCACACGCAATAAGTGCTAAAAAAGGGACGTAACTGTTATGAATAGTTTGCTAGTAACGAAGACAAATATAAAAATAAAACCTTTAGTAAACGGTTAGTGTTTCATTTCACCATATAGCTACGCTTCATGTGGATGTGGCTTATTGTATTAGTTAGTCGACTTTCGAAAAATGAGTCATAAATTCATAGCATACTACATCAACAAAGATTTGAAGATTCATGCATAACCGTGAACTCAATGAATCTCGCAAATATAAGTGTAAAACTTGAGGGACTGTGATAGAACGTAATTCCATATTACATTTGTTTATTTGACATAGCACACAGTGATACAGTATTATTTATTTGATGATATTTACAGCATGAATTTTTGCTCAAAAGCATATCAGTGTGATCACATACCTTTTGACATCTGATTTTTATGGTTCTACCACCCCAATACTGCTTGTTTTTAGCGTTAGTAAAACTTTCCATATCTCTGGTATAGGTGTTGTATCACTCCTATTACATATGTTGGATGTTGATTCGATGAACAAAGATTCAGTATTCTCTGTCTATCTATTGTGCTACCATATAAGGAAGGAACATAAGAAAACTTTACATAGGATTCTCAACAAGACTGGAATTAGGGTAGCATTCAAATCTATAAACTCATCCAGAGATTAGCTTAGTCGGCTTAAGGATGCAATAGATCCAATTAGGCAAAGTAATATAACCAAAGGATCTAACTAAATTCCATGGTATGATTGTGAGGTCAAGTACATAGGTCAAACTAGCCAATCAGGGCCAGTTAGACTATCGGAACAGGAATTTAGCCAAGTATAGCATGAGAGACCTCAAAATGATCATTAATCTAAAGAAAATACTGGCTGCTGTAATACATGTATTAACACACAACCACACAATACAGTGAGATAAAACCACTGCACTCAAGTCCAGTATAGTTAGATAGACACAGAGAGAGATATTGTTTACCGAATCTTTCTTCAACGAATTAGCATCCAACACAAGTAATGGGAATGACGCAACCACCTATGCCAGAGATCTAGTAAATTTTACCAGTACAAAAAACAAGGAATATAAGGTGACAGAACTATGTGATTAGATTGAAATGATTATGAGCGATAGTTTATGCTATGAGTGCTATGTGTGCTGTGTCAAACAAATAAGTTCAAAATGTAATTGAGTCTCACTTATAGAGTTCAGCTCATGAACATAGAAGACTGTCAATTTCGCTTCATGAGGTACACCCGTCACGACGATCACAGTGATACACGTGGGTTACCTACTCACCTTGGTAGATAGTGTGTTATTCAAACTTATAACCGAATTACGCTTGAAAGACGAATACCTAAAAAATCGGAGCATACCTATGCAAAAAAGCATATAACAGATAATAGTTATGGGGGGAAATAGTCAACTAAATCTGTTTTTAAAAAAGTATAACTTGATATATTTATTTAATCATTGACCTTTAATAAATGGAAAGTGGGGAATTGATCTTCAGGAGAAAAACAACTAAATAGGCTGATTGATATACATATTTCGCTAATGTGATTAGAACTGACTGGCACATCAATGACTAATTTTGGTAACAGCTTAGCATGTGGTGATGCTGACACCGTGGATTTATTGAGAGATCAGAGGATAGTCATCTCTAAGAACGAAATCTATACAAATGTACAGTCAGCAGCATTTACCGAATTCGTAGTTCGCCTAGGCTTTTTAATTATATGTAGATAATACTGGATAAGAATTCAACACCGAAGAAGAAAACTAAGTTAAATAACAGGATTGCACTAATTTTCATTATCATTTTGACTGTCTGGTCACTGGTTCGAATTCCGCCGCGATCAAAATTTTCATTTCACCTTCTATTGTCACCATGAACTAATTTTAATGTCTAGTCAATACCCAAAGATTGTCTTACCCGTTTTTGGCCCATAGAATACTAGAATCATAAAGAAAGTCTTCAATTTAGATAGATAAACTTTCTGTTTGTTATTTTTGTCCTAGTCACCTCAAACATCAGAAACTTTACCCGATTGAGCTCAGAATTAATCCAAAGGTTGGATAACACATAGGCAAGAGAATAAAAACAGTAACACAAAAAGTCTACGGGATGATGACTGTCAGGAACGACTAGATGAAAACCTTCGTGTAGGTTACATATACAAATCAATGCGATAAACTATGCGCACAAATTGCAAGTGGACACGAAAAGTCAATATGTATTACAATAAACTGAACTTACCTTCAACTAGAAGATGATATATTATAGTACTATATCGTTTTGTATGAAATCTCGGATTGAAGAAACCACATTTATAGAGTCCTTGATCTTGAGGTTGAAAACCTCGTATCAATAATAGTTGATAACCATTTTGCGGAGTTCGCACTAATCTGCGCTTATCTTTTTTTTGAAAATAGAAAATTACAAAAGGGAAACATGACTTGAATAAACGGAAACAACAAGTAGGCTATTTTCAAGAGTAAGTTTAGTCTACTCACAGTGTATTCTTAAAGAAACGGGAATTTCACCTAAACTATTAGCCTCATAGGGTGCCCAATGAAGAAGTATTTCTCAATTTTAACTGAAGTTTCCTTACATCAACAAACAGATTTTTACTGGAACGCTATCATGTTTGATAAATTATTCGTATGACCTGTTGATTAAGTTAATTGACCCACAAACTTGGATATAGTTCTACCTAAAACAGTCTATGCGATTGAGTCTTCGAACAAAATAGGCGAATATCAAAGCAAAATGTACGAACTTACAGAAGGCAACTGAGTCAAACTAATAATTTATTAAGTACCAAGTCTATCGCAGGCTGAATAGCTGAATAGTACCGAAAGTGACTTCAATCAAGGTTCAGGATTAGTTTCTTTGGGATGAGTACAAATAACCATAAGAAAAGACTGGCATTTCCCTAATGATTTATCTGATGACAGCTCAACACAGTCAAAATGTTAACAGGGAACCCTATTAGATTTACATTTCACGCCAACAGAGCCTAAGTACAATACATAATTTATTCGAAAACACTAGAACTACACATTTTCAGCAAGCAAAGACCTATCAAATTGTTATGTGCACCTAATTACATGGAAGATAAGATTTAACGCATACTATTCCATATCATATATACCTTCAAACATTGCGAGGATAAATCACATAGAAGTTTAATCTCAGAATACTTTACTTAAATACCAATACCTTTGACAATGACAGAAAAGAAATGAGTTCATATACCGAGGGAACAGCAACTAACTGACTTAAGTCCTAAACTTGCAACAAGTGACTAATTAATTCAAACCCTATTCAACTGTCAAAGTTTAGTCAGTCAAGTAGCATTACGAAGGTGTGGTGCACTGCCCTGAGTTGCGTTGCTTAATATTACCTTGTACGAAGAGTGAAAGCTGGCAAGAACAAAGTAATATTAATATGCAAAACAAATTAACAATAAAGACTTATACATTCAATGATTAATTAAAACGCACAGTTAGGACTCAATAGTTCAGATACTCGATCTTCAACCAGTGATTACCAGGTTCAGAGCATACTATATTTACTGAGACTCAGGAAACCAAGCAGTATACTCAACTTGCAGGCAAAAACTGTGGCTTATACACGAGTACTTGGACGTAGATGCTAATATTTATCAACAGAAATCAACGTGCTAACTATTTCAATCTTCGTCGATACTTAGCGCTTAAAGTCACAGCCTTACACATTTACTTGTGCATTGATTATTTCAGATGGCAGTGAGTTTGCTGAGTCAGATGATTTGATTATGTTATTTACTATTCTTCAAGTCAAAATATGCCATCTCAGAAAACCCCGTTAAATGAAGACAAGCTTACTCATATTTTGAGTACTTGTTCAATACAAAAATGAATAGGATTGAAAGTTTTTTCTTACTAAGAAATCCAACGTACATCATCTAATACATGATAGAAATTAGCGAACAAATAGTACTGAGTTATATTGTTCTACAACCGTTTTTCGCTTTAAATTAGACCCCATAAAAACAGCTACTCAATATCAATGAAATTTCATCAAAGATATCATCATCAAGTATGGAGATAAACCAGCTTATGAAAAAGAAAGAAATTCGTCAATAAAATAAATAGTAATAGTTTATCACAGATAAAACTTACAGTTTAGTATTATAGACTTACCGGAAAAAAGATTAGTAATTTCAGTGTTATTGAAAGTGAAAAAAATGCGTTCAAATGAATAGAGTTTGTTGAAATTACAGGGGATTGTTGCAATATTTCCTAGACGGTATATTATATTAACCTGCACAGAGGTTTTCTGAGCTACTGAACCTAGAAAAATTAATCGAAACAGGGAATGAAAGTAGATGATTTTAAAGAATCACTATCATTGTAATATGCATTTTAATCGACACCAACTGTAAACAGTTCAAATTTTTTTGAATAATACATCAATGAAACACATTTCAAACCCCTAGTTTATCTTCCTGGCAATAGTTCATATTGAATAAAATAAGCTGTGCAAGATTTCATGATTAAATAATATTGGGGAAGTACACTGAAAAGTGTATTAAAGTAGCATATCGTCGTGTGAAAATGTAAGAGATAAAACTAGGTCATTTAACAAAGAATTTACAGAAAGACACATTCACTGTGCCAGCTGAGTTGTTTGAATATGAAAAAGGTAAGTGAGAAAACATGCAAATGATCACACTTTGCAGCAGAAAAAAGAACAGTGTAACGGAAGAGAAAATAGACAAAGGATTTGGTAATTTAATAATTCCCATTGTAACATCAAGAACAAGATATTCAGCGAAGAGACTCTTTTCAACGAATTTATTTTCAAGCTGTACAATCGTATATATATATGAGATTTGGAAAAAATTATATCCCGTGAGGAAAACTAAACACTATATGGTGATGACAATAATAATAGAGCGGATGATGACATAGGCATTTATGATTATAATAACAACTGAAGTGCGAATGATAACAAATAGATTATGTAATATATGGAATGGTACATAGAGAGTGTATAACTCAGAAGGGGGTGAAAAAATTGTTGAAAATGGTAAATCGTCGGTAAATTCGTTGAAAAGGATTTGGTGCATTTAAGATAAGTAAGTAGTGAATATATTACCGGAGCCACCACCTGTTCTCAGAATTACTTTTAATCCTGAATGTAACACCAAAATTAAGGTGGACACCTAATCTTCAGAAGATCAAGAAAGGTATGGAAAGTGAATTTACAATGTAAACAATTTATCACCTCATCATCATATTTAGGGAGAGTAGCAATGCACATAAATCAAACTTATCACCAAGCACATGTAACCAAATACAGAAATGATTTCTGGTAAAGGCTACTAATGTGCTGAATAGAAAGTGATTTCATGAGTATTAGAAAATCAGGATACTATTTAAAATCTAAGATGGATGGCTAATTGGATAGCATGGATCCGCAAGATCTAGAGTCCATAACACAGTTTGTATACTAGTTTGTACGGCAGAATTTTACTTTCCGAACACAGAATAGGCAAAATATGAGATGAAAGTCGTACTATGTCCCAAACTGAGAGAAGTAGGGAAGACGCAGATTTCAACCCAGTGGCTCAACGGTAACATGTTCACCGCGGAAGCTGTACATCCTGCGTTCGGTCACTGGCGAGGTTATGTATGCGCACTGTTGAGCCCCATACTACGGACGAAACAGCTATCCAGTGCTCCCAAGTTTTTAATGGTTCTCCAACTAATATAAATCTGCAGTGAATATCATGTTGAAATCAATAAATCTGAACAAAATCTCCAGATTAAAATGAGATGTTACAGTAAAATATGACAATAACTAGATCTTGTTACCGATGGTCCAAGATGATAAGAAAAAAATTCCAGAATGTACATTAACTAATTCCTGGAGAGTAAATAACTTCATATTGTCTAGTTCTAAGAGTGATGGCGAAATTCGATCGATCATCTTCACCAAGCTATGGGGCTCACCAACGCAGTATATTCAGACTGAGTTTAGTCGGTTGGAGACAATCGACAGTAAACCCAGAACCTACGTTTCCTGCTTGATGGCGTTCGTCAGGAAAGCGTGTATGCAACCTGTCTCATACAGATGATTGATATTGTAGATATGCTAGGTGATCTTAGAAGCTTAAAAATCTTGCTGTAACCTCCAAACAACGAAAATCAAATCAAAGTGAACCGCGATTATAAGTCTCCTAGCTAGATAGCCATGTTCGCAATAATCGATAGAATTTGGTCAGCACTCAGGAATACACAACATGCTATTAGTCACTCTTCAGCAATTAATCAATGTATTTAATGTAATCCTACTAGAGGTAAATCGCGAACTGAATAGATAAACGGTAAAGTCGCAGACTATAGCACTGGGTGACATGGATTCGAATCTCAGAAAGGACATTAGTTCCCTTGAGGTTGCAGATATACCAACTGACTCCAACCAATTAATTCTAGAATGTATACGCAAATTACAACTCAAATAGTTTCCATGGTCATAGTTCTTAACATAATACTCATGCCCTCTATTTTGGCAAATAGGCCCTACCATAATTCGCTTAAATGTCTAAGATCAATTCTATCCGATTATATTTTCACTATCAAAACGTACGTCTCTATAGTATATGAAAAGGCTGAGCAAGGGTGTAACACATAGGTAACGTAACTGTATATCCCCTGAAATAATAATCTAATTTTAGAAAAATTACATCACTCCTACCTTCAGTGAATCAAATGGGGGAAAAAATAATGAAAGCACTGATTACAAATGTAGGCTGAAAATAACATACTAAATGCATAAATCATTTTTACATTAAGTGAATTACATTAATCACTTTGCATAAGTATCATAATTCATAATCAATGATTTTAGCATTCCATCGATGTACAGTGAGAGGGAGAGAGAGAGAGAGAGAGAAAGACGAAAATACCCTTACCAGATACTTAATCTGACAAACACCCCTAACACGTATAATATTTTTAGTACACAACAAGAAAAAAATACATAAAAATGAAATGAATTATAATGTACTTATGTAAATGAGTGAAGACATCACTGAAAGATAATGCAATATAACATTTTTCAATTAATTTCTAGAACAGTAAAACAAAAGGAGAGAAGGAAAGAATATTCAGTTTACTAACGTTACAATTTTCAATAAAAAATAAAATAAACGTAAGTAATCACAGTTTCGACTAACCATGAGGCGTTTAAAAGTGTAGTATGTTTGGATCAATGTTTCAACGACGAGTGAGTCACTTAGATGATGTAATTTAAGCTAATTACTATGCATACAACACATATAGTTGGAATGGAAGAAGATAAAATTCTAAAATTAATGAAGATGAAAGAGTTCAAAAGGTGAATTAACCACACTGAAAGTGAAGAAAAAATCACCAGAATAAGCCATCAAGTGAGTTCTGTTCTTTATCAGGAATCCCATCAAGTAGTATGAAGTGGTCTTTAGATGAGAGCTCTTTACACCTATACCTTATAACATGAGGTTACTCCCGTAAACTGACAAATAGAGAAACCATTTGGTATTTGGTAAGAGTGGGTAGTGATTCGACTTACACCGATTCAAATCACCACAGATAAGTTAATGAGAAAAATAGGAACGAAGTGAAAACAGTGATATCAACAATGATAAAGACATGAATAAGGAGATAATATACATTCAAGAATAAAGTTGATGTACAGATATATCAGCTATGAATCGCATCACTTGAAACGAAAAACGATGTATTTTGATCGTCCTAGTTAACCGTCTGCAACTATTTAACACTTAATTAGTAAACAACTAAAATAAACCCCAAATCTTGAGTAGTCAAGACAGCAACAAAATATACCTAAGCTATGACAGTTGGTTTTAGAAGAAATCGATTGTTAGTAATAATAAATAGTGGCGAGCAGTGGAATCCAGGAGGCGCGTTTTGTCCTATTTTGAACTCATTAACTGGAGTGAATTTGTTTCCACTAATACTCGAATCCGCGTACGATCGCTGTGAACAGCAGAGCGTTATCCATTGAGTAAAAATAGTTACTCCATAAAAGGAATAACACAGAAATCGATAAGTTTTGAAATTGCAATAATTTACACTTTCAATATCAGTAATGAAAAACCAATCAAGATTCCAAAACGCGTCTTTCAAGCAGTACCACTTTTGAAGGCAAGTAAAGAACAAACTGAACAGTGAAAGGTTTGTGCTTTAGGAAATCACACCATCCTCCGTATAACATCACCTTAATACCAACTGTGAAAACAAGTACACAACATCAATTATAGGCAGTAACTATTTTAAACACCGTAATCTCTTTTCAAATTCCCTACCAATGACCATAAAATAATATCAGACACATCGTTACCTTATTCTACAAACCATTAATTTATAAAACAACACAGTGTGAGAAGAAAAAGTTATTTATTAATTGATAAGCCGATATTTTATTATATCAAATGAGATGTACGGGAATTTTACGCGAGACTAAATGTGCATATCAGTTATGAGCGGTAAATTTCTGCAGCTGAATAAACAAGGTTAGCATCTTTTCTCTCTTTCAGAGATCGATATACTGTATAAAGTAAACGAGACTTATCTCTGCTTCAATACTATGATTATTAAATTCATATCACCTACTTAAGTCATCGATACCGAAATCACCATCATCATCTCTCTTTGATCTTTTCGATAGAAGAAAACACAAAACAATTTCTTTACTCGAGAAAGTAAGATGATTAAAACAAGAAACAAGGTCAATGAGACAAACTTTAAGAAAGGCAAAATAAACAAACTCCAAGTGCACTAATATAGTTTTCCTTTTAAACCAGGATAAAAAGACATAAATCATAAAAACTCCTGTTCACAGAAGTGAGTTTTTGAAAGTTTACAAATTTACGCGAGCAGAAAAAGTAACGCATCATCAATAAAACATCAAAGAAATACCTCTGTCAAAAGTATATATAACATATACATTAGTTACATTTGTACGCTATATCCGGTAAACATTTAAAAAAGGCTTTACGGTTCACACACAGATATATCACACTTTTTAAGAACAAAAATTAGGAAATTAGATAATACTATTTCTAAAATTGATAAACATGTATAAACAGTGTACAAAAAGGTTCACAAAACTGTTAAAGAACCTTTTTCAGTTCAAGAATTTGACTAAATGGAAAGAAGTGGTCAGAATATCCGTTAAATTAATTGATTAGTGATAAAATATTTTGGCATAGATGATTAGGTTCTTTACAGTTATGATAAATGAACAGTTGAAGATAATAAAAGTACTGTAAAGAGTTTTTTCAAGTCCTGAGCGCCATAAAGCTACTGAAATGCGGCAAAACAGCAGGACTAGATGGAATCCCGCCAGAAGCACTGGGAACAGACACAGAGACAACAGCGGACATGCTCACACCACTATTGCAGAAGGTTTGGAAGGAAGGAAAGGTACCTGCTGATTGACTGGAAGAAGGGCTATCTTGTCAAACTCCAGAAGAAGGGCGACCTAAGCCTTTGCAAGAACTGGAGTGGAATCACGCTCCTATCCACCCCAAGCATCATCCTGGAGAGACTAAAGGATGCACTGGATTCAAAACTACGACCAGAACAGGCTGGCTGGATTCAGGAAGTACAAATCATGTGCAGACCAAATTGCGACGCTTCACATCATCACAGAACAGAGTATAAAATGGCAGTCAACCCTCTACCTCAACTTTATCGACTTCGAAAAGGCTTTTGAAAGCGTCGACCGACGAGTGATTTGGCAGTTGCTTCAACATTACGGAATATCACAAACCTTTATCAACCTTATTCGACAACTATATGACGACGCCACATGCCATGTAATTCACAATGAGAAGCTCAGTGATACCTTTGAAGTGAAAACAGGAGTAAAACAAGGCTGTCTACTATCACCGATGATCTTCCTGACTGGTCAACTGGATCATGCAGCAGACAACTGTGAGGAGCGAGAAGAAGGGAATACGCTGGACCGCGGAAAAGAACCTAGAAGATTTAGATCTTGCCGGTGAGTTATGTCTGATATCACACAAACTTGAAGATCTACAGGCAAAATCCAACAAGTTGACAGAAGAGGCAGGGCAGCGAAGACGGGACTTCAAGTGAACGTAGAGAAGGCAGAGGTGATGAAGATACCCAACTAACAACAACAACAAGCTTCAATCACCACCAACGGGAGAAACTTAGAGGAAGTAGCCTCTTTTACCTACTTACTAAGCAGCATCGTTTCAACTACAGGCGGCGGCACAGATGAGGACATCAAAGCCAGGATCGGAGAGATAGCAAGACAGGCCTTCCTGCATTAACCTGAAACCACTGTGGAGATCTGCACTCAACACAAAGAGTGAACAAGATCAGGATTTTCAACACCAACACCAAGTCAGTACTTCTGTATGGTTCAAAGATTTGGCGCGTTACGAAAGGGATTTTCAACAAACTACAGACATTCATCAACAACTGCCTACGCTTGGTCGGTACTAAAGATCAGATGGCCAGAATACTAAGAATAAGCAACAAGTAACTCACTAAGGCTGGCAACGAGCCAACGAAGCAAGAACCTATCACTTAACAAATATGCAGAAGGAAGTGGAGATGAATTGGGCATGCGCTGAGAAGGCCGAGTGGGGACATCACGCGCCAGGCCAGGCCCTAGAGTGGAACCCCGATGAGAAGCGACGAGTTGGACGTCGGTGCCGAGGGTGACATGGAGATCGTGTGAGGAAGAAATGAGAGCTTGTGGGCTGTCTTGGAGCCAGGTTCAAAAGACTTCAGAGAACAGAGCATACTGGAGACGTGCTACTGAAGCCCTATGTTCCACTAGAAACCCAAGGCACAAATAATAAATAACAATAATAATAATAATAATAAAGGAGTCCTTTCTATGCAGTTGACTTCCGACCAATATGTCACAAGTTCGAACTCCGGTTCATCTACCGAGGTGAGGCAGCTAGATAGTATCATTAGCTTTCACACAATAGATTAGTGAATCTCTGTTTCTTTTTTCAGATTTAAATCTGAAAACTAAGATCATTTGACTGTGCAACCGTATTAGTAATAGTGAATGACAGCTGATGAAATCCTAGCATGCATGCAGATATGTTTAAATCAGAGTTGTTGTAATACTGTTGTACAAAAACCGAAATGTCACACTGCATTCCAATTCAAGTAGATTTTAGCGAATTTATTTCGTATTATCATCGTCAAGTGAGAATTATGAGATCTAAAATTATATCAAACGATAGAAGGTGACCTCATACATGCTAAACGCCATAAAATAGATTTTGCTATTTCAATGGAAGCTTATCTATAATCCGTAACATATTTTTTAGAATTCCAAACATGTAGTCTTCCCGTATCTGGTAAAAAATGACCGCCAGACACCTTTAAAACTTAGTCTGCATGAGAGTGAATAACTCTATATTAACTGAGTTAAATCTGAGTTTTTTCGTATCAATTGACTAATTTTTGCAATTGAGAGGTTACAGTTTAATAACCGTTTTAGCATGATATCAAAGTCTGAGGAGTGTATTGAGTGTCCTCTCTCTCCTTTGCCAATTATTAAAAGTAAAAATCCCATTTTATTTCCAGATAGTTGAATACAAAGTGTTTAATTAACTGAGTAAGTTTTTCTTTACACTTATTGAGAAAACAAACTTAGTACAGTATCGGCATCAAGAGAAACAATATATGAAATAATATAGCAACACTAAGAAGATACAAGAAGAAGAAGTTGAAGGCAGAACAGAAAAAAAGAAAAGGATTCTTAAACAAGCAATATCAAAGATAAATCCAATGAAGAATTTAATACTCTGTTTTATTTCTTAGTAATAGAAGCTAGAAAGCTGATATACGATTTATCAGTGGTTTCGATTCTCAGTCATATCTGCTATCGTCTCAAGTCATTGTGTTACATGATCTCTCATGTCACATCTTTACAGTTGTGAGGCACTAACAGAAGCCACCATATTCTTTATACCACCACTCATAAAACTATCCAGATACACAAGCTTTCCGACTAATTCCATGGGTTTACCGACAGGAGTGAATGTAGATACACAATCCTACCAAAATTAACTTGCAATTTGACAGCACGCAGCACATACAATGCTTACGGACACTGATAGCCAACTCACTGAGTGCGATCTGACTGATTCACGTATTGGTTTGGGATAATGGAAAGAGGTGGCTGAGGTATAAGGTTTTCAGAATGTGAAAAAAATTCTCAGGAGCAACCTTCTCTAGTAGGAAACTCCAGAACACAGTCCTGTCCAACGAATCAAAAGTAACACTAAGATTAAAAAATATGATCGTTAGCCTGAAGTTCATGTACAGCGTTCAAGTAACTGGCGAAAGATGAATACGTGAGCTATGTATCCACGATATGAACGAAATCCAACCTGCTCCATGCAGACCTATTTCACATGCATTTTGTAGAGTCTGCAAATCAAGACAGCAGACAATATTTTAGATGCTACCAACACCAGACTGACACCCTGACGATAATCACATACATATAGACCTCTTTCAAGGTTAGGTATAATAAGAGATTCATTTCACACTGATGGTATGTTCGGCCTACTACAGCTTTTCAAATAATGTAGTCAGTTTCCTGACTGTAGTCTCACCTCCATGCTTTAAAAGAACCAGGGCTCGGTTGTCAGGACCGGGTGTCTTATGTCGCCACATAGCTTGGATTTTTTTACGAACCACTGCTTCGTTAGGCAGTTTGGTATTGACCGACCATGAAGCACAAAAAGGTAAAGTCGATTGTGTTGCAGCTGTGAGCCAGCTGAACAGTTGTCGAAGTGCTACGACCGATGTTCTAGGCGTCTATAAACGTTGGTGGTCAATGCACTATCTGTTTACTGAGGTGGAACAGCCTCTGAATGTTGCTATAGAAAGTTGCTGCTTCTATCTTATTCGCTCATTCTGACGACCAGGCAGTCCTTACGCAATCGCTGTACGACCTGTCAAGTAAGAGACTAAAGCATATCACTCTACTCACTGTGTACTGGAATACACCAACGAGCGTCAAGAAGTTGAAAGAGATACACTGTTTATCGGTGAGAGACTCTTTAAAGCCATAGGCAGCTCTACTCACCGTTTTCATGAAGTCTCATAAGTAAAACCAATGCCCATCAGTACTTTCTAGAGGTTTGATAACTATCACCGAACTCAGTTCCGCTTGGTATTTAGTGTCAATACTAGGTGTAATAAGTCTGCTTACATCAACCTGCATTAAACGACGATTTTGATGATCACCAAAACCCAAGACAAACTTAGCACACAGTAAAGATAAGTGGTACAAAAGGAGTACTAGTTATGAAAAAATTCACCCCACCGATAGCTGATTGCAATACGATCTATTTGAGTAGAAGCTTTAGAGGCTGAGTGATGCCAGATAGAAAAACGGCGATAAATGCGCCAAAGTCGTTGCTGACTAGAAATAAGTTTCGATCTGCGCACTTTTCGACCTGCAACCAAATAGTGTCCATCTGTTGCCTAAACGACCCTCCTCTGGGTGTGGAGTCCCCATCTCTGCATTCAAGTCAATAGTATTATTATATCCTTCAGTCGCATGTGGCACAAAATATCACCCATTCGGAGACAGAACTCATCTCTAATTGCATTCAAACTGCAGTCAATCAACATATAGGCAGAGAGGACGAACAGGCATCGATTTTCTTGTCAATCACTTTTCATATTAATCGAACTTTTTGGCTTAACAGAACACAAATGACCAGCGAAGTTTCGACTTTTGCACTTCACGGAACACCAACACTACCAAGGCCAGTTTCTGAAGCCACATGATCGCCGGGTAGGCGCACTGTGAATACAATTTCCGAGCTGACAAGTGCGAAGGTTTTTCGAAGCATTTCACTGAGATACAGTATACAGTTCTCTGAAATACAGCACACATCGAATTGAAGCCTTTTTGAATAATAACCGAACCTATCTGTTGTCCAATCTGCACCAAGATTTGAGCGTTTGGGATGACTAACTTGAACGGTGCGTGCGGTTTCAGAACGCTTAAGTTAGACATTGGAGAACAACTTTTCAAAAACAACCGTTTAGCGACTCAAGATGTTAAAGACAGGCCAGGTGGATGGAAAAAGGATGCACGTAAGGATAAATTTCAAAGTAATAACTAAAGAATGATACGACTCAGATGTAAAAATAATGGAATGAATGAGCAGATGGTTCGTTACAGAGTGAACGCTTTTTATTACAGGAAGATTTGGTGAATGCTGTTTATTCTTCATTTTTAATGTTATTGCTTAAGTTACTAAGACAATAAAAAGTGGATTTTAATGAGGCTGCTTCACCGCATGACCTCTTAGATAACACTTAAGCGTTCAAGGTTGGCGAATGCTGGATTTGACTTTGGGTCGGAATATGTTACATTAGGATAAGAGCACAATTTTTCGTGCATGATTTTATTGAAACAAACTCGGTACAATATATGTACCAAGAAATGGGTCACACATCGTAACATAACGATACTACGAGGTCAAAAAAGAGAAGGAATAGAACAAGAAAAGAGAAATATTTGACTGGACAGTCGGTTTTCCCAAAATGAATTCGGGAAAGATTGCATAACACTCTTCATATGAAAAAGGCATGCAAAAAACATGGTCACCACTGGTTAATTTCCGAACCATATCTTGTATCGTCTTAAACCACTGAGTAGTATGATCTCTTACTCTATCCAGGAAATCACGAGGCACCAACAGATCCCAATTCACATACAGATAACCTTCACCTAAGGGTACCATGTTATACATAGATCATCTCCACTTCTGCCGTCCAGTTTCGGAGTATAATCGTGTCCACTATGGTTGTGCAGATTCTTTAGAAAAGCTGAAGATCCTCACATTTCTTAACAACTAATCTTCCATGCAATCCTATGGAGACAGAAGTAGCCAAACACGATGTGGTCAAACATTTCTATCTCGGAGGGATCAAATTTCATAAGCCTGAATCAGAAATGCGCATAATGATGTGTTAGGCTAACGTTTTAACGGCCTAAAAAGTGTCCCGGATTGGTAAATACCACCTCGATTTTCAACATAATTCTCGTTCGCTACACTACCATTAACACAAACAAGTGCCCAGATATGTAAATTTTACGACTACCTCCAATGGTTTTGTAAAGTTGAAAACCATTCAGTGATATTGTGCACTTTTGTGTAGTAGGCAACCAGTCGCACCTATTTTTGAGAGCCAATGAAACTACCTGGCTGCCCAAACCTCGGTAGGTGAGGCGCTGTTTGAAAACGCAATACACTGGTCGAAAGTCAACTCTCTAAACCAATGAGACACGGCTCCAATGGTTTATTACCATAGACAAGTTGAGGTGAAGGCTCCTGCAAATTTTTTAAGGGCAGTAAACAACTTTCCCAAGGAAAAAATAGGTGATAATATACCTTCCCCCAACCTAAGGTATCATCTATAAGACTCTCCATGGACGATTCTTTCCATAAGAAAATTTCAATTAATCGAAGGTAGCTCAAGTGTTAGCATGAATAATGTTATTGGCCTGTAATAAGTATGACGATTTTCAAGCATCTGAAAACTTAGTCACTGCGTCTGTAATCCAGACAAAACCTGACCTTCTTTAAGGCATCAAGCTTCAGTGTGTTACGCAAAGCTGAAAAGTATGATGGTAGGGACGGGCGCAATAAAACACTGTTATCCCAATAATTGTCCTATGTTGTTCTTAAGCCAATTTTTAAGATGGGAACAGTGACCTTATTCGTAAGATGTAAAATACTATCAGCTTTTTGCACCTTACACAACCTAGTCCGTCACCTAGCTATTGTTTCGCTTCCATCCTCAAAAGAGTCAAAGGTAACTTTTCTGGGTCCGATATCCCATAGCACTGAGAGATCTTTCTGGACCTCCACTTGGTTAGGTGGGTTAGTGTTAAACAAATGTCGAGGTTAGGCGTAGGGTACTAGGCAAAGAAAGAAAGCCAGTTCATGAGGTTGTAGACATTCACAGACTGAGATGGACTGAACATGAATCACATATGCTGAGACCACCACCTACCTCAACATGCAACGTTATTCAAAATAGGATTAGTGGAAGGAAAGAAAGTTAAGGATAAACAGATCAAGATGTGACAGCGGTTCAAGAAGTCTCAGACTGTTAGGCCAAGTCGTGTAGGAAGGTAAAGGATACCTGGCTGGCATCCTGGAGATAACAGAAAGCAATGTTAGCAATCCCCTGGTAACATAGCTGGAAATCGATAACAATGACGTAGATGCATTCCCTCTTTGTTATCTTTGAAGTCTTGAACAGTTCTATAAGCATTCATGCATTTATTACATTACATTACATTTATTACATTGCATACATTTATTACATCTATTACATCTCACATACTTCAGTCTACTTTGATATCATTCTTTTCTCTCCACTTTTTTACGCTGCTATGAAGTGTAGCAACTAAAACTTAGACACTTCTGTGTCAGGTATACGCCGATTTCTCTACCTGCCTATCTATTATTCTGTTTATCTGAGGAAGATTACGGTTACACATGATGAAGTGCTTAACTTGCGAATGAAATAAAAGTTTAGTGCATAAATGCTTATCCATGAGGAACTGATCGGACAATCTTCAAACTGCCTTTAAATCTTATGGAACATTCCTAAAACCTATATGGCTTTTTCCTCAATATTCAATTGTGGTTTTAGAGTTCACCTAAAAAGCGACATGGTGAAAAGTGTAGGCATCATGTTGATGACCGTATTCGATATAATAAAATATTAAACGAAGTCGTCAGTCACAGGCACCACGTAGGAAAGACACAGACACCAAACAACCAGTAAACTGATTGATGCAGATGATAGGCTTTTATCTAGTAATTAAAAAGTGTGTACATAGTTTCGTTGACTAATGTTAAGACATTTCAATAATTACCAAATAAGAGATGTGACATGTTATACTGTAAATGTATATAAATAAGAGATCAACTCACGTTTGACTGATATTTGAAATGGTCTGCTTAAAAGTGAACCGAAATCAGTGTTAGCACGACAGTAAGTCTTCTCACCAGAAAACTGTTCAGCGACAGAAACATTTGAAAAACAAAGACAATGGAGTGGATACGACTTATTTCCATAACGCGTATGATGATCGCACATGAAATTGGAAGGCACATGATATATACCTTTCTGGTGCATATTTGTGATTTCTGTGTACACTTGGTCAGACATATTCACTGGAGTCGATTGAGGAAAATGATATGTTGAGTAATATGATACACGACCTATAGGTCGTTTTGGCCAGGTATCACAACAAATTTCAAGCATTTCTCCTACATGATTATCGGCATAATAAATAGTTGGTTCAATAATAGACTGGAATTCAGGTAGAACTATAATCAAACAAAAAGGATGAGTTGGAAATATATCACTAAAAACTGAAATGAGTGGAGTTTGTACACTTGACCTGCTTAGTGGAAAGTTCAGTGTTAAAACTGACACTGCACAGATGCAACCCAAGATTAAACATTTTATCAATACATTTATAATTCCCATTGTGACATTAAAGAAAAAGATACTCAGGAAAGAGGACTTTTTTCAACGGATTTATTCTCAAGCTGTACATTATATATATATATATATATATATATATATATATATATATATATATATATATACACGAGAACATATTCCTGCCTTGTTTTATGAGTGAAATGCATCAGAAGTACTGTCCTTGAACACATAATCGATTCTAACTATTCAACCGACCCCAACAATGATTTTAGGGTTGTCTATCGAATTCGCTCAAACATCTCACGTTTTCTTCATGTTCAAATTATAAAAGCAGAAAAGGCCTTGGCTGTCCATGAACTGAATCCTGACCTTGGTGTGAAAAAGAAGAATGTACAGTCTTTGGCCTAAACTTATTTCGGTCTTCGTTACTTTTCTGGTGTTGAAATGATAGAAAATATTTGTAGCTCAGGAGGACAATTCTGATGGTGTTGTGTTATCTGTTATGCAGACCAAAAGATACAAGAGTAAAGGAAGACAAACTAAACGTTATCTACAAAATAAACTGCAGAAACTGCGAAAAACACTACATCGGACAGCATCGTCGCCCTCTACATCAACTAGCAGTGAAGTGTCATGACACATCTTCGCTCATACCAATGCATGCAGACAACTGTGAACATGAATTTGAGTGAGAAAATGTAAAAATCCTGTATAGAGGGAATTTGAAGAATGACAGAATTTTTAGAACCTGGTCATCACGACAACCAATCAAAACAAACATGAAGAGAACGACAGGACCTTGGCAGAAACAATCAATCACACTCAAGGTCACCAGAACAAGTCACTAAATAAATTGCAGATTCAACCTTATCATTTACTTCTTTCTGAAGTTTGTGATGATGGTGTTGTCTAGGTATGACAACGAAAGCTCCACGATTAAACAATACAGCTTAGAAAACACAACACCATCAGACATTTCTGGTGTTACTTTATTTGATCTTCTTAATAACTGCAACTTTCCAAAAAAACATTTTCAATTCATTCCAATTTATTCAATTTATTCCAGTCTCATTTATATTACCTAATTCTTTGATTGTTTATTAATTCTATCACGTTTTCACCTGTTTGTAATCTATATGCCCCTTATAAACGATTTGAAAATCTTATGTAACCCTTTTTGTTGTCATTTAACCTCTACATCATCAACTAGCAACATTATTATAATTATCATCACCAATCTTTAAATATATGAATGTACAGCTTGAGAATAAATCCTCTGAAAAGAGTCGTTTTCGCTAAATATCTTGTTTTTAATAAACATTCTAAGCGTATACATGCGATGCAATGAATAGAAAGTAGAAATAATTCAACTCAACGTGGTATGTATATTATTTACTAAACTATGACCCATACGTTGCGCATCAGTGACAGCTACTTATATATATATACACATATATATAAGTAGTATATGTGGCAACGTCGAAAGTGATAACAATCAGCTGGTGAGGAATCATGCGAAAGAATATACAACATTGGACTGAAATACAAAGTACGAGAACTGTACAGAATGACATACAAAACAAAAGATTATTTGCAAATGGATAGCCCATTGGTAGGCCTAGTTTTTCCACCATTAAGTGTAAGTAGAGGATTCTAGTAGTAACAACGTGAAAGACATACCGTCGGTACGATTTATTTGGAAGGTAAAAAATTGAGGATGTCTTCTATCGTGATAAACTTTACTACTAACACATAACATGAAACGATTAGTTTGCAGTAGCAACGGAAAGCGTTTATCGCTCTGATATATATATATATATATATATATATATATATATATATATAAACCAATCAATACATGTTGCTAAGGTAAACAAATATACACATGCAGATATATAATACACAAATAAAAATGACCAGCGATGAGTCAAATAAAAGTGAAAAAGATAGGCATCACAGAAAAATGCATAGAGGCAATTATTGTTGTCATTACGATTATTATAAATATTACCATACGAACAAAGACAGCGTGCATGTCTCACAGAAGTATAAGCAATAAAAATAAATAAACTAGCAAATGCAGAGCTCTATACGTGTGTGTGATTACAGACAGGTACATAGGTTTTTCCATACACACACGTACATCGCCGTACATATATATATATATACAAGAAAAAAGTGAATAAGAGAGAGAGATAGGAAAAGCTACTGAAATGAAGAAAAACTAGAAAGTCAAAAAAACAAAATCGATCAAAAAGTTTTCCCACTTCATTTTTTAACTAGCGTCTGTGATATACACATATATGCATGCATCCTAGTCATGACACTATGATGATAACGATAATAGAATGGAATTTCCAAGTGAAACTAACTCATAGATATAATTATCATTATTTATTTTGTGCAAATATCATAAATCGATATCAGTAAAACTATTACTGAAAAATCAAGAAATACATAACAGTCGTTCTAGGATATATCAGTAGAACACACTGACGATTACCCATGGAGTTGGATGCGATACTGTTAGATTTCTAGTTTTTGAACCACTAGGCTTTTAACCATACAAACTGAGCATTTTCAACTTGAAATAACTTGTGAATACAATTTCAAAATATCCTTTTTTATCTGGTTAAGCGAGTGAGTGGTCAGCAGTGCGGTCACGGACGCGCGTTTCGTTTTATTTAGAACTCATCAACTAGATGTCCCTGCACCCCAGTTAGTCAGAGGTCGAGCAATTTGACCCAATATAGCAACGGAGAATCACAAGGAACTACAATAAACAATAAAAACTGATATCCGCTCTCTGAATGCCTCAGCGGCCTAGTCGATAACGTTTAGGGGTTCGAAGTGACTGGTAATGGGTTCGAGCCCCAGTGGGAATATCATTTACCAGGATGCAAGTACATCCAGCTCACATGTCCCAAATGGGAAGAAACCCCCATACTGGGTCTCACTGCTAGCAGACGACTAGATTATAATATAATGAATATTTAGGCAGTACCAAGGTATCCGCATAAAAGAGCCCATCTACCAACAGAGATCGAGCAATTTCATCCAGCATAACAACGGAAAATTGCGAGTACCAACAAGTAAATCATCTTGATATTATTGTTAGTTGCAAATAAACAATATATCATTATCTGAGGATCTTTGTTTTCAAGGGAATCTATAATGTAATTGGCTTTTGCACCAATGTGTTTGATTCGCATTCAGACTGTGAATTTCGCAAGGACATGTTTCGATTCTAAGATAGAATCACTCACATGAGTCTACATAGCTGAAAAATATCCTGTTTTTGCCACTAGAAAATAATTATGGATTTTCGCATAAATTTAAGTAATTTTATCCCCTTAAAATTCGTAAACAACCCGCGCTAAAGTTGGTTTTATGAATCCCCTTCAAGCTAAAGAAAAAATTAAGCATTATCGAATATTTAATTCCGTTAGGTAAATTAGGTTAAGCATAATCTGCGAGATGGATTCTGTTCACACACACATACATTCATATATACCGACTAAACACTGAATGACTGACGAAATCAACGTAGAACCTTATACAGGAGTGCATCGGCTCAAGTTGCCACATATCATAGAAGTATACACAGAAGAGGTGGATAGAAACAGTGACATCAAAATAAATACAGTAGTGTGAGAGAATAAACAATCAGAAGATAAAACTTAGTGCACAAAGTCAAGCTTTAGAAGACATCAAAGCACGAATACGTCTGCATCATTGTGACCAACTTTCAGCCATTTCATGAAGAGTCCTTAACCACTGACTGCTAACATCTCGGGGATCCTACACAATCAATTTACATCCCCTCTACACAGCCCAAGTCAACAGTTAGGGACTTTACCGACTGATGCCACGTCTTGGTCTGGTCATCCAGAACCCTTTTCTATCCCAATCCGACTTCCTCCAACATGATACATCCAGATAGACGGTGACTCGGTATACAAAATACACATACAAGCCATCATTGCACGTAATGTACGCCATTAACAGAGAATATCTTCAAATAGCCCACTCATCATCGGCCATAATAATATGGTGAATTCAAATGACAAGTGTGCGGATAACAATTTAACGAATTGATTTCTGAAAATCAAGCCACTGAGTCATAAACATATTCACTAAAATACGGGGGAATAGATATGTTTGAAAAAATGATTCTTTCAACCGACAACATCTTGATTATTATCCAAAAAGAATAAATCGAACTAACAGATGAAAACATTGACTTACCAAAAGTTTCACAGTAGTTCAAAATCCACATTATAGTCCAAAACGAAGACACATGGATATCAAGAACACTCAACGCAGAAATGACCGCCATGATCACCAGCCTTTGAAGATCCCAACATAAAAAGAAGGGAAAAGAAATAAGCAATTTTTTTCGACCGCCGAAGCTTACACTTAAATACGTCAATGTGATCAAATTACCAATTGAAAAGTAAAGTATAAGAAGATTTTTAAAAAACTTATTTAGAAATTTGAAATGCGTTCTCTATTTTAGCTAAAAACCAGACAAAACGTCGCATATAAAAACGCATATTTTAAATCATGAAGAGGGTTGGTGATATTTGAATCTGAACCGTATAGTACATGAACTTTGTTTTTGTAAATTAAGGGAACTGCACCTAGAAGCATGCATAAATTGTAAAACTGAAAAATACTACACTTCAAATCAGGATATATCACTCCGTTACATCTACTTTGACCTGACCAATTGTGCAGTATTATAAGCATTCAGAATAACTGTGGCTCATAGCTTAGCACATATGCCTGTGCCAAGTTGAGTTGCATCGTTTCATGACTTATATTTAGTCAACAGAAATTCCGAATGTCTAAACAACCTAAGATAGGTTTATTACAAGGTAAATGAACCGAGAAAAGACAAGAGGTTACTGAATGAAAGACCTTTGCATGTACTAGAAAAGCGTGGTTACATATGATTAAGCATATTTAAATACTTACAAAAATAACCACGTAACCAGAATTCCTCAATATGAGGACAGCACTCAACAAGGCAGACAAATTACTAGAGATTGTCAGATTTGCCAGCTCTTCATAACTTTGATATCAAGGTTTCTGGAGATAGTTTTGAATGAAACACAGGACAGTGGCACTATATTTCATAGTACCATGAGAAAAACGATTAAATCCTAAACAAACGGTTGAAATAATCCTACTGTACAACAACATACACACTGTTCAAACCACAATTGATTACATTCACCATCTGTAAGCATAATGCGTGCTCTCAACCCAAAAATTATGAAGTTGATTTGGAAAACTAGCACGGGTTTATGCCCGTACCCCAAAAGTCGCGATATTTTGTGCTGAAGAATGAAATGAAATTGACAAAATCAAACTTTGTGTGGAAAAATGTAGACTTGTATTCACATATGAGGCCTATTTATCAATATCCAAACCAAGTTTGGACCTGATGCTTTATCGACCCAAAGTAGAGTATGTAAAGCCTTTGAAAAATCCTTTCTCATAGCCTGTTACAGTGTATAGATGTTCGACATTGCTACCACTGTATTACTGAGAGCGCTTGGTGTTAACATCCAGTAAGACTGAAGCCCATCAATATCCAGAAGAGATAGTCCTCTTCAAGTAAAGCTGTTGCAATAACTCCGAAACCTGATTGAATTTCATAAATTTTATCGCAGCTATTTCTACACTAGACATTACACGTTAACATTCAAATTGGTCAAAAATAGCTGGGTAACGGTCAGTTTGCAAAACATCGTAGAATACTTGCGTTAGTTTAGTACATGCTAATATATCCCACACCTAAGGATGAGTTTTTAGCAATCACTTAACTCAATGGCTTCAGATACTTTCAGAGAAGACTTAGAAATGGGATAAGTAGTTACCAAGTTGCAGTTTTCTTTTTTCTTGTATCACGATAACAACACAACTGCAGTCACTGAAGGCTTTTGAATGCTTCATTAGTGTCTTTCTTTTTCTTCTCCTATACACTTTGCCAACTTTAAAGTCATTCCCCTTTTGCTCACCTCGTCGTTTTATGCTACGTGTGACAACTGATGTACTTCTGCACAAAAGTGAAGTTAATTTATCTCTTTTGTTTGATTCACTTTTCGTCTTTTCTAATAACTTTCCACTGTTCCTTCATAATAGCATAATTTTGACAAACTAGTGTGTTTTGCACCTTTGAGTATCAATAGTGTATGAACATGAATAGAGTATTTTTTAAATAAACATCATATTATGAATATAGGACGTGACCAAAAAGTGCTAATATCACTAGTTTGGTTACAGGAGTAGCTCTACAGGCACTGACCTTGTCATAGGAGACACCTTGGTTGACCCTGAGTGATTGAAAAAAGCAATAAAGGACCTCGCACACAGGTGTATCGACTCAAGTTGCCACACTTCACAGTAGTACACGAAGAACGGGAGGATAAAAAGTGATAAAGTAAACACAGAAGTGTGAGAGAATAAACAATCAGAAGATAAAACTTAGTGCACAAAGTCAAGCTTCAGAAACCGTCAAAGAGTGAATACATCTGCATCATTGTGACCGATTTTCAGCCACTTCATGAAGAGTCCTTAACCACTGACTCCCATCGTCTCTGCGCCTCCAAATAAGAAGTTTAGGTCTCTCCAACACGGCTCAGACCAACAGTCTAAAACTTCATCGACAAAGGCTATGTCTTAGTCTGTCTGCGGCTCAGTGGTTTAAGAGAATAACTATCAACTAGTGGGTCATGGGCAGTCAGGTAGTATCACTACCCCACACAGTAAGTGTGGATCATTAACCTACTGCATATATGTGCGCAAGGTGGCTGAGTACGTTTCGTTAGTTTTTGGTCTGGTCAACCCAATACAACCTCCCGCAGCATGGCACATAGACGTAAGCAGTGGCTTGGCATGTGAAGTACATATCCTAACCATCTCACAACCTTGTTAATAAACCTGCCCGTCTTACCTAGTACTTTTCACCTGACTTTAAACATTAATTACACGATGATTCCACCAAACGCAGGCAATGCTATGAAGAAACCGATGGTTAAAACACTGTAACCACTTTATGTCTCCTACCTTTAACGGCCATGTTTCATAGCAGCATAACAGAACAGAAGAGGTTGCAGCGCAGTTCTTGATAGATAGTCGGATATATCGTCAATCAGCGCCACAGGTGATTCAAGTTGGCAAACACCAAACAGGACTTCTCTATCCGAGTTGAGATTTCACCAGCAACCAGGTTGATACCACTCCCCAAGTGAGTGAAGTGGTTGACACATTGCACCACTTCACTCTCTATCACTAAACTAGGAGTGATTTCAAACCTGTTCTGCAGCATCATTTTACATTTGACAGGTGCAAGCGAGGTGCAGGTCAAACATACTTAAATTTCTGCTCAACGCGTTCACAAGACCTTGTATTTCGTCAGCGTTTTTACTCAACAGAACAACATCATTTCCACACTCCAAGTCAACTAGATGCCGTCCAGGGAGTAGATCAATCCCTGTGAAGTCAGATGTAACTAAGGTTATGTCCATTAGTACGTCTGTGACGAAGTTAAATAGGAATGATGACACTGGACATCCCTGGCGAACACAACTAGTTGTCGTCAATCCACATGACAACTCTCCATAAGCCAGCTCTTACGCGACTGCATGAATTCTAGTAGAGAGCTTTAATTAGCGCTATATGCTTGCTCTGTACTCTCTTTATAGCAAGACACTGTGATAACACCTAACGGTCGACTATGTCAAATGCCGCCATCAAGTCAAGAAATATGAAAAGTCGATACGAAACGCACTCAGCCACCTTAAGCATGCCTGAACAGTAGGCAATGAGTCACACCTTTTGTGTGAGTGCTAGTGATACTTCCTGATAGGTGGAGCAGAGTCTTAACACGTGACCCACTGGTTGACAGTCATCTCCCTAAACCAATAAGCCACAGCTCTATATTCAGATGATCAGTAAAGTACACCAGTCTGACGGCACTAACTTTGATTCCCACACACTATCCTGTACCTCCATCAATGTCGTCAGAAATTCTCTATCTTTATCCATGAAAACTTCAGGTGGTAAACCATCAGGTCCTGCTGCTTTCCATCATTTCAGGTTCGATACAGCTTTCTCAACTTCAACGAGAGTTGGAGGATCGAAATCTAAGGCCCATTCAATTTCAGGCTGTGTTGTTGAGGGCCAGTTGAACTGTGCTTCAAAATGTTTTGTCCAACGACTAGCCGCCTGTCCTGGGAGGTTATCAGCGTCCCATCCTTTTCGGTGATGATTTCACTCACCATCGTCTTCTTCTTGCCAGTATATTTAATAAGCCTAATTAGTCGCCAAGCGTTACCCAACGCTGATGCCTTCTTCATCTCTATCGCTTTCATCGTCCGCTACTGCTCGCGATCGACACACAAAGACCCTTGGCCAATTCATGTTTGCGTCGCTTTCGCTCTTCGTCGTGGTCAGAGCCAGATAGAGTTGGCCTTCTCAAATCAATCGGTTCAGATGATGACACGGAAACCCAATGACGTTTTCTCACCTTAGAGTGTAGGTTACCAATTGTCTTTACTGCTGTTTCTACAGCACATTTAATATCACGCCAGGTTTCCTCAGTATGAGGATTGCTGTCAGGTTCAGACAAACGTTTAGCTGACTCCTCCAAAAATGCGTACTATGCATCGTCATCTACCAATCGAGAACAGATAAGCTATATTGTCTTATGTTTTCTACGACCCATAAGGCTCAGACACACACGAGCCTGCGCTGCCACATGATAGGAGTCCAAACAGGTACTCCTGAAACAGCGGCAATCCTCCACCGATCATCTCTAACCATGGCTTATAGCAATGTAATCTATTTATGTCCATCATTGACCTGATGTCGGTGGATGCCATATGACACAATGTCTCTCCTTATTCCCCAACGTTAGTGCTGGACAGAAACAAGTGTCTGTCAGGACAAAACTGCAACAGATAATCACCGTTTTCGGTTCTTTGAAATGGGATTTCGCAAAAACCCCCAAGATGCCTTTCTGACTGGCTTAGCTCAGCTTCCCTACTTCAATGTTAAAGTTACTTGTCATTATGACTACATCTAAACGTTTTATTTTCTGTAACAAAATTGACAAATCATAGAATCCATGCTTTGCATCATTCGAACTGCAGTTGGTGAGTGCATAGGCGGAGATTACGAACAGGCACCGACTAGTCTCATGATCCTTACTAGTCTTTACAGATGTATTCAGTCGAACAGTATAAAGATGGTTGTTTACTGGTATCCAGTGGAGAAGCGCACTTTCTGTCCTACAGCTCAATGCTGTGCCTACACCAGCAAGTCCACGAGAGCTAGCCACTGGGTTTTCTATATACTCGTAAGGTGAGTTTTGAAGTTTCACTATTATGGCCAGGTGAGTTCAATTTAATAACCACACACGGGTCTCGTATAAGCTTCTCAGATGCACAGCATATATCAATAGCTGGAGATTCTAAAGTTTTGGCGAGTTAAGCTTGCTAACCGATTTGACATAGAGATAGGATGTTGGAAGGTCTTAAATAAAATCTATGGCAGGGTTTTAGAAGACTAGGAATGAGGTTTTGGTGGCTTTGCTCGTTGCTAATGGTTGCAGAATGAGAGGTTGGATAAGGCGTAAGAGGCTTAATACTAGTATCAGGAGGTGAACGCAAAGGAGAAAACAGAGCTGAGGAGAGGTTATTTTGTATCATGTTGTATGTACTACTGGGAGTGTGCAGGTGGTTGACACTTCATGGCTGCCCACAAAGTGAAAGGCTATTCCTTATGAAGGTACGTGAAACAGAAGAAGATTTGTGACCCCAGATGCCATGAAAAGTCTGCTCAAGGCCTGTCACAAGCAGCCTTTCGCCGTCCGCCTTGTCACTCAATGTTGACCGAAGTAGGTTCAGACTGGAAAAGGCTCGAGCTGGCCAGACTAAAACATGACATTAATGTATGGTGTGATGCAGAGTAGCCGGCTGAGATCCGAGGGACAAGAGGAACCAGTGGTTGGAGACTGTAGGTGATATGGATCAGAACCGATGTCAGTGGATCAGATGTATACATACATTATCCTCATTTTGCGGGATATTCTGTTTGAGGTTTGGTTGTTCTAACGCTGACTAGAGAAGACCCACAGCCTCCTTCCCACAAGAAAAGCAGCATCAGTGGTGTGGCACTGCTGGTCATTCAAGGAAGACACCTTACTGCTGTCACACCCCATCCAGCTACCAGCAATACGATTTCGCCCTCAGACCCCTATTCCAGTGCAGTAATCTAAACCTCAATGGTAACTGCTTTTCGTCTTACCAATGTCCAATAGACCTGTCTCGAATGGTGGAACTTAGAGGGAAAAAGCATTCCACTAGCATAGCTCGCTGGGCGACTGTGATTAGCGAACCCGACCACGACGTCAAGGTAGTAGCTATCGGTCGGGTTGGTAGAGCCCAGAGGACGAAGATGACATAATCCTGCTAAGTAAAGATGCTGACAAGATGCAGTCTTTCAGACCCCCTAGATGACGAGTTGACAATTTTTGGGATGTGTTTTTTACCAGCCAATTTCAAATCGTTGCTCCAGGACTAGTGTGTCTTAAATAACAATAGGAAGTGAAGTGGTTCGGCACCTTGACCACTCCAAACACAGATTGACAATTTCAACGGATAAACTCCCATATAGTTGCACCGGTTTAATTTCTCCCACTTCACAACAGCATGCAATAAAAGGCTACAAAAAGACTGATTTCGATGTAGACAAAGTCGTATCGAAGGAGAGAGAGTTAAAAAATGAAGATTAGTGAAAATCCTTAAACTTAAAAGATTTAAACTTAAAAGAGTGAATATTTGCTACACTGTTGTGATCAATTTCCAGCCATTTCACCAAGGATCCCTAACAAGTGATTTCTATTACCTCAACGACTCCAAAAAGGCAGTCTGCAACTTCCTACATGACTCAGAAACAACAGTCAGAGATTTCATGTACTGGTGTTACATCTTGGCATCGCCAATGTGAGTATTCTTCCAATCCAGACTTACCTCAACTAACATCGCAATTTGACGTAGGCTGTGGCTCAGCATGCGCAGCATATGTCCAATCCACGTTAGCCTCTGAAGGTTCACAACCTCACAAAACAACTTGCCTGTCTTGACTAGTACGCTTCGCCTGGCCTCAACATTGCTCATGCGGTGATTCCACCAAACGCAAGCAATGCTAAGAAGACAAACGTGATCAAGAACCAGTAACACCTTCATATATGCTTTCAAAGGCCACGTCAGCCATATGAAAGGACAGGACGGATCGCAATACAGTATACTCATTCTTTAACAAATAGTTGGCTATTTCGACGGTCGTAGAGATGGCAACGGTGGTCAGACACATGAAGCCTTCTCATGTCTTCAACCTTCAATGCCCATGTTTCACACCCATACAGTAGAACAGGCCGGACTGCTGTGCAGTACACGCGGCCACTAACAGACAATCGGATACCACGAAGGTGACATAAGTAGCATAAATTGGCGAAAGCCAGCCGAGCCTTTTGTATTCGTGCAGAGAATTCATCGACCACTGACCAGTGCAACAAGGCTGATTCTACTTCCCAGGTAAGTGAAGTGGTCGGCACCGTTAAACACCAATCCTGGAGCACCATTTCCATTTGGGTGGTGAGAAACACATCCCAAACATTCTCAAAACGCCACTCAGTGTTCAGAAGACTGCATCTTGTCAGCGTCTTCACCTAACAGGACTATGTCATCTGCATATTCTACGTCTAACAAAAATTCTCCTGCGATTACGTCAACCCCTGTGCAATCAGGCGACGAGAGGGGGACCTCCATAAGAATATCTATGATAAATTTGAACAAGAATGGAGACGGTGGGCACCCTTGACGTACACCACTCGATGAGCACAGCTCTCTGGACGTCCCACCATAGGCTCTAACACACCTGCAAGTGTTCGACTAGAGAGCTTTCAATAAGATGATGTGCTTACTCGGCACGCCGTCCAGTGAGATACATTGCCATAAGACTTCTCGATCAACGGAGTCGAGTGCCATCCTCAAGTCGAGAAATACAGCTAGTGTCAAGCGTCGGTAAGCGTGCCTATGTCCTAGGACCTGGTGCAGTGTGAATATTTGGTCAATACACCGCCGGTCGAGTCTAAAGCCTGCCTGGTGTTCCCTGGTTTGCTGTTCCCGAGCTCCACTCAGGCGTCGAAGAATTATAGGACCTAGGATTTTGGACACTATGTTCGTCAGGCTGATTCCTCTGTGGTTATCACAAGAGGACTTCTCGCCTTTCTTGGAGACTGGGATAATCAGTGATTTAGACCAGTCAGAGGGGATTGTATTTCATTCCCGTGCACTGGTCAACACTTCCGTTAACCTGACTAAGAGCACCTTACCACCATTCTTGTATGCCTCTGGAGTTAGTCCGTCTGGTCCTGCCACCCTTCTTTGTTTCAGGTTTCTTACTGCTTTCTTCTGAGTCATCTGTGTACTCTAAGGTTACCAGATGCCCTGAACAAAGTAAGTAGATCAATCCCCATTAGGTCGAAGCTACCTAAACTTATGTCCAGTAGTATTTCTATTACGAAGTGAACCTGGAACAGTGGAAGTGGACATTCTTAATGGACACCACTGGTTGTCATCAAATCACATGACAACTCTTCATGTGCCCTCACATAGCTACATGAGTTCAAGTAGAGAGCTTCGAAGAGCATTACAATATTTGCTCTGTACTCCACAGTCAGACGCTGACACTACACCTCACAATCGACTGTCTAACGCCGCCTCCTGGTCAAGAATTATGATATGTCGTTTGTTGGTAAGTATGTCTGTATCTCATAACCTGGCGAGATATGAAGATTTATTAGATACACCCACGTCTAGGCCTAAAAAATGCCTGCTTCTCTCGAATATCTTGTCCTTCAGTCCCAGTTAGGCGTCGGATTACTACGAACGCTAGAATCTTGGAGACGATTTTAGTTACACTGATTCCTATGTGATTATTATGAGAAGACTTCCGTTCCTTCTCATAGACTGAAATGATCAGTGAAGTAGAGTAGTCTGATAAGACTACCTCTCATTTCCATACGTCACGCAATACTTCCGTTACCCTACTCAGTAATTTCCCTTTTTACTTACTGATGTCTGGCGGCATATCGACAAGTTCTGATGCTTTGTATCATTTAAGGTTTGAAACAGTCTTCTCAAATATCAGGAAATTTGGAGGACCGATATCTAGGTCCTATTCAAGTTCAGACTGCATGCTGGGTAACTAAATTGTTGTTGTAGGTCAGCTTAACTGTGTTCCTTAGTGTTCCGTTCAACGTTCTCCCAACCTGTCGTGAGAGTTTATTAGCATCTAATACTTTTCTGCGATAGTCTCACTCACTATCATCCTCTTCGTGGAAAAACCTTTAGTATATCTAACCATCTGTTGGGCGTTACTGCTGATGCCTTCTCCATATTTTTCGCCTTCGCCACACACCACCAATCGCAACCACTGCAAAGACCCTTAGTAAACTTCACTCCTCTTTGTGGTTAGAGCCTGCCAGAAACAGTCTTTTCACACCAACCAGTTCGGACAACGTTGCGGAAATCTACTGGATTTTACTAACCTTCAGATCTAGGTTACTAAATGTCTTTACCGCTGTTTCTACAGCAGGATGACGATACCATACCAGTGCTTAACTATCTCAAAATACGTACTTGACTCCCTCATCTTCCAGTCTATCCGACACGGGATTAACTGCCGGCTGCTTCCTACGACCAGTGATCGCAAGCATGCATGTGCCAGTAATAACGCATGGTCGGAGTCCAAATAGGTACCCTAGACACAGTAGCAGTCCTTCACTGATCCTCTCCAACAATAGCTTACAGCAAGTTTATCATTAGTTTGAAGTCGGCGGACACCATGTCATAAAATGCTTTTCCTTATGCTTGGAACGAGTGCTGGCCAGAAAAAAGTGATTTTCAGAGCAAACTGTAACAGATGATCAACATTATCGGTCAACTGGGATGGGATTCTGTAGACATCTCCAAAATGCCCTCCCGACTAGCTTCGCTTGCCAATCTGCGAGTTGAAGTCGCCTGATATTATGACTACATCTGAGCATCATGCTTCATGTAGCAAAATTCATAGCCTTTGATAGATTTCATCCTACGCATTATCCAGAATGTAGTAGGTAGGTACATAGCCATAGATTATGAATAGGGGTCTGCAAGTCCTGCTTTTTGCCTTACCACTATCCAATAGTATGGCAAGACCTCAAGGAACAAGCGTTACATTTAGTGTGGCTCGTAGGATCAGTGATGCGCAAGCCCAACCACCATGTCAAGGTAGCAGCTATCGACTGCATGGTGGGGCTTTGATTCTGAAAACACCAAGTTGACTCAGCTTGAGTCAGACTGACACCGGCTCTCGCTAAAAGGTTTTGTCTCTTGTTCCATTCTAACTGGAACGATCGTTTAGTATTTGGATGACTTCGTTCTGGCTAGCATGGGTGGTTTTGAACAATTCGTGTTGTTTTGTAGTATATCCTGTATTTCATGATGTGAGAAAAAATTTGTGATCTTAGATGGATAATTCCTAACGGAAACTGTCGATAGCGTAGTTAGGTAGCTAAAAAACCGCTCAGTGGTAGCACATATTAAAGTAAATCACAAAACTTGTAAGTAATTTCCGAGTTAATTAGCCAGTTTCATATAGATGAAGTAACACATATTAGTCTCCCCATACAATAAGTCCACTAATATGGTGGTCAGTGAGTTTCAATTACAGTGAAATAAACAACACTGACTTCTGTATCAACAATACAATGTAACTCAGCAAGCATGTGCAGTTTCATGCAATAAAACACAGTTGGTATAACGTTAACTATCACTAATCATCATTCGAAACCTGCGTTCTGGAACCTATTGGAAAATGAACACATGGTAAAACTGTGGTTCATCATTCTAGGTACCTGATTTTCAACCAGTCCGTCCCGGGTTGGAATCTCCCTCTACTTACTAAGGTCCAAATAGCTAGGTGATACCGTTAGCTATCGCACAATACGTGGTTTATTGCCTAATAAAAGACGATAAATGCGGTTGCTACGTTGCTTCTTTTAAGACACTAAATGTACTTAAGCTAACGGCAAGGGTTAGAGCTTTCGGACTAGAATTTAAAGTTAACAGTCCTTATTTATATGTATTGAAGAATACACAAGTTTGATAGCCAATAACATGCTTGTTTACTAACAATATCTCGTAGACTCCATAACGGTTACAAGTAAAAGACTATGAAGAGATTTGTAAATGGACTTAGAAACCCAGTGACAGTTGAAGACTTTTGTTGATCATCAAGATATAGAAAATTGAATCACTGATACAGCTGTCAGTTCTTAGTACTTACAACTCAATCAATGCCAGTTATGTTTTATGGTCGATGGATTAGTGGAATTGGTAACTACGAGATTAGAAATTTATTGCTGGTAATCCAGCTTATTATTGATTGACTTAAAGCATATGCTTGACAAAACGTGGACACTGAAAATCGTGCTATACAAAGACAAAGTGCAAAACAGACCAGAAACAAAACCATAAATGGATTAATAAAAAAACAGTAACAAAGGTAAATTCGTAGAGGTATTTCCTTTTCAGTAACAAAAAACCGAAAACTTGTAATAATATTGCCACTGGTCTGGATTATCAGCTATTTCTGCAATAGTCGGAGGCCACTGAGTGGCATATCTCAGACTATATCCGAAACGTTGTGTAGCAACAACACATGCCAACCAACCACAACTTTCTTCTCACAGCAGCAGGTGTTATACACTGATTACCTATACGATCCTCCCACAGTCACAGAGCTAGTCAGCAGAGAACCATGAAGAACATCCAACACCTTTTGCAAGCCGCTGAAAACAGTGCCTAAGACAAAAATATTGGTATTTTACTCAATGAAAACAGTCTGCATAAAAATCAGTTCATGATTCAGTCCACGAGATCATATATGGTTTGATATGCGTAACCAATGAGACAGGCTTTAAAAGGAAATAAACACAACAAATCCACAATTCAATGCGACTCCATTTGTATGTCTTCCAACTTAAAGACTAAATTATTTTTCCAGCATAACTCTCTGAATGATCACTATTCAGTCATCATGCTTTCAAAGGTTAGCTCTTTAAACATCATTCTTAAATACAAGTGTACATACCGGACAAATGCATATATATATATATATATATATATATATATATATATATATATATATATATATATATATATATGCATGATGTACTATCTCGTTATATGCTCTAGCAATGTCAAGAAACATGAAGTAACTAATGGTATACTTAGGTCAATAAGAATAGCATGAATTTACATTCTGCATTAGTTGGGATTCTGTGCAAAGTATGACTTACTACAACGTATATGCTACTTTGGTGTAACAGACTACTCGCCTCAAACTTCCATAGAACTATATTGTGATCTAACCATAATACAAAACCAAACATAAGTCGGACTATTGAGGACTATTAACAGAACTTTTCATGCAGCTAATCTCTGTTTATTTTCTAGTCGATGATTTATTTCGTCCCAAACAAAGGCCAAGTTACCGAGTTTCACCACCTCCAAATGTATTCATAAACTTAATTGCTCCTGCTGAAACAAGTATATCGAGCATACGAAGGGGCAACTTAACCGACGTATTATTGAACACCTGTCTTCTTGGATGTCAAAGGGAAGCGTTAAATCTATAAGCTCTATTTTGTCGTATCTAGTTGATAGTGGTCACAGAGTGAATAAAACGAAGGGTTTGAAATGATTAATCTCATTTCCAATGAAGTTTTAAATTGTCTTTTACATATAGCTGGAGCTACAGGGATTGGAATGAAAAATCTGAAGCTGTGTATTCAAAAGAAAGTGGAATAACCCTTATCCCTTGGCTAGGGAAGACTTAGTGAATGTCCTTACTTATAAATTTTTAGAACGTTCGTCTTCCCTTTATATTTGGTTATTGTCATCCATTTTATATCACTACTACATTTGTATTCGAATTTTAATTACCTACTATTTTCATCCGCCGGTAATACACAGGTGTATTGTCATTTTCCAAGCTCTGACCTATTTTGTCTGTCTTAACACCTATTGTTTTGTCATTATTGACATTCGCATTATCTCTCATACTACTACTAATTTCACTATCCTAAAGTACGCAATCTATATCTTTTTATTCGTTGACTCACATGAGATTCAAATTAACTTAGTTGGTTCACAATTTAAGCGTATGCTGAAGGTCATGTATATTAGTGAGACCTGATGAGACCTAATTGAAAACAATATTGTTCTTCCACATGTCTTGTTATAATTTGTGTTGAAACTCCTGCATAAAAAGTTAATGAAACATAGATGTAATCCAGTAGTGTGATAAGAACAGTATGCGGAGATTAAATCCTGTTGAGATTTCGGAAACAAAATAAATAACTGATAAAGATCATAAAAGTCCATTAAACAGCAAAGTCCTTACCGACAAATGTCACGGCAACATTCTAGCCCAGCATCTAGATGAAAACTTCCAAATAGGCGGTAGGTGTGACCTTTACCCAAATATTAGATTGTTCGTATAATTCATGCATTCAAATCAAAATATTTTCATTGGTTCTTAGAGGATTGGAAGGAATTTTTCTCTGACTTGCAAAGTAATCGGACTGAAGATACAGTTTATTAGGCGAGAAAAAAATAGTTCTGGGTTCAACACCAGTAATCAAACTATAGTAAAATGTGAGTTCCTAAATTATTGTATCTGATTCTTCAGGGTTGGTCATTTTCCTTCAGCCTTACTCCTTCAATAGCCTTAAAAATATTTTCAGTTTACTTATGCGAATAGCTCTGGGGAGTAGTTGTTGCCTGTTTGAATTTTTCATTTTGGAAACTATGGGGAAACCACGGAGCTGCTGATAACGTCAACTAACGTTTTGTGATTCTTCTCCTTCAGGATACTCGAAAGTTAGTTTAAAACTGCATATACGGTAACATTAGGGAAGATTACATGTGATTAGTCGTAAGCAGAGACGGAGAAAGAAGAAACATGACCAATGGAGAACAATAATAACACCAGAATTAATGATAGGTCATGTGGACATCAGAATAGAGGATAGGCGTATGTTAAATTTTTAGAAGTGTATATTGTAAGTATGCTATGTGTGCTCACCACTTTGTTCAGGATGCACTGTAACGAGTCAAACTGAGAGTCGCTGTCTACTTCTCTTAACGCAGCATGTTTGGTTTCACCTACCCTGTGACGAGGGAAGCCAAATCCAACTCTCGTTTCAGCCCTCTGGTGGACCTTTCTAAAAGGACGTTGAACCATTGTGCTCTGTGTGGTATTTCAAATAAACCACAAATTTACAAGCTGTTTTCAGGCTGCCTCCTTTCCAACGATCGCCCAGAGTGAGCAGGCATAGTCAATATGAATGGTTCGTCCCTATTACCACGAGCCCTTGTGCCTACCGTTCCATCATCATCATCATAACAATTATAATAATACATATTTCATACAACATAGGTTACATGAATACAAACCGGTTTACAGGTTTGATCACTTTGGTAATGAGAAATGACTATTATGTACGATGTTAAGCTATACACTAGATATCGTTATTCCTGGCATATAAGAGGTGTGTTGAAGAAGGCTCAGTTCGAAATTAGGAATTATTAGGTGTTTGTTTGAATCTTCCAATATTCTTGAAGGTGGGGCCTCGCCACAGTCATGACCTTGGAGTGTGCGCGTTCGTCATAGGGCTTGTGATGGCAAGGTACACACTGACAAATGCAATCTCTAGGATGCCTTTTGAATGCAGGGCTGGTTAGGTAAACCTGAAAAGTGAATAACAAAGGCGAGCGGTGGGCAGAATTCGAAACAGGAGCACAAAAATATGCAGGAATATATCAACTATGATAAATCTGGGTGAGTTCTTTGTACCGACTACAAAACTTACTTGAAGAAGCATCCAGAACCAACTGTTTAGAGGTAAACTTAGGTGGAAAAAGATGAAAGTACGCCCGATGTTAATGAAATTTAGTCTGATGCCGAAGATATCACTACGAGATAGAGGAATTAGAGGATTTCGGACCAGGTATTCACTTGTTATATGCCTATGTACAAACGTTTGATGAAGTTGTAAACATCTAAGTGAGATTCATGGTTTTTTTCAAGATTGTAACCACCCTTTATCTGGTCACGGAAAGGGGGGGTGATCATGGTGTTGCCTGCTGAGCATTACCATATCGGGGCTACTGAAACATTGTGGTGGTGCAGAGTACTTACATGTAAGTACTGATAACAAAGGGCAAATAAAGAAACATGTTACATACTATAAAAATGCACCGACAGATAGTTCTTTTATCAATCCGGAGTGGAGAGATTATTTTAAGGGACGAGTTTTAGGAAATAGGTGTTAAGTCATGAGATCAGTTAGGTTATGAAGAAATGTAGGTTACATTAGAGTAGCTACTGAGTTCAGCGTTATAAAAAACCTACATCGAAGTTTCGAGAGATACTTATTTATTGGGATGATGTACTCGCTATTACGCAGATTATATGCCTGTGTTGATTCAGAGTGATAGCACATTTCATTTTAGGGTTTCCAAATAGAGGGTGAGAAAGAAAGGTTAGGTTGAGCTTCAGGCGTCTTAGCCACAGTGATTCTAGTTCTAGCATTTCGCATCTTGCTTCGTATGCAAGTCCTTCGTTAAGTATTATTAGGTGCCGAGTAAAGTTTCGTTGAATGTTCTCTACTCGAATTCTGTCCGACACTTTCATGTTACCATAGACAACCGCGCACTACTCTAATATTGGGCGAACCATAACCGTGTACAGTATAAGTTTTGGGTCAGGTGTGAGTATGTTTCTGCGTAGGAGACCATAGGGTCTTCTGCCGTCGGAAACTATTAAATCTTCATACTCCGTGAGGGTCAAACTTCTGGAGCAAGTGATTCCGAGGTCTTTCACAGTGTTATATGTCCGCAGTGCGGTGCCACCCAAGTGCAGTGTTACTTCTGGGTGGGATTTGTTGAAATGGAGGATGCTACTTTTATTTGGGTTTGGAAGGAGCTGCCAGGTCATGCTGCATGAGAATATTCTCTTCAGATCTTCTTGTATTTGAGAGAAACCCTGTGTTAGTGCTGCAGGAGAAAAGCTGCAGACTATCTTCAAGTCGTCTGCGAAAAAGTAGGGTGTGCCATTTCGGATAACGCTGCAGATACCATTTACATATATTAGGAAAAGTATCGGTCCTAGCACACTACCCTGGACGACACCACTTTGTATAGGTCTAGGGGAGGAGTAGCAATTACTAAATTTTACTACTTCAAAGTCACCCTCTAAAGATGTTCTAAGCCAAGAAAGTAACGGGTCTCGGAAACCATATGATTGCAACTTAGTGGCCAAGAGTTTGTGAGGCACCTTATCGAATGCTTGCTTGAAGCCTAAGAAAAGGGAAGTTACAAATAGGCCTTGATCGCGCTTGCTTGTAACGTCATTCAGATAGTCAAGATAGCTGGTAGCGCATGACCAGCCTTTTAAGAATTCACGTTGTGCTGGTGATAGCAGTTGGTTCGTCTTCATGTAGTCGACAACTGCTTTCACAATCACCTTTTCTATAGTCCTGGATACTACTGACGTGATGTTTATAGGTCGGTAGTTTTCTATATTAGATGTTGGTCCACATTTATGCTTGGGACGTATGTATGATAGTTTCCAGTTCTCAGGGTAATTGTTACTGGAGATAGACGCATTAAAGAGCTTCAGGGGAATCAGCGGTATATCTTCGCCACCTCTTTTTAACAAGATGGTTGGAATTCCATCAGGTCCCGCACTGTATGAGGTTCGAAGTGGTGCTATAGCTAGAGAAATGTTTTGTTTCACCATGTGGTGAAAATGCAAATTTTCAAGGACTTTTTCTGATCCAGGGAATGTTAGTTTTGGCATGCGATCCCATTTTCATAAAGGCCAATCTAAGGGTGATTTTGCTACGTGGGGTGAAACTTGAAAATGGCCCCATTTATTTCACAGATTCAAGTTTCCTGGGTACAACAAGTACTAAGCTTCATTTCTCTCCCAGAACCCACGTGACTCACTCTAGAGTTATGCTATCACTCCAACAGCTTAAGGACCATTATTTTCACTTCGGTGAGCAGCAACTTTGTTAAACGAAGACGTTTGTTTTCTGAAACAGGTAGATGCCGTCACTGTAGGCTTTCAGCGCTTTCCACCCAGTTTCCAGACAGAAGACCAATTTAGAGCCCCCAGTTGAATGTGCGATTCCCAATAGCCTGAATCTACACATATCCGACTTTGACTGCTGAACCTGGTATAACCAAACCCTAGCTTGAAGCATAGTCATAGTGCTGATAAATGCACTGCTTAAATTATAGCAGGATATAATTCCGATCAGTTTAGTCAATCAGGCTGGCTGTGATGTGTTTTCGTAACTTTAGATTGTGGAGTGTCCTGTAACACTCAGCTTTGATCTAACCAGTCCTAGTGAGACTACTGATCGGCCACATAGTGGCCCCCCCTCTCGGAGTGCTGCTTAACAGGCTTCTTTGTAGGTGTGTTCGTGCTGTGAAACTTGCCGCTTTTATCGCTTGAAAAGACACCGTCGATCACGGTGTAGTGAGATTAATTGTAAAGTCAGATACTACCAATTAAACCAATCACACAAATACTAATGCGGGTCTCGACTGAAATCCACAATGACGTCAATCTCAAACCCGTCAGCACATTGTTTATTTGACTGGCTAAATATCACGTTGCAGCACTGTGCAAATGCGGGCTTTTCACCTTCTAGGTCAATGTCCATGAAGCATATCTGCGGTCAGATACTGCATTTAACAGCATCATTTTTGAAAGCCTCCATAGTAACACCAGCTATGCTACATTTGAGGAAGCTTCCAAATCCGCCATGAACGCAAAGGAGGCCTGATTCTGATCAGACCTCCCTCCCCTCAAGTGTATCTTCAAAGTATTATGCTAAGAAGAGTTTATCCAATCACCTGATGGGGAGTAAATCCTCTGGGTTTAAGATGGCTTATAAGTCTTCAATTGGCTAAAGTGCCTCCCAGATTAGTTCAAGATACTACCATACAACCTCAGAGGACGGCAAACTAAAGCACGCTAAATGATTATATCCATACTTATTTATTCCTGAAGACATTGAAGTAAGTTTTTCTTGGTCAGTAATGCCACGAGCATAAGAATCGCTGTTAAAATAGACGTTTATCTGACGAAACGTTGGATCTAGCAGGCGGGTTAATCATGTCAATTACTTGTAGCACAAACACTGAATATTACGCGGATTTGACACTACTTTAGTGTGAAAAAAGAGTTGTGAGTAGGAATGAACTGAACTCAAAACATGCAAAGTGATATTATCTTGCTCTTTTCATAACTTTCAGACACCTGGTATCATAAGAGAGTTTAATGTCCTTTCTCCTGTACCACTGGGCACTGCTCAAATCCTGTAGGTTTCAATACAATTGTGAATCTGATGATGTCTGCAAACCAGCTCCTCTCATGTTAAGTCCGTAACCTGGGAATAAAACATTGATTTATTTATGTATGTATTAAATGTTTAGTCCACTTTGAGGACCTGGGATGTAAGCCGCTGGTAGAATCCCATTCAAATCAAATGGTTTCAAAAGGTTGTTAGCGCCACTGAAGAAAATTCTGCTCACCTGGTCTTCATGCTTTTAGGTGATGGGCTACAAATTCCTCAAGCTGGCAAATTCTGGAGGAATAGATTTCGGAGGAATAGGGAGAGAGGAAGAGCGGGTTGGTTGTTTTGGGTTTCTAACAATATCACAAAAGGCGTGAAGTTCGGAAGAACTAGCTTCAGACTGCTATCGGGGGAGGATAATCCGAAAAGTTAGCCACGTTTAGAGGGTACATGCTGCGCCTGATGCCTAGCCTTCATTCTCAGTCTTAGTTGCTGTAAGCGTTACGTAGAGTGGATAAACCGGTGGGCACTAAGAATATTGCGGGCCAATATTAAACCTCCAGGGAGTCCGTGAATCCAGAGGATGAAGATCGGGTGCTGCCGTCTGGTCTTCGTATGTCTTGAGCCCGAGCCGTTGACCAGATTTGGTTGACTACCCCTGGATTACCCCTTGGCCTGATTTGTACTCATGGGATAGGAAAGATGGACAGGTAGTTCTAAACCGCATGTGAAACCGTGGGAATCTGTCGAAACTTTGTGAAAACTTTAACTACCGAATTGTCCAAACATTTGCCCAAGAGTTACGTCGCCGAGTTTCCACGAAGTATGCCCCTGTCACAATTGGCATAGGATTCCAAATCTCGAGGGGCCGAAACGCCCAAATCGTTCCTCATCTCTGGCGCTGCTGTTTCTATGCCTCTGCTTTTACATACATGGAGCGAATCGTGCTAATACGAAATATTATTTACGATTACTATTATCTCGCACCTTTTGGGGTTAAACGTGAGCCAACTAATGATCGTCAGGCTTGAAGTCGCGATAGGTCTTCCTTTATGTAGTTGCTTTCTTTCACGGTTTCGTATCGTCACCGGAAAGAAAGACTTCCGAAGCCACCTGCCTAGATGAGTTGTCTAAATGTGAGAGAAGAAGCAACGGTGGTGAACCTCTGGGACTCTTGTGCGTTTTCCATCTTCACAAGTAGGAAAATCTACTTGAACTGCAAAGCAGTCATGTAGAAATGAAAACTATTAGTCGATGAGTGGTCTTGATTTAGTCTTGATTGGTCTTACTTTATCAGTAAGGCAGTCATAAATAACAAGTCTAAACGCTTCAGGAAAGTCTAGATTGGTAATGTCACTACTGACTCTATCTACTGTGGTAAGCAGGTTGGTAGCTCAAGAGCCCTGTCATCTGAAGCTAGGCTTTTCGAGGGATAGAAAGCAAATTCAGCGTCATAAGGAAATCCCTCAATCCGCCAAATTTAACGACCTCATCACTTTGGCAGTTTCGAACCAAAGAGTGACCTGTCTACAGTTCTTCAGGTTGTCTGGCTGGTCGGCTTCGTTAAATGGCGCCGTGCTTTACATTCGGGGGTCAAATGCTCTTTTTTCTAGTTTCAGAATCCCTTAAAATTCGCACTCAGGCTTTCAGGAAGTTTGTTGCCCCTTCCTGCAGGACTAAATCACGGGTTGTGTCCATTCAGGAAGGAGTATCCTTAGTGAACAGCAACAGTTTGTGCTCAACGGGTTCAACAACTTATTCAAAGACCATGAATCCCAAGCGGCTAGCGGTATATTCATAAACTTATGAGTAGTTGGTTTTTTGGTAGGACTTGAGAACGCCGACCAGTTAGGGGCCCCTGAACTTCACTGTTATCACTGGGCCGCACATTGGGCTCTGGTAACTGAGGGACTTTTGATTTGGCCTGCTGGAACCACACAGCACGGCGGAGCATACAGCGTCAACCCCTGTGCAATCAGGCGACGAGAGGGGGACCTCCATAAGAATATCTATGATAAATTTGAACAAGAATGGAGACGGTGGGCACCCTTGACGTACACCACTCGATGAGCACAGCTCTCTGGACGTCCCACCATAGGCTCTAACACACCTGCAAGTGTTCGACTAGAGAGCTTTCAATAAGATGATGTGCTTACTCGGCACGCCGTCCAGTGAGATACATTGCCATAAGACTTCTCGATCAACGGAGTCGAGTGCCATCCTCAAGTCGAGAAATACAGCTAGTGTCAAGCGTCGGTAAGCGTGCCTATGTCCTAGGACCTGGTGCAGTGTGAATATTTGGTCAATACACCGCCGGTCGAGTCTAAAGCCTGCCTGGTGTTCCCTGGTTTGCTGTTCCCGAGCTCCACTCAGGCGTCGAAGAATTATAGGACCTAGGATTTTGGACACTATGTTCGTCAGGCTGATTCCTCTGTGGTTATCACAAGAGGACTTCTCGCCTTTCTTGGAGACTGGGATAATCAGTGATTTAGACCAGTCAGAGGGGATTGTATTTCATTCCCGTGCACTGGTCAACACTTCCGTTAACCTGACTAAGAGCACCTTACCACCATTCTTGTATGCCTCTGGAGTTAGTCCGTCTGGTCCTGCCACCCTTCTTTGTTTCAGGTTTCTTACTGCTTTTTCGACTTCTCCTAGTGTTTGGGCGTCTATATCAATGTTTCATTCATGATCCAACTGGTCAGCGGGAGACGCAATGGTGGCTAGAGGCCATTTAAACCGTTCCCCGGAGTGTTCTGCCCATCGTTCTAGTAGTCTCCTCTGCGACTGTATCGCAGATCCGCCCTTCTGCGCTATAGCCTCACTAACCACGGTTCCCGTTTTCTACTAGTCTCCCTATAAGTCCAAACAACTGTCTACCGTTATCGATCGCCGCTGCCTTTTCCATCTCTTTAGTCTTCGCTGCCCACTACCGTTCGCGGTTGTTGCGTAGACTTTTTCTCAACCTACTTTTAAGTCACGCTCGTTCTTTATTGTGCTCATAGCCCGCAGGGATGCGTTCATGTGCATCTTTCGGTTTAGAAGAAGCCACTGATATCCACTGGCTCTTTTTATCTACTATTTCGGAGTCAGCTACGAGTCTTTTACAGCAGACTTCAGATGGCATCAAGCTTCTTCTAGATGAGTGACAATCCTCTGTTTCGATAACTGCCCAGCCACCTTGTCACTGAACACAGCTTTGGTGTTTTTGCCGTCCAGCAGCACTCGTGGTTGTTTTGTCGCCAAATTTTTCCTACATCCATTGAGACGCAGGCATACACATGCTCGGACCAACGCATGGTCGCTGTCAAAATACGTACTCCCGAAGCAGCGGTGGCCTTTCACCTATCCTCTCCAGCGATGATTAACGGCAGTGTGGTCTATCTGTGCCCGTCGCTGACCTGAGCTGGATGGACTGGCAATGTTCTTGTGTCTGAATTTTACGCTAGCTAAAAATGGGTGGTTATCTGAGCACCGTTGTAGTAGGCGATCATTGTTACCTGATCGTTCAGCCGGGACTCTAAAAGTGTCACCTAAGTGCCCTTCTGCCTCACTCAGTCCGCCTACCTGGTACATTGAAGTCCCCTGTAACAACCAACACGTCTGAGCGTTTGGCTCTCGAGAAGAGGCCAGACAGTTTTCGGCAGAGCTCGTCATTCACTTCATCTGAACAACAGTCAGTGGCTTCGTAGGTAGACATTACAAAGAGACAACAGCGAGTTTCATTATTTGTTTTAGTTCTCACTGTGCCGTTCAGTCGGATAGCGCAGAGGCGACTATCAACTAGGATCCAGTCTAGTAGTGAGTTTTCTGCCCTAACGCTTAATGCTATGCCTACACCTACAATACCACGAGAGCTAGCTATCGAATCTCCAGAAACTAGAAGGGTGAATTTTGCGGATTCATCGCACTGGCTGAGAGGGGTCAGCTGAATAATAGCACTTGGGTCCTGTATGCGTCTCACAAACGCAGCACACATTCATCGCCCGAGTTGCTAGAGTCTTTGCCAACGAAGCCTGATGACCGATTTGACGGAGGGTAAGGGCACTGAAGGCTCTAATATGTAATTTGGAGCGTGGTTTAAGGAGACCAAGGAAGCCGTTCTGTCGACTCAGATCATTGTCGAAGGCTGCAGAGCTGGGGGAAATTGAAGATGATGTAGTATCGTTAGTTGAAAGATGTGAAAGGAGATTAGAAGGTAATAATGGAGGAGGTGGATAACAGTCTGAGGAAACCTGAGTGCTGACCGAGTTGTGAGGTTGGTTGACACTTCCCGGCTGCCCACACTGTGGAGGGCTATTCCTTCTTAAGGCACCCAAAAGAGACTTGTGACACGCCAAAGCCCACTGGACATCTGCTTAAGGATCGTCACATGCACTCCTTGGTGTATGATTATTTTGAACTTTTGTTGCTTTGCGGCCGGATGGTCAAAGGGAATCGACAAATGACCCAGCTCCGCCGGCCCGCAGACCATGGCGGAATGTTATTTTTGGGGCGAACCTCTTCTAGACCCCCTTCCGCTGAAAGGGCAGCATCAGCATGGCACTGCTGGTCATCCGAGGGAAACATCTTGCTGCCCTCACACCCTATCCAGCTACCAGCAATGCGATTTCACCCTCAAACCCCCCATCATAGTGTGGTAATTTGCATTACGACGGTAACTGCTTCTCGTCCAATCACTATCCAGCTGGCCGTTCTGGTATGGTAGGACCTTGACAGAACAGGCGTTCCATAAGCGTAGCTCGTTGAGTCATCGTGGTGTACAAGCCTACCATGATGTCAAGGCGGCAGCCATCGGTAGAGCAATCCAAACTAGGGAACAATGAATAATCTTTTACAATGGCCCTTAGAGTGCTTCGTACGACCCGAGGAATCAAACTACAAGCATGTCATGAATTTTTCCAGGTGCCCGCTAATAAGCTGCGTCTATAATCACTGAAACGTCCGCCTGGTATTCAGACCACTTCGATCTAGGTGAAAAAATCGACAGATTAACGCAGGTGATTTCTAACCACTCACGTTCTCGTATAGTACGTGCCGTTATTTCATGACGCTTTCGTTTCAAAGAACATACCCCTGAATTTTGGCAGGGTGGTTTTCAGGTGAAGGGGAATCGATGGCACGGCTGAGCAGATGAAAAACTGCTCAGTCATGTGAAATATCGATAAAGAAGGTGAGATTTGCAGGCCATTTGCAAATTGGCCATCCTACGGGCAGGTTCAACTTGCGGGCATCGAACCCACTTTTGGAGATCTAGTGGGTTTTGGGGAGCATGGAGTTAAGGCTGTTCGACCGTGGTTGTTCTGAATTTAGATGAGGATGTAGAATGTCGTGGCTTCAATGTTATTTCACATAAATATGAGAAATGTAATCCATGTAACATCCATTACACCACCTTCGAATGCTGACGAGCATCGACGCCAGTGAAATAACAGAGAAGATCGCAGCTTATGGGGCTGATTTTGTTCTTTTGAGAAATACTAACGGTGACAGAATTAGAAGTCCATAGTTGGAGGTTAAGGTTGAAGGTACGGAACTGGTCATCATGATTTACTGCGCACACCATTCGATATGGCTTGGCTCCAATTTAGGATTTAAAAAGCTTTACGCGTGCTCGTGGTTCCTTTTTCCTGAAGGTTCGCGATTCCTGATTCTTCCAATTCGCCTGGATAATCTACTTTTAATGGAATATCTTAGGAGGCTATTGTGTTCGCTGATGATGTGGTTTCACGTACACAGGCTTTGAGAGCAGCTCTTGGTAATTGTGTCAATAGGCTTCTCAACTTCACTACGCCCAAAATCCGCCTGAGTTTGAAAGGTGAATAGGAAACCCTAGAACTAAGGTATGTGATGGATATGTAATGGTTTTTACTACACTAATTACTGTGTTTTTCTCTGCTTGCTGCCTTCTGAATTCCTCCACCAACGAATGGAGCAACAGAAAGCAGCATACTCATACTTGTAGGCTGGGTCTACGTTACCGTTCCCGTCCCTGTTTATGAAAAAAATGACAAATCCTGTACTAACTGTTAGTTTTCTTTGGCATTCAATGGCGACTTCATTTTTTAAACACTCCAACCCTGGGAATAGCTTGATGCCTATTTCACACTCCTGACATGTTCGTAAGCTTCCATTCCCCACAAGTTGGTTGAAGTTACCTACGATATTTACTGATACAAGGTTCGGTGTGTAGGAAATTTCGATGCCTCTTAACCAGCACCGATTGTTATGCTGACGCTGCTCTGCAGCGTGAGAACTACTCACAGAAGCCAGCAAGGTTAGAAACTAGCCCCTTGACGTTTCTGAGGGCCATATGGTACTGACCAGTCAGAATGACGACAGTTGACGCTGTATCTCACCCTCGCGAAGTGTGATATGGCACTTTGGAGGTCAGAATCGTGCACTGAAATTATCACTGTCCCCTGCTAGGTCCATTTTCGTACCCATTGTTTACCAGCTACGCAACCCAATGAGCTGTAGACGCAATAAGCGAGAAAAGGTTTGGCGCTTAGAAAAATGTAGTGGATAAACCCCTTCGAATTAGTGACTCATGAGTTTCACAAGCGTCCTCCGATAAGCGGTTATTCCGATGGAATAAATCGCCCCTACCTATCAAGAAATTAGTTTTGAAAATTAAGATCTACTAACCTGAAAGCCGCATGGCATGAGCGTTACCGATTTTGAGAGCCAGTTTGGAGGCAGTGACGCGGGAAAGCTTCTGATCTTGGCTAAAGTGAGTCGGTAAGCAGCTTGTAGAGGGGTGTTACTATTCCGCAACGTTTGACCGACCCTACTTAACTTGACATGCTCTAGCACCTGCTTAATCAGTACCTTACCTGACGTGTAAGTACTTATATCGAAACATAAATCAAAAGAACTGGTTTCAGGAATATACTCGAAGAGATAATAAGTTTATTTAGGATAAAGGTACTAGCAATGAACAGGGGAAACGTTTATTAGTATTATTAGTATGGTTGAACCATAGACTCTGAGTACGTGCGTGCTAGCCAGCATTAAGGAAGCGCAAAGTGGCACCGAAGCCTCCTGCTCGGATGCATGCTGGTTAAAACAAAACTGAAAACACCTAAGGCATCCGGAGGCGAGTTAGAGGTCTATTTAGTTAATTTATTTTATTTATTTGTTTCAGCCTTAGTTGTATTTGGCACCAGGAAGGTGCACTACAAGCTCTTGAAAACCGTGACGATGGCATAGAGCAAAAGGGAGGTTCCTTAGAAAAGTGAGATCATAAGACGTGTGTAGCTCCATGGAATCGATACAAGATCAAGATGCAGGAGGTCACTCTAGATAAGTCCTGCTTAGGAGTGTGGGGCGAACCCCGAGAAACCACAATGAACCAATACGAGCTCAGGAGCATGTGCTGTGAGAAACCTGAGTGCCGAAAACCCCTATGGACTGAGCATTGTCGAAAACGTTAATCTGACCTTTGATACCAAATTCAACATTGTATCCCCTAACCAAACGTGCCAGCTGCGTGATCAACCTGAGTGATTACCCACCGTAGAATGGCTACACAGGTTACAGATAACCGTTCTCAGGTTCCTTGAAAAACTGTCACAGCTATGCCAAAAAAATCTTCAGAATGCAGCGAAGCTTATTTTTCTGCTGAAACAATGTTCAAGTAACATTTATGATCCGCTCTATAACCGAATTTATCCCTTCTTAGATCGACAGTGACACCGACAGGGGTGGTATATAACCATTCTCCCTCCTATTTTCAAAGGAGCGAAAGGACAATAATCAAAGAACAACTGACCCACTACACTTCTATCAATGAAAAGATTAAGGGAAAGCCTGTTAATGGACTTGTCGCAGAATACTTGAATAGGAAGACGGCGCTAACGATCCCTAACATGGCTTCCTAAAGGGGTTCATCCAAAGCCTCAAGCTTTCTAGCTACCGGTGATGGCTGGACGGCATGCTAGGATCTCCTTGTCCCCGTCAGTGTGATTTTCCTGGACTTAGCCAGGGCGTTCGACACAGTCCATCATGCCATTATTACGCGCAAAATAGTGGAGTTGCTTATAAGAGATCAGAAGTTATCCTAACTGTATGAACACTTGGCTGGTAGTAGTCCTGTACTGAAGTCTGCATCGCTTGCCGAACTCGGATGGCATAATCTTCTGACATGTAACACTGAGCCGTTTGGGGTCCACTCCTGCTCTTTTGTTTTGTGAACCACTGTCCTTCGGGAAGCAAGGTGCGTCCCCTGAATACTGACGTGCCTTATCTCGTTTGCACTCTCCTTAAGAGTAACTACACATAAGCCTGTCCAGCTGAGTCTTTTTCCTCCTCATTCGGTCACCGATCTTGGGCTTGTGGGAAGCGAATGGTGTTCTTCTAAATTGCACAACTAGGCAATCAGAATTAAGGTTGACAACTCAACTTAAATATCACAAATTTTACTCACTTTAGTGAAACCAAGCGCTTTTATCTTGTTTTTTCTCCAAAAAACTACTTGCCGCAACTAGTGGCAACAAGATTGTGGCTAAATGAGACCCCCAACTCACCCCAAGCGAAGCGCCATCTCAATTACTGACCTCCCTTTTTTCGTAGTAAACAGAGTCTGGGACAGGAAGCGCAAAACCATCACAAGGGATGACAAGCCGACCTCAAGAGGACGGTCAGGATTACCGGCTCCCTAAAAAGTCAAGTCCCTGCCCCACACAACTCTCAGAAACCATCCGCCCCCCTCAACGAAGAGTATATCCTCCATGCACACCCAGCCCAAACCCCAGCCTGCTTATGAAGGCTACCCAGGGAGACGGCAGAGAAGGTAGAAATATGTGTGACTAAACCTTAGGGCCGGGGAGATTGTTGCCACACGTTTGGTCTCACTGTCGCTAAAAAGGACGCGATTTTTGAGTGCACCTTTTGCATCAAACAGGTACACCGTCAACATGATGAGGGCATACCCAACCAATATTACACCTTCAGAGCGCGCCACCCGCTCAAGTGGTTCCTATATATTTGCCCGCAGGGCTGCATAAAGGGACTTCCCTCTGAAGCTTCGTTCAGTTAGGTTGTAAAAGACACCCCAATGGCTGCCCAGATGCTGACTCCCGCACAAACCGCTGCTACAAGTGGGAGCCCAAAAAACAGGAGTGTTACCTTCGTTCCAACGCCAGTTACTCCTGTGAATAGTTCAAAAATGGCCAAGCGGTGACGGGCCGTAAAGCCAGCCACACCAACCCCAAACCCTGAAGTTGTTGTGACGGCTACTCCTCTTGTACATCAACGAATCAGACGTACTACGAGACGCACTCTGAATGCTTGAGCAGTTTGCGAAAAATAATGAACCGGTGTTCGACTTAGATAAGTGCCAGACCATGTTTTTCCTCCCTGCCAACTAGCGGAAATTATCCTACTATCTCCATGAGAAGCACCTTTACTACACGACCACAGTGGATAACCTGAGACTAACGCTAGCCCTAATTATTCATACTATGCCGCTAGATTCTACTCAGTACTATATTTCGTGTGCAGGCAGTTAGGTGCTTTCACCCCAGAACTCTCGTTAAAAATTCATAAGGCCTATTTACGACCTTCCACGTTCATAATGTCATTGCACCGCCATACCTGTGGTGGAGAAGGTTCGGAGGCAAACCATGAAGGGTATTGTGGGCATGCGGTAAAAATCATACGAGGATGAGCCGAAAAACCTAGGCCACTACTCTCTTGGTTACCGTAAGTTACGTACTGACTTGATGACAGCCTACAAAATACTAGAAAATTCAAATCATCTAAACAGTGGAGTTCAACTTAAAGCTTAATTAAAAAATCCTTTGGGACATCCAAAGAAAGTAGCCCATCAAAGGACAAAAAACGTAGGCTTTCATACTTTTTCTATCTCCAAGTTTGCAGCAACTAAAATGTACTACCTACCGAAGTAGACACTACTACAATTTTCAGCAGCCCGGAAAAAAGTTTGTACAGCTGTCCAGTGAAAAATGGCCTGCTCTCATGCCGTCGGGATATGACTAGGCCGAAACGACCGAGTGATTTCGCATAATTCAAACACACTTACCTCCACTCTGATTCAGTTGCACTACTGCTCTTATCCTGAATTCTACTCACTTTTATACTTCACTATGGGATGTCTTACTTTTCCACTTACCATATCACCATTAATATAGTTGTCTGTATTTCAACTACCCCTGCCAAATTACTCCCTGCCTCTTACCCACCTTCTGACTTTCTGAACATATACCCTACTCATTATAGTTCATTATATTTCCCTTTTCTTTCCCGTCTTCTCCGATTCTACCTGTGTTTCTTCTGAGCGCTTATATTGTTTAATATGTTTTCTGATTTGAGTGGTACTGGTCTCATAGATTTATGCCAGACTGGTTACTTGGTAGGTAGTCGCAATGCAACCAGACTCTCACACAAGTATGTAGAGCTTTCGTAGTATAGACAGATAAAACCAACAAAAAATATGGCACAGAATAGCAATGGTTAAATCGCCGCACGTCAAGGAAGCGTACTAGGAATAGTTGGGTGATAAAAGACTGATATCATTGTAGAAAATGGTGTATGAGATGCAAGAATATTTAAAAATGAAACTCAGAAAAACTTTCTAACTTCGAAAGTCGTCAAACAATGAATAGATTCGCAGCATTTTGATTTCTTTACAGTCAAACTTGGGTGTCTATGGTATCAACGACCTCAACCAGACAGTTTACACCTCCTTTCACATCTCAGACCAGCAATCAGTGACTTCATTGACCAGGGCTACATCTTGGTCTGGTAACCCTGTGTATTCTCGATTTGGCTTCAGTCAACATTGCACATCAGATTAATCGGTGGTTTACAATGTACAACAAACTGTCAGGGCACCTCAGTAGGTGTGGCTGACAGTCTCATGGACTAACTCTCCTTCTTTGCCTTCGGCCTATAAGCAAAGCTTATGCCTCGATTGCTACCTATTATAAAACCATTAGTATATGACCAATAGCTTCATTTCATTTGATGAAAGCCTATAAAATTTAGAAAGTTACATGAAAACAATGATAGAATGTCAGTTGTAGTGGACCCAAAGAATATCAAGTAAACCAAAATGACAAACTACGTACAATTTACAAGAAAAATGGACTTTATGATACACATGTATGAAATGTTATACGTTATAGTATAAGTAGTATTGTCAATGTTATAGATAATCACTGGTTACTTGGAGGTTATCTCTTCGGTATTGTCCACCACAATTTTAGGATACTCCAGAGATCATAAGGCGATATTTGTTGTCTCTCCGCTGTGATCGTCGGTCGGCTTGTTTGTCGCAATATTTGGAAGTAGGATGAGAAGTCCTGTAAATTCCCAAGACAGTCAGTTATTATGTATGACAGGCAATAGTCACAGAGGCAGAAGTCGGAATGGTTAGAAGCACATTATATTTCCACGATCAGCGGCAGCAAAAGATACAATTACCGCCACAACCAAAAAAGTGTATATGTAAACAACATTCGTTTTTACAAGTTTTAGGAAGAATGTACAGAATGTGTAAAAGAAACAATGAAAAGGAAATATTGCTTATAGTTGAAGTGGTTTATACACAATTTTATGCAGTCTCCACACAGTACAATAAGTGACTGAACACTAACCAAGGTAACTTGAGAATAAAAGACTGTAAAAACTGAAAAAGACGTATGAAACCGTTTTTTCTCTTTCATGGTAAATTATAAGAATAAGAATAGCCTTCGTCTTAGTCTCTATGATTTGAAAATTCCAAAAGTTCACCGTTCCAATAATGAATTATGTGTAGTGAGGAAAATCGTCAAATATTAAGTGACGAAGTCGATCCCTTTTGAAGCTTACTTCAGTGATTAAACGTTGACGAAAATCGAGTGCAAATCGGCAGATATCAAAACTATTGAGAATTTCAAGAGTTTGTTTTCGAATAAAATATCATTCGATTTCAGCACATGAAACGCTTAAAATCAAAACTTCAACTGTCCCTGACCACCCTAAAAAAGAAACAGGGAGGACAAGATCGAAATAAAATAAATGATAGATGCACTTGATTTGACCATAAATGAAGTACCTAGAAACAGTGGTGAAAATGTTTTTTACTATCTGAACATAGACAAGGCTTAACACCGAAAAAGCTTACTTCTTATTATGAACAATAACCAGAGAACAAGCAGTCTAATTACCCAATAATGGAAGGAGAATTCCCATACTGATTCATACAGTATAAAAGTTACGTGGAAAAAAAGTTTCTTTTTGATGATGTCTTGTTTTAAGACCGTATAAATTTATTTATAATTATTGGATACAAGTAATGGTTTATAATTATTTTGTAGCTTCATGTGATAACCAGAGTCTCTTGAATAACGACAAAAAGTTGTTGCTAAAAACAGAAAGGAATCACTACTCTGACAACAGTAAGGTTAATAAGTGCAACTAAAACATTTGAACACGAAGATTGGGTTTAAGGTTCTCAATCACAAATTTGCTCCACATACAGGACTTAGTTGAAGTCCATTATTACTGCAAAGAAACACTGTAAGTTACTCTGAAGGCAATCCTAAAAGGCTTCAGTTGTTTGAAGTTAACAAGTTGAGAATGGAACTCTAGTGCACCTTCCTAGCACTAAAATGCAACTACGGCTGAAATAAATAAATAAAATTTAACTAATTAAATAAACTTATAACTTGCCTGACAACGTTTAAGATGTTTTAAGTAATATAGCACATCCAGTTAAATAGGGTTAGTCAAGCGTTACATATTAGTAACACATCCAGTAACCCTACAGAACTATTGATATCCCTTTTTTCTCTCCTCAAGGTAATTAAACTTGACAATGTTCCAAAATATGTTTATAAATGTGAAACAGTCATTCATCTGCATGCGGCTTTGACATAAGCTGTTTGTTTTGCGATAGCCTCCCAAGTAACTGGTCTGACATAAATCGATGTGACCAGTACCACGCAAATCAGTATCTTACCTATGTTTAAGTACTGACAACAACAAAAATAAGAGAACACGTTAGACAATATAAGTGCTCTGAAGATCAGTGTATTTATTAGTCGTAGGTTACTTTTGGGCAAAAGTTATGATTTATCAGTCAATAGATAGCTGAACTAATGACTCAGACATGTGTCTGTTAATCGGTATAAAGCAGAAATTGGTTGTGGTTATCTAGAGCTGATTGCTCACACACACAAACAAAACTTGCAAGATTGAGAGCACCGACTGATGCTTTAGCAGATTATTTACCCAATATTGGGGTATATTAAATATTTGTTTATTGTAAACCTGATGCCGTTTTGATACCGAAGAGATTCAGTACAATCATTGACTTCTACTTAAGAATTACTGCTTTTGGGCCAATCAACAGTGTACATTTCTAACTATTTTGCAGTTTGTTTTCTTTATTCTTGACCAATAGTATTTCGTAGCTAGGCGAAAGATGATTTGAATAACATCTAGAAAAGTAGTCAGATGACGATAATCAAATGAAAGACGAAGAAAGGTAATCTGAAGTTTCGTTGTTTGTCTAAAACTAACCACTGGGTTCAGTTTGAAATTTAGACGTAAGTTCATAAATAAGAATACTGTGAACAATAAATTTATTAATCCATATATTAGCGCTTTGTACTCAGATTTCATCTTGTGGCTTGCATCAGAAACTGAGAGTTATATAAACCCTAAAATCTCGTTTATGTCTCTAATTAAATGAGGGATATGATTAGACCTCATCAACTAGACCATACTACCAAGGTTTGAATGTCTAGTTATGTTAAACTGGTACTTCACTGTCTTTGAGCATAACTCTAAAATTTAGTATAATCAGCGGAAAGCAGACAAGCTAACTGAACAAATCGCGGTACGTCATTAAGACAGTTGGAACAGAAGAGGTCCTAGGGTTGTACTTTGAGACACTACTCTTCTCTACTTGTCAAAAAAATAGTGTCCTGTTACCTTTTACAATTTGTCTTTTATTTCTAAGGAAGCCATGAGTAAATTCAGACCCTCATCTTATTCTTAGTGCCAACACCAGTCTTATTTGAAAAAACTCGTCAAATGCTATAGTAACCCAGTCAAAAGTGCACCAACGGAAACGTTCTTGCCAACTTCTCTTCTTCAGGCTTCTCATGCTATTAGGAAATTATTCAGACAAAAATGATGTGTTCTTAAACCATTTTGTTTACTGGCCAAGAGCCTGTTCTTCTCAACATCCTTTAACTAAAAATTACGCATCATTTTATTTAATAATTTGGTAAAAGTACTCATTTGATTCACCAAGTGATAGAAACAAACTGTCTATGTCCAGTTTTGAAGATCAAGCTGTTGATGGTGTCTTTAAGTCTCGTGGTGATATCGATTGACTCAGTGACTTATTACGACCACTGTCAACGGTTCACCAGTGATATCTGGCTGTGTAAGTAGAATTCTTCCGGGCCATTTGACTTTCCTTGGTTAATGTTCTGACGTAGTTGTGTGACAAATTCCTTCTCTATCAGAGTTGGTTTCACTCACAAGTCGAACTCAAAAACAGCTACCAAAATCTCACTAATGCTTTTACAGGAAAATTGGTTAAAGTACAGCTCCAGTCTTAATCACATCACCTTTAGCCATTCTTGTCGAACCTTTAGAAATAATAAGGGTCGGTATAGTGTCACTCCTTTCCATTCTTCTCTTAATATAAAAGAAGAGTCGTTCCGCAAAAGCCCTAGGAGTCCGTAACCAACATTAATTTACACATTTTACTGGTTGTTTTGATTGAAAATTTGCTGAGATTTCTACTTTTGAGATATTTCAGTGTAAACTATTACGAAACAGTGGAATTGAACAGGTTTTATAACTTTTCTATGTATAAGGAGATTTTCACCTGTTTATCAATCTATAGTACAAATCTGTTTTGTTAACGCGTAGTAGCCCAAGAATTATTTGTAAAAGCTACATAATGTTGTTAACTTTGTGTAGTGTGAACCTCAACATTTGAGTATCGTGCTTCATGAGCAGTATATATTATTTCAATTTAATCTAACCAGCAGTTATTACGTCATACTATGGTGTAGGAAGTTGGAAAAAATGAATCATTAGGTTCTAACACAGTGGCTGAATCACAATGTACTTGAAGAGGGACTTAACGGTTCCGGTCACGATTCATCATAGTATTGTGCCTACTTACTGCTGAGGAGTCCCAAACTAGGATGAAATCGTTGTCTAGTGCTCTCACACTTGTAATAAATATTTCGCTGACGCCAACTATCAAACGCACTAATTTGAAGCATTGCCTGGATGAAGTAAAATCTGTCACAAATCTTCTTATCAGTTTGATATAACAGAGCCGCATAGGGCCACATGAAACTCTGACAATTTGTGCAAATATTTTCGATAGTGAGAAGTAAGATTTTGTCATCCATCAAGAATTTTCAGGAAACCTAACAATCACAATATAGTCTAAGTTCGACTAACTAAAATGTATCAAACTGGCCACCGTGTGAAAAATATGCAATTGTGAGTAAAATATACTGTGGATAACAACCGTTATTTTTAAAATATGAAATAGCCTGAGTGGAACACTTAAGTTACTTTGAAAATGAAGGAACGTGATAAGATCAGCAGTCTGATGACACATTCAACCTGTGATCAAAGTTTTACGTTCTTGATAAATGGAATCTAATGAAATCATCGTATTCACATGAATACGGGTTTGATGAGGTAAATTTACATCAAGAAAAATCTGTGAAAAGACCAATCTACTTAGTGTTTTCTGTTTATTTTACTACGTGTCTATGGGAAATATGAAGTAACTAAGAAAAAGAAAACTGACTGTATCAACCTTCCCAAGAACAGTCAACTGCACGAGGATATCTGCTTTGTTGCAAATCCCCAAGTTCCTAATTTTATTTCTCATAGTTATTGACTGACCTGATGTTAACTGCTGTCTAAATCAGTAATCACACATGAAGTTTATGAAGAAAACATTTATCCAACTCGTGGATCAACATACGATAGTTTCCATTCAAGTGACAAATGCATAAGATCGGATTCGTGTCTGAAATTCAGCAGCAGTAGCTTTATTCATGAATTGTGCATATCTTAGTTAGTGGAGGTGACTGGAGTCGCAAAAGAGTACTGAAAAATCGCTGCATTGATAAAAAAGGGAGGATAACACAACTTATGAGGAAAAACAAACAATAACATTGCAATGTGGTGAAAAGATGCCATGCAGATTCATGAATCTCTTTTCCAACATGCAAGATCTACTGATGAATCGAGTGACCAGGCTGCTGAAATATTGGCAGGGGGACTTCAGTGCAACCCTGAACGGGTAAGGAACAGTAGAACTGCACATTTCGAACTTAGAGTAACTTATCTAGCCTTGAATATTATCGTGTTGGAAGTGATGAATGTAAAAAAACCCTGCAGCATTTAGTTCAATATGTCTCTTGGATTATGATAAAAGTAAACCATGAGTACTAAGGAGATGTGTAGGGGTTTTTAGGCAAATTCAACATACAATATTTCAACGCACCGTCGATGAGAAGTGATAGTAGTCACAGCCATGTACATGTCCAAATCTAAAAAACATGTCTTCAAAATTTATTTGCTGTTGAAGTCATAAAGAGATTGGTGGCTGAATTATTTCACACCCATTTTCTGCAGAACTGGTATCGATCACATGCGCGATAGATTATGACGTCCTTGGATTCCTATCAACAAACTTAGGGGTATCAGCATCAGAAATATTCAAACCATATGGCACCGAATTCGGTCGTTTCTTCTCTTTAATAGCAGTTCAACGGAAACACAACTAGGAAGTTGGCACTATTAGGACAGTCTGGAAGGTATTGATGAATTAAGCGGGTAGTGATTATGGTGTTTCCAATCATTCATAATCCTAATCACCTTAACACACCACTTCTAAAGTTGCGCCCGCATCTTATCCAAGAAGACATTTTAGATTTGAGAAAGAAAGGGTCTGCACAGCTCTCATACAGTCAGGATGTGTAGGCGGTGCGATCCCCTTCTTGATGGGAGAGTAGTCATCTTGTCACCAGACGTCTTCAAACTGAAGCTAGGTATCCATGTTCAAATCAAGGTTGAACATAGGCCATATGTTATATGTTATACATGGGTAGCTCTTAACAAGTACCACCTACGACATTGATATTCCCTCTTGTCTCTTTCAGAATCTTGGTAAGGACCAAACATGAAAAAACTATATACCCATGATATGAACCTAATATAACAAAGCTAGAACTTACAGAATTCCTAGTTCAACGTTTTCCCAGCATAAAAATTTAAATGCTTGATGCGATGACTATGGCAAAGATAGGAGCTTAAACTTTCCATCTGGGGAAATAAAGGGCTGGAAGAGTCATTTCATTGTTAGGATATCGACTGGTTGAATGAAACCTTGGGATTTATTGTCTTTTATTGGCAGTTATCATTACCTATTACCAGTCAAATAAAAGATTCAAAGTCAGCAGAACGAAAGAAGATTATCACAACCTTTTTAGCCAATGGATAACGTTATAGCGTTCCAAACGATAAATGATATATCCCATATTCAGTGCGGTCAACAGCTCATGTGTAGGTAAAATTAACTGACTAGCCCTGAAGAGAATGAACGACGCTTACCATATTCCACCATTAGCCACCTAGCAGATAATATTTGGATTTTCGGTGATTAGTGTTTTCCAAATATAAGCGCTACAATAACTAAAACTGAATTGCAAAAAAAACTGTTGTTTTATAACCACTAACATTTTACAAATCTGTTCATTTTATTTATATTCGTCATACATAAAACATGTACAATTCATTCTCTTTTGACAGAATTATACCATATACTTTTTAACTTAACAAAGTATACGATTATCGTATCTAAAACTCTATCATATTCGTCAGTGAATGAATAATACTGATATACAATGCATATAGTGATTACGAAACTACGAATGAGTTAAAACAACTAAGAATTGAATGCTTAAAAGAAATGCTGTCCAAGTAGTAAACCGTGAAGTGTATACTGCTGTTCAATGTCCAAGGTCAACTGTCATTTGAGAAAAGTGATTTTTGATAATTTATCGCCAGAAGATACATTTAATTTGAAATATCTGTTAGTAATAAATCTCCTTTCTGTTTTGACTGCTACAAAAACCCTATTATTGTTGTTCAGAAGTTGATGTAATGTCATAATTCTGTCTGCTTATTTACAGTGGTAAATAATAACACATTATCCTTCTGAGACTGACTAGACATGAAACTTATCACGACTGATTAATTTTTACAGTTGATAGTATTGATGTTATGATTTCACTCTTAAAGATATCTTTCGTTTCAATTTTTTGTGTTCGATATACCGAAGTATGAAAACTACTTTGCTTGAAGGAGAATTAAGTATCAACTAAGTATTTCTTTTACTTTTTCTATAGATGTACACCTATGAAATGATGCTTATCACCTGATGTAAATTCGTATACACAAATAAACTGACAGATAATAACGTCTAGTTTGTTATAATTGGCTGATTTGATTTTAGGCTCAGAGATAAGTGGGGAAAATGATATACCTGTTAACAGTAATCTACTTTTAGTGAAAAAACCAACCCGATAGATACATAATAAATGAACATATTACTGTTTGGTCTTTACCTGTACTTTCCGTATCTGTGTAAGTGTAGTTAGATTATTTTATGTATTACTAATACTACTGATGAGAATGTTGCTATGACAAGTAACAGGTTTGTTTGGTTCCATCCTTGAGTTTTGTCGGTACATCTAGCTTTTCGAGAGGAAAAAAAGTATGAAGTTTGTTAGCAGTGTTAACTTAGCAGATAATTCTAATTCACATTTAACTAACTTTCTGCTTATATTTGCCTTAACTTACTGAAAAGGTATGAAATAGATTTCACCCTATTAAAGGTTGTACATTACAGTTTTGTTTAATAAAAGACTAGTTTTCTAGACTTTTAATATACTACTCAGATTTGTTAGTTGGCTACCGTTTGATTGGGATGTCGCCTAAATGGAAAGCAATATTTTAAGTCATCAACAACTAAGGTAGAAGTTCTGTACTTCAACTTTTCGTGTTACTGTGTGGTCAGGAAAAATCTTATTGGAGAATTTATCCTAAAGTTCACCAATCACAGTAAACATTCATCTTTTGACCTGGCGGTCTTACATGTTCATGAAAATATATCTAAATGGTATTTTTGTCGAATTATGTGTCTTACTTACAGTCACACCCTATCTTTGTCTCCTGATTTTGCGGTTCATTGAAGTATAAGGTTTTGAGGGAGAACAGTCACTATTCGTATCCGGTCCAAGTGTCTCAAAACGTCATTATTATTCGCGTCTGTTATTATTATTCACTCAGTTACTTGACCGTTTCAGTAGCATAATTAAGAGTTTCAGTTCAGTCTTCCAAAATAAGGTTTCTCTCTCTCTCTCTCTCTCTCGAGAGAGAGAGAGAGAGAGTTATCAACAGTTGACAACATCATACTCGCTAAAGTGTGAGGGGATGGAATAAACTCTGAAATATTACATTTGACCCACTCACTAAACCTACATAATTAAGCGTTGAAGTAAAGATAATAAATGAAACCTGCAGCATTGTAATGTAATCTGTTTCTCTTCTGCCACAGTTTAGAAATCCTTTTTAATAATATACAATTCTCCATATTATTTTCTTTTAACTTGTAAGTCATCATAAGATTTGACTGCTTACGACATTTCCAACTCTTTTTCTAACACTTCCGCACAAATCAATAAGTATTTTTGAAAAATTATTTATGATAATGATGATTGAAATGCTGCAATACAAGCAGACTACATGGTTCCCCTAAATGCGATGTGTTTTTCGAAGTTTAGATTGTATTCATGTTTAAAGCTGCGTAGATCAGAAGATGAAGTCTAAGCTACGGAGTTCCAAAACTACTAGTTAGAACAATAAAGTAGTTCAGAAATTCTTTACCTTTAATTCACTCTGATTGGGTATTCTAGCCTATCAAGTGCTCTTGAAATGGTGTAAAATATTTTTAGCTTGGGTGGATGCTCTTGGCTATATTTTGTTCTCTAATCAAGGTTGCTTAATCGCGAAGCTTTCAATGTCTTTCTAGACGATATCATCAGCACTCACTTCACGCTGAAGTGAGGTGTTAGTATCTCTCCTTGAATGACTCAGTGGCTTGTTCTGATGAACCCGTTCGTGATTGATTGTTTCCTTTGATCGCTGCGTCACTGACTGTATAGATTTTCCTGTTAGCTGGTCCTCTGCTTGACCTCTGACCTTTCAGCCGTTTATCATTCTATTGTTCGTTGAAAGGCTGGAACTATATCGATACACTAATTAATTGCTGAGTGAATGAATGCTAAGCTGCTAAGAATTTTCTAATATTCTTTGTGTTCTCTCTGTAGAAGATTTCTACACTGTCGAAATTGAATTCATTTCCACAATTATCCACATGCATTGAAATGAGTGATGAAACGTCGTAAATGCCTACCTCAGCATGTTCCGCCGGAGAGTGTCAGATAAACGCCGCCGATTGACTATCCAATGGAATGGGAAGCAGCTGAAAGAAGGAGAAGACAAATAGTGCAACTGATGATCACAAATCCACATCATCGGATCCGAAAATACCAATCGGTAATTGACAATTAAGGTAGAAAACTATAAAGCATACTCACGACACAACACATGCTAACATTAACAACAGCCATTAAAATATCAAGCAGGTGATACAAAGAACAACGAAAACAATCATTAGGAGAAAGCTGCTCATAATTTGAGAAGCACTTACAACCAAAGAAACAAACGACTGTTGCCAACTTTTCAAAACAACCACTAACGAAAATGGAAGAACTTCTTCAGAAAGGATTGAACACAAGAGATGCCTCCAAATCATAATTCTCTGCTGCATTAAAATCATCGCCTAAAACATCAGGATTAAATGAGATCACTCAACACGAAATATCAGACAGAAGGTTCATCATGCTCAAACGAACACTCAAGGACAGGAAACATTAAAAAGACTGAGAAGTAGGAGAGATATCGTAAGACTTCCAGCAGAGAGAGTGCGCTCGACTGTAGTCATGGACAAGGAAGACTAAATCAAGGAGGCAAGGGATTTACTCAACGACGAAAATGTGTACCAACCACCTGAAACCAACCCTATCCAAAAGTTTGATAACGAGATCAATAAAGCCCTGGACAATCTCTTGAAAGCAAAAGAAATAACAAAGCAATGCAAATGGCGAATGAGGTCTAATGGACCTATTCTTCCTCGGTTCTATGGCGGATCAAAACTACACAAACTAGACATCTCTATATGACCACAAGTTTCACCACTGGGAACTCTAGCATCTAACATATTAAGAGAACTTTCGAGAAAATTGAAACACCTCGTTCAGTCCATCAAGTCACCAACGGAATTCTTAGAAAAGACCAAAAGCATAAAAATAGAAAATGAAAAATTAATGTTATCCTTCGGTGTCACAGCACTATACTCATCCATTGAACCCCAGTCGGTCAAGGAAACGATGTCCCTCCTGCTCAATTAAGACACAAGCTACTTAGAACGCACAAAACTTAAATGTTCAATTTTGATGGAATTCATTGATCTTTGTCTGACGGCATTCTTTCAATTTAAAGATAAGATACGCAAAAAATGAAACGACCTCCAATGGGATCATCAATATCCAGACTAATTGTAGAAGCAGTGATGAAGAGACAGGAATTCATCATTTTACATGCAATCAAACCTAAAATTTGGATTCGCTGTGTGGGTATTCCACAATGAAAAGCCCAGTGATGTTTCCGAAGTGAAGACAGGAAGGAGTAAGACAAGGCCGCCTACTATCACCGATGATCATCCTGATTGTGGTGGACTGAATCATGCAGCAAACCGTGAGGAGTGAGGAGATGGGCATACACTGGCTGAATCGATGAAAAGAGCCTAAAAGATTTGGGTTTCGCTAATGATGATTTATGTTTAATGTCGCACAAACTCGAAGATCTACAGGCAAAAGCTAACAAGTTGACAGAAGAGGCAAAGAAAACGAGACTTCAAGTGAGTGTAGAGAACACGGAGGTGATGAAGATACCTAACCAACAACAGCATCATTAACAAGCACCAATCACCATGAACGGGAGGAACTTAAAGGAAGTAGTCTCTTTCACCTACCCAAGCAAGGCGATATCGTTTCAAATACAGGCGGCACAGATGAGGACGTCAAAACCAGGATCGGAAAGACATCAAGACAGACTTTCACTAATCTGAAATCGGTGTAAAAATCTACTGCACTTAGCATAAAGCGTGAACAAAGTCCGGATTTTCAACACTAATATCATGTCATTGCTTCAATATGTTTCAGAAACTTGGCGCGTCACAAAAGGCATTTTCAACAAACTACAGATATTCATCAACAGCTGCCAGCCACGCTCACTCGATACAGACACTAAAGATCAGATGCCTTGCCAAGAAGAATAAACAACAAGGAACTCACTCTGGCCTGGCGACGAACCAACCAACAATCCATCGTCTAACAAATATACAGAATAAAGTGGAGATAGACTGGGCATACGCTGAGAAGGCCGATTGGAGACATCATGCACCCGGCCAGGCTAGGCGCCTGGTTGTAATCCAAAGAGGAAAGGACCAGTTTGGCGTCTACGGCGAGGGTGACATGGAGGAGATCATGTGAGGAAGAAATGAAAGCTTGTGGGCAGTAATGGAGCGAGGTTCAAAAGACTGCAGAGAAGAGAGTGCAATGGAGGCGTGCTACTAAAGCTTTATGTTCCACCAGGAATCCAAGGGAAAAAAATAATGTGGACGATACATTTGTCATCATTAAAAAAGATGATATGGAAAAAACTAACAGTTTGATCAACAACGTTTTCAATTATATCAAATTCACAATGCAGAAGTCAAACAAACAACTACCATTTCTGGATGTTTCAGTCAGTAGAGCAAATGCTGGAAAGCTGGAAACCCAAGTGTACAGGAAGCCAGTGCACACTGATCAAATCCTCAACTACAGAAGCAACAACCCAACAACGCACAAGATCAGTTGCCTCTAGACTATATTCAAAAGGGCGAGAACACGCTGAAATACAACGACTTCACGGAGAAACGAGGAAAATCACTTAGTGTCTACCTTAAAGAAGAACGGCTACCCATGTAACTTTATCAGAAAATGCCTATCCCGTGCATCATCAACTACAAAGTCATCGACAGAAATCAATAAACACATCATCCAACCGTACGTAAAGGATATATCAGAAATAACGACAGGATTACTGAGAACACTTGAAATTGGTGTGGCTCATTAACCAACAAATTCCCTCTTAATACTATTATCCAGACTAAAGGATGCAACAGCCAAAGAAGACAAACCGAACATCATTTACAAAATCAGCTGCAATAACTGTAGGCAACACTACATTGGACAAAGTGGTCGCCCTCTTCGTCTTCGTTTACTTGAACTCTAATTGGTTATTAAACGCCACGACATTTCATCACTCATTTCAATGCATGTGGATAATTGTGGAAATGAATTCAATTTCGACAGTGTAGAAATCTTCTACAGAGAGAACACAAAGAATATTAGAAAATTCTTAGCAGCTTAGCATTCATTCACTCAGCAATTAATTAGTGTATCGATATAGTTCCAGCCTTTCAACGAACAATAGAATGATAAACGGCTGAAAGGTCAGAGGTCAAGCAGAGGACCAGCTAACAGGAAAATCTATACAGTCAGTGACGCAGCGATCAAAGGAAACAATCAATCACGAACGGGTTCATCAGAACAAGCCACTGAGTCATTCAAGGAGAGATACTAACACCTCACTTCAGCGTGAAGTGAGTGCTGATGATATCGTGTAGATCAACGATTAAAAATGTCATAAGCTGTGATCATTTCCTCGCGACATTGTGTACACGTATCTTCCAAGGGCGATGGACCAATACATGATCTCATTTAAGTGTACCAGGTTAATAGAAGGTTGTATGAACCTGGTGGAGCCATGATTCATTGATTTCGATGGTCAACTTTTAAACGATGGGTCACTGGTTTAACACCAGTCCCACCTACCGAGGTTTTAGGCAGGCAGGCAGGCAGTATCATTAACTGTTGCACACTTAATTAGGCTTATTGCCTACAATCTGAACATGCACATGGTGGTAACTGAAAAATTAGCTGAACGTATTCATATGTTCTAGACAGTTCAAATAAAACGACGCCAAAGGTTTTGGGGAAGAGAACTAGTCGCATAAAACAGTACATAACTGGTAAATTTTGGAAATTTCTTATCACTTGATGATATAATGAATATTTATCAAAAAAGCTGGTGGAAATTATTTTTGTGTGTATACATGTAAGTATTTTGTACTACATGAGGGATACAGTAAGGTTTTCTGTAGGCAAATGAAAAATCAGAGAAGTTTCATCTACTGCTAGATACCATTCACAGTTACACAGTCATGGTAAGATTAATGTCCGTTCACCAATTTATCACTGAATTTGGCCCTTGATTTCATATGTTAACAAGTGGAATTTATGACTCTAACCTCAAGCAATCCCTTCTCAACTGCAGAATAAATGTATACTTTGGCTTCAGTAATGCATATTATGAATAAAATGAAGTCACTAAGTGTTTACTGCTGAGTTTAGCCCTTAGGGATTTCTTTCTGGGTAAACTATAGAATGAACCACTGAAGGGTCTCATAAACATTCTAGATATGTATTCGTGACATGTGGATGACTGATTCATATTACCATGGCTAAGAATATAGATAAAAACGAACTGCTAAAGGAATTTAACAACATACATTCGGCTTTTACTAGAAGGAATATGACAATGAGTCGAATTTCCATAACTTTCTATATAAAGATGATGAGAGTGTTCACTTGTCGAATGTGTGTAGGCAAAGAGCATATCTACATATCAATACAAACCGTTCTTAAGTTCAATTTGAAGATTTGTAGGGTTTGATTGATCTCACAGTGGTATGCAACCCGGACTGATATCAGATACAGGACCTGGAAGCTTGGGAGCACTGGATAGCTATCTTATCCTAGTATGGGACACTTAAGCTACGTGCATCCATGACCCAGCTAGTGACCAAGCCAAGTACCTATAGGTTCTAGGGCCAGCATGTTGCGATTGAGCCACTGAGTCGGGATTCAGTAGTCCCCTTTATCGCATTTTTGTCCGTTAGCGATATAGCACGACTTTCATCCATTGCCGTCGTTGAGTATCTGTCTTCATGTACGATTTGATTTGTCCTACGGGTCTTTGCCTAAACGGTTCACAGAAAACTTGGTGAAATGTTTGATAATAAGATCAAGGGAGATCTGTTCACAAGATAAGTTACAGAAGGAGTTAAGATGCTATTTGAATTCATTTGGAATAACTAATAAGACTAAAATTCAAAAAAAATAGTTCATAATCACAATCTTATCACGAAAAGGCATATAGGAAATTGAAGTAGGAACCGTTCAAAGAAACAATTATTTATGAAGCTATAATTCAGTAGGAATATGTCTGCTGAGATCTTCTGTGCACTATCTAGGACCATCAAAGAAATTTTGTGGAATTAAATTGTGTAGGTCATCCTTTTTACGACGAACTGTTTTGAGCTGAACGAAGGACAAGTTATCAAGTGATACCACTTTCTTATATACAAACAAATTTAATTGCTCCTAAGGGGAAAGTTGTATTGGGAGTATGATTTTAGCAACTTAACCAACCTATCCCCGAATCTCTACATTCTTGACGTGGAAAAAAGGCAACCAAGGAGCGGTACTTTGTCACACTTATTTGGCAATGGTCAGAGACTGGACGACACAGAGGCATTCAAAGTGATTTGCATCTTCTCACCAAACGTTTCTTATGTATTTCGAAGCCACCTTTAATGTACAGCTGAGGAATTCCGAAGAATAATCTGAACCCTTGTATTGAATAGAAATTCTGTACAGCCTTTGTCCCAGTCTTGGCCACGGAAGGCTAAATGAATGACTCTGTCTGTAGGATTTTAATAGTGTTCTTCTACCCTTTTCTATGTTTTTATCTTCTTTCACACCCCGACTATATTCTTCATATTCAAACTTTATTGATCCAGTGACGTTGTCTTTCAAAATTACACATCCTTGTTGTTGTTTTCACAGCCCTAACCTTCTTTGTCTGTTTGGGTTGCAGTGCTACTCTCACTATACTTTTCGCCACTTCTTTTACCAAAGTTTCTTATCTATCTGTATCACACAGTCCACATAACTGTTACCGCTGACTAAAAGAGCACCCTGTCTGGTTTATATCTTACATATGTATGTACAGCTATGTAGGTTACAGTAAAACTTGTCGAGATCTAACTGAAAACAAGAATGACTCTAAAGGCCACCTTAGCGACCTCCGAAACAACTGATTAGGTGTCCTGATTTTAGCTGAGAAAGTAGTTTTCACACAGACATCTTATTGGTCATTTCAGTAGTTGCGAGGGTGACACTGAGAGTTGCTTGAAAACAACGCTGTTCGCTTAAATGTCTTCTTAAAATTTATTCATTATTTTTAGAATGACTGTGCTTCATTTGATCCCTTTGATTTGGATACAGAAATTCTGCAATTCAGCTAATACAAAGTAATCTATGCAAGATGATTCCTATCAGATAAGTGTATATACTTCTGAGGTCTACTGTTGTGATACTCTCCAATAAAATAATGTCACTGAGTAATAATTCTTCTTGTCTGTTGAAGGCATACTTTATCTCTTTTCCTCCTTTTTGGGGACTTGGAATTATAATGGTATCACAACATTATTTTGAGCTATTCTCTGCTCTACTAATCATCTCAGAGTATCTCCCAAAAGACTGATGGCCATTTTAATAAAAATTTTATTGGCACATGATTTACAGCCATTCACCTTCGCACTAGTCAAATGATAAATTCATGTTCTGGTTGGTTGATCAAAAGCATAATGGCTAAATTTACTTATTTTGACCAATCACCATTGAGATGAAAAATCAATCGACGATAAAGTAGTCCTGTTACAGCATTTACTGGTTTTAAGCATAATATTTCAAGCATTATTAAACTTGGATTTTCAAAAATACTGCAGGTTTAGTGGAATTAGTAAACATAGAGTGAACTCGAAACAAAATACGGATTACTAACTGTTACCTTGATGACAATCTTATTAAGTTGCAAGAAAAGTAATGAGTAGGAGGTGAGTCTATGACCAGTTTGTTTTCTAAAATGGCAAATTCTGTTTTTATTCATTTACAAATATGGTTGTTTGTATATTTCGCCTTTGTGATTGGTTTCAGGCAGTAAATTCAGAGATACGAGTGGTAGCGAGTCAGAAGTTCAGCATTGGTTGACGTCGGAATCGCTAACATTATGTGCTAGTTAAACGAAGTGAACTATTTTTTGATTAATTATCAGTAATTCAGTGCAGTAAAGATTAATAATAACAGTTTACACTGAACGTAAGTTATTTTAGCACCAACTCTGTATTTAAGTATGTAGGACAATAAATTTGATTGGCTTACACCGATGTACCCAGAACAAGCCTGAATGGTGAAAGTCAATAGCGACTAGAGTTTATGTAGACTTTATTGAAATAAGAATGAATTAAAATATAAAGATGTAGTAAGAGATTAGTGGAACCAAAATCGAAAGAGTTTATGTCATTAGATTTACAATTTTCAGACATCCATGAACTTTCTTTTCTGAAGCTGCATTGGTTTGCCAGATAGGAAGAATAGAAAATGTTTTTTTACCTGTCCAACGAATAGTATGATTTGAAAAAGAGAAAATGGAAGAGCATTCTGAGATTACTACTCAGAAGGTAAGCGGGATGTACCCACTTATTACTAGTATTTACTCCTGGACAGTAGCTAATTTCATGTTAATCTGGTCTGAGTGCTGATAGAATTCGATCGAACATTTTGAAATATGATCATCAAAATAAAATAGGTACTATCCCATTGAGCTTTGATGCTGTTCAAGCTGGATAGCTCAGTATTAAATTCCCCGACTGCACCAGTGGATGATGTGTTTTCTAGTCTCTCAGGCGACATCAATCCTCTTGAAGTTGCAAGTACGCTTTACTAATGAGCGGCAACAAGCACATAGTCTACCGGTCGTTCACCTCTTATCTTGTTAAGTGCTAGCTTATTGTGATAAAAGTGGTCAGAGGAGTTCATCACCTCACTACCGCCTACTTAAGACGGTTTGGAGATTAAAACCAAAGAAAGATTGAAGAAAATTTTAAGCCCCCGTTAAATTATACCTTTTCTTGGAAAAAACGTCGTGCATACATGTACTACGTTGTTAACAGAATTGATATAAGCAGATTTGAACGATTCGAAGGTTGAAAACACTGAAAAATATTCAAAACATTCGCTTCTTACATATGTATTCCTCTTTTGTTGACTCTAAGAATATCAGCTAATTTTAAAAGCATAATATAAATACTTATTTGAACGACAAGAAGCAGGCACTGACCAGGTCTTAATATCACTTCAGTAATGTAGGGTCTTCTGTGACCTTCAGGAGAATTCTGTGTATGTTTGGGATGAGATTCGCTGGTACCTGTCATATGTGACATGATGTTCCAGGACTGGTGTGCAACGACTCCTAGCTGAATGCTAGAGAGTTAAGTGGTGAAATGTGTCGACCACTTTACTTGTTTCGAGAGTTGCATCAGCCCCAACTGGTTGGTTGCTGACAAAATCTCAGGTGGGATACAGAATGACCGTTCGGCATTCGCCAACCTGCGTCATCTGTGGCGACGGTGAGATATCTGGCTATTTATCAAATGACGGGTATACTGAGCTCATTCAGTTGTGTCCTGTTGTATGGCAGTGAGACATGGCCGTTAAATGTAGATGACATGAAGGAAATGCAGGGTTTTCATCATGGATGTCTTCATCATATTTCTCTCTTTTTGTAGAATCACCGTGTGATCAGTGTTGTGGTCAGGCGGAAGGTACTAGACAAGACGGACAAGTTGATTAGAGAGGTTGTGAACTTCAGTAGACTGGGATGGCTTGGATGTGTACTGCGAACCACTACCTACCTCGACGTACCATGCTAGGGGACGTTGGATGAGGGACGAAAAGGGTTCAAGGCGGCCAAACCAGTCGATGAAGTCCCTGGTCGTATTCTTGAAAGGTTTAGGGAGATGTAGACTATCTGGTTGAGGTCTCTGAGGCGATAGAAATGAATGGTTGAGGACTATTGGTGACATAGCTGAAAATCAGTCACAATAGCAAAAATGTATTAACTACTTGAGATCTTCTAAAAGTTGAATATTCACACTAACGTCTGTCTTCAGATTGTTTATTTTATCACACTATTTCATCTACTTTGATATCACTCATTTTCCATCCATCTATTCTTTCTGTACTTCTGTAAAGTGTGACAACTTGAGCCGATGCACTCCTGAGTGATGTTCTACGTTGATTTTCTCAGTCACTCAGTCACTTCAGTGACCAAGGGTTTTGCCAGGTTGCTGTGTGAATCCGTGAAAAGTAACTGTCGGTTCGCCGTAATCACATTGGCCACCCAACTGCATCCTCTTATTAAAATCCACATCGAGTTAAATTAGTAAGCAGCAGCGTGATATTGGTTATCAGTGAGACTATTTTAGACAATCTTGGTTTGGCAGACTGGGATTGTTGAGAAAGGATGATGATTGGGTGTGAAATGAAAATGTAGTTCATGCTTGTATTTGAACCAGTGACCAAGTTACCGGCTAGGTCTCGTAACTCAGCTGGTGGTAGAACACTAGGTCAGTAGCTTAGAGTCCTCTGGTTCAAATCATAGTAAACATACATATGAGATCAAACAGAGAACAAAATTTTATTATTTTTGACTAGTAAAAGTGTTCAAAATATGATCAAATAGTTCTAGACTTTGTGATGAAAATCGAATTTCGAGTAGATAATGTTTTCATCACTTGTACTGGTATGTTTTATTTTAGAAGGGAAATGAAAATGAAATCTGAATTGAAGCGAAACTTATTTATATTAAATTTCTTGATCAGAATGAATGTCCAGATTACCTAAAAATAATCTCTGAATGTTGATATACAGATGCGAGAATGATGCATCCTTACATCATCTCTATTTAGCAGTAGTACTAGGCTCAATTAGAAGTGGTTTTCAATCGGCACTTACTAATTCTTATGATTTGAAGCATATGTTAGATGGCAGATGCTAGATTACAGTGGAAAATTGATGAGTTTTGATGTGATCACTTTGTATGACAATAAGTCGATTAACAGGCCTATTAATGCAGTTATAAATGACCTCGATGGTGACCACATGCCTACACCTCGAACTCAGGTACCAGTCAAGTAAATCACACTAAGAATATAGTTTTGTCTAGGCTCTATAGTCTTTAGACTTCAGAATAAAATATATAAACAAACAGTAGGAGTTTCCATGAATCCCCTCATATCTCCTGCCATGGGAGATATATTTTTATGTATAGTTAGGAACAAGTAACCCTAGAAACATTAAGTTCGGCTCTAAAATTATAGTTTCCATATGTAGGTAACACAGTTACAATAATAAAATCGAAGCTCACAGAAAGTTTCCATACATATATGAATTCGGTGGACAACTCAACGCAGTTTATCCCTGATCCGAAAGTTAGTGCTGAAGATGTCGTCTATAACGATGATGAAAGCTCCACGACTGAACAACCCAGCTCAGAGAACACAATGCAACCAAGAGTTTATCTATGAATTAGAAATTGGTGAAGGAAAATTAGCGATTTTGGTTTGCAAAATGAAACGAAGACAAAATGATAGTCTAGAGATTAGTGTCTATAAGAAACGTTAACACTTCAGATCATGTTACCCAAAGTTTGTCAAAGTAGGCTTAGTGAAATGTCTGCTTAACAGAGCCAAGAAACGTACTAGTAAAACAAAAAAGCTGAAGCGCGAAATCAGATACATTCTGCTCACCAAAAAGTACCCCTGTAACTTGGTTAATAAACATTAGAAATTCTTAAGAAAATATGACTGACAGAGGTAACACAGGTGACAATAGTAATAATGATAATAATGGCAACACTGAATACGGAATTCAAAAAACCTTCACGGTATTACCACGTCGGAGACATTATGTAGGATTCTGAATAAAACTGGAATTACAGTGGTATTTAAACCTACAAACACACTCAGAAACAAGCTTTGTGGGTGAAAAGACCCAACTGATTCAACTAGATAGAATAATTCAGTTTACCAAATCCTGTGCAACGAATGGGATACATAGGTCACAATATTTGATCATGTTCAATCATTCGGTTCGAGCATAAAGTTCTTCCTAAGTCAAAATTGGTAGACCCCAATAGGATGAAAAAATCTACAGGAAAGCTTGATCATAGCTATGCATACAGTTACACATATTGACACAATATGATGGGACAGAGTGACAGTCATTAGAACTAACTTAGTGGGATATGGGAGAGACTGATGACCAAATCTTTGGACAGAGGTGATGCTATATCATGAACTGACAGAAGTAGGATCATTGGGTTTCAAACGAGCTGCTCTATGGCAAGGTCTTGATCGTGGAACCTGAAGTTTCTGGGTTCGTGGGTAAGCACTGGTGAGGAGTCCCACACTAGGACGAACCAGCTGTTCAGTTTTCCCAGGTTTCCAACGGTTCTTTAACTGGTTTCAGTCCATGATGAGTACCAACTTGCAACTGAATCTTTGTTTAACCAATCTACACTAGAAACGTGCAACAGGAATGACTCAGCTACTTTATCACCTTTATCAAAAAGAAGGGGAGGGAATTAGAAACAAATAAGTCGTGTCTCAAAGTTGTGGACTTACCTCGACATGACTATGATCATTAAACTGTGTCCGGCACCTTTCATTATCCAGTAGGTAATGTTATATCAGTGAATAGTACATGCAATAAAATTAACAAAGAATTGAGGCAGTAATTGTGAGGATACTGTCAATGTTAAACATGTGCTGCAGTCTTTCTTACATGCTACATTTTTCTTATGACATTTATAAGGCATGGATATATATATATATATATATATATATATATATATATATATATATATATATATTAGCCCTCACGTGTAAGTAGGGAAGATGGTAACGTGACCTTTACGTATTAGTGGAGTGACTCATTAAATTACCAGTTGTGCCCAGTAATGTGAAAAGGAGTTAAAGGAAGGACCGTTTCAAATTTGACATTTGATATAATCAGACAAACACGTACAAGGAACGGTCTATTCCCTTTCAATATAGGCGGATATGGATAGGTTCAAAATGATCACCAGTATACATTTCGATCTCGGTTACTGTTTGTAATAGATTGTAGAGCAATGTACAGTTCATATGTGAGTACTTCTAAATGTAATCTAAGTAAAATCACGAAAATGTTGTCACAGACACCGGTAACACTACCACAATTTCAAAAACCTGATCTGTAGAGATTTTTCAACTTACAGAAACCATTTAGTTTTCGTAAGTCTAAGATATTGTTTTAATAATCTTTTCATATGAATAAGTGAATTCATCACCGACTACCTTATGGAGACTACTTTATGAAGTAAAATCACCTAAACTGGTGCGGTAGGACATGTAATCAAACTCTGGGCCTTGAAAAACACTAGTCATTTCTCATCCACATGTTGAAGTAAGTTTCTGTCTAGTATTGATGATGATGATTGTAGTTCTGTACAGAGAATAGAATGTAAGATTGTTTCTTTATTGAATCTCGTAAATTAATTATCTTAGCAAAACAGAATATTATTTATTCACCGCATGGAAGGTACCATAGGCTGGGAAATGACGAATTATTACAGTTAACCGGTAATCTATAAGCTTAATAATATACTTAATTGTAAACCAATAGGTTGGTTCAGGCTTGTGAAATAAGCTGTAGTCCATATACACTTTGTGTACACTAGTAATAATGACCATTTATCTATATTTCAGTTAGAGGGACCAATCATCCCTGTGAATGTGTAGCTGGGAACCACATCTGAAAATGTACGCTGAATATTTGTTACTTGTTTCACCCCTCTCCCTTTTTTCTCATTACTTTCTGTGATTACCGACTACAATTCTTCCTATTTTTCCATCTTTCATTTTGCTCTCCTGTATTTTCTTGAGCTGAATTAAGGTGTAGCAATCTGAACTGTTGCGCAATAGTCCCAAGTCTAATGATGATATTGACTGACTGTAGTTGAATATTTATTCGTCAGTCTAAAAAAGACGCTCTTCAGTTTGAATAAAATCTGAAAACTATGAGATGATTCTGGTTTCCATAGCCAACTGTCATCAATAGTGATGATGGATAGTGGCTAGCAGTGGAGTCCAGGAAGCGCATTTCATCCTATTTGGACTCGTCTGCTAGATGTACCTGCTTCCTGGTGAGTGATGCTATTCCCACTGGGATTCCGACTGGAGGGCGATTGCTTAAAACGCCAGAGCATTATTCACTACATCACCGAGCCACGATAGCCACTTCTTGTGCAATATAGAAACAATTATACTAAAGTTATTAATATTTAATACAAATTTGCTATTCATCTAACGCTGATTAAGTGGCGTTCAAACAACGTGAAGGATAAACACTATTGTCATCATTGTCCTTTTCTTTATAGATCTTCATGAATAACCTTTCCTTTTAATTATGCTTTCAGCTTGATGGCTTTTCAGATCCCCCTGGAATTGAACAGATAACTAACCTGAAGTGAAGTGTTCAAACAGTCACAAATAAATCGTAATTTGTAGATTTCTCAGTTGTTTAGTGTTTATTAGGTATCTGTTTTGATAAGTAAGTGTATTGTAGCACCTGTCGATTTTCAGTATATTAATTTCTCATCTAATTAGATTGTCGTGTAGCCCTACAAAACAGGGTACAACATAGTTAAGACTTGGGAGAATGGTTTCGACAGTGTTGCACTCACTGGGGTCAGCGATTTACGCTATGCTTCTCGAAAATACTGCTGAGCCAATAGAAAGTCATCAATTTAAAAAGGAACGTAGAAAAGAATATGGTTAAATCGTATATGCTCTGTCTATCCTAAGGAAAAAAAGATTATTTTCTCATTTGTTTTCCAGAAACTGCAATTGCAAATAAACTAAATACGGAAAGCTAACAGTTGACGGTGAACAGAGATGAGAAACCTATCTTTATGATAATAACAACATACACGTTGTTAGCGAACTGGAGAAAAAATGACTGAGTAGCAAGCAGACTTCACAACTTCTATGTGATAAATATACTGGAATACCTAGTTTTCTATAAAAACAAGATGGAAATTAGGTAGGTTGATCTCTTCCCAATAAACCTTTCTCCCTGATATGACACTGGAATCAGGTGACATGGAACGTGAAAGATGGAAACAAACCTAATCGCAATATCATTTATTAACAAGCTTTACGTCTGTTAGTTAGTTGGAGACAGTTGGTAGGAAGCCTTACTTTGTCTAGCTTTCGAGCCTGTTGGCACGCGTAAATGCAGCCTCGTGGGAACTGTTATTTTTAGTGAGATTCAAACCCACATCATTCATTGCTGCAGTCACAAACGTTATCTCTGTGCTATTCTGGATGTGAATCACATCTCATAGGATTGTGCTTGATACAGTAACTAGTAACTCGAGAATAGCAATTTAACGTCTAATACTGAGTGCTGACTGGATTCTACCGACCGCTTACCCATGTGGCCACCAAGATTAGACACTCACACTCGTGGTGGACTCTGATGGGAGTTTATTAGTTGGAGGCAACTGGCAGGAAACCGTGGACCTAGGTTTCGTGCTTGTTGACACTAGCCAGCAAGACGTATCTGCAACTTAGAGAGGACTTATTTCCTTATTTATTCTTCACTGGCATGGCCAAGGAACCAGACATCTACGTGTATATGTAACAGCTCCGAGTTTTTGCTCCTAAATAATCTTTTTAGTGGCTTACACATATCAGTAACGATTGCTTTTATGGTTCTTTATTGTAACAATGTGTGTCAGTCACTTTATTGTGGAAGCTGTACATAATTTGAGTGATATTCACTGTGTGTTATTAACCAGGTATCAATAAGCTTCAGTTCACTGCTCTTTATCTTGAAATTTACAGGGGATGAACTTAATTAAGGGAAGTTGTGTTGGGCATCTCATACAGGCCTTGTTCTGTCTTCATGAACCTTTTTCCTTGACTCCTTTTATTCAATGCAAAAATGGATAGAGTCTGATTTTATAAACTCTGTTCAGCACGATACAGTCATAAGTGGAGTTTAAAATAAGATATGACTTTTTGTTTACCATTTAAAAATACAAAGTTTCTAAGCATTTTTAGTGGTGGAGGAAACTAATAGTGATAATAATAATAATAATAATTTTCATTTCTACTCGCCACTTTCAAGCTAAGTGCTTCTATTAATAAGGAACCTAGTAGTTACATTTTTCTAAGCTTTTCGATAAACTTCACATTAGAAAAAATATTATCCTTTCAAATTATCGACGTTTCTTTCTACTGCTATATACTTTTATGTAGCATGCAGTTGTGCTGAGTTAATCTACTTAAAACTCAAGTTGCAACATTCAGAGCGTACGACAGTTGATGAAATTGTAGGTGATATTTGCAGCCAACCTGAAATAAAGTAAAATAACGAAGATATAAGAAGAACTTCATAATCGAAAGCAAAAGGATCTCCTCCTACCGAAAAAGCAGGTTAATAGTAATCTTCCTGATAGAACATCCAACTAAAAATGATAACTCTTCTCCGTCAACAATTAAAACATGAGCTTCAGTGGTATTCTAGTTCACTAGTGACTAGCCAGTCCTAAGACCCAGTAAAGAGGGAAGGTTGGGTGTAGGGCTAACCACCCTACCCAGTAAAACCAATCCAACCGCTAAAGAAACTTCAAAGCACAAACAAAATATTAGAAATAAAAACAAAATTATTCCTCTCTGGAACCATAGAGGCGAAATGACGCCGGTTGGTGAAAGCCTTCGGGAAGCCAATTGGCCGATGTGTCTTCTCTCCCGATGAAAGCGAAAGTAAACGTGGGGACATGGAATGTCCACACAATGTTTGAACCTAACAAGGCTACTCAGATTGCAAAGGAGATGGGAAGGTATCACATTGAAGTGTTAGGAATTTGCAAAAGCAGATGGAATGGAAGTGGACTCTCCAAACTGTCGACTGGAGAATCAATAATCTACTCCGATATTGTCACCCAGACGACAACCACGAGCACACTGAGTTTTCGAGTGGCTATCATGATGTCCCCTTCAAGAACATCGAAGGCTCTCTGTCATGCAGTGGGAACCGATCTCATCCAGGACCAGTATCGTAACAGCAAGATCCAACTCAAAAGGAAGGGAAGCCACAATCATGCAATGCCAATGCTACGCACCTACAAATAATGCAGATGAAGAGAAGAAGGACAAACACTACAGACAACAGCAATCAGCGGTGGACAAGACCTCATTTGGCGATATAAAAATTCTAACGAGCGGGGTGACATGAATGCCAAACAGGGAGTGGCCAACACAGGAAGAGAACTAATGATGGATCGAGAAGTGCTCGCTGAAATGATGAATGGGAATGGAGAATTGTTGGCAGATTTCTGTGCATTCAACGATTTGGTGATTGGAGGTGATGCAGTGTGTTCAAGCACAAGGATATCCACAAGTCAGCGACATGGATTTCACCAGACACCAGGACACACTACACTAAATATCAGATCGACTCTGTCTCAATCTCAAGAAAGTGGAGACACAGCCAGCCTACTTGACACAAGGTCAAGAAGAGGAGCAGATGTAGGTTCAGACAACTCACTGTCTAGTGCAAGGAACCTACCTACGAAAACAAGTTGAAAGCCTGAAATTGAAGGAAGTTGGTGATAGACTACAGTTGAAGTTCAACACTCAGATCACAAAACGAAGCACGAAACTACAAGTGACATCCTCACGTCGGTCAGCCATGAAGACAAAGTGGGAGATATCGAGCAACATCCCTGAAGAGACCTGTATGGATGAGCACTGGAACTCTGAAAGAGGTGTGGAAATAAACCTGCACAACCGTATTAGGAAGGAAGAAGAAGTAGAAGAAGACAAGGAAGGAGCAGAACAGGCTGCTGGTAGGAGAGACAGAGACAGAGACCTGACAACATTGTATCAAATGACCAGGTTACTATCTGGGGGCGAAGAGATCAACACAGATGAAACCAATAAAAGATGATGAAGGAAATTTAATTACAAAAGGAGAGAAACAAAGGAAACGATGGACTGACCACTTCAAAAAGCTGTTGAATCAACCACTACTACCATCCATGGTTAGTTCTCTTCCTGTGTTGGCCACTCCCTGTTTGGCATTCATGTCACCCCGCTCGTTAGAATTTTTATATCGCCAAATGAGGTCATGTCCACCGCTGATTGCTGTTGTCTGTAGTGTTTGTCCTTCTTCTCTTCATCTGCATTATTTGTAGGTGCGTAGCATTGGCATTGCATGATTGTGGCTTCCCTTCCTTTTGAGTTGGATCTTGCTGTTACGATACTGGTCCTGGATGAGATTGGTTCCCACTGCATGACAGAGAGTCTTCGATGTTTTTGAAGGGGACATCATGATAGCCACTCGAAAACTCAGTGTGCTCGTGGTTGTCGTCTGGGTGACAATATCGGAGTAGATTATTGATTCTCCAGTCGACAGTTTGGAGAGTCCACTTCCATTCCATCTGCTTTTGCAAATTCCTAACACTTCAATGTGATACCTTCCCATCTCCTTTGCAATCTGAGTAGCCTTGTTAGGTTCAAACATTGTGTGGACATTCCATGTCCCCACGTTTACTTTCGCTTTCATCGGGAGAGAAGACACATCGGCCAATTGGCTTCCCGAAGGCTTTCACCAACCGGCGTCATTTCGCCTCTATGGTTCCAGAGAGGAATAATTTTGTTTTTATTTCTAATATTTTGTTTGTGCTTTGAAGTTTCTTTAGCGGTTGGATTGGTTTTACTGGGTAGGGTGGTTAGCCCTACACCCAACCTTCCCTCTTTACTGGGTCTTAGGACTGGCTAGTCACTAGTGAACTAGTTATCCGGGTGATTTTCAAGGGATAAATATAAAATGACAATAATAATATTTTACCACGGCATGTTTTTTAGTGTGGAAACCCCTTTTTTATCCAAGGCAGTGTTCTTTATAGGCTGACGTAATTTGAAAAATCATTGCAAACTAAATTGGATTGGACGGTTTTTTCCTTGAGATATAGCAAAGGCTGATGAAGTCGCCTAGTCTGCTGTCGCAACCAAAATGAGCAAACCTTAATGTTTTTATATAACAATAATTTATCATTTTCAGATACCAGTGATCGCAGAGGTACTCCGCAAGTGGTGTTCCAACTTATAACTTTACGATGATTAACGTTATCTTTAATGAATCTGCCCCGTTCATTAGACTGAAGCGATCAGCCACCATTGGCATGTTGGTTCTAATGCGGAAATCCTGGATGTCACTGTTAGCCACTATCCACACTGTCAACTATACGCTTAGAAAATAGACTTTTCTTCTCTGATTTATTGTAAACCAATTATGCTTTCATGATTGTGCTGTAAATCAAGCACTAACCATAGATTAGTTAAAATTCCGCTTCAGTCTCCTTCGTGCAGTTTACTTTATCAATCGTAACAGATATGATTAAATGTTTAGCACTAATTTCATCGAATAATCTTATAGTAATAGTAAGTGTACACTTTCCTAACATGTCTACTAATAAACATCCAGGCCATAGTTATTATGAATGTCCTGAAAGAAGTTCCAAATTCACCTCCGCCTATACAGGTTTCTTTCCTTGCTTACTGATATATACCCTTAGATGTTTACTACAAGTATACTGACTGAATCAGGTAACAAAATATGTATTGATGAAGAATGGATTATGAAATGACCTTGAATTTGTTTACAGAGTTGACATCAATTTTTGGAAATGTTTTGAACACTCACTTTTATCATATGAAATAGTCTTTGTCAGAATGAATAGGAAATATTTTTTAGGAATAATAAGATGAGGACATTGATTTCTTTTTTCGTTCCGAAAAATGACGTTTTAAATCACTCACTCATCCACCTATGAAAGCCCATCACTAATGTATAGACAAGAATGATTGATTTTTGTAATTCTTTTTATTCCTATCCGATGAAATTTATTTTACTACCTAATGAATTCGATCTGGAGGTTTTCTTCAAGACTAATAAATTGATTTTAGGTTGAAATTCATCATGGAATGATATCAGTTGAAGGAACATTGGAAACCTGAGAGCACTGCAAATTTGTTTCGTCTGAGTACCGCACTCGTCAGCACTGCGCACTCACGACTTCAACAGGGATAGAACCCAGAAGATTCAGATTCCGTGGCCAGCATGTTACTACCATTGCGCCACTGGGTCGAAATCCAGTGGTCCACGTTTCCTACTTCTGTCAGTTCACGATATAGAGTGACCTACATTCATTATTATCTTTGAGTAATTGTTCTCATGTTTGGCTCCACTGGTTATGACTTCTCAGTAGAATTTCGGGAATCCCCTCTCGTAGCTAGTCTATCAATGAGTGCACTGCTCAGGAGTCCCATACTTTGACTAAATGGTTATCCAGTACTCCCAGGTCTCCAATTTTCCCCCAACCGATATCAGTCCATGATGAATTCCAACCTAAAACCAACTAAGGTATTGTTAGGAAGCAGGATATAAGGAGATCGAATCAAAAGTATTATCTGTTAATCTGTTCATTGTAGGAATGAGCTGAAAAATAAAAATCATTTGACTGTATTTAGCTGATTTTGATTCACTACAACTGATTTTACCAAATGTTCACGTAGATGAGTCCAGCTGTAGCTTGGGTAGGGTATTTCACCTGGTAATTAATGTTTGAGCTTACCATCAGACATTTGTAGGCCTATCTTTGACTAATAAATAAAGTGAGTTACCGACATCTATTTATTTCTAGAGTCCCATTGGTTCAGTGAGTCATTAGTAGTAGGGTACGTAGGTCATCACAGGGGATAAAATAAATCATCTCTGTCTCGCATATTCATTCCTTGATTTCTGTGCTAATTGCAATGCTATTTTCGCTTTTGTAAAAATAAAAATAACAGTCACACGACTACCGTTCTGTCTAGTGAAGAACGTAAATCACTATTAAAGATTATCACTGATGGTGAGTATTTACTATTCTCCAAAATACTTCAATATTTCTGTTGTCAAGAGACGTTTATGTATGGATAGTATTTCTATAAGCAGTTGTGGATCCATTGTAAACCCAACCGATTAAATTTCACAACCATGACGATTACTGCTTTTGTGGTGTTGATAGTTAATACTTATTCGTAGTTTTCCCTACTTTTATAAGACTAAGTTTTCAGTGTCCAGAATGCAGCTTAGTACATTTGTACGCACTCTATTACTCAACTGTCCTGAAGTTTATCCATCGAAAAGTAATACAGCGCCTTGCTGATATAGTGTGCAGAAAGACAAATAAAATCTTCATAAGAAGCTGCAAACGCATATCTTTTTTAGCCGATTGCTTTGCTTCGGATTTTCAGGAAAAAACATGTGAAGTATTAGGTTGGTTGAAGCGACAAAAAATTAATAGGATTTTAAATCTAGAAGGCCTGGAAATAGTCAAAGTCATTGTAATATATATGTGCAAACCATGTAATTTGTACATATTTTGGACGCTGACGTTGTAAATACACCTTCTGTTATACTGCCGCCTTTTTCATTACGAAGGAACTGAGCTACCATTAAGGCGAAATCTGAAGGTATTTGTGCAGGCATCCTCATATATTATCGATCGCACACGACGTGTTAATCAAGCTATATCAAGTTACTTTAAAGATATAAAACTTCCTATGGAGGATTAGAGTAGATGTATGACAGTAATAAATATTCTTGAATTTAAACAAAAAGTCGTTGTTGTTATCAGTACTTTATGCAGTATTTTTCTGTAGGAATTGTAGCGAGTTCTAAGAGTTGTTCTTAAACATTCGTTTAACATACTACACTTATGTAAACTCAATAACTATTTATATATGGGCCGAATGCGCAGATGAAGACAGTTTGTTGAGACTGAATTACCCTTTAGATTGCCGGAAGGTGTTATTGCATCTTTTCATACTAACCTAATCAACCTGTAAAACATTCTTACAGGAGTAAAAGTTGTACATTTCATCTTATCTAAGTAATAAAAATTTAAGCTCCCTGTCATAAATCTCATTGAAAACACATTGACCTACGTACTCTGAATTTCGTCAAATGACTTTGATCATTACTGATCACTGGGGTCTACATATACAGCCACATCGTTCCTCTGCTAGTGACCAGTGCGTATACATGAAAGAGTCCTACAGGGGGTCATTCGTGATATCAGAAGCGTAATGACTTCAGCACTGAGTGAAGCAGGTTCGAGTCACCGAGATAACATCATCTTTCCAATGGTTGCAGATACCCCTTAATAATGAGCATCAACAACCGCGATCTTAAACCCAGGGTTTGTTCCAATTGGCCTACACCATGTATTCTAAATTTTAGCTTCTGTCATAGATTAACCAGATCATTAAACAGATGGTCAGTTGTTGATAAAGCTATTAAGGTTGAGTAAAAAGAACAGTGAACGAATAAGCAATGCACAAATTCATTCCTAGGTTGGTTCAAAGTCATGAAGTCACTCTACTCAAAGGCCTACAAATAATCAAGTAGTACTTAACGATTTCCAGCCCTTTTTTCAATCGTTTTATACACAAAAAATAAACGTAACTTTGTGTTTAGCAAAAGATACTTTAGATGGGAACCAGTACCTGAGAATTTTGTTGCTGAAATTTCTTCTACTCCAGGTAAGTGGTTATCATCAGAAGAAAGTGACTACGGAAACAATCTTGAAAGTATTGCTCCTAAGTAATCTATAATCCTGTTGAACAGATAACCATGCGAAAATAATCGCGTTTTTAATTTCTAGGATTAAAAAAGAGTCTTTTATAGGCGTCAAAAAGGATAGAACTCACTTTACTAGTTATTAAGTAGATATTCAGCGACAGACAGACAAACCAAATAAACGTAGAACCTTGCACATAAGTTGCCACAATTCACATTGATACACAAAAACAGGTTAACAGAACAGGACTGACATCGAAGTAGACAAAGTTGTATGAAAGAATAAACAATTTGAAGATGAAGGCTAGTTCGAATATTCAAGCTTTAGAAGACGTGAAGGGTTGAACACATCTATACCATTAGAGCGATTTTCAGCCATGTCACCAAGAGTATCTAACCATTAATTTCTATGACCTTGAAGACCCCAACCAGACTGTCTACACTTTCCCACACAACTCAAAACAGTGGTCATGAACTACATTGACTGGTACCAGGTGTTAATGGGGCCACCATTAACCCACTTTCGACCTTATCCAGTTTCCTCTAATATGGCACGTTGGCATATGTGGTGGCTTGGAATGCACAGCACCTTGGATGTTGAAGGTTCACAAGCTCACCGATCGACTGCCTGCCTTGCGTGGTACCTATCGCTCGATCTCAACTTTGCTCACACGGTGAATCCACAAAACGCGGGAAATGCTGCGAGGACATCTGTGTTCAAAGGCCGGCAACCACTTCATATCTTCTACTTTTAACGACCACGTCTCACAACTGTACAACAAGACGGAAAGGACTGCAATGCAGTACATTCTTCCTTTGATAAATTGTTGGATATCTCTCCAGTCGGCTCCACAGGTCACGCAAGTTGGCAAATGCCACACGGACCTTCTGTATCCCAGAAATGATTTCGTCAGCAACCAACTAGTTCAGGGTGATGCGACTATCCAAGTAAGTGAAGTGGTTGATACATTCCATCACTTCATTCACCACCATTGAACTGCGAGTAATTGCAGATCAGTTGTGAAGCATCATGCTACATTTAACAGATGTGAAACGCCAAATGTATTCAGATTTCTGCTCAACGCGTTAAGAAGATCCTGCATTTTGTCAGTAGTTACTTTTAACAGGACAATATCGTCTGTATACACCAAGTCAAATAGATAACCTGCAGTGAGTAGATCAAACCCTGTGAATTTGAAGCTACTAAAAATTATTTTCATTAGTACTCCTACTGCAAAGGCAAATAGGAGTAGTGATAGTGGGCATCTCTGGTCAACACGACTAGTTGTCGTCATTTCAGATATTAAATATTCATACGCCTAAACATGACTGCGTGAGTTCGAGTAAGGAGCTTAGATTAGCTTTATATACTTGCTTGGTACTCTCTCGACAGTCGCACACTGCCACAACATCCCAGGGTCAACGGAGTCAAATGCTATCTTCAGTTAAAAGAAATATGGCAAGTTTTGACTACTGACGGGTAAGTATACCTGTGTTTCGAAACCTGTCGTTGGTTGAAAATATGGTCGATTCACCCTCGTTTAGGTCTGAAACCTGGCTGTTTTTCTCGAGTTTCCTGTTCTTGAGCTCCTGTTGTCTTATCTACATAGTTATTCTGGAAATTACCATACTGACTTACCAAAGCGAAAACACGTTCGATTTTATTCAATGAGACATATGATTACCCAGTTAAAGGCACTAAACTTCGTTTATGCAATAAAAGATCATGAAATAAATCAATCGAATTCATAGTCCGGAGAAAAATGGTTAAATAAACGTTTTTGAGTCAAAGTCGACTTCAGGAATCAAGTATGATGCAACAAGTTCAAAGAATTTGTTAAAAAAGCACAAATTTAGTCTACCGTGACCAGAGGGGATCAATATAAAGAAAATTATACAATGCAGACCTCATAGTTATATGGCAAAATGGTTTTGCATCATCTTTACCACCATTGGTCAGTTAGAAGAGGATTATAAGGTAATTTGTTCCGGTAGAGTACCAGCTAAACTAGAAGTGCTTTTGGAAAGGTGAAAGTCTTCGGAAGGTGGCCTAACGAAGTTTAAGATTCACGATGCATCAAAAATTCCGAATTCTAAATTGTAACCATTTTGCTTATTAGTAATCGAATTATCACTGAGGTACCGAGTAACAGTCAGTCGGTAGGTATTCCCTAACTTCATTTACTTTAGCGACAAACAGTAAGCATTCTGTAACACTAGAAGTGATTATTGCCCTTTGTTCCTTAATTCAACAGGACAGCGAAAAAAGGTTTCTTAGGAAACAGTTAAGAAATATAATAGTTGCTATCCATGATATAACTTGCTGGCCTGGTGATTGCAACTAGAAAATGAAATTTTACCAACGAAAGTTGAAGTTGTCGGTTATTATTCTTCTAAGACACTGTCACACACCAATGAAAGCTACTTTTGAATCACACCAGAGCAATTACCCAGTATTCCACGATTTTCGGTACTTAAGCATCTGATGTTAACTGACAATAAAAGTCACCTTCAGATTATTCATGTCCCTGACGTTATTTACCAAAAATATATTTGCGAAGAAGAATAACGAAAGGAATTCCTAGAATACTGTTTTGTGTGTTTCCAAGCCCTTTTCCAACATAAATGTGCGTAATAATCTGCTTCTTGCAGACGTTTCAAAGCAAAACAGATCATACTGCTGTACTGGTTTTCGTTACAGCTTATATGTATTTCCTGTAAATGAAAAATCAAAATGAAGTATTTTAGTCAGTGAAAAACATACGTTATTTAAGGTTCAAATGTTTTCAAGTCAGTAAATGGACAAACGGAAATTCACTAATGCACCTGTCTAACTGAAAATGCATTATCTGAGTTGAAAATAGTATAAAAATCTGTAAAATTAGAGTTATAGTAACCTGAAGATGTTTATGAGTCAGTACAAATTTTGAAAATTGAACCGATTTTTTAACTACATACTGCACACTACCACTTACTATACAAACATTTGTCAAGCATTAATATGCTCCACATCTTAAAGTGTACCAGACAAAATGACCAGTCCAGTCTCATATTTCAGTGATGAATTTATTATGCAGTATGTATACTTTTTATGACATGCTGTGATACTCAGCATGCATGTTTACCATAAACCATAGTAACAAACATTTGTTGAAAAAAGTCACTTTTGTTGGATTTAGTAAGACGTCAGGGTAGAAATAAGATCAGTAAGGTTTTCAGTGGAAACCGCTGAATAGTTTTTGCTTGTTTTAAGTGTCCAAATGTTCATATGCTTGAAGCACCTACTTCTTAATTGCACAGTAAACTGTCATGTCAGTAAAGTAATTTAATCAGTAATATGTTAGTTAGGCTAGTTATCTGTCCAAGATAACATTTTTAGTCATATTCTATTTTGAAGGAACGAACATCTACTCTTAGCAATATAGACAGGGGGTTTAATAAAGTAATTCTTTTATCGACAAGAAGTATGATTTGTTCAATGTACAAAAGATTTTCTGAATACATGTTTTACAATTATGTTACTAACCAACTTGGAGTTGAACATTAAGCTAAGGTGAATTGAAATTGTGTTTTGCTACATGGTAGGTGGGTCGATGAATTTATACTACTAGTCTCCATGAGACTACTCTGGTCAGATTGAATCTAAATGTATGATTTCCTAAATTTAAGTAGGCATAATTAATAACCTATGTATACTACTAGTCCATAAATTATTCATCTGATCCAAAGGTAGGTATTGTAGCTAGTCAGCATGCAATATTTTATTCACCACACGTACGATGAATAAAGTTGCATGAAAGTTAAGGTCATGATAGGATTCGAACTATGCCCTCTGAAGTCTCAAGTAGCCTTATTTACCAATTTTTTACTCGAGAAAAATACTCGTATTGCAATGGTATTCATAAATACCAGTAAGCCAAGCTTTGTTATTTCCTTTCTAACATACGCAGCCGGGTGGGAAAAAAAATTACACACAAAAAATTAACGTTAAGCTTCCTATCGCTAAGTCCACAACTATTTTTTTGCGTGAGACATTCACAGGGCTCTATACGCGATTTTGTGCCTTTCTGTATCACAAAAATAAGAAAATATTCAAGACAGTGAACACCTAAAAAAATATAAAGATTTTACAAACGTTGAATATAAATTCAATAATGCTGGGTTCAGAATTTGCGCTGAAAACTAAGTTCTTATTAGATTTACTTGAAACCGTATCAAACACTCTCAGTACGTTAACACATAAAACTGTCACTTGTCCTAAAGACTGATAACTTTGATTTTCAATTAACCCATGAAGTAGAAAAGACTAGACCTTCTGAATAACGTTATCAAAATGTCGGGGATTAGTGATATGGTTAGAAATCTAACTGACTGATAAGGATGCCTTCAATCTTTTCTTCCTTTTATTCTTACTCACTTCATAACTTGTTGCTTGTTTTTCAGTTCACCCATTTTCCACTTCTTTAGTATTTGATTATCTTGATTACCTCTTTTATTTTTTATCAACACGGTGTTATGAAGTGGAGCATATTTGTGTAAAATTCTACCTCCTTGTTTGTTTGTCTCACAAATATCCAATTTCTTTCTGTCCAAAGTGAATATAGTGATTTCGATGGTCAGTAGGTTACTGATTAACCACCAAATCTATCCAGAACAAGTCTGGATATTTTATAGCAATAGGAAATTGGTGATGATACAACCCATAAGAACCTATCTTCCGGTAGCCTGCTTAAAATTTTAGCCCACCACAAAGTTTTCATCATATAAATTACACCAAATTACTTCTTTTGCACTCGTTTTAATTATTCAAATGTCAACAAGTCATAAAACGTACTCTCGCGCATTCTTAAAATGTCTCCAGCACATGATCACACAAGTTAACAAGAAAATTACAAAAAATAACATCACAGTGGATGACAGTGAGTGCTTGAGCACACAACGTAACTATTAGAGGAAAATTTACCACGAACCACAAGTTTTTACACTGACTGGATTCCACTGCTAGCCATCAAACAGACTTCAATGTAATGAATATCCAGGCAGTATCGACGCATCCGCATAGGAACCCATTTGTCAACAGAGTTCAATCAATTTGACTCATTATAGAAAAGGGGAATTACAAGTATCAATAAAACAATAGCTGATACTCATTACACAAAGGGTGGTGCTCGTGCCTCAATGGCCAACCGAATGACGCTTTGGTGTTTAAAGTCTGGGCACTGGGAGAGAGTCTCAGTAGGAACAACACTCACTTAAGTACAGGTACATCTAGCTGGCGAGTCCCAAATAGGATGAATGCGTGTCCTGGATTCCCCTAATAACCACCAAAATGACCTCAATATGGCTGAATGATCCTCCACTATCTAACACAGGTGATTTCCTGTTAATTTGCAGTGGAAACAGCGTACACAAACTAGACGATAACCTAAAAACAACTGGTCGTCAAGTGACATTGCCTATCGTACTGTTATTATTACTATTTTTCCCTAGGGTCCCTAGTGGAACATATGGCTTCAGTAGCACGTCTCCATTTCACTCTCTCCTCTACAGTCTTTTCAACCTGGCTCCACCAATGCCCACAAGCTTTCATTTCTTCCTCACATGATCTCCTCCATATCACCCTCAGACCCCCAACTTGTCATTTCCCCTTTGGCTCCCACTCAAGGGCCTGGCCTTGTGCGTGATGTCTCCAATCGGCTTTCTCAGTGTAGGCTCAATCCATCTCCACTTTCTTATGCATATATGTTGGTTGATGGGTCCTTGGTTGGTTCGTTGCAAGCCAGCCAGCCAGGGTTCCTTGTTGCTTATTCTTTCTGGCCATCTAATCTTCAGTGTCAGTATCGAACGAGCGTAGGCGGCAGCTGTCAATAAATGTCTGTAGTTTTTTGGAAATGCCTTTTGTAACACGCCAAGTCTCTCAACCATCACATAGAAGCACTGACTGACTTGACTGCATTCGAGCTGAAAATCCAGATTTCGTTCACGTTTTACATTGAGCGCAGTATATCACACTGATTTCAGGTTAATGAAGGCCTGTCATACCTTTCCGATCTTGGCTGCTTTGACGTCGTCATTTGTGCCACCGCCAGTAGTTGAAACGATGCTGCCTTGCCTAGGTAGGTGAAAGAGACTACTTCCTCTAGGTTTCTCCAGTTGATGGTGATTAATGCTTATTGCTGTTGTTGGTTGCATATCTTCATCACCTCTGTCTTCTCTACGTTCACTTGAAGTCCCGTCTTCGCTGTCTCTTCTGTCAACTTGTTGTTTTTCGCCTGTATATCTTCGAGTTTGCGAGACAAGATATTAGACATAAATTAACATCGGGGAAATCCAAATTTCTTAAGGTCTTTTCATCGGTCCAGTCAGCGTATGTCCCTCTTTTCGCTCCTCATAGTTTGTTGTTTGATCCAGTCCATTACAATTAGGAGAAATCATACTGTTATGATTAACATTATTTAATTACGATGGTTCTTTATTTTGAAGGTACAGTACAAGGAGTAAATGTGTTGAAAAATCATACTGAAAATTCCATACTGTCTTCTGGTTGGTATCCATCGTGGACTGACATCAGTTGGAGAACCATTGGAAACCCGAGAGCAATGGACAGCTGTTTCGTCCTAATATGGGACTCTTTTGTGGTGCGCACTCATGACCCCACGAGGGATCGAACCCAGAAACTTCAGATTCTATGGCCAGCATGTTACCACCATTGAGCCACTGGGTCGAAATCCAGTGGTCCACGTTTCCTACTTCTGTCAGTTCACGATATAGAGTGACCTACATTCATTATTATCTTTGAGTAATTGTTCTCATGTTTGGCTCCACTGGTTATGACTTCTCAGTAGAATTTCGGGAATCCCCTCTCGAAGCTAGTTCACAATAAGCGCTAGATTTATTCTATCTGAGGTTCGTAATGATTCATTTATTGATTTTAGGTTTGAATTCATCACTGATTGACATCACTTCATGAATACCAACCTAAAGTCAATCAATTCCCACAAACCTCAAAATTGAATTCCATACCGTATTAAAAACTGTCTTGAATGGAGTGATTATTGTCAGTACTAAATCATCACTAGAACTATTTGAGACAGGAGCGTATACCACCAAAGAATGCAATATCAACAACCCTTATTCGAATCGACCCGGAGCATGGAATGTCACTGCAGAAAGAATTAAATTGTGAATTGGATATGTTACCAGAGCATGTAGTATACATAGCTGATTCAGCAGTTACACTTATGAACCAAGCACAAATAATTTACTGTATTCAAATTATCTGCCGATAACTGATTAGCATGCAGAGTTTCATGCAGTTTCCTCAGCCTTTTACTTCAGTAAATACTCAAATTGAGTCTTTTGTTGAGTAGACAAATTTTCCAAACACTACAACAAAAAAGATTAAGAAATAAGCAAAATTAAGACTTTATTCATAAATATATGAGCGTTTTTGCAAGCGCCCACGTATATACCCATTAAGATTTAAATAAAGAAGAATATTTTGAGGTGAATAAAAGACAAAATTCAATGAATGATTACTTTTGAACAATTAACCTGATATATTCATGAAAATAGAACTAAAGACGATTTTGTATTTCCTGTTCGCTCAGCAATACAATTGTGTCACGTAATCAATTACTATCAGCTGATTTCACTGATTTGGCATTCTTATTAGTCGTGATCGTTCTCACAGGTTATTCGACTTTTGAGTAGTTTGTTTGAGTTTAAAAATAATTCTTTTTGACAAAATAAAAGTTCCGGAATCACTGAAATTTGTCAAATTTTTTTAATGATCACCAAATTTTCATATTCAGAGAATTATTGCAGTTTGGATTTAAAGTACAGGTTCTATTTGTTGAATAGAACAAAAAGGATTTTGCAGTGTTTTCGAAAATGCAACAATGCAAAACAGACTTCAATTTAACAAAAGACAATTCAAAGGTAGTATTCGCCATGAAGAGACATTAATTGGAGAGCCACTGAAAACCTGAAACCACTGGTCAGGTTTGCTCTCTTGAAATAAATAAAATGCCTATAAACTTCAGACTAACAAACGATCCAGAGAAGGTAATCTTTTTAACTAATCATTTCGAGAAGTTTTAAATTGATACTTATAGTTGCAACAGATATATATCTTCATCAAAGCTAATAGGTCGAAACGAGGTCATCAAAAATTGTCTGTAGAAATTCAAGGTACTTGTTGGAAGGTCAAAACAAGGTGATGAAATAATAATTCACGAAGTGATAGAACAGTAACAAAAAGTGGTTACGGAGTTGGGAATGAGGATTATCATTGTAGTGTTTATAAATAAAAATGAACGAAGTGTCCTATGGAAGTCAGGAGTAAGGTAAATGTGAAGATTGAACGTACCTTTTTCAAACACACATTAAAAAAATTTACATCGTTGGATTTTTCCTTTGTTAATTTGCCATAATCCAGTGGGACTATTTCAGTAGTTGAAAAATATCTTCATTTATGTAGCATGACTGCCAAAACACGTTGTTCAGATGACGATCCCATAGTTCATCATTAATTTACTGGTGAAACATCATCATTTGATGATGGAAATCGGTTGCAGAAAGCGCTAAAAGTTGTTGTTAAATATGAATAATTAAGAAGCAGATTTAAGATTTTTATGGTTAGTTTGCTAACATTCGAAGTAGGGATAACCTGACTATAATTCCTACTGAGGATAAACAATGACAGATACCATAGTTGACAAACAACCATCGGATACTTCTTTTTTACTAACACACAATAAAATGAATAGTAAGCCCAATATACATTCATTAAAAGCCACACATTCAAAAATTGGTCTGAAAGCTTGCGATAGAATTAAAGATATGTGGGTTACTACGATTGCATTAAATTAAGCACAAATTCTTGAACAAGAACTAAAAATCTCCCAGTCAGAAATCTGTCCTGTTATACGGCTGTGAAACATGACCGTTTTTGATCTCGTCTGTATTCTTAGTTTTCTTCGTGTACGGTGGAATCGCCAATGTAATGCGGAGGTCAGGTGGAGTGTAAAAAGCAAGGATGGCAAGTCAGCCAGTGAGGTTGTGAACCTTCATCAACTGAGGTGGCTTGTGTATGTGCCGCTCACACTAAACTACCCTCTTCTTTGACGTGCAATCCAAGAGAAAGTTGGATTAGGTTGAAAGAAGGTTCAAAGTGGCCATATTGAGACGTAACACCAGTACGTGGAGTTTCTCAGTGTTGGTTTGGGCCAGGTAGGCAGATGCAGACCATACGGATGGGATCCCTGAGATTAAAGGAACCAGTGGCTGAGAACTCTTTTTGGCATGGCTGAAAATTGGTTACAGTGGTGCAGAGGTATCCACTCTCCGATGTCCTTTAAAACTTGGTTTTTTAAGTTATCTTAGTTCTTTAATTCTTTTTCCCATACACCTTTGTCGACGTTGATATCAGTCTTTCTTTATCCACTTGTTCTTTGTATGATACTATGAAGTATGGTAACTTGAACCGGTGCACTTGTTTGTGAGGTTCTACGTTGATTCTTCTGTCTTCCTGTGTGTCTGTCAGTCAGCCAGTACTTGATTGAATAAATCTTACTGGTGATATCGTTAGTTAGTCTGCATAATAGCAGACAGACGAAGAGATATCTCTTACACTTCTTTACACTGATGTATAAATACTATACCACAGCATGTAATGGCAACTTGTTTATAATATTTCAGTTACTAAGTCCTAATGGTTTTGAAATATCCAAAGAATGTGATAGTCAATTTGAGGTACCATCCAGGCTTTTAAATGTGTGACCTCGCAGGATAAAGCTCAATACCCATGGAAGCCACAGTTTTTGTTTTAATATCTTTCCCATTTCTTTCCATCTGACAGTCTGTATTGATACGTTTTATGCTGTAGATTTTAGGCACACTTCTAGTTCGTTGTTTGGATTCTGCCTATGCTGTGACATTATTTGGAGTTTCTTAAGCTGTTTATTACTTCAAATTGTCTCAAAACATCCAACATTAATATCGCTGAATTTTGATTTCAGTCACTTAATCAGTATGAGGTTTGACAATGCTGTGGGACAGTTTGAGTTTGCACACCTCACATCATCACACTAGAATACAAGACACCAATATAAAGTGAGAGAAATAAAAAAATATTAAAGGTCGTAATAATGTGGTTGTCCAGGATCATATAACCTACTCTACGAAGGCAATAATATTAGAACACCTGAAGCTTTCTCATATCCTCCAGCTCTGATGGCCACGCTTCAGAAATATATAAGAGGATAGTGAAATATTGTTAGTATGCAAGCAAATATATTGTAGGCTTCATGAATTGCGCAGGTTGCCAAAACGTCAAACAAACCTTCCGAATCATGGCCAGAATTACTTCAATCACTGATTTATCCAGGCTGGTACAATTTCACAAGTAACTGAAGTGATCGAAGCACTCATTCACTTCACTCCCCATCATCAGACTCAATACTAGTGCAGACGGAGTACTGCCGAGAAAATTTGAGCATGAATGGTGAAAAATGCATCCCAGACTGATAGTCAAGGTGTCTAGATGACTCAGCACCTCGACAGCATCCTCACCTAACAGCAATTTTTTATTTATATACTCTAGGTCGACTAAGAAGTGTCCTGTGACAGACCCAGTCCCTGTGCTATTAAACGAGAAGAAATGGAATTGCATGAGCGCACTCGGGACAAAGCCCGCTAAAAATGGAAATGGAGGAGACTCAAACGGCAAGGAGTTAGCGTAAACACCTCACCGTAAGTCCAAAAACAACTGGAAGCATTCGAGTTTGTAGCCTTACGTAGTATGCTGCACTTACCCAGAATTCCTTTAAGTGAAAGGCATTGTCATAAGACTTATCGATCATCAGAGTAGAATACCACCTCAAAGTTAAGAAATACAGTAAGTGTCAGAGGTTAGTAATTTCACTCGTTTCCTAGCATTTGGTATAAGCTGAAGATCGAGTCAGTACATCTACAGTCAGGTCTAAAGCCTACCAGGTTTTCTCGGGTTGGCTGTTCTCTAGCTTTGGTTATGAGTCGAATGATTATAAAACCTAGAACCTTCGAAACTATTTTCGTGAAACTGATTCTTCAGTGTAACGTGCCTCATTAAGTTACTCTTAATATAACGCTAAGCCGTGATGTATTTGAATAGTAATAGTGATAACGTTAACCTTCCTCACCATACATATCACCAATCATTCACATTTTAGAACACAAGCGTCAGTTCTTGGGACAGCCAACAGCCCAGTTAGTTGTACAACAAGTCCCTAGCTATTGACTTCTAGTTACTCAGCTACGGATTCAAATTATTCTCACTTACTTAGGTTTGAAGACTATCAAGTATTATAAGCTTCCACTAACTGAGTATAGTTTATGGTTTATCACACAAACCCGTACGTGCTTTTTTGAGTTGTTACGTGGCAACTTATTTAATATGCATAGCACTTCACGTAAGCAAACAATAACGAAGTTGATCCCAATTTTATTTGATACATGTAATCTCCCGTTTCAATATTGGATCGAATTGCTTCACCTCTGTTAGCAGGTGGGTTCCAGTACGGATGCCTTGATACTTCCCGATTACTCATTTTGCTGTAATCTGCTTGGTGGCTATCAACGAAATTTAGGAAGCGTGTTTCTTCCTGTTTGGGACTCGTCAGCTGGCATGCATGCACCCCAGTGAGTGGTGTTGTTAGTACTGATACTCAAACCCATTACCCATCCCTACAAACGCCAAAGCGTTATCCACTAGTCCACTTGTGAAACAGGTATCAGTTGCTGTTCGATAATTGTAATCTCCCGTTAATCTTACGTATGATTCACGTGGGACTACTGATTAGCAAAATCAAGATGCCTTTTAAACAAATAAGTAAGCCATCTCGTTTTCAAAATATACCGCAGGAGAAAGCCATTCTGAATGACATACAGTAAAATATTCCTGCTTGAAGTCTCAACACTGGGGAAACTCTTCTGAAGCCTGTTGATCATTAAATGTTTTGTATATTTCGGACATTACCTAATACATGTGACACCAGCAAAGCATAAGCTTCATAATTTAAACGTTTTAGGCGTTTTGTCACAATGAAAAATGTTCTCATATCCTTTTGGCTGATAATTAGACCATATTTAACAAAGCCAAAATAAAAATGTATAAACAAAGCGTTTTGAAATCTATTTTTTCCTTACAAGTCAGTTGTGTGGTGTTGATGTACGCCCACGCAAAGTAACGTGGTCGTGTTGATACAGTGTGCTGTTATTGTTCACTTTTCTGTACATCCTATGGACAGCATTTCAAAACAAAACTTAAACTTTATCACTGTAAAAGTATAACTTCATCGTATGACTAATTTTTAGGCATATTTTTTTATGATGCAAAAATAATTAATTTACTGTTCTTATGATGAATGGTGTCTGGTAGTGGGATCCAGGACTCGTGTTTCGCTTTATTTGGGACTTGTTAGCTTGATGCATCCCAGGTAGTCATATTGTTCCTAATAGGTCTCGAGCCCAGGACTAGTCTCTTCCAATGCCAGAGGGTTATCCACTTGATCCACCGAATCCCAATAATCACTGCTTGTGCGGTGGACATAGCATGGATTGATGCTACAGGTTCTCATCAGCCAAAAGTGGCAGATTAGTTCGGTCTAACCAACAACGAAGACTTGTTGAAAATAGGTTCATTACTAAAGTAGGGAGCTCATCCACAGTTTTGAAAGGTCAGGGGAAAAGTCTGTTGTTTCAAAATGGATACACTACTTAAGGATCAAACTAAAAATACTCAGTTGAGAATATCTTTTGGATTCTTTTACTATGTGATTCGTTACAATTTCTTTCTAAGAGCTCTTTTCTAATATGTTTTTATCTCAGCCATGCTTCATTCCACAGGTCACAGCCCTTCAGATAGTATTTCAGTGTGATTGAAATTCGTGTCACCTGTGGATTTTTGGTTGTCGGGTTTGGTTAACTTGAAAACAGCTTCAATCATAAACTGTTTAGAAAGCTTCCTTTCTGGATTAGGTGGTTTGATATGGGACATGGTGATACAGTATTATTTACTAGACGATGTTCTGGTCCTATTAAAATGAGTAATCTGGAGACGGGTTCAACCATAACTATGTACATGATAACATACAACTACACAATAGAGTAAGACAGAATAATATTCCTAAAGCCTAACGTAGTTAGTTGGAAAGAGAGGTTGATGACTGGATTTTTTCTTAATGATTCGGTGGCTAACATGTATTCGTTCTGATTTAACACTGACTCCGAATATATGAAAAACCCCACTGTCAATCACATCAAAAATGAAAAATACTGGAACTATCAATTTAAGACAGGAAGTTTTGTGATTACTTTGGTATAAACATGAACGATAAATTATGTCTGAAATATCATCCAGTTAACAAAAAATGCATCAGTGTTTGCTAAGTCAAACAGACTAATCTAATATGAAATTACGCTTTACTGCAGTATCAAAATCATCTTTACAAGGCTATAGCAACTATTGCGGATATACAATGACAAACTTTACTAAACAACGCAGAGGCGACTGATGCCTCGAAGTTGATTATTTTATATGCTGAAAAGAACTCATGAACATGAAATGCTATCACTCCATTGATTAGGGCATAGACGATTGAATAAATTGACCCTAACTCATGAATCAATCTGTATGATAACTAGTTAGCCTTAAAATTAGAATATCTGGCTTCCAAATCAGATTCATAAAAGTAATTGAATTTCAGCATCGCCTAACCACAACTCCTCCATTCAATCAAAAGCGATACTAATTAAAATGTGTCACAGGTGAATAATAAGTATTTAATTTCAAATATGTAGCCACTATGCTATAGTTAGACATTCATAACTTATGGCTGAATACTTAACAGTATGTTATGCACGTATTCTCACAATATTTAGAGTTGCATAATTTAGTACAACAGTCTCTCACAAAGAACTTCAATAAATGCAGAGAAAAAATAGACGTAGTTATATAGGAAGGCAGGTAATCCGGTAAGACTTGCTGTGACCGAAAACAGCCTTGTTTTGTGTTTACTGCGCTGGTAATCAATAATATGATGATGATTATGGGTGATATGAATTGGCTAAAATGTCTTACGATTTATTTATCTGCACAAGTCAATAACTAAGTAGCTATTTGCTTCCATACTTGTGTGTTTATCTATGTCTTTACTGGTTATGCCAACTGGCAAGTGTTTGTATTGAGGTAATTCGTGACTTAAACATCAGTGTCTTGTTCCTCTGTGGAAAATTAATCGTGCCAAGTAGTGCTAATTCACATCAGTAATTCTTCAGAAGGAAACAAGACTGCCGTTTAAATCATGAATTACTCATTGAAAACTTAGATGAGATAACCAGATCGGTTTACTCTAAGCTGCACTAACATTGTTTTGTAAGATTCAACTTTTCCAAGACCAAAGTTTTTATTTGTTCTGATTTTTGTGTTTATAACAGCGCAACAGATTCTCTTTTGTGAACTACCTCTTTTAACGACTAAAAAGTCGTTTGAATTGTTAGTAAGCTGTCTATCAATTTCTTTTCGTCTAATTTTCAAAACTGTTAATGTCAAGTAAGTACTGGAAAATATTCCTTGTACTTGCTAATGTGTACAACCATGCTTAAAATGGTCAATAAGCGCGTTGATGACACTGTATCTTGTATGTTTTAGTTAGTCACCCATAGCTGAAATCAACATCCCTACGCATAAGACATATACAAGCAACCAAAGTATTTAGAAATTGATTCTAAGCCTACAAACAGTGAGTAGTCTTGTGTCGATCGAATTCTCTGACAATATATTCAGAGACTTGGTGTACATCTCACAAGTCACAGATGTCCAAGTCGATTCAGATACACAGTCTCAATAAAATATCTCACCATAGGATATGGAATATTATACTTAAATTAAACAATCCTAAATAGGTGCACAGCCATACTAAGTTTTCACTTCAAAGGTGACGATTAGTAAATGCATATAATACTCTACTATTGTCTATGATCAAGTGCTTTGTTTCACGGGCTCATTACAGACGAAAATACACAGCTAAGTTGCTAGCTGTATGCACTCAAAAATATCGTTTTAAGCCTCAAATGAGTGAAAATTTTAAGTCCACTCACTTATCCAACGTGTATCAACGATATCCATCTGAAAACTGATTGATACATCATCATTTTATTTATATCAATCGTGTTGGTATGCAGCCAAATACAGAGTCCGAATAATGATAACCGGTTTCCTATGCTGTCAAAAAAGTTTTTCTCACATCTGCTCATATGTCGCCATAGTTAAAGTTCGTAGCATTCCGATTGATCACTTGCTGTCGTTTACCTTAGTAGCTAATTTTGTGATAAGTTAAGTGTTTTTTTGAACCAATAATGAATACAATAGCGTTGATAGTATGATGTTTTGACTCAAGATACATTGACAAATCTTTGTTCATTTCACTGTTTCTCGAAAACTATCTAGTGACGTTAAATATATCATGATAATCAAAAAAAAGGTTTAAGTTTTGTTTTTAGTGGTAATAAAACTTATGTATCTGAGATAGGTGTAACTTTGCTCAAATAATCCCTGTCACCTAAGTTTGACTACTTGGTTGAATTCAGATTCCTCTTATTGCTTTTAAAAAGGTAATTATTTGTCCTCGTTTAGTCAAAAATTCCTGTCATTAGCAAAAAGTGTCTTTGGATGGGTTTGCAGATTTGAATGACAGATCAATTTTACCTTTTCATAAATCCTTCTTGTGTTTTCTTTGAGTAGATTGATGAAATTGTCATTAAAGTAACTGTCTGCGTGAAATATTGTTTTAGACATTTGTTGAGGAATCAGGTATTGCTGATATGCATCTATGACTCATACGTTTCACAGTAATTAGGAGCCTAATGTTTCCTCGACGTTCTCAAGTTTGTCCGTCATTATATTATTCATTTAGCGACCCTGAAATCTCAGAGGTAACGTATATGGTTAAAATGCTGACTAATCTAGGTTATCACTATTTGTAGCGCATGATCTTGCTTGATGTCACTGATGAATCTTATTCATGCACTGAAATAGCCACAACGCTTAAGTAGAAGACGTTCTAAGTATCACTTTTGGGCGTAAAAGATCTGAATAGATTTTGTGGTGTTGCTTGATCAAATAAAAAAGCAGTAAATATGGCAAAGTAAACGGTGACTACAATCCTCACTCCCTTTGCAACGAAACTCTCACTGATGCTGGCAGATTTCTACTGTTTTGTTAGTTCATTCTCATTACTGTATACTGATTGTACAGAAAGGAATTTGATGCATTTGAAGAAAATATTTATTGTCTCCTTAACTAGCTAACCTGGTTCTGATAAATAAACAGGTGTAACGCACATAGATTTGTTAATAAACTCTTGGGCAGTGTCATAACCAGAGATTCTTTATCTTTTGAATGGTTCAGGAGAAAAGCTGTTCACCTGCGACTGGCTGATGCGATGGGTCCTTCTGGAAAAAAACTCGAAATCTAGCTTACATCAAACGCAGTAGTGTTTTTACGATTGTTCTGTGACCATAGACAATATTTGCTGGATTTCTGATCAGGAATCTTACATATCCTACTAAAACCCTGAAAATCTCAAACCGTCCTACTCACCGTGCCTAAAATGAGTGTCATATTGTACCCTTTACCATGATACACTGAGTTAACTACAATACATCCTACATACCATGATCGATGGAGCGTTGATTACTTTTTTATCGTGAAACTGTTAGCTATAGGGGGAGGTTTGGTCAAACAACTCGGACGTGAGGAAAAACATTCAAAGAAGGCATGGGGTAGAGGTCGCTCTATGTAGTGAAGTCATAGAAGTAGGAAATGTGAACCACTGAATTCCGACCCAGTGACACAATGGTACCTGGAACCTGGAAGTCCTGGGTTCGATCCCTGGCGGCGTCACCAGTGCACACCACCCAGAGGTCCCATAACAAGACGAAATAGATGTCCAGTGCTTCTTGGTTTCCAGTAATTCTCCAGTTGATGTCAATCCACGGTGAATATAAACCTAAAACCAAAACTACAAAATTCTGAATTGAAAAATCATAAAATTTTCCTCATGACTCCTATGGTATCTAATAATATATTTGTGATAATAAATGGATGACTCGAGGCAGAAAGAATGCATTTTTTCTCTACAGGCCTAACCAGAAGTAGGTGACTTCATATGTCGTTACCAAATCTTGATCGTGTCACATTTACCGTCATTCAGTGTTACACTAAACCAGTAACAATCACCAGATAGTAAAGTTTATTGCTTGGTATAATCTAACCCGTTTCAAAACTGCTTCACTGAGTGAAATTCTACTTACTCATTGACTGAAGTTTTTCCGTAAAAGTTGCTGTCGACTCCAATACTTCTTCCAACCAACAATAGGCTATACTGTGAAGAAAAACGTGATCGAAGTACTTCCACTTTTGCCTTACACAGTCTTGTCATACAGACAAGAACTATGAATATTAAAATGTATGTTATTTCTGTAGCCAGTTCATAAAATTCACGTGTTTCATAAACAGACCTACTGCTTGAACTTATAGGTGAAAAGGCATATAATTAACGAGAAGTAAATAAATTAGCATAATGCTTTATTTTAATTAGATCGCGACTACAGTAGACTTTACTTATATAAACATATCTCATTAGAATGTTTCATGTGACTGACTTTGTTCCAAATTTCCGACAATAATCACGTGGTAGTTTTTATTGGACAAACAACTAGCTATTTCTTCATTTAGTCCAATTTTCTGCACGTGATTTAAGTTTATTGATTTATCCTAGTTGAATGTCAGTAATACAATTTAGTAACGCTGATTCGGAAATTAATGATAGACTGTGGTTAGCAATGGGAATAGAAATACAAATCTATTTGTTCCTGTCTTAGTAAAAATTGGTGAATTATTATCAGGGCTTAGTTAGTCTCTAGCACGGAAACAGAGTTTTGTAGATGTTTTTCATGTTTTGGTTGTTTAAATGTTCACAAACCTATGTCCGCCTTTCAAATTTATCTATAGAAGGTATTTGAGAATTTTTGATGTCTATGTTGGACATATTATGAAGACTGAGTCGACTGTTAACCGTTATCCGTTTCCGAAAAATGACTATTGAGAAAACGCTTAAATTAAGGTTGACAAATTTCCGATAATTAGAATTATAGCCGTAACACGTCATGTGTTGCCCTGCCTACCATGATATCCAATGTTATCTGAAGTAAGACTGATTTGAAAAAAGATCCAAGGTGACCGGACAGAGAATTAGTATCAGTCCGTGAAGTCACTAACTGTGGGAGGTGTATACTCCATTGCTGGGGTCCTCGAAATGATTAGAGTAGTTTGGCAACAGCTGAGAACCGGTCATAATGACACTTATATTCACTATTTGATATCTTCAAAAGTCTCAGCATTCTCATCAACCTTGATTTTCAAGATACTTCCCTTGTCATACATTTTCACCTACTCTGATGCCACGCCATTTCTAGCAACTTGTTCTTTGTGTCGAAGTGTGAATTGTGGCAACTTGGCCCGAAGCAGTTGAATGTGATCTTCTACGTTTTAGTCTGTCTGTCTGTCTATCTGATTTAGCTCAACAGAAGCAATATATTGTTTGAATTTTCTTGGTGGGTGAAAGACTTAGCGCCTACTATAAAGGTATAATTTTAGTGAGGAGGGAAATTGCCATTACGCATTAGTGGACACAATAACAGGCGGAAGTGTCAACCAACTAAACTATATGACATGTCTTTAGCACTTTTTCTCACCGAAGAAAACGAAGGTGTAGAAGACAAGATGTATTAAACAGAATTAGAGAAAAACGGTGTGTGTAGTTTACTTACGTAACCGATCGTGTGCAGGTTAAGTGTGAAAACACCACCTTCTCTTTAATTGGACTCCAACTGAGGGAATTTAATGGAAGTGCCATATACGGAAAAGCCGAACAGTATAACATTGAAGAAGGAAGTGTTCATCGACGTTTAACTGCATAAATTGACCAATTGGACACATTTTTCACGATCACAACATTTTCGCTTAGTCTTAACACAGGAATATGACATTTATTTTACAATATAACGCCTACCGTAGTGTTGGTGAAACCTATGAGCAACTGACGTGTATAATTAATTACGAATTTGCAAAGGACGGTGTGTTCTTGTTGCAAATATCATGTCAAGTAAGCGTCACTGACTTTAAATGTCACTTGACTGACTAAGTGTTTCAACTAAACAGGTATTTTATTCTTCCTAAGATTTTAGACTGAAGCAAAAGATATCCCGTGAACTGGCTATCACTTATTAGTAGGTTTAAGCACTCCATTGATACTGTGTAAGTTTGTAACAAGTAAGACAACTTCTAAGGCACTGCGGTGAATGTTGGTTACTTAATTTTTGAGTAAAATGTTCTCAGATGCTTAGAAACTTGATAAATATGAAAGTTAGAAAAATATTTGACCACTATCCTCATGCAAAACACCAGTAACATATGCGGAGTTAAATAGTGACAATATAAACAGACTGAAGTTTGAGCTTGTCCGTTGGGATCTCTGTATCTGGAAGTCGTTGACAGAAAAGCCTTGCATGTGAGGTCCTACTAACCAATGAATGTCGGTTGTAAAATATCCAGATCCAGAAATCATGCTGCCAGCTAGCTACAACACAAATGGTCAACACTATTGCTATGTTACGTTTGCATTTTCACAAATGAGGTATTGACAAGGTAGAACCTGAAGCAGTGCACAAATTCACACTCCATGAAATGATTTATTATATACCAGTTGGAAATGTTGAGTTCAGTTGACAGTACTTATATTACCTACGTAAGTTCTGCTAATGAACAAAGTTTGCTTTTCCTAAAGTGAATTCAAATAACAGTTAAGGCTTACTTGGAAATGTATTATTCTGAAGCTGTCGGTAGCTTAACTTGTACTTGGTATTTTCCCAAGAACGCGAATGAGTGTAACTTTCTGAAAGAACGCTTATATTTTTCTTTCTTGACAGCAATCATTGAGTTATAAAGAACATACTGCAGACTCAGATGGATCGTTCAGGATTACTTTGAACTCCAGGCAATCTTATTCGTCAAAATGAGGTGATCTTAGCAGTGAGTTATTTCCAGTCCACTTTGTAACATATGATTTGAACTACATACGTAAAAACTGTCTTTAAGAGCTTCATAAGAAGGTCCACGTGTACACTAGAATATACCCTCGTATAAAAGGAGAGCTTTTCATGAATTATTTTGTTTCCGTTTTGTAGGAAATCAGTTTCGCAACATTAAAACACTAAGTTATCATGTTCACGTGTAGAACAATGTACAGTACGTGTTCGTTTTGGTATAAATGAAACAGAAATGAAATACCCAAGCACAATTTAAGAAGTAGTTCAAAATAACAATTCATCATAATTATCTTACAAATTACTTGCACAAATAAACGCCTAAAACAAAGCATCAACAACACAAAGCTTAGTCTGCTTAAACAATGAGAGACAAATAGTTTATAAAAATTGTTTCTTTCATGTTTAATTTGGTGTAACGCAAGCACTTCATTGTATACCACCAACATTCATTGGTTTTACTTTTGATTTATTGACACATTGTACATATGTGACAATGGTCTTTGAACTACATAACCAAGAGACAAAGCATGATTATCTCTCATTTTCAATAACTTTGTTTACTTTTGTAGTTAAACCATTATTTGCATAGACTTGTTTGTAGTGAAGTGATTTAAATGTAATTAATGTTTCTCTGTTTCTTTTGAGATACTTTTTGAAATATCTTTCTTGTGTTGAGAGGTATGACGTGATTTTAAAGTCATTTTGAATGAAATGTAGTTGAATATTTCACAGGGGATGGAAGAAACTACCGGAGGGTGATATACAGAGAGTACGCCATTTGACACATACTTCCGTACAGTTCAATACCTAAGTATGTCCTGGAAACTTTTCTTAATGCCTATGTACATTTTCTTCCTTGAATTTATATGAAAACTGCACGAGATCGATAAGCTCTTCAGGTTCCTGGGATTTATCATTTGAATCACTATTTCATCAAAATTCTTACATACGTTTAGTATGCAAAATAAAAGACAAAACTCATGTTACTGATCACTAATTTGACTCCATTAGTTGAATATCATTTCCATGAGTAAATTTCAGGTAATTTATCTTACCTGGGAGCAGTTAGCACCATATACTTAGTTACAGACGACAGAGGTTGATAGATGTTTCGGTGTGCAGTTGAATATTGTAAGGTTTAAATTTCTATACAAAATAAGTGACATAATTTAGGTAACACATAAGACTGTAACATTTAATAAAATATATCTTGACTTGTTCACTTCAGCCTTTAAATCCACCTAAGAAAACCACAACAACATGTGGTTCGCAATAGTCAGACACTTTATATCCACTAAGTTAGGTAGTTTATTATTAATGGAACAGCTGGATAGTACAGTATAGAAGGCAGCTTTGAAATTAAAATAACTGCTACAATTTACCGAATTCTCCCAATAATTTGGAATGCATCACATACGGGTGGTGAATAAACGCCGGGTTAAATATCTGGTTAGAACTGTTGTTCAATTTAAGAAAGACTTCAGTGAAAAAATTTATTTTTGGCGATATCATTGCCAGAAGCCGTTCAGTCTCATCTAAATATATTTAATCTCCACGTATTTTTCTGCCACGCGTTTGTGTTGAGTCCGCTGAGCTGGGTGGTTCACTCGTGAAGCTTTTACTGTCTTTCTAGACATCATCAGAAATAAATTCAATATGAAATGAGCAATCGCTGTTTCTCTATAAGTGATTCAGTAGTTTGCCCTGACGAAGTGGTATGTGATCAGTTGTTTCCTTTGACTGATGTGTCATTGACTACCTAGATCTTCCTGTTGGCTGTTCCTCTGCTTGACCTCTGACCTTTCTGTCGTTTATCATTTTCCTTGTTGGTCAGTAGATTGGGTCTGCGTCTATTTATCCATTAATTGCTGACTCTCCTGAATACCAAGCTTCTGAGAATTCTTTGATATTTTTTATGTTACCTCTGTCTGAGATTTCTAATTTTTCTAAATTGGACTCATATCCATAGTTATCTATGTGCAATGATGTTGTCTAGAAAGGCAGTGTAGGTTTCACGACTAAGCCACCCAGCTCAGCGGACGGAACATAACCAAGTACATCCACCTGGGCCACAAATATTCTCCTCTACTAATGTAGAACATTCAGTTGATGACATGCACAAAATTCCACAAAATTCACTTGAATTATAGTACGAGATAAAAAGTAATCTTCTAGAATGGATGAGGAAACGTCCACTCTGCATTGCTGAGGCTCTAGTATTGCAAAAATTGGATCCATGATTCCTAATTCATGAGTGACTTCACTATTCATTATCCTTATTAATCTCTTGGTTTTGTAATTCCCCATTCTTAACCGCGATTAACTGTTAAATTTCAAGCCACTCCCTCCCAACTAATTTCTCGCTCCCTTCCCAACTATACTTTTCTGCCAACTTTGTTACGTATCCTTCGATGTTATTTGGTATGAGGCAAAGAGCTGGAAGCTCTGCACCTAAATATTGTGCTTGCTGGCACTTGTCATAAAAGTGTATCTGCATCCTTGAAGGGACCAATGTCCTCTGTGGGATTGGAACTTGCACCACCTGGTGTTGGAGTTACCTATGCCACCACTGATTCAAATATCTTAGTGTTAACATCACCAGCGTCAACTCTGGGTGGTGGAAGTTTGAATCTCAGAGGGGACATCTTTTCCTTCGAGGTATGCTTTGCTGATGAGTACCAATAAAAGACCAGTATGTCTTGGATTTATTTTTATGACAAAATGCCTTTATTAAATTCTTATTTCAAAACTTTACTGAAGGTAGTTGCTGATGCTATCGATAAGCTTTAATTGCTGAATTATGATGATTAAATAGTGTGATGCGAAGGGTAAATTAAGTAAGTCGACATACTGGTGTATAAAATGTTTCATGATGCTAATGATGACTGGAAAGAAACAATAAATATGGGATCGCAACGTTCTACAGAGTACTCTCAACGATCCAAAAGGATAATGAATTTACTTAGATAAGTACATGTAATCTGGTTCCTTTATAACCTTTTATTGTATTTGTCTGTATATGAATACAGAATCTTCTCTTTTGTACTTTATGGAGGTTAGCTGAAATCAAGGTAGTACTCATCACCGAACGACATCAACTGGAAAGCCAGTGATAACCTGGGGGCACTGCTGCGTACTCTTGAAAAGTTACATCCGAGGACGAAGCATCTGTTCGTTGCTCCTAACTCCTCAATAGTTCTCCAACTGATATCACTCCGTGGTGAATACTGCCCTTTTCCTGTGTAATTTTGTAGTATAATTTTATGAAATTGAGACTGGTAAGATAATAAAACTTTTATCACTATGGCTACATTATTTTTTCATATTTTAGGAGGTATACAAATTTACGCCCAATGTTATTGTAATCAATTCTATTATCCAGTGGAATAAAAGTTACACATTATCAACTTGTGTTAATTCATACAAGTACAGACACGATGGATTGGAATCAAAGACGAGTTAGCTTGAATGAGACAACTGAGTTTGAATCACTGATAACTATTGAACCAATGGAAGTGAATTCAGTGAAACTCGACCCATTAGAATTAATCTGTGAAGAGCATGAGGTAGGTGCTATTATTGTTACTTTTTTAATACATATTTTAAAAAAATATTACTTTTGTTTTGTAGTGATGTACTAAATTATGGTGACTAAAATCTATTAACAACTTGCTACACCTCAAAATACAAATTTATCGTCGGTAACAAAGGCTTCAGGATTTAGGAAAGAAGGGATTTTGTGGCTCACACATCAAAATTAGTTTGCAACAGTTATTTGATTTGAGAATCACAAATAGTTAAATAGCAAATGGGTGTTATTTCGTTATATCCTGCTAGTTTTTATCTTCATACACACAGAACTGCTTTCTTAATGATACTGCCACATGACCTAACACTTCATAGTAATCAGTGGTTGTCTCACTGAGTTAGATCATTTTCGAATTACCTAGGTCTTAATGCAGCTGAACCCAAGAATAGTTCTCAAATTCTAATCAGAAATTAAAACTTCTGGATTCAAATATCTTCACACATCTATATAGGAGTGAAACTTGGGCACTGTGGTCGATTGTAATTCCATTTCGTTCTTTTTTTTAGAAATGTCACAAATTAAAATAGCATCATTTACTGGATAACGTTACGGACACAATTTTTGTTCATATTCATATCAGGATATGGATATGGGCAAAAAGTTGTGTCCGAAACGTTATCTCGTAAATGGTAATATTTCACTGTGTGACAATTTTAATAAACAGACTAAAATCTTCAGACATCTCTCATAGAAACACTATTAAAAAAAGGGAAGAATAAGTTTTTACTAAAAGCTAAATCGACAAACTGAAAATACCAAACATAGAAATCAGTCCTAGATGTTTAAAGGTACTTGTGCTCTGCACTAAGTTTTGAACTACCGTGTTCTATTGCGGAATGTTTTACTTGTCCATATTCATATGGAGTATTAGATTTCCACGCAACGGCTATCTATTACGCATAATGCCTCTCTTAAACGTACTTACAGGTTAAAAACAACTATGGAAAAAAATGATAAACCTTAAAATGATTGACATTGGTGCTTACATTTCTTTACTTGAACTATTTCTCTTTGCTGAGTGTTAAAAAGCCTTCAAACGTTTCAAAAGTAGTAGGTCTAAAATATTAAATGAAGTATATAACAAATAAGTTTAATTTCAGGAATATTCTCGGAAAACCATTTAAAAGTAGAGAATCCACAATCTCTTCAGTCTTGGCGAATAAGGGAGGAATATCAGAAACCCTGAATAGGATTTCTGCTAAGAACTTGATTTTATTAGCCCATAGACAAATACTGATTGAACTTACTAAATGCCATCTAATGCTTGTGAGATCAAGAACATGGTTCACATTAACAGATTGGGGTCCGTAGAGACTTGTTTTAAGCATATAAACCTAGGATTACAGGTTTGACTAAGATAAGTAATGTAGAAAACTTCAACGATTACTATGCATTCACTAAAACATATTTACTCACTAGGAAAGGAAAAAGTAATAGTTCTGAAGACCGATGTGATAAGGATGATAGGATGTTGATCATGGAGTCTTTGTTCATGAAAACAATATCTAGCCTATCAAATAAAAATCATCTGATGGCCATCTCAGGCATATGGAACCTTCTACTATCACAAACGTCGAATAATGGTAGGCAATGGGACCATATAAATGAAACCATCTGATTATTAGCGAAAAACTGTGTTCATAGGACCTTCTAATGAATAACACTGAATAGGGAAGCATAATAAAAAAGTTGACTTATTAATTCCAGTACCAGACGATTTACCATTAATATCTTCAAGAAACTTTGTTTACTGATTATGCTACACAGTTGAAAGTGTCACAATTATTTTTACTGCACGCATGTCTCATAGAAGGCTTCCCCGTACGAATATGGTGTTGTAAAAACAAATTGTTGAAGGGCAAGATAATTCCTTTACCTTCAGAATGAATGATGGAGAGTGTTGGAGTGCAGTGCATGAGATGCATTCCATTTAAGACTTATCGGTTGGGCACACATTTACCCTATTGGGTAGTGTTTACATTAGGAATAGAACTAAACATCAACCGCTTCAAACTTCCAAGCATTTTTCACTAGGTCCCTCAGTTGTGCTAACCACTCCTTGTGCTACATGCATAATTTGGTATCACTACTTGTGGTTTCCCCCTCTTTCCATTAGTTTGAACCAAATTGACCTACCTTCTAGGCATATGAGATCTACCATGGATGCCTCAACATAGCCAATAGTATCATTTCCATATTATAGGGAACAACAGTGATAGATCGATTCGGTCCAAATGAACAAACAGCAGTAATACGGAACGTAAGAACATCAATCGACGTAAACACCTCAAGAAATATACGTCTATATGTTATCACTGTATAACCAAAGTGGTTAGAAGGTTGCGGATAAGTTCTGTTCGTGAGTGTTACACGTTTTAGGCCGAATGTTGCTTACTCTTTACTTGAATACGTAGCATATTGTGCAGAATTCAGTTCCGTTCCTGCCAAGTTGATGACAAGCCTAAAGTGAATATTATAGTCTCTTTCTTTCAATGATTTGTAAGTAGAGTTGGTACACTGGTTGTACTGTATCACAAGTGACAAACATGTGTTATATTTGTCGCCGCTGTTTATTCTCTCATATGTCGTTAACTTGCTAAACACTTCTCTTAACTTTTTCATTTCTTAATGCTCATCACTATCTTTATATTCCCCTTAGCTATATTTCAGTTTTATATCTTTACTGATCAATTGTAGACTAATGACGATTACATACTACTATTTCTACTCTTACTGTCTATGTGTTGAACTCGTGTATCTTGATATCCAAAGATGACATTTCATGTTGCCCTTTTGCTATGTGTTAGTAATAAATGAAAGTTAAAACCTGTGAAACAAAAGTAAATTGAATATAATTAACGCATCTGATGTGAAATATTTACGTTATATATGAAATAATATCCTACTAATAACTTCAGATATTTTCCAGTCCATGCATTTCGTGGTAAAAATAACACGACTAAGTAAAACTTGATTATACAATTTACCCGTGATTTCTGTTGAAAATCTAAATATCCCCACCAAAATGTTTGCTTCGTTAGACGCCACAAATAACATCAAGATTGTAAGAATTTATGTTACTAGTAATATATTAATGCGGCAGCTACACCACTAGTGAGATCAGGGCGACTTAAACACACTAAACAATAGCTTTGATTGCATGAAGTAGTAAAAGGTTAAACGATGGCGAAATCTACTTCGTGGTAACAAGCAGTAGAAACTGATATATGAATGTAAATTTAAGTAAGAAACAGAATTTGTGAGGTTAGTGAAAACCCTGAAAGAATTTAGTCAATATAGTTATACTGAGAACATTAACAGAACCTCATCTGCAGGATACACTTGTTACTTAATTTCAAAGCGACATCCCATCGAACCACTTCCCGGTATATTATTCTAACAAAACAATGAGGAGTTTGCTCATAACTACTGAATATACATTCGCTACTGAATTTATGAGTGAAATCAGCTATTGTTCCTCATGAAGGTAGTTTAAAGGATGCATCATACAATATTATTATCATTCTAGTGCACCAAAAGGAATTCAACTATTACTGTTAAACGGCTGATAGGCACATGTTTCAGTTATTTACCGCATATATGCCTCCTTAACAAAGGATGTCATGTAAACTATTTATAAAGACTTAATTCTTAGATTGGTCAATATCGACTTTAAAAACCAGTTTGCATCTTCGTTCCTCATGCTTCATTTTTCTCTAATTCTTTTCCGGCCTGATAACTTTTCTGATATTCAAGTCATCACACCTTACAGAGACTGTCCATTGTTATTATGAGGCCTAGTAGATGCAAATCTGAAATTTTCGGTACCAAATCGAAATGCTGTGTCACTGGGACCATTTAGAGTCAATTTGACGAATCATAAAGATGAAAGTAATACAGCTCCACAATTAGTAGCTAACTACAGCAACTGAATCCTATTAATCTTGAGCAGTGGTTAGGACTGAGGGACTTGTAAGTTACTAAGATCCATTTACTTCTGTTAGCAAAATGTAAATCTTTATGTTGACCACCTGTGAACAAGTGTAGCACAGAAGTCTTTTAATCAAATTCAATATTATATTGCAAAAAATAAGTAGTGACAATTCTTGTGAGGGTCAAAAAGCTGACTAGAGTTTTACTTTGTTGTACTCAAAGCTTGAAGATAACACTGATATTCAATGAAACACAATGATATATAAGAAGTGATAAAGATGCTTTGGTCGTTTGAACTTTCACTGTGGTGATGTTTCTTTTATCTTTAACTACTACTAATCGATCTGCTGTGAACTTAAAGTGAACTCAATAAATTCACAAAAAATTGTGAGATTTAATTTATATGGAATAGGTCATTTATAACTTGATATGAAAGAACAAAGACTGTGTTGGTATCTAGTCTGATTAATGACTCAAGTAAAGAAACGATGGACTACTAACAAAACACGTCCTGATACGATTAGTATGTTCACCCAATAAAACAAGGTATTTGTGTCACATAATTAAATGCTTATCTGTGAAAATAAGGTTGTTTCAAACTCAGAGTTGCATTGGCCAATTACTTACATGGGAATTTACATCAGGTCAAATGGAGTGAATGCTGACAAAATTTCAGCTTGGATACAGAAGGCCTGTTTAGCATTTGCCAGTGACCTCTCTGGTGCCGACTAGCAAGATATCTATCTATCTATCAAAAAATATGAGCATACTACGTGGCAGTCTATCCTGTCCTGTTATACGTCTGAAACACTTGGTCGTTAGAAGTAGAAGATATGAAACAGTTACAGGGCCTTGATCCCAGATATCATAGTAAAATCGCCCTCTTTTGGTTTGAAGTTAGACGAAGGGCTCTAAGGCAAGATAACCAAGTCTATTGACGAGGTCATGAGCCTTTATCAACTGAGTTGGCTTGTTCATGTACTGCGTATGCCAAGCCATCGCCTACCACAACCTGGTTTGCTAGAAGAAATTTGTTCGGGTTGGAAGAGGGTTCAGGGTGTCCAGATCAGGACATAGCACTAGTTGGTGAAGTCTCTGAGTATTGGTCTTAGTCGTGTAGGAAGATGTAGTCTGCCAGGTTGGGGTCCCCTAGACGAAAGTAATCAGTGGTTGAGTATTCATGGTGAAATGGTTGAAAATCGGTCACAGGGATGCAGATGTAGTCAGTCTTTAAGGTCTCCTATAGCTTGAATGTTCGCACTAACCACTGCTATGTAACCTCCTGCGTGGGCTCCTTGATATTATCGGTAATCAGTGTCTGATATTTTGTCTAGTAACGATCGATGGCGAAGATTTATAAGTCATTGCATCAAACTATTCCCGTTGCAAAAGGACTAGCTATAGTGTCTCAGTTACCTTGTGAATAACGTCCTGATGACTTAAGCGATGAGTGCTGAGTTAAAGTCTTAGTTGGAACAGTATTACTCATTGGCAGGTAGGTGCATCTAGCTGAGGACAAAACCTGCATCCTAGATTCCACTTCTCGCCACTATCCATCATTTCTATTAGGGGAGAATTTCTAAAATATATTGAAATTTATTCTCTATTTTACGCTTTTCACCTTGAAACTTGATCTACTTATTGATTCTGCATTTTAGCAAATAGTTTTGTATTTGAAACATCCCGTTAATCATAAATTATTGTTAATATGAAACTGTAGGGCAAAAGCACAGCAGGGAGCTTGAGGCAGTTTGGAACCTCATACTGATAACTTTCAGTGCTGGTGGCACAGAAGCTGCAGATGAGTTTCTGTGACCGTAGAAACGCCCTTATATAAAAGATGTCAGATAGCCAAAATATTGCATTCTCTACTAAGAAATATTAGTTCCGCTGCTAAGTTTTGAGAGGATTTTTCAGCCCTCTAGTTGAAGTTATGCTTGTTTTTCGTTCCTAAAGATAAAAATGTGAATGCCTACAAAACTGATCCCTTACACATATTCCTTTCTGCAGTAATTAGTCCAATTAATCTGATTCTACAAATCAGAGAAGAAGAAAAATGTTTCTGTTCGTTAGCAGTACACAGTGGTTCGCAATTTTATGGTGCCGGTAGTATAACTACATTTCTACAAAATCGTGTTTCATAAAAATATAATTCTGAAATGCTTTAAAATGTTTAAAGCAAGTGTATATCAAGAATTAACCAACACACTAGGTGACCTCATTGTCCACTCATATTCATGTATGTGTTTTGCCAAAACTCTAGGTCATTGTGTAATCTTTCAATTTGTTTCAGTCCTTACTTTATGTCTTCAGGATATGCATTTGGTTGATCTTTGCCATAAAGTCTTTGACCCTCATGTGTAAAGAAGTAATGGTGTTATTCCCCACTTAAACATTGTGTCACAGTCTTCAGGAATTAGTTCGTATGCTTTATGAAGAAAATCCGATTGCCACTTGTGACTTCATAACTTTGATAGAGTAATTCTCATTCCAAGAGGTGGGAAGTAGTTACATAGCTCAGTGATAAGGTAATCTAATTTTGGAACAAGACATTAGCAAAGAATATTGTTTTCAATGAGATCATCTGCAGGCTTTAATACAAATGGCTAAACATATTCAGTAGTTAAACCAATCATTCAGATTTATCGGTCAGACATGTGTTTTAAAAGATACAGGTAGTAATAGCACTTATCACTAACTGACAAATCTGTATGGTTGGTCAAACGTTTATATAAGTTTAGCTATTTGTATGAGAGTAAAGCATGCAGAGGATATAACTGTGAAAAATACCGTTCTCTTATATGTCTTTCTCAGATTAACACAATGAAAACTTTTAAAATCCCCAGTCTAAGTTTGCTTCTCTAAGTGAACGTGAGTTTCCTTGAGGTCATAGGCACATGCTTTTATGGAGTCTCAGCAAACATGAAACAAAAAGCCAGAGTTAATTGCTATTTGAAGCCAAGCATATTTATTCTTCATTCAGATGCTTGTTTTCGAATATGTTAGGACCGAATGTGAGTACAGTAAGGCTGAATTTTAGTAACAACCTGCTTTGTGTTGTTTATCTTACATCAGCTTATGATTATGAACTCCTTTCAAACTTGAGATAGGCTAGTTACCTGTAGACATTTACTCAGTACACTTCATTGAAAGAAACACTCATTAACCACATACACTGGGCAGTAGGCAGTGAGCCAAATCTATGGGGATAAATATCAGTACTACCTGATTGCCCAAAGCTTGGTAAGTGGGAAGGTGTTCGGACCTGTGACCTACTGGGTGAAAGTTAACTGCCTAATCTAATAACCCACTGCCGCACAAATACTTGAATACTAGACCTACCACTTCAAACACCAGAGGGTTGTGCACTAGACCACGAGTTAATGCCTTAACATTCAGGGTATACATTACATATGCTTTAAATGATTGAAGGCAATCGTAATAAAACTTCGGGTATAAGTTTCATGCCTGGTGATGCGTATTAGTAAGACATATTTGCGACCTCTAGAGAAATGACAGATTCTAAACCACGTTACCCATTGCTGCAGTCGAAGACTCTACCTCTACGGAATTCACAGCGCGATGGACCTCCGTCTTTGGTGTTTGTATCTAAGATTTATGAATTCATCAAGGGAAAAACATACCATGGATAGTGTTTATGGTTAACATTCGAAAAAATCAAGTGATTATTAAACGCAGAATATGGTCATCCAGTCAGTGAATAAATCTCTGGTCTTGATATTTTTATTTCTTTAGAACACGTCAGTGAAAACTGATTCCTTCCATATTTCACAAAGTGATGAACCACGTGGGGTATTGAAAAAGAAACCTCGTTTTGCCGATCCTATTATTATAGAAGAGGAAGTTGGGATGACATATTCAAATGTTACTACTAAAAACGAAGAACACGCAGATGAGGACTATTTAATTAAGCAGGTAATCTTCTTCATATCGTGATTTTGTCTAGCATTATTTCTGATGTTAATTTTCATTGATCTTTGATTTGAAGTGTTCATGTACAGGATTTATTCAACTCATTTTCTTGAACCGTTCTAGTGTGTATAGCTTTATCTTTCATAGAGATGGAACTAAAAATGTGTATATTTTCAATAAGTGGGTTATCACTGAACCGGCAACCAGAATCTGCCTTACGATATCACTTAACAACTCTCGAGATATAACTGAGTAACCGCTAAATACTAAGGAGGCTCAGACAGTTACTTTACTAATAATGTTTCATTACCAAAACATTCTTGGTGCATTCAGTCAGTCATTTTTCCAATTCATAAATGCACATCGTAACTCTCCTTACGAATTCCAGCTTTTAGACTTAGTTATTTTCTGAAAGTGTTTTAAATAAATTATTCAATGACATGTAATACAAATTCAGTGTCAGCTATACAAAAATGGTACCAAAGCATAAACTAATTGGTCTATCAACCGTGAACCAAGCGTGCTAAACTAGCCTCATGTCGGTGATGTGGGAATTTTCTCCATTTTGAAGGTGGAATGCCGGACGCTTTGACGTCAATGACTTAAACTCAAAGATTGAAGCGACTGGTGACTTCGTCAAATTTGCCACTTTGATTATCAATGAACGTTAAAAGTATACAACACCGATAAAGTGGAATATCCAGTGAATTACATTTATCCAATACACACTGAAAGCATTTACAGTCTCAGAAATAGTGTCTTAAAGTTTTTACATAAATATAACTTTTGCAGAAGGTTTTACTGACATCAATCAATGTTGGAGAAGATTTCAGTTCAAAAATGATTTGCGACTGAATGGTAAAAATCTTCAGTAGAAGTTAGTTTATAGCGTGAAGAAATAGGTCTCCTAAGAAGTGATGACATTGTGATATATCACTGTTAGTTTCACACTGTTCTCTTGCCTCTTCTAAATCGAGATTTCTAACACTGAAAAAGCAACTTCTAATAGCACACTACACTATTTACTACTAAGTACGCAAAGCTGTAATGAGACTTATCATATTACCGATTTCAAGTAGTTATTACTATTTATTGATATACTTGTAATTCTCTGTAACTGACATTCAGGCAAAATCGAAGCATCCTCATAGGAGCCCATATGATAATAGAGGTCAAACAATTCAATCCAATGAGACAATGGAGAATTACAAGTATATCAATAAATAGTAATTACTACCCGTTGTACAAGAGGTAGCTGTCGTTCCTCCGTGGCACAGTGGACAACGCCTTGGCGTCTGGAGCGACGGGTACGGGTATCCAGTCTGAGTGGGGACAGCATCACTCACTTGGTTGCAGGTGCATCCAGCTGACTAGACGCAAATGAAACGAAATGCGTGTCCTTGATTCCTTTGCTAGCCACAACCAACTAGATTTTAAGTAGGTCAAAAACTTTATTCAAAGAGCATTTTGCAGCTTAGAAAATTCACACTGGCTTTATCGAACTCTTAAGTAAGAACATAACCAAGATAACTATTGAGAACTATAAAACTACACTTTGAGTTACGTTAGAATACGACGTGGATATACTGTTTTTGGCTCATTAGTAAAGCCTGAGAACTTTACTACAGTTTATTGCATAACTGCTAATCCTTCTGTCAAATTTTGAATACAATCGTTTCGGTAGTTGAGAGAAGCATTAATCAAAAGAAAGTAGCTTGGATTTCAAAGTACTTGAAAACAATAGAATACTACGCATAACAAATTTACTGTATTTTAGAGATCCCTTCTGTGTATATAAGATTCTGAGTCTTCAGTTATTACGGTTTATTAAGCTGATGCAAGAAACTTGTTTTGTACGACATTGACATTATAGTCAGGTTTTCCAGCAGCAGCCAAGCGAATCACATTAGCGATCTTCATTCTGAAGGTTTGTGGGGATTGATTCATTTCAAAGTAGTTTTCATCAGAGATACACATCAATAACGAACTATTGAAAACTTGGAACCAATGAACAGATGCTTACTGTTAGTTTCGGAAACCCTCATGACCTTACATGAGGTCATGACTGTGAATGTTAATTCCTCCAAATTAACTTGTTAGCACCCGGTCACAAATTAGGAATCCAAAAACTCACCTCAAAACTAAATAACACTGTTTCCCGCTAATGACCTGCTTTGAGATAAAATTCTCAAAGTTTCGGTGGTAAACGATGACCTATGCTATTAAACTAAGCATGGTGTAAAGACAGATACTTTTTGACGGCATCAGATGGTGCTCAGGTTATACCACTACTTAACAGAATTTGATGTTCCTAGGTTAGAGGATTTTGACTCAGTAGCTGTGTGGTAACCTGCTAATTGGGAAACCTGACAGTACTAGATGGATTCCATGTTAACTGGTGGCTCCACTCTTCTAAGTAGTCCTATACGACGATGAAATAGCTGTCAAAAGCTAAAAGATTTTCAGTGCACTTCTGGCCGTTGTTGATGGGGGATAAAAACTCTCTTTAAGGTTAATTAACTTGTGACGAATAAAACCAATTCATACACCTTAAAAACCCGAATGGTTTGTCAGTAAATAATTCCTGTTTTTACTTGTTGTTTTCAGTCAGTTTGAAGTATTAGATCATCACATATTTTAATTTTTAAGAAACAAATGACAAGTATCAGAATCCATTCAGTTTCTGTTCCGTTCTTAGGTGCATGCAACCATCAATAATTCCTAAATTGACCTTAGATACATCAGGACATAAACGTCACTGAGTCACCTTAGCGACTGTCTACCATAAAGCAGCCATGTCTTCTGTGTTTTCGCGAAACTCTTTGACTTCTTTCCATGGTGTTCAATCTCAACAGTATGGATACGTTATTTTAAATTTGGCAGCCATAAAAATAATGTAGAAGTCTTTTGGTAGGAATCTGTTTCTATTACTAGATTACTAATCTGGAAAACATATTCTGGTTAACTAACGTTTACGGCAGAAGATGTTTTCAGCTTCTATTTACATCTGGTTTAACCGTCTCAGTTTAGAGAGTAAGAGTATATCTTTGTTTCTACTCCAGATTACTCAGTTTCAAATTTTTAAAAAGCAACACATTTGTATTATATGCAATTAATCAGTTTTGCATATAACTTTTGTTAATTTCCCCAGGATTCGATGATACCATCTGACTCATTAAAAAAAGGCAAAATGCTTAGGAAATCAGTTTTCTATTCATTTACAGGTTGAATTTTTATGTACAGTAGAAGTAAGACCAATCAACTGGCGACAAGAATTTGAATAGCGCCACTTAGATGTGCATTAAGCTGGTTTGGGGATAAAAGTTACGTAATAGTTCATTTTATCTGACAAGAGTTTTGCTGATTACAGATGAATACTCATTATTTTGGTTGAAACAGGAATTACATATATGTAGATTGTAAACGTAATTATAACTCGTGAATATTCGATAGAAATCGGCGAAACATGTATCCACAAAAGGCAAAAGTAGACATTTGAAACACTGAATTTCAGTTCATTGGATGTATGGCAACGCGCTTGTGGTGTGACTCAACGATTCTGAGATTCAACTGTCGTTGGGTCAAGAGTATTTACTATTGGGGACTCCCACATTGCGACAAAACAACTGTTTAGTCCTCCCAGGTGTACAACTAATGACTAAGCAATGCTTAGAAATAACAAATGATAATACCAAGAAAGGATAGGTGTTTCATGAAGAATATTTTGTCTTCGATGTATGGAACCTCGCCTGGTTAACTAGTTCACTAGTTATTAGCCAGTCCTAAGCCCAAGTAAAGAGGAAAGGTTGGGCATAGAGCTAGCAACCCTACACAGTAAAACAAATCCAACCGCTGAAGAAACTACAAAGCACAAACAAAATATTAAAAATAAAAACAAAATTATTCCTCTCTGGAACCATAGAGGCGAAATGACGCCGGTTGGTGAAAGCCTTCACCAAGCCAATTGGCCGATATGTCTTCTCTCCCGATGAAAGCGAAAGTAAACGTGGGGACATGGAATGTCCACACATTATTTGAACCTAACAAGGCTACTCAGATTGCAAAGGAGATGGGAAGATATCACATTGAAGTGTAAGGAATTTACGAAAGCAGATGGAATGGGAGTGGACTCTCCAAACTGTCGACTGGAGAATCAATAATCTACTCCGATATTGTCACCCAGACGACAACCACGAGCACACTGAGTTTTCGAGTGGCTATCATGATGTCCCCTTCAAAAACATCGAAGACTCTCTGTCATGCAGTGGGAACCAATCTCATCCAGGACCAGTATCGTAACAGCAGGATTCAACTCAAAAGGAAGGGAAGCCACAATCATGCAATGCCAATGCTACGCGCCTACAAATAATGCAGATGAAGAGAAGAAGGACAAACACTACAGACAACTGCAATCAACAGTGGACAAGATTTCATTTGGCGACATCAAAATTCTAATGGGTGACATGAATGACAAACAGTATGGAGCAGACAACACAGGAAGAGAACTAACAATGGGTCGAGAAGCGCTAGCTGAAATGATCAATGAGAATGGAGAACTGTTTGCAGAATTCTGTGCATTCAACGACTTGGTGATTGGAGGTGATGCAGTGTGTTCAAGCACAAGGATATCCACAAGTCAGCGACATGGATTTCACAGATACCAGAACACACTACACTAAAAATCAGATCGAATTCATCTCAATCTCAAGAAAGTGGAGACGCAGCCAGCCTACTTGACACAAGGTCAAGAAGAGGAGTAGATGTAGGTTCAGACAACTCACTGTCTAGTGCAAGGAACCTACCTACAAAACAAGTTGAAAGACTGAAATTGGAAGAGGTTGGTGATAGACTACAGTTGAAGTTCAACACTCAGATCAGAAAATGAAGGACGAAACTACAAGTGACATCTTCACGTCGGTCAGCCGTGAAGACAAAGTGGGAGATGTCGAGCAACATCCCTGAAGAGACCTGTGTGGATGAGCACTGGAACTCTTTGAACGAGATGTGGAGAGAGACCTGCACAACCGTAGTAGGAAGGAAGAAGAAGTAGAAGAAGACAAGGAATGTATCTCGATGGACACCTGGAAGCTGATATAGCATGGAGAGGAGGATGGTGAAGCAGAAGATGAACAAGTGCAAGGATGCTGACAGAGAGGAGGAAGTGAGTACAATGTATAAAACACTACACGGGACAGAGAAGTGAGAAGAGTGCCCGCAAAGACAAAAGACACACCCACGACACACTGGCAAGTGTAGCAGAACAGGCTGCTGGTAGGAGAGACAGAGACAGAGACCTGACAACATTGTATCAAATGACCAGGTTACTATCTGGGAGCGAAGAGATCAACACAGATGAAACCAATAAAAGATGATGGAGGAAATTTAATTACGAAAGAAGAGAAACAAAGGAAACGATGGACTGACCACTTCGAAAAGCTGTTGAATCGACCACCACCACCACCACCACCACCTGCACTTCGTCTAGAAATACCACCTGCAGCCCAGCCACATAACTACAAGTGAACTCAAGCTCTCCGACGAAAGTCGAAGTCCTGAACGTCATAAAGCTACTGAAATGCGGGAAAGCAGCGGGACTAGATGTAATCCCGCCAGAAGCACCGGGAGCGGACGTAGGGTCAATAGCGGACATGCTCACACCACTAACGCAGAAGGTCTGGAAGGAAGGGAAGGTACCTGGTGATTGGAAGAAGAATGGCTACCATGTCAAACTCCCGAAGAAGTGCGACCTAAGCCTTTGCAATAACTGGTGTGGAATCATGCTCCTGCACCCGGTCACCCCAAGCAAAATATGAAGACGCATCATCCTGCAGCGACTAAAGGATGCGCTGGGTCTAAAACTACGACCGGAACAGGTTGGCTAGATTCAGGAAGTACGAATCATGTGCGGACCAAATTGTAACGCTTCGCATTATCATAGAACAGAGTATGGAATGGCAGTCAACTCTCTACTTCAACTTCATTGACTTTGTAAAGGCCTTCGACAGCGTCGACCGACAAGTAATTTGGCAGGCAGCTGCTTCAACACTACGGTTTTAGTGCCACAAACCTTTATCAACCTCATTCAACAACTATATGAAGACGCCACATGCCAGCCAAGTAATTCACAATGGGAAGCTCAGTGATGCTGTTGAAGTGAAGGCAGGAGTAAAACAAAGCTGCCGCCTACTATCACCCATGATATTCCTGATTGTGGTGGACTGGACCATGCAGCAAACAGTGAGGAGCGAGAAGAGGGGGAAAGATCCTAGGAGATTTGTATTTCGCCGGGACTTGTGCCTAATGTCGCACAGACTCGAAGATCTACAGGTGAAAACTAACAAGTTGACAGAAGAGGCAAGGCAGGGTAGCGAAGACGGGACTTCAAGTGAACGTGGAGAAGACAGAGGTGATGAAGATACCCAACCAACGCCACCACCAACAACAACAACCACAAGCTCCAATCACCATGAACGGGAGAAACTTGAAGGAAGTAGCCTCTTTCACGTATCTAGGCAGCACTGTTTCAACTACAGGTGGCACAGACGAGGACGTCAAAGCCAGGATCGGAAAGGCAGCAAGACAAGCGTTCATTAGCCTGAAACCAGTGTGAAGATCTTCTGCACTCAACATAAAGAGTGAACAATATCCGGATTTTCAACACCAGCTTCAGTCAATTCAGTGCTTCTATATGGATCAGAAACTTGACACGTCACGAAAAGCACTTCCAACAAACCACAGACATTCACCAACAACTACCTAGGCTGGCTCGTCACTGAAGATCAAATGGCCAGAAAGAATAAGCAACAAGGAACTCTGGCCGGACAACGAATCAACGAAGCGAGAACCTATCACTCAACAAATATGCACTGGAAGGAAGTGGAGATGGATTGGACATGCACTGAGAATGCCATTCGGGGACATCATGCGCCAGGCCCTCGAGTGGAACCCAGATGGGAAAAGACGAGTTGGGCGTCTGAGTAGAGGGTGACATGGAGTAGATTGTGTGAGGAGTAAACGAGAGCTTGTGGGCTGTCAAGGACACAGTTTCAAAAGTTTGTAGAGAAGAGAGTGCACTGAAGACGTGCTACTGAATCTATATGTTCCAGTAGGATCCCAAGAAACAAATAATAATAATATAAATAGTAATTAGATTTATGGTCTAGCTTTTGCACCTCCCCCCATCTGAATGTTCCAGTTTCATTATATTACTATTAATTGGCTCATTTGCTTTTAGTACACATGTTCATGCTCCTTATGTTAGATGAGTAATACAAATTACGTTGCTGTGAAATTAGATTTCACGTCAATAGTACGGACAGTATCGTTTTTTCTTGACCATACGTCTCAACAGGAAATTTCATGCAATTTATAAGGGGGATCTTATAGGATATTTAAGACAGCTATTCTTTTGGAAGCAGTTGAATTTACTCGGCCACACTGATATGAATATACAAAAACAGTTGTATTGAAGATTGCACATCGTCTTAGTCCTGCAATGTTATGTCAGCGGAAAAATCTGTCGTTGACGAATAGATCCTCATACTTTTAATTTTTACTTCAACAACTTCATTTTGTCATTTTTACACGCTTTTATCGCAGATGGATAATATTTCTGTTGCGGAAGTCTCAGGAAACGTCAAAGATTTCGACAATGGCGCAAAGTGAGTTATTTCTGTGTTCTCCTCTATCTTTTTCAGCAGATGTACTAGTAGTGGCTATCCCAAGTAAAACTTCATCGATCGTGGCCCGACTAGCTCAGTGGTAAAGTCCCTGACTGCAACACTGGGTGAAACAGTTTTGAATCTCAGGTGGGACATCAGTTCCTTCGAGGTTGAGGATACGCCTCGCTGACGAGTGCCAACAAGTAGGAAACCTAGGTCCAGGGCTTCCTGCCGATTGTCTCCAAACAATTGACACTTCGTGAACGAAGCGACCATTTGCTGTCCTACAGCAAATATCATTATGCCTTGCCAACGCATGGTTCAGTGTGTGTACAATCATTGGAGAAAAAAGATTGTTGCCATATGGGATTGACGTTAGCTTTTCTAGAATAAGATAGACTTAAAAGCCAAAAAACCACCATAGTTTCAAAAAATACTTTTATATACTGAAATAATGAAAAACTTTTTTACTGACTATAAACAGTTTTAGCAGTTCACGAATCTTAGAAAAAAGTTCGAAGTTAATTATTCAAGTAAAACTCTCAACTGGTTAGCTAGTAAAACGTTAAACTGAATACTCTTGTAAATAAGAGGTGATTCAGAAGAACAGCTTAAGACATCTTAGTATATAATACAGTAGATTTTTTTTAACGAAAGCAACAAATGGTGAATGGCTAGGGTGCTGTAAATTTCATCACTGATTAGCCGTCAGAGCTATTTCAACCCCCCCCCCAATAAGGCTTCAGATGAATGATTATTACTCTTTATAGTTGTATTCATCACTGGCTGACATCAGTTAGGGAAGTTCCATACTAGGACTGTTTCTGATACCAGTTCATAAATCACCTGATGTTTTTCCACTCATGTTCACTGAAGAAACTCGTATCATTTTCTGATAAAAGATTCTCTAAGTTACGAGGTGTCAATTCGTTACACCACAAGTTGGTAATATAATCATATGTATGTAGAATGTATGGGAGAATTACTAAGAATGAAGGAGGAAAGTCTTATAGTTTTAAGATTTGAAAATAATAAATTTCAGTTAGCGCCCAAGTCTAATGAACTTAAAAACAAGTTTATATGACACTATACCAGAAACCTTATCAAAAGAAATAACTTTTTACTATTTGTTAATATACTTGTAATTCTCCGTTGCTATACTGGATCCAATTGTGCAACCTATGTTGGCATATGTGCTTCTAAGCGGTTGCTTCGATATTGCCTGAGTATTTATTACAATAATTAACTTTGTTATGACTAGCACATTAAACAATATCACTGACTTGAGCGCAGGTATTTCCAGCTGAGGAGTCCCAAATAGGTTAAAACGAGCGTCCTGCAAGCTACAACCAAAGAAATCATAACAAGAAGAATATTCATCCAGCAAAAATGATCATTTTAAATACCACCTAACTCACTCATAAATGATTTATTGATGAGCTGTCACTTCTTCCCCACACAATCTACTCCATGTCACCCTCTACTCAGACGCCCAACTCGTCTTTTCCCATCTGGGTTCCACTCGAGGGCCTGGCGCGTGATGTCCCCGAATGGCATTCTCAGTGCATGTCCAATCCATCTCCACTTCCTTCCAGTGCATATTTGTTGAGTGATAGGTTCTCGCTTCGTTGATTCGTTGTCCGGCCAGAGTTCCTTGTTGCTTATTCTTTCTGGCCATTTGATCTTCAGTGACGAGCCAGCCTAGGTAGTTGTTGGTGAATGTCTGTGGTTTGTTGGAAGTGCTTTTCGTGACGTGTCAAGTTTCTGATCCATATAGAAGCACTGAATTGACTGAAGCTGGTGTTGAAAATCCGGATATTGTTCACTCTTTATGTTGAGTGCAGAAGATCTTCACACTGGTTTCAGGCTAATGAACGCTTGTCTTGCTGCCTTTCCGATCCTGGCTTTGACGTCCTCGTCTGTGCCACCTGTAGTTGAAACAGTGCTGCCTAGATACGTGAAAGAGGCTACTTCCTTCAAGTTTCTCCCGTTCATGGTGATTGGAGCTTGTGGTTGTTGTTGTTGGTGGTGGCGTTGGTTGGGTATCTTCATCACCTCTGTCTTCTCCACGTTCACTTGAAGTCCCGTCTTCGCTACCCTGCCTTGCCTCTTCTGTCAACTTGTTAGTTTTCACCTGTAGATCTTCGAGTCTGTGCGACATTAGGCACAAGTCCCCGGCGAAATACAAATCTCCTAGGATCTTTCCCCCCTCTTCTCGCTCCTCACTGTTTGCTGCATGGTCCAGTCCACCACAATCAGGAATATCATGGGTGATAGTAGGCGGCAGCTTTGTTTTACTCCTGCCTTCACTTCAACAGCATCACTGAGCTTCCCATTGTGAATTACTTGGCTGGCATGTGGCGTCTTCATATAGTTGTTGAATGAGGTTGATAAAGGTTTGTGGCACTAAAACCGTAGTGTTGAAGCAGCTGCCTGCCAAATTACTTGTCGGTCGACGCTGTCGAAGGCCTTTACAAAGTCAATGAAGTTGAAGTAGAGAGTTGACTGCCATTCCATACTCTGTTCTATGATAATGCGAAGCGTTACAATTTGGTCCGCACATGATTCGTACTTCCTGAATCTAGCCAACCTGTTCCGGTCGTAGTTTTAGACCCAGCGCATCCTTTAGTCGCTGCAGGATGATGCGTCTTCATATTTTGCTTGGGGTGACCGGGTGCAGGAGCATGATTCCACACCAGTTATTGCAAAGGCTTAGGTCGCACTTCTTCGGGAGTTTGACATGGTAGCCATTCTTCTTCCAATCACCAGGTACCTTCCCTTCCTTCCAGACCTTCTGCGTTAGTGGTGTGAGCATGTCCGCTATTGACCCTACGTCCGCTCCCGGTGCTTCTGGCGGGATTACATCTAGTCCCGCTGCTTTCCCGCATTTCAGTAGCTTTATGACGTTCAGGACTTCGACTTTCGTCGGAGAGCTTGAGTTCACTTGTAGTTATGTGGCTGGGCTGCAGGTGGTATTTCTAGACGAAGTGCAGGTGGTGGTGGTGGTGGTGGTGGTCGATTCAACAGCTTTTCGAAGTGGTCAGCCCATCGTTTCCTTTGTTTCTCTTCTTTCGTAATTAAATTTCCTCCATCATCTTTTATTGGTTTCATCTGTGTTGATCTCTTCGCTCCCAGATAGTAACCTGGTCATTTGATACAATGTTGTCAGGTCTCTGTCTCTGTCTCTCCTACCAGCAGCCTGTTCTGCTACACTTGCCAGTGTGTCGTGGGTGTGTCTTTTGTCTTTGCGGGCACTCTTCTCACTTCTCTGTCCCGTGTAGTGTTTTATACATTGTACTCACTTCCTCCTCTCTGTCAGCATCCTTGCACTTGTTCATCTTCTGCTTCACCATCCTCCTCTCCATGCTATATCAGCTTCCAGGTGTCCATCGAGATACATTCCTTGTCTTCTTCTACTTCTTCTTCCTTCCTACTACGGTTGTGCAGGTCTCTCTCCACATCTCGTTCAAAGAGTTCCAGTGCTCATCCACACAGGTCTCTTCAGGGATGTTGCTCGACATCTCCCACTTTGTCTTCACGGCTGACCGACGTGAAGATGTCACTTGTAGTTTCGTCCTTCATTTTCTGATCTGAGTGTTGAACTTCAACTTATGATGAAATAGACACTGATAGTTTCATTTGTGGTTGATGATTGCTAATAACGCCGAAGTATTTTTTCGCTTAAGTCTAGAATTCCCTTTGGTGTAGTTTATTTCTTTTTGATTCCATTATTAAATTTTTCACAGGAAAATGTTTTGTCTTCTGAGTGAGGTTCCCAGGACAATTTTTCTGTTGTTAGCATATGACCTTGATATTATTTTTTTAAATCTGTTCTCAACTACTCTGGTGAATGAAACCAACTTATCATTACTTTTCAAAATATGGACGTTTTTGTACGACGGCCTTCAGTTTACTATGATTTCTGCTTGACACCACTACTTATGTGTTGGCCAGTAGTTAAATTCAAGATTCTCTTTACTTCTTACTTAAAATTAGTCAACCTTGGTGTATTTTAACCTAAGATTGATGATATTCCCACTGAAACTCAGAACCAGAACATTATGCTTTCTGAAGTAATATCTTTGTAGATTATATTCATCACTGAATGACACCAGTTGGAGAACAGTTGAGAATCGGGGAGCACTGAGCAGTTTTTCTGTCCTGGTATGAGATTTCTAAACTGCCGGCAACCACAAGCCGCCAAAGATCGAACCTAGGATCTACAGGTTTTTCGACAGGTACGTCACCACTGAGCCACTTAGTCAAGATCAAACTGTTCAGATTTCCCTACTTCTCACGATTCATGATATGTCGCTACCACTATCCACTACCATTAATGAGTATCTGTCCTCAATTCCAGCTTGGTTTGCCTCACCGACCACGGGTTATCACCCTGAAGCACACCATTAATAAGGACTAGACCCTTGGCAATATATTGAATGCGCACCACTGAGGATCCCCATACTAGAATGAAACAGGTGTCCATTGCCACCCTGTGCGGAATATCGCCTTGAAGTCAATGAATCACCACACACCTCCTAACTGAAGTAAAACCCTTCTGGCCAAAACAGCTGTTTAACTGCTTCTAAATGAGAATTCTACTAACATTCGACTTCCTAACGTCATCGCAATATCAGTGTTGGTTAGATATCAGCCAATATTAACTTTGTAGTTGGTTATAATTTTTACACTAGAGTTTTGTATTTTTTTGTCCATCTTTCTGTCCTCTCTTTATATCCACGAATCACAATCCCTATCGTTATGAAAAAAATTATCCACAGTAGTGATAAAACTTTAATATTTAATAAAAAGCTCTACTAGAAACAAATACGATGAAATTCACCATGATGATAATATATATCATTGTTTCATAGTGGGATGCAGCTTGGATGTCCATACTCACTTATTCTGCACCTGTTCCTGTGTGCTCTTATAAACCTACTAATCATATCTAGATTATAGTATCTTTTGAAAAATTCAGAACTTGAGTGTTATAGATTCTTCTTTATAAACTGTTGTAAGTATAAGGTCAAACTATGAATAATAGGGACGGATAGTGGCCAACTGTGGGATTTGAAATGAAAGTTTCAGTTTATTTCCAACTCTGCAGTTGGATCCACCTTCATCCGATTCAGTGATAGGGTTGACACTGAGAGTGGAACTAAGGACTCATCATTATCCACTAGGGTGGTGAGTTGCGGTAGCCATTTCTTGTGAGACGGGTATGGTTTGATATCATTGCTTTTTGATCCCTGTCGTTGATTAAGCAACACCGAATCGGTTGACCTTTGTAACCATATACTTTTCTTAATCGATGCCTCGATATAACCGGCGATTTCATTTTCATCCTCGTATCAAAAAGAAGTCATCGGGTATACGGAGGTGTTAACACAGAGAATCATATGCATACCTAGCTCGATCACGCTCGTATGATTTCGAAATGTTGGAATATATTCGTCGCTCTAGTGGATGATTCTGGTTGTGTTGTGTTCTCTGAGTGAGTGGTTTAATCGTGAAGCCTTCAGTCTTTCTAGACAACATAACCAACACTAACTTCAATATAAAGTAAGCTGTCAGTATCTTTCCATAGGTAATCCAGTAAACTGTCCTGAAAAACTTGTTCGTGATTGGCTGTTCCCTTTAATTGATGTATCATCAACTGCATGGATTTTCTTGTTGGCTCTTTCGCTGTCTCACCTATCACCTTTCCATTGTTTATTAGTTTTCTTGTCGGTTGATAGATTGGGTCTATGTCTATCCATCCACTGATTTCCGACTGACCTGAATGTCATCCCTATAAGAATACTCTAATATCCTTTGTGTTCTCTCTATCCAAGATTTGTAAATTGTCAAAATTTAATTCATATCCACAATTATCCTTGCCTATTTGAGTGACTGATGATTTGTCGTTAGGTTTAGTTTCCAGTTCGAGTTCATGTAACCGAAGTGGAAGAAGGCGACCACTTTTTATAATGAATTTTTGACCATGATTATTCCGATTCGTTTTGTAGATGATATCTTGTTTGTCTTCTTTGATTTTTGCGTCCCTTCGTCTGCATGACATGATTGAAATGAATTTATTGGTTTTTGTGCCACACCGATTTCAATTGTCCTCAGTATTCTTGTCGTGATCTCTGACATATTGTTTATGTACTGTAGGATAATCCGTTTGTTGATTTCCTTCGATGATTTTGTAGTTGATAATGCATGGGATAGACATCCTCTGATAAAGTTTCATGGGACAAGCTACTGAATCACTTACACAGATTTACTTACAAATCACTTCGCATTGAAGTTAGTGCTGACGACGTTGTCTATAAAGACAAAGAAATCTTCACGATTACACCATCCAGCTCATGGAACATGGAACACAAGGAAGCCAAGAGGCCGATTAATTCGGTCTAGAGTAATCAGTAATGTGGAGCAATAAGTTCTTGATTTAGGTGTTAGTTAACCCTACCTTTCCACAAGCGAAATATGATATCTCTTAAGTGACATTTGCCACGAATTCTTTTATTTCTTTTACGTGATATTTTACTACTTTTTTGAGCATTCAATCAGGAGTTAAGATACCTTCAGACAGTAAATTAGATCAATCATTCTTCCAACCTATCCAGAATACCTAATATTGCAAAATCTTAATACTGTACTACATTTCAACTTCTTTTAAAAAAGATGTCAGCTGTTTTCACTCAGAATGTCTTGTAGAGATGGTTTTTCACAGTGTTCCACGCAAGGTAGCGGGCTGTGCTTTTACTAGGCTCAGACTAGTTAACATCAGGCTACCTACCAGTCAGCGTCTTCATGAGTTGGTTTTCTAAGTTCACATTTCCAGTAAAATCTGATTACGCTAGGTTTGCCAACTATCTTAACTGAACTTTATGCTGCTTATTAATTTAGGGGGATTTCGACAGTGATAATTCTACTCTTTACGGATATGCTCTGAATAAGAGTTAACCAATTGTATTCTTTATCCATTTACCGTTCGGTATGAAACTGAAAAAAAGAGTTATTGTGTTGAAAAATGGAAGTAAGTTGTTATAACACAAAGCCGTTTGAGCGAAGGAGGATACTTGGTAGGCAGATTTGAATATGATTTGAATATGAATAAAAATGATATCGCCGAAAGCAAACTTGATTATCCGTCGTATCTCATAATTCATTCGTAGTAAGAATAGGTTGATAATACCGGAAGTTAGCAACCATATTAAGGCACAACACAGATATATTCTTGAGTATTTCCCCTACCTCACTGTGCTACATTTTTTATATCCATTTTTTATATCAATTAAATAATACTGTATCACTGTGCGCTTTATATCAAATAAACAAATCTAATATGGAATTTTTTAAATCCGACTGATTATAAGTAATCAGTATCCCTTTCTCAGCTTGTACACTGGTTATCTCATAGTTAGACACCAAGAGTATGAAAAATGCTTTTTTCCTACCTACTTTTACAATATGCTAAATTACCTTTTCAGTTTTACTTCCACTTTTGTGATTTAAATTCAGTGTCCTACTATTAATCAAAATGTTAAATTTTATCAGTCATAACGAATAGCATAAATCTTAAGGAAATAATTAAGTTAGTCTTGGTAGGCGACAAATAGTTGTAATTACAAACTATCTTGTGACTTCTTTCGCCCCCCTGTATTTGACCAATTTTTATGTGCACAAATATCTCTGAAGATGTCAGAAAATGGTAAACAGAAAGATATTTAACATTAATTAAGATTACAAATTAGTAATTATGTAATTGCGTGTAATTTCATGTCGTTGGTTGGATCGATTTTATCGGTCTCAACTGGTATCTGGGCTTCTGTGTGGATTCCTCTGTATTGTCTGTAAGTTTACTTTGATAGTAGTTGGCTTTGTCCTTTTTATTGTCTTTTAACCAGAATAAAACTTACTTATGAAACTTTAATAAGAATGACTTCTGACGTCAAAGTGCATGACTACTGACTGCCTTTTCTATGTACATAGGTCAACAGATAAAGATGCATTTATCCTAAGTGTTTCAGTTATGAATTACTTTAATATACAGAGCAAAAATACTAATATATTCTTGACAGTCAGTTGATAATAACAGTTACAACGTCGAACTGAATCCATGTGATGCTTGAACTTCCCATCGAACTGAAAAGTCATAACTGGTTATACTTTGTTTCTGAATTCTTGATATCTATTTAGAAATGAAGACATATTCAACTGTCAGCGCTTCAAAAAAGATTTTCATACTCATGAAAGTTCTCAGCTGGCTCTTTAAATAAGTGGTCAGTCAACTACTTCAATATGTATGCCTCCAAAAAGATGAAGGCATGAAAGCATTCAGCTATCTGCAAGTTAACTAGACTACAAGATCAAGTATTTCAATGGTGTAATTTCCATAAACAAAACTTTTCCAGTAATCATTTTTCCTCTTAAAATACTACTGAAATAATGGAGAACAGTTCAAGCTGAGGGAGAAGAAGCTCATACCAAACTTCCATGTGAAACACTGAAACTCCTTATTTCAAACACACAGATTTATTCAGATGTAACGTATATGTTGTGACTGATCAAGTGAGCGTCCAGCTCCATCTACTTGTTTTAGATACGTAGTTGATAATCATCGACTCTTACGTTTGTACCACATCAACTGAGTTCCAGACATCCAGTTTATGTCACAAGCACGAACGGAACAAGTATGACTTATAGGCTATAACAAAAACGTAAACATTATAGCGACGCTATTTTGTGTTTTGTATTATGAATAATTATGTTATGGCTTAATTACCATTCTCTGAATGTGGATTTTGTTCAATTTTTTTATAGTGTAAGTTTAAGTATTTATAAAATCATTGAAAATGATTGATAATAAAGCAAATAAACAGCGCAACCCTCATCGTTAGTTAACACATAGAAAGATTACAGTTGTTCAACATTTGAGGTTAGGTACGTGTGGATAAACAGTGTATAGATGTTATTCATTATTAAATAAAATATCCCGTTGTCATACTGAATCGAACTGATCGATGTTTATTGGCATATGGAAACTTGTGTGGATGCTACGTTGCTGCCTATAGGTTCACTATGTTGTAATTTTCCTGGTGATGGCTAGCTGTATGATCATGACTCTCGCGACTCAGTGGCCTAGTGGATGACACTCTAACATTTGAAGCAAGGGACATTGAGTTCAGGTCTAAGTAGAACCATCGCCACTCACTGGCCTGGAGGTACATCCAAGTGACAACTATCAAATAAGAAGGAAAGCGCCAGCCATTGTCAAGCAGATTAAAACATAATATCTGAACCCACGTAAGAATAGTGTTTGGAAAAGAGATGTTGGAAATGTTCATGGTTACTTTGGCGTATTTATCTGTCTCATCCATCACCACATTCACTTTCAACACCCTTTTTTGTGGATTGGAAAGTTTAGTGTTTACCAAAGTATTATTAAATTGAATACATATATTACCCCTGGGTGATACACTCAGTCTAGCATTCATGATATATGAAGTGACAAGCAAAGTGGCACATGTGAAATCAGTATCTCTTCAACTAACACCAAGTTAAGACTATGCATATTAAGATGAGGTGTATCCCTCCCTCTCTGTTTTCAGGTTCTTTAGCTTCATTATAAGCCACAGATATTCACTGGTTCATCTTCACTTTCATGCAGTGTTTTCACTGCGCCTATTCTAAGTATTATTATAACGTTTCGTTAACCATTCTGATCTATCGTATCTGTGACCAGAAAAATATTCATGTGACTGGTGTTGAGCTATATATATGAACAAATATATCTTCAAGTGGCACCAAACTCATCCAACAGTTTTATTGAGTAGATAGCAAAAACCATATCTTTGTTCGTTAAACATCTGATATATCCTTGTATTACATATATATATATATATATATATATATATATATATATATATATAGAGAGAGAGAGAGAGAGAGAGAGAGAGAGAGAGAGACTCTTGAACAATAACCTTAGACTTCACCCTTGATGATCGCTAGGTTCCTAGAAAACAGAAAGTAGCGGCAAAAACAATAAAGGTCTATTGTTTAGTCCAAATATGTTCAAAAATTTACGGTTTATATTCGTTTTTTGATTGCCTTGTAAAGTTGTACACTTTTCTAGAGAGCTCTTTAGCCAGTCTGAGTCTGATACTTATGATCACATGGTTTTTCTAGAGCATTTGACATGTAATGATTGATTATGAAGGCTTATCAAGGATTTACAGGCTTCTCTGGGGAATCTAGAGAATGTTGTCGCACCCCATAACAATATCCTTACTTCATACAATCAATAGGTGGGCACCTTCAAAGAAGAAGTATCAGTATCTAATGAAATGAAAGCTAAGTGAAGAAAACTAGGTGATCATATTTCACAAAATGGTGTGATTATTAAAGGTAAAATATTAATCTATTTCGAATAGGCTGTAGATGAAACTACTGCCGTACAATAACTTAATTTCAAAAAAGCTTGGATAATTGGTTTATCAAGTGTGTAATAAAGATAACCTGAAAGAGTCTGATTAGCATTAAATCCAGCATTTTTGTCACTGCTGAAGCACCAGTGAACTTAGGGTGTTTATTGAAGTGCTAGTTAAGGCATTTATTATTGTCAAGACCTGTAAAGTTTGCTTTAAACTATACGTATGTCATGATTCTTAAAATCTGATCAACCTTTATACAGATGAAAATTGTAATCAACTGATTCATTAACCTTCCGTTGTTTGCTTTTTATGAAGTAAATTTAGGTGAAACATAGCTGTGTTTTGAGTCTTTGAATATTGATATGGGGGATGTTGGACAACATTTCAAATAAATTAATCATTTTCAGTGTGTTGAGTGATCAAGAAAGAATCTTACTCTATGGTTGATATGGTAGTTAGGAATGAGGATACTTTTCTTAGCCTGTTGTGATTCACTAATGAATGATTTTCGCTGGCTTTAGTGCAATAATTGATGCCCCAGTTTGTTTTATATTACATCGATCCAATGATTTTTGGTCAAAAATCATCAGTTTTATACTTATTCAGCTCGATTTTATGCTTTGTGAATCAATGTTTGTCAGCGTATATTGCCTGATCGTCTGACATCCGTTGACTTTGGTTAAAAAGCAGTTATTGATGTGAACCTGTTATGTTTCATGCAACGGTTTCAAATCAGTATTACTTGTAATACTAAACCACTAATTTACTCATTCAAAACTAAGCACCAGTTAATTCAGTAAAATAAATCGTTGCAGGGAGTGACTACAACTGAGGATTTTGAAACTTCTGTTGTTTTTAGCCATAGCAACCAATACTGTATTCATTGATTTAATCTACAATCGCTGACCATTATTACATTCTAGACACAGGAGAGGAATTCGAACAGCAGATACGACTACAGGTTATCTAGGTACATCTAGTTATCGGTTTGACGTATTTAATGCTAGACAATTCATGTTAACAAAGAAAAAATTGATGTGTACTAATAAGGTATTGAGGTCAGAAGTTTAAATCTAAAGAGGGTTAAAAATTGCAAGGGGACAACACAGTGGGATAGTTCGCGATCCAAATGGAAATCAGCATTTAAAATTATCAGCCCCTAAGATATTTCGTATTTCAAGGATCCATCATTAACACAATTAGATTGCTGGCAATATCTAGGCTTCCGCACAGGAGCCCATATGCCAATAGAGACCGATCAATTCGGTCCAATTAACGACGGTACCACATAAAAACCCTTATACTAATGATATATTCTTGTTAAATAAAAGGTCTTCCTTACAGTCACAGGCCAGTCTTTGTCTATATATATTTCATGCCACAGTGAAGTATAAGGTACTTGGGGAGAACAGTCACTGTTCGTATCCAGTTCAAGTGCCCTGTGAGTTAGTATCTTTTTTTGTATTTCTTCTTATTCACTCGATCACTTCACAATGCAACTTATTATTGAAAGTATTATGCTAGGGAAAGACTGATGATCACTTGTTTTTGAATAAGTGAAATCTACCAATCATCCTGAGTGTTTCAGTAGTTTGTTTCATTCCATAGATTATCTTTGAAAGAGCCTAACATTCATTACTTTAGCTAAACACAATGCGTTTGCGTGTCGATTTATTACTGTAAATTATTTTTAGATGTCCAAATCCTGCTGATTATCCATTGGACTGTAAGTAATTTGAGGACGTTTGTATCTTCGGGTCAAAAATGTTTTTGCACCCTGTTCACACAATTCATGGACGCTTTTATACGTTCCTCCAATGTATCTGCGCGTTAAAAAAAAGTCGCTTCTCATTTGAATCGTGAAAATGAAGTTTCTACCATAAAATCAATATGTTACTATGTTCTTGGAGCTAGGATTTTAGTTAGTAAAAGTTTCATTATCATGCTAGACGATGTCTGAACATCCATAATCTAAGCTACAAATATTTACCAAAATTTTTATATCTTACTATAATGTTATTCCTCATAACGGCAGTTGATAAATACACAGTTTATTAGCATTGGAACATTGAACATTGTTAATTCGTTCACTTTGAGACACGCAACAACTGAGGTGTTGTTAATTAATGATAATGTTTATTAACTTTGCTAACATTTCTAATCTGTTCCTCTTTACTGAGTTAAGAGAATGTGATAAATAGGTTATACTTTCATTAATATGGTATATGTATGTCAAAGGTGTATAAATAACAAAATGTCCAAGGGTAGTAAACTAAACTGATTTAATTTTTTAAGAAGCTGTATTTGTAAACCTTCGTCACGTTAGTAGAATGGCTTATTGAAAGAAAGGCTGCCAAATTTTATTTTAGAGTATATTCTACAAAATCAATTGCAAAAACTTAAGTAAACTCGGTCTCTTCCCTTGGTCAAATAAGTATGGTTACGCATAATTTAACTGCATCAACATTTAAATTACACTTATTTTCATTAAATTCATTTAGCATATCAGTACCGAAGTGAACACCGTTGTCCTTGAAACATCGAATTCAGAAAAAATCTCCCAGTCACGCACACACGCTGAGCGTACCAATTAGTCATCTTGTTGTGAATTGTTTAAGAAAAAGGAACAATAACAACTTATAAGGGGTCAGTAAATATAATAAAATGGGAGAATTATTGATTGTGCTAATAACATCGATAAATCATTATACTTAAAAAAACCAATACTACCTAGATTTCTTTCCTCAGCTATTTTGTCTTACCCTCGTTCCTTGGAAATATATCTTTTTTCACTATGCGACAAGTTTAAAGTACCTTCCTAGACTACAAGTTCAGCAATACTTTCATTTCCCTAGGTACAGTCTGAAATTCGAGCCTCCGAATGGTGTGTACTTGCTGTTTTTTGAAGAATATGATATGAGAAAATAGTGAAATATCGAAACCTCTTGACACTTATTTATAAAGTCGAATAGCAGACATTAGTAGGTATTAAAGCGCTATTTGTCAGTGACATGCTAGGTGTGATGGTACTAACACGTTTGTGCAAGTGGAAATAAAATGTTTGTCAATTTGAGAACAAACGAATCATATTTTTGCCTTGAATGAGTATTACCTAAGTGTCTCCTCTCCAGAGAGAGTTAGTAATTAAACCGGCTTCCTCAATGCATAATCGTATTAAAAGTAAAGTGGTTCAGTCTTATTAAAAAGTCTGTAACTAGTCGATTCACTTAAATCAAAATAAACTAAATGAAGACATGCAGTTTCAGTCAGATCACTGAAATCATATGCATGTTCCTTTTGAAACTGAGGCTTAGCAATCAACGTTTCCAATAGAAGAATGTTATGCAGTGAGAAATTATAGGTGTCTATAGTTAGTACATTATAAGAAAAGTGAGTTGAGTTCCTAAATCAATATATGAGAATTTCTACCTCTAACCACAGCCGGTGCTCATCAGACAATAGTCTGATGTATATCAGTGTGAGAGGTGATAAATCCTAGAGTTTTGAAGCCCTAAGTACCTGATTCCAGTATTTTTGAGGTATCTTCAAAAGCAGTATAATTGGTAACAGATGCATGATATACACTACTCAGTATGTAAGCTAGTAACGAAAGACACGTGATCTGATTAAATGCAGTTTCGAGACATGTGGCAAGTACCTCAAAACGTAAATCGCTACGAATTAATAACAATGAATCTGAAGCCTTGATTACACACTGATAGTATCCAAAGTGAAAAAATATTTTTAGTTTAAGCTCTTTTTTGTCTGCTCAAAATATACATTTTTTAATTCGAAAGTTTGTGGAAGTTTTATTAATTCCAATTTGGCCTTCACCATGACATCAGGTTAAGAATCTCTGAAAACCTGGAAAAGTGCTTGCCACAGAACCTGAAGATCTTGGGTTCGATCCCACGTGGGTGGTGGGTGCGCACTGCTGAAGAGTTTCATTCTATGAAGAAACAGCTGTTGAGTACTCCAAGATTTCCGATGGTTCTTCAGTTGATTTCAATCCGTGAAGAATAGGAATTTGAAATATTTTCGATTTGTCTAGCTAATTGCAACACACCTTTGGTAACTTGAGTTTGTTTTTCTGCTATTTTCATATGAGAACTACCAATTATTTAGAGGGAATTTTTCCGTTTCTTTCGTCAAATCAAATCAAAAGTGACTGGTAGAAGAAACGTTTTACACATTAACAGGTAGAATGAGCTTAACAGGTTATCAGGGAAATCTAGCAATTTATCCTGCATGCAAGACTTAAATATTTTCATAATGTCTGCAGCCTTCTAGTTTGTTAACATAGATTAACGTCTATCATCTTTTGTTCATCTATTTTCACAATCCCATTCTTCCTGGAAGATCTAATGCAGCGATAAACACTCGAACTATATCATTTATTCATCTAGCAGGAATTTTATTCTCCAGAACCACTCTAAAGATATTGTTTCTCATGTTTACAGTTATTGTTGTATGTCGCACTTTACAGAAAGCTTCATTTTTTTATCTGTATACTTGTCTATCAGCATTGTAGTCAGATGGTTATCAACGGCTTCAATCACCTTTATTCTTATAAAGGCTTTTTTAAACTTTAACACAGTTTTTGTTTATTTCCTAGAGTCCTATGATTTAGAATTAGCACTATGAAATTCTGTTACATTATTGGTCAAAAGAAATTCCAATTCTTGAGGTTTCATGTTGGCATTCCTTGCAGATTGACATCAATTGGAGATTCCCAATGTTTCGCCAATTGATATCAATCCATAATGAATACTAAATTGAAAAAGAAATTTCCACTAATGGTTTGCCTCAGAGGTTTGAATAATCAAACTAACCACTGAAATGAATACCCTGTATTTCAAATAAGGATGTATATCAGTTAGAAAATAGTTTTTCATTCGGGGTTGTATGATAACTTTTGAAGTTGTGTAAATGGTTTTTCAATGACCATTTAATGAAATGTACGTAAAATTTCTAGAACATTTGAATATTTTTTTTGAATTAAGTTGCTATTTGTTCTTTGTCGTTTCTGCCTCTTTCATTTATATCATTTTGGTATTAAAAATCAATCTAATTACTGTGTTTTACATAGCTGATCTCAGTAGAAGGTTTTTATTCACTGTTTGATCTGTAGATTGACTTTTTAAGATTTTTTATTCCGTCATAATGTTGTTAGCACCCTGAGTGGTTTCATTAGAGTGAAGAAATTCTTTAATTTGTCTGTACCTATTAAACAAGTGATTTCAACTAAGCTTTTCACACTCATTAGCAAGAGCACTTTTATCTAAATTTCGAATCTTTACTTGATGTTCATGTGACTCGAGAAACTGTAGAGTCCATTCTAGTAAATAAGACAACCAGTTAACTCCTTCAGTTTGACTAGAAATTCAGTTTTCTTAGTATAATATAGAAACCTAATAGATCATTGCAGTAGTTGCTGGGGTGGCCTTTAAAGTCATTCCAGAAGCAGTATTTAGTCTCAGTGATGTGCTTTGGGTTTTGTCAGAACTCTATATCAATAAGACTAAACAGTAGCAAATTTTTTAGTGTACCTAGATCGATTGTCATTAGAGAAGTAATAACTTGCAATTGACTCATGTCTCTGCGTTAAAAAATATCTTAAAAGCTTTTTCTTCCCACTCATTTTCCCTAAACTGCCATATCTCTGAATCTTCACCTTGGCTTAATAGTGATCTATGAATCGGAATTAAAGTCATTTTATGCACTAGTAATCTCTCAAAGGTAACTGGTTTAACTTTACCTAGTCCTAGGTGCTGATCAAATTCTGTGAGTCATTTCGTCATGTGGTCACCAAGATGGGAGACTTGCCATCTTAGTACGAAGCGCTTATTCAGGGAGATTCGAGTCCCACTCTTAAGAAGTCATTAACATAGGTTTGTTGGATATTTGTTCTCATCAGGAAGGCGTAGCTGCAGCCTAAAGGAAAATGATATCATCTCAGACATTTGAATCCGTGTCACCCGAAGCTGCAGTCACAGATTTAACCGTTCAGCCATATAGGCTGACAGGATAATATGAGTTGATTGGTTACTTCAAAATGCCTCACTCTATCTAGCAATAACTGAATAAATACAATGTAGTATTTTATTTTATACGTATAATCACAAAAGCACCACCACCTTAGCGCTATAGTATTTTCTGATAAAATGACGGTCCCTACTTCTTTTTTTTCCAGTAAACTCTAAATATTGCCTTCGTTATTTGCCTTAAAATACATCAGATAAACTAGTCTTCTGAATGAATAAATACCTTTAAGGATAGACATCTACTGTCTACCTACGAACTCATATGAAACCAGTCACTTTCAAAGCTGTTCTAGTTTGTTTCAAACTAACAATATTTGTGATAAAGACGATGTTGATTCTATTTGTTGTATTTTAATCCCACTTAATTATATGAGGAAAATGATACAAGTTCATCATTCCCCATGCTTTATATATTTTTGAATTGTCAACATTTCAAAGCAATTTATTTCCAAAAGAATCCAATAATTGCAATGTCTATTATGTCAAAATGAATTCTCCATTATTATCTCTTTTTCCAGAAGTCTCTGTACCATGTACACATCGGATAGTAGGATAGGCAGATAGACAAACACAGTCACTTTCTTATCCACTAAATTATGATTTAGTAACTTTAATATTTATAACTTGTGTTTATGTGTTATGCTTGTCTTCATTTGAAAGAGAATAATTTGAAATTCTATTTTATTTAATGGTGTTTGTATACGAAAACGGGAATTATTTGTTGTCTAATATGAGAACGTTTTGTTAACGTCAAATCAATTACTTTCCCTCTTGTAAGGTCGATTTTATTAGTAAACGAGATCGGATGAAAATGTTTGCGGAAAAAAGCAATTAGCATGATTTTTTTATATTCTAAGAACAAAGTTGCACTCTAAACGATATAAATACTTCAGTAAAATCTAAATACTGTTTTCATGTGGGTTGCCTGTCACTAATTTGGTCATTATTCATTGACAATACTAGGAAGTGGTAGTTTTTTGAAAGTTTGACTCAGTCACAAGCAGCCGTTATGGCAAGTTGAAATAACATTTAATTCCTTTCTCTTTTTTAAGTTTATTGGAAATTCTAAACCCCTTAGCTTGACATTTCCAAAGCGCACTAACAATTGATCACTGAATACTGTTCAAAATTACTGCTAAGATAAAAAATATCCATCAAGTCATGCAGTAAACAAAAAAATATATTTCAACAAAAGAAAACATTTTTGTTCATGATGGTATCGAATGAAGCTATACAACCTTTCTACGATCGTCGGAAGCAACTTAAATTAATTCATTGAACAGTAAGTTGAGTTTTCATCGTGAACTTAGTGTTAGCTGAAAAAATTTAAGTATCGATACGAAGGTAATTACATTGAGCAATCAAGCAGTAAGCAGGTTTCCAGATGTGATGTGTAATAGTTCGACATGTCAACGAAAGGTTTGTGTATTGCGGAATGGATTATTATATAATAGGTGAATTTTTCCTGCAAAGTTTAAACATGATAAGTTTTTATTTTCGTAATTACTGCCTGTGATCACACCAACAGTTGGAATATTTTAGCAATATCCATTCACACATTTACCCGTTACCTTAATATGTATAGTGTTCACTCATCGTTCGTTAGTCTGTTTGTTCAATACAGTGTTCCATATAGTTAACAGTTAAGGCAGGATTGGTCAAATGTCTAAATGATAGAGCTAGAATACTGACTAGTTAGAGCAAAAACCTAAACAAGGGATTGAAACACGTAAAAGAAGCGCTAATAGTAAATAATTATCCTCCGCAGTTTATTAAGAAATTCTCACGAACACATAAAAAAAGAAAAAATAAAAGTCACACAAGTGTGACTAATAACGATGACACGAGTGAAAAGGAGTCCACAGCCTCCATTGTATTACTCTATAAGGAGGGTACCTCAGAATCTTTACGTAGAATCCTCAGCAGAACTGGAATTAGAGTGGCATTTAAACCTATAAGCTCACTCAGAGATAAACTATGTCGGCTTAGGGATCCGACAGAACCAACTCAACAAAATAATAATAAAATCTATCAAATTCCATGTAATGACTGTGTGGTCAAGCATATAGGTCAAACTAGTCGGTTGGGGTCAGTGAGAATAGCTGAATTTAGCTAAATACAGAATAACAGACCTAAGTAAGATCAATAATCTAGAAAAAAACTCGGCTATTACTATGCCTGCATTAACACACAACCACACAATAGGGCGGGATAAAGCCACTGTACTTAAGTCCAATATAATTAGGTGGAGAGAGAGATTGATTACTGAATCTTTGTTCATCGAATCAACACTCAACACATGTAATAGAAGTGACGCAACACCTGCACCAGAGATATGGAAAATTTTGCTACCAATAAAAACAACTAATATAAAGTGACGCAACTATAAAAATCAAATGTCGAAAGTGGTGTGATTACATTGATATGATTATGAGCAACAATATATGCTCGAAACGTCAAGTAAATAATACTAGATCACTGTGTGTTATAAATCTAATAAATAAATCTAATATGAAACTAATTTCTACCACAGTGCTCAAGTTTTAGACCTATATTAATAATATTGTCAGGTCTCTATGTTGCTTAACTGCGGCCTATTCTGCTTCATTTGCAAGTGTGTCGTAGAAGTGTCTTCTGTCTTTTCACGCACTCTCCTTCACTTATTTGTCCAATGTAGTGTTTTACAGTTTGTGTTCAGTTCCTCTTTTCATTGTTCATCCCTGAACTGCACTCCACTGTACTGCTTCATCTTCTGCTTCAACATCACCATTTTCCTCTCAACTTATCCTCGAAACGTCATCAAGTAAATAATACTAGACCACTGTGTGTTATAAATCAAATAAACAAATCTAATATGGAATTAAATTCTACCACAGTGCCCAAGTTTTACACCTATATTGATAATAACTTATTTTGTCTGTACTTTCTTAATTTGTATCCATTCTTCCATTATTTTTCACCAATGAATTGTCATCCTCTTGCTAAATGTAGTATGCAGATTGGATTTCTCTGTACATACTTTATGAATGTGGTGGAATACAATGAATTCATTGTAACGGGCAAAACTTGTTGTTCTACCTTTCCTAAAATTTAATTTGACAGTTGATGTATAGATGCGCTAAGATTGATGAAATTTCGCGCAATACATTTCGAACAATTCGATCATATATTTACTATTCAAGTCAATTTATATATGAAAATGAAGAAAAATTCAAGGTTAAATATGCAAAGATTTTGACACTAGTTTTGATAATATAATCTAAAAAGGATTACCTAGGTAAATTAAATGAGATAAATTGTTTTTGTACACAAAATAGGGCTTAAATTTACAAATGGCTAACGATTCTGCAAATTTCAGTATGGCCTCTTGACCGTTCCTGTATTAATATCTTAAATGCTGTTTTCGTATTAACTATATGATTCACTTCGATTATATGTTATGTTGTAGATGAGTATAGATATCTGTCACATGCGCTTACCAAAGTTTATCTGTTAAACCTTTTCTCAAGCCATTTAGGTATATGCTGATCCATCCTAATCCGCATAGAATGGTCACCTCTCACTATATATGTGTGCTCACTGATACATATCAATTGCTGAATACAGTGGGATGTGACATAATCATCTATGCGAGGTTGAGATTTGTGGCGAAGCAGGTGTTTTGTTATCTCTAAAATGATAAGCTGAACTGCAGAGTATGTTTTACTGATAACAGATTGTTATCTCTGTTTCAATATCATACTAGTAGTTTTCCCTCTGTAGAGAAATATATTCCTGTTCTTGACAAGTAAAGGTGTGATCAGATTGCTTGAAATGTACTGCGCAGAAACATCACATTTTTCAGATAATCTTCGTCTTCTAATGAAGTTACCGAAATTTATTAAAGGGACTAACTGTTTCAAATAGTGAAATTGTGTGAAATCTGTTGTTATTATTAGGATGCGAGGATAAGAGTATGTTCTTACTCGGGGGAACTATCACAACAAAGTTGAAACTACTAATCCTAATGGTAAGTTCCAGTCTGTAGGTACCTTTGAATACACACAATACGTATTCAGTCTACAAATTATCGATACTACTACTAGTTTCTGTTTTTCATGTAGAATGATGATTTATTGAGCGGGTTAAAATATAAAACTATCAATCCTCTGGCTCTGTTTTGCGACGTAAAAAATATATAGCAAATTATTATTATTATATTATTATTATTAGTCCCTTGGGTTCCTAGTGGAACATAGGGCTTCAGTAGCACGCCTCCAGTGACCTCTGTTCTCTGAGATCTTTTGAACCTGGTCCCACGACAGCCCACAAGCTCTCATTTCCTCTTCGCACGACCTCCTCCATGTCACCCTCGACGTACAACTCGTCGCTTCCCATGGGGACTCCACTCGAGGGCCTGACGCGTGATGTCCTCAGTCGGCCTTCTCAGTGCATGGCCAATCCATCTCCACTTCTTCCTGCATATTTGTTCAGCGATAGGTTCTTGGTTGGTTCGTTCCCAGAGTTCCTTGTTGCTTATTTTTTCTGGCCATCTGATCTTCAGTAGCGAGCGTAAGCAGTTGTTGATGAATGTCTGTAGTTTATTGGAAATGCCTTTCGTGACGCGCCAAGTCTCTGAACCATACAAGAGCACTGACTTGACGTTGGTGTTGAAAATCCGTATCTTGTTCCACATGCTGAGTGCAGAAGATCTCCACACTGGTTTCAAGCTAATGAACGCCTGTCTTGCTTTTCCGATTCTGACTTTGACATCCTCGTCCGTCCCGCCTGTAGTTGAAACAGTGCTTCCTAGATAAGTGAAGGAGGTTACTTCCTTTAAGTTTCTCCCGTTGACGGTGATTGGAGTTTGTTGTTGTTGTTGATGGTGGTGTTGCGGTATCTTCATCACTTCTGTCTTCTCTATATTCACTTGAAGTCCCGTCTTAGCTGCCTCTTCTATCAACTTGTTAGTTTTTGCCTGCAGATCTTCAAGTTTGTGTGACATTAGGCATAAGTCATCGGCGAAATCCAAGTCTTCTAGGTTCTTTTCCGCAGTCCAGTGTATCCCCCTCTTCTCGCTGCCCACTGTTTGCTGCATGATCCAGTCCACCACAATAAGGAATATCATGGGGGATAGTAGGCAACCTTGTTTCACTCCTGTCTTCACTTCAAAGGCATCACTGAGCTTCCCATTGTGGATTACTTGGCATGTGGCATCTTCATATAGTTGTTGAATGAGTTTGATAAAGGTTTGCGGTACTCCGTAGTATTGAAGCAGTTTCCAAATTACTTCTCGGTCGACGCTGTCAAAGGCCTTCATATAGAAAATACAAAGGTATATATATATATATATATATATATATATATATATATATCGGCCTTGGCTGGTTCGAGACCTTTCTAGATTTAGATATTCTGCTGATTCTTATCCCTTCAATCTGATATTTACACATCGGTTTATGCACTCTCTCTCGAAATTTCAGTGCAACACGATTGTTCGAAAAAGGCTTCAGGGGTTTATGGCTTCTTATAAAGATTTCGGTAGTCTTATTCTACACTATAACAGTTCTTAAAACAGCGATATCTACTTTTTGTTTATAGGAATTGGATTCTTAAGTCAGAAACTTTTGATCTGAATTTCAAATTTTATTCTGCACCTTGGCAAACCGACTTTATGTGAACATATTTACTATACCTATCAAAGTATAAATATCCTCTTCCCAGTGTTTATCAGTTTTATTGCAATAGTTCAATTTTTTTTCGAATGGACTCGAAAAAACTTCTTTGCTTCTTTTTATCATTTAGACAATTACTTGGTGAACAGAATGCCCGTTTAGATCAGCTTAGCTCAAGAATTTTGGTAAGTAATTCATTTATGTGTGAAAAGTTTTTAGAAACTTCCTAATCTAATTCCAGTCCATCTTTTTGGTCGGACTTCAAGTTTCATGCTGAAAGTATGAAGATAACACTCACAAAAATCTGCTCATTAGTGGCGACGTTGCAATTAGAATTCTGTTGACTAATTTCTGGAGATTTATAACACATAAACAGGTTTTGAAGATTAAAACTTTTTTATTCTAAAAAGTTGGGGTTATTCAGTGTAGAAAGTTTTCTTTCCGACCAATCATTTTCAGCAGTTGTACAACCACATTTATGATCATTATAAGCAAGCAAATTAATCTGTTACTGATTATTAGATCAACATTAGGTCATCAAAACAGAATGTTCGAGGGGGAAATGAAAAGTCGCTTCTAGAGTTAGAATGAGATTGCATAATCACCAGGTGAATCAGGAAAATATGCGGTCGATGAAAATGGTGAATAATAGGTTAAAAATAATGATAGGTATTACAACCAGTGACCGCAGTAAAATATTACGGGTATTTTAATGGGAAAGTTGGGAATAACATGCCAAGATATAGGAAAGTAAACCACAAAGTGAAAACAATAAAAGTTAGCAGTCAATGAGAATAAGATGAATATTGAAGCAATAATGAGGCTGAAGGTAGTATTATAACCACAGCCAAATAAGAGAAAGAATTTACTATGTTGCGCATGCCAAGGTAGCAGATTTCTCAACTGTAATGACAGGTAAAATAAGACTGGGTTGGAACAAGCCTCAGGTTGGCCAGATCAAAACGTTGCATAAGTTGATAAATCTTCTGACTGTTGATCTAGCCCATGTAAGCAGGTGTAACCTCAATGAATGGGGTCTTTGAAATAGTAGGAATCAATGATTGGATACATTTGTTGAAATGACTGAATATCGGCCACATTAGAGTTGGTGTATACACACCTTGTGACCCTTGAATTCTTGAATATTTTCATCAGCCATCATATATTTATGCTATCAATTTGCATACACTTTTATCGATTATTATATCACTCTTTGCATACTGCTTTAAGGTATGGCAGCCTGAACCGGTGCACTTACGTTGATTTGCTTTTTGTATGTCTCAGTAGTCTAAAAGCAGTCAAAACTAATGAGCATCTTAAAAAGCTTTTTGTTTGTAGCAAAGTTCCCTGAGGTTGTCAACCATTTGGGACCATATATAGGATAGAAAAGACTTATTTCGTCCTCTTTTAGAGTTAATATGCGTGCATAATGGATTTAACCGAAAACAATATCAAGGCAACCACAGAAGTTATTGCGAAAATCAAGTCTTACCATTTAAGTATTATCAGTCAGAATCAGACAAATGAAACGGTCTGAACTCCCAATGAAACTAAAGTTGGTAAGGAACAAGGATCTTGTGACTGCAGCCTACAGTACTTATATGATAGCTATTATCACTTACCTATTCATATTTATGGTATGCAAAAACCAAGTAGTGTTTCTGAAAATATCCATTTTCTTTTTTAGCTACCATTTTGCCAGATAATGGCTCTGTTGAACAGTCAAAGGAGGATATGAAACAAGCATACAAACGCTTGAATATGATTACCAATGGAGCTCAAGTACTGGTAAGCAGAATTGTTTTGATCTGTGCATACATACCTGCTTTGATTCTCTGAGATGAAGTTGATAGTGGGAGATATTTAAATCTTTCATTTACAACCATAGGAAAATATTCAGTATTAACAAAAATAGTGGCAGCATCAATGCATTTTCACAACAGTCCATATCATAATAGTGGTCAGTTAATTCTGTTCAGCCAGTGAACGAGATATACAAGCTGTAACATTCAAAGTATAGAAAGATGTACTGATAATATATGAAGTAACTGTGTAGGACCTTATTTTGATCACATTTTTTCTAACGATATTTATGTATATACTCGCCATATTGGATAGTAATTTATTACATTAAAGAAATATTATTCATCAAAAAGATGATTTAGAAAACAATTACAGTTTGATCAACAACGTCTTCGATAACATAAAATTCACAATGTAGAAGGAGTCGAACAACCAACAACCATTCTTGGATGTTTCAGTCAGTAGATCAAATACTGGAAAACTGGAAACCCAAGTGTACAGGAAGCCAACACACACTGACAAGATCCTCAGCTACAGTAGCAGCAACCCAACAACGCACAAAATAAGTTGCTTGCAGACCCTACTCAAAAGACAGAGAACCCGCTGCAACACAACAACTTCATGGAGAGATGAAGAAAGTTATTTGAAGGATGGCTACCCACGAAACTTTATCAGAAGATGCCTATCCGGTACATCATCAATTACAAAATCAATCACATAGATCAGCAGATGCATCATCCTACCGTGCATAAAAAATACGTCAGAGATCACGAAAAGACTAATGAGACCACTTGGAATTGGTTTTAGTCATAAACCAACAAAGTCATTTCAAACCCTATTATGCAGACCAAAGGAAGTAGCAACCAAAGAAGGCAAACTGAATATCAATTACAAAGTCAACTGCAATTACTGTAGTCAACACTAAATTAGAAAAATTGGTTGCCCTCTTGGCCTTCGTTTAAATGGACACGTGACAAAATTTCAATGCACGTGGATAAATGCGGACATGAATTCAATCTTTAGAATGTAGAAATCTTGGACAGAGAACATAAAGAATATTAGAGAATTCCTATAGGGATGACATTTAGGTCAGTCAACAATCTGTAGACTTACAAACATAGACTCAGTCTGTCAACCAATGAGAAAACTGATAAACAACAGAAAATTCAGAAGTCAAGCAGAGGAACAGTCAACGAGAAAATCTATGCAGTCGGTGAGAAAACAATCAAAGGATGCGGCCAATCACTAACCAACTCTTCAGAACAATCTACTGGATTACTTGCAGAAAGATAACGACATCTCACTTCAAACCGAAGTAAACGTTGATGACGTTCTTAGGAAAGACGCTGAAAAATCTGCAATCAAACAACCCAGCTTCTAGAGTACAATACAGCCAAGAAATACTAACCAGCCGATAACTTTACCACGCTGACAATCAGCAAACCTTTGGTTGAAATCTGATAATCAGTTTGACTCGACTGAACTTTGAATTGGAATCTCAACATGAAAACTAGTTTTTCTGATTGAAGTTACCTTAAGGGTCTACTCGGTAATCTGTGTACACTGAACTGTGATTAGGGAGTCTAGATAAAAAGAACTAATGTGGTATCACCCAAAAAGGTATGATGCAACTCACAAGTGGTAAACTCAGTGATTAACGTAAAAGTAACATCGATTTGCAGTTCAGATTTTGCAATTCACCAAACAACACAGAAACAGTAGACATGAGCTAGACTATGGTAATGACTTTAGTTTAATTTTGAATGCAAAAAAAGTCAACGTTTTAATAGTTTCCATCGCGTCATACCATTCATATTGTGTAAGGAACTTATTTTGTTATAGTAAAACAATCGGTCATAGCTTTTAGAAGGATTTGCAAACTTCACTTTGAAGCCTTTTTGGGGACTTACTGATTTCGAGGTGCTATTTACCACGGGACGATACCACATGGAAAACCATTGAAAACCTAGGGGCGCCGGAAGCCTTTTCATCCTGGTATGAAACTTCTCAGCAATGCACACCCACTAACCGACCTGAAATAGAACCCAGGACCTTCAGGTTACGCGATCAGTACTTTACTACTGAACCATCACGTTGGATCTAACGGTTCTTACTTTCTTGCTTCTATCTATCCTTGGCATGGCACGAACCTTAACTAATACCATCTCCGAGTGCCTGACACACTATTTGCCCAGTTAAGACTTCCAAATCAAGATACATCTGAAGTGTAGGGTAAAGGCATAGTATTGCTTGATGGTGAAACTAATTTGTTAGCAGCTGAGTCTCACAGCCACCTAAAAGATACGAGGTCGGTAATATGAAGACCACTGGTTCAATCACTGGTATTACCTGATCTTTCATTTCACATTTAGTCATTATCTCGCATAAATAACAGATGCATGCAATTGATAGATCCTGGAGTACATGTAAAAGTGCAACAACTTTATCAGAACCTTGAGAGAAAGATATATCTTATGACACTATTCTATTGATCTACTTAATTAAATATACAGAGATTTTGATACTATGGTCCTTAGGCATGAATTTCACTAAAATCTAGCGCTATATAATAAATCTGTTCTAATGACATTCTGATGGCCCTTGGTATGTGTTCAATAGATTTTATTTCATTGAGAAGTCATTGGTAAAGATTTTTCTGTGTTAATTAGTTAAAGAAGACAATTTTGAGCTAATTGGTAATCTTCATTTGCATTCATCGAAAAGAAGAGTCTACTTGAAGACTTCAGTGACATAATGATGCTTATGAATTTTTAGTCCAATTATGGTTTGAGAAATAGTGTCTCTGAATTAAACATAAACTTATTGAATTTTTAGTACAAGGAGAATTATATGTTTCCTTGAGGTTGTATGTAGAACATATTTGCTAGTGAATCTCTTTTGATAGTCTTTAAGCGTCTACTGCTTGGTGTAGAGTGAAAAAATTCCCAGATAGAAATCCTTGTTAGAATACGAAATCCATTAATCAAGAAAAGATGACTAGTGCCCAGAACTCAGTCATAAAATCAGCACCTTTGAGGTTAATTTAAAGCATAAAGATTACAACGGCTCAAAATATTTTTACTTTTAGCTGCGGTTAAATAATCAGCTAAATGTCAAGGAAAATTTAATAAGAAACTATCACTAGCCCTTTGAGTACTTAAAGATTCATTATTGTTAGAATTTACATTTAATAACTATTGTTTGGCAGGCAGAAACCTTCTAGGCTTTTTACCGGTGTATTCTATGTGATATCCTATAGACATTCTCTGTCGTTTTTCAAAATATAAACATTAATTACGAAATAGTTAGTGGCAGAGTTGTTTATTGAAAGATAGCAAAATTATTTGGAATAGGAAGTTTACTTGAGATAAACAGCAAAAGGATAAAAGGCATGGTTACTTATTTACTGAATGATTAAAGGTGAACTGGTTTACAGTCGAGTGACTTACTAACATGTTCACTGGGATATGGATACTCGCTGCTAAGTAGCTCCATACTGGATCAAAACAGATGATTTTCCGTATACCTTCAGCTGTTGCCGAAATATTTGTATTTTCGAGAGACGTCACCTTTTCTACGAACGGTATCATGGTCAGATGAAGTTTCATTGTGTTTATCCACTTTGCTTTGTTAATTGCACCGAAAAATTCCAAGTCGAATCAATGATTTTTGTTTTGATCTTTGGTTCGCATAGAATTCAAATATGGTCAAATATTTTTTTTAGCGGAATCTTAGTTGAAACACGTTCATATGACAATCGTGTGAATCAGAAACGGCGAAATGTATTTTCCTTGATTGATATCGATCCTTAAATATGCCTCATTTTTGACATAAGCGTTTTAATATCCGATTGCCTAACAATTTTGATAATACATACTTATTTATGTTCATATGGCTTCTCAGTGATGCATTGTGGATCAGCTTCATGTAGATTCTAGCTAACATTCGTGCTGTAAATATCCAAAGGGCAATTAAAGATAATTTATATTATTTTGACTGTTAAGATTCTTGACTCATCTATAATAACAGACTGAACAACACTGCCCTAATGATGGTACTGTATGATGTGCTACCCAACACTAAAGCGCTTAGCATTCACTGTTAACTAACTGGCTACGACTGAGAGTTATGATTTATTTCTACGGTTTTTTAATATAATCACTGCATGAGATTGTTAACCATTTTCTTGGCAACAAGTGACTATAATTAAGTTCAACCAGTACCATTTCTTGGTAAAATCACTCTGAATCTTATTTTACACCGACTGCTTCCTGGCGTTATAAAATCAAATATCAGTCAGGACACTTGTATTGACAGGTATTTCTGAATACCTGTGTATGTATCCCTCATAGTTCAGTGTTATAAAACATTCATTGTATCGTGTTTTCGAGAAAAAAACATCTAGGTGCTCAAAAAGAATGGTGTCTAAAACAAAATCAAAGTTTGCCAATAATGTAATATGCTGAGATTTAGGCTACGACCACTCCTATACCCATTCTAATAACCCATTTTCCTGATTTTAGTGAATTGTTAGCTAGCATTAGGGATATAGAATTTTAGGTATCTTACGTTATACTGCTCCAATTTTTGTGCTTTATCAATACCCTAATCGACCACTATGAAGCAAAATATAACAAATATGTAGTAAGGTTTTAACGCTTTCAAACCCATTTACTATGTTTGTACTCACAAATTCAATGGATTTATGCTGCAAAATTCCGTAGTCATTTTGAGGATGAAATTACTGTCACAGACAGTGAAGTGAACTTCGTAAGTTTAGAGTGAATGCATGAACCTCGCGTGGTTAACTAGTTCAATAGTCACCAGCCGGTCCTAAGACCCAGTAAAGAGGGAAGGTTGGGTGTAGGGCTAGCAACCCTACACAGTAAAGCAAATCCAACCGCTAAAGAAACCTCAAAGCATAAACAAAATATTAAAAATAAAAACAAAATTATTCCTCACTGGAACCATAGAGGAGAAATGACGCCGGTTGGTGAAAGCCTTCACCAAGCCAATTGGCCGATATGTCTTCTCTCCCGATGAAAGCGAAAGTAAACGTGGGGACATGGAATGTCCTAGCAAGGCTGCTCAGATTGCAAAGGAGATGGGAAGGTATCACACTGAAGTGTTAGGAATTTGCGAAAGCAGATGGAATGGAAGTGGACTCTCCAAACTGTCGACTGGAGAATCAATAATCTACTCCAATATTGTCACCCAGACGACAACCACGAGCACACTGAGTTTTCGAGTGGCTATCATGATGTCCCCTTCAAGAACATCGAAGGCTCTCTCATGCAGTGGGAACCGATCTTATCCAGGACCAGTATCGTAACAACAAGATTCAACTCAAAAGGAAGGGAAGCCACAATCATGCAATGCCCGTGCTACGCGCCTACAAATAATGCAGATGAAGAGAAGGGGGACGAATACTACAGACAACTGCAATCAGCGGTGGACAAGACTTCATTTGGCGACATCCAAATTCTAATGGGTGGGGTGACATGAATGCCAAACTGGGAGCGGCCAACACAGGAAGAGAACTAATGATGGCTCGAGAAGCGCTCGGTGAAATGATAAATGGGAATGGAGAACTGTTTGCAGATTTCTGTGCATTCAACGATTTGGTGATTGGAGGTGATGCAGTGTGTTCAAGCACAAGGATATCCACAAGTCAGCGACATGGATTTCACCAGACACCAGGACACACTACACTAAAAATCAGATCGACTCTATCTCAATCTCAAGAAAGTGGAGACGCACCCAGCCTACTTGACACAAGGTCAAGAAGAGGAGCAGATGTAGGTTCAGATGACTCACTGTCTAGGGCAAGGAACCTACCCACAAAACAAGTTGGAAGCCCGAAATTCAAAGATGCTGGTGATAGACTACAGTTGAAGTTCAACACTCAGATCAGAAAATGAAGGACGAAACTACAAGTGACATCTTCACGTCGGTCAGCCATGAAGACAAAGTGGGAGATATCGAGCAACATCCCTGAAGAGACCTGTGTGGATGAGCACTGGAACTCTTTGAACGAGATGTGGAGAGAAACCTGCACAACCGTATTAGGAAGGAAGAAGAAGTAGAAGAAGACAAGGAATGTATCTTGACGAACACATGGAAACTGATATAGCAGGGAGAGGAGGATGGTGAAGCAGAAGATGAACGAGTGCAAGGATGCTGACAGAGAGGAGGAAGTGAGTACAATGTATAAAACACTACACGGGACAGAGAAGTGAAGAAGAGTGCCTGCAAAGACAAAAGACACTCCCACGACACACTGGCAAGTGAAGCAGAACAGGTTGCTGGTAGGAGAGACAGAGACAGAGACCTGACAACACTGTATCAAATGACCAGGTTACTATCTGGGAGCGAAGAGATCAACACAGATGAAACCAATAAAAGATGATGGAGGAAATTTAATTACGAAAGAAGAGAGACAAAGTAAACGATGGACTGACCACTTCGAAAAGCTGTTGAATCGACCACCACCACCACCACTGCACTTCGTCCAGAAATACCACCTGCAGCCCAGCCACATAACTACAAGTGAACTCAAGCTCTCCGACGAAAGTCGAAGTCCTGAACGTCATAAAGCTACTGAAATGCTGGAAAGCAGCGGGACTAGATGTAATCCCGCCAGAAGCACCGACAGCGGACGCAGGGTCAATAGCGGACACGCTCACACCACTAATGCAGAAGGTCTGGAAGGAAGGGAAGGTACCTGGTGATTGGAAGAAGAATGGCTACCATGTCAAACTCCCGAAGAAGTGCGACCTAAGCCTTTGCAATAACTGGTGTGGAATCATGCTCCTGCACCCGGTCACCCCAAGCAAAATATGAAGACGCATCATCCTGCAGTGACTAAAGGTGCGCTGGGTCTAAAACTACGACCGGAACAGGTTGGCTAGATTCAGGAAGTACGAATCATGTGCGGACCAAATTGTAACGCTTCGCATTATCATAGAACAGAGTATGGAATGGCAGTCAACTCTCTACTCAACTTCATTGACTTTGTAAAGGCCTTCGACAGCGTCGACCGACAAGTAATTTGGCAGGCAGCTGCTTCAACACTACGATTTTAGTGCCACAAACCTTTATCAACCTCATTCAACAACTATATGAAGACGCCACATGCCAGCCAAGTAATTCACAATGGGAAGCTCAGTGATGCTGTTGAAGTGAAGGCAGGAGTAAAACAAAGCTGCCGCCTACTATCACCCATGATATTCCTGATTGTGGTGGACTGGACCATGCAGCAAACAGTGAGGAGCGAGAAGAGGGGGGAAAGATCCTAGGAGATTTGTATTTCGCCGATGACTTGTGCCTAATGTCGCACAGACTCGAAGATCTACAGGTGAAAACTAACAAGTTGACAGAAGAGGCAAGGCAGGGCAGCGAAGACGGGACTTCAAGTGAACGTGGAGAAGACAGAGGTGATGAAGATACCCAACCAACGCCACCACCAACAACAACAACCACAAGCTCCAATCACCATGAACGGGAGAAACTTGAAGGAAGTAGCCTCTTTCACGTATCTAGGCAGCACTGTTTCAACTACAGGTGGCACAGACGAGGACGTCAAAGCCAGGATCGGAAAGGCAGCAAGACAAGCGTTCATTAGCCTGAAACCAGTGTGAAGATCTTCTGCACTCAACATAAAGAGTGAACAATATCCGGATTTTCAACACCAGCGTCAGTCAATTCAGTGCTTCTATATGGATCAGAAACTTGACACGTCACGAAAAGCACTTCCAACAAACTACAGACATTCATCAACAACTGCCTACGCTGGCTCGTTACTGAAGATCAAATGGCCAGAAAGAATAAGCAACAAGGAACTCTGAACGGACAACGAATCAACGAAGCGAGAACCTATCACTGAACAAATATGCACTGGAAGGAAGTGGAGATGGATTGGACATGCACTGAGAATGCCATTCGGGGACATCACGCGCCAGGCCCTCGAGTGGAACCCAGATGGGAAAAGACGAGTTGGGCGTCTGAGTAGAGGGTGACATGGAGGAGATTGTGTGAGGAGGAAATGAGAGCTTCTTTGCTGTTGTGGAGCCAGGTTCAAAAGATTTCAGAGAACAGAGTTCACTGGATACGTGCTACTGAAGCCCTATGTTCCATTAGGAACCCAAGGGACTATTAATAATAATATAAGAGTGGACGTATGAAGTTATGCTAAATAGAAATACTGAAGCATGTAGAAATAAAGTCGTTATCAACATTTTGGATCTCTGCGAATTCTTGTTTATTGTGCAGTTATTCTTTTGGCTCTAAGTACCTACTGAAATGCATTTTGAAGGAAATAAATATAAAGGCTGTAGGTACACGAGACAAAGATTGGTAGCACTTGGCACTACATTTAAATCTTGCATTGGTAATCGTACAAAACAATTGAGTACTTCATTCTCCCACTGGAGAAAAAATCACAGTGATTGAGTAATTGGTGATTGTAATTTCTTGTTCTCCAACTTGATATATATGGTCCTGTGGAGATATTCCAATATTACTGGAAGATTTTATGTTGTAGTTTGAAAGTCAAACACAGGCAAGTATTATTATACATCATACTCTCCTAATCTGCGTGTAGCAAACCGAACCTGTTACATCCCAAATGTGAAAGCTCTTGATGGTAGTAAGGATTCGGATCCCAGGATTAGGGTAGCTACAGAAGTTCTATCATCTGACCAGATGACTTCATCAGCGCCTACTTATTCTGTCATCATTAACTATCCAGACATGCTTCGTTAAGTTTTAAAATAATTCCAGCGTGGCTATGAATCAACCTGACTCCGGGCTCACCTTCTTTCAGGACATGCTTCGGTATGTCACAGATGGTATCTGGAGACATTTACCCAAATAATAAGCATTGTACTAATCCCTCACACTTCCAATCCAACTGATCAAAATATACACTGAATAGTTACCATGACTCTTCTTTTTAGTACTGTCTGTATGCAACACATAAAGACCATCATACTTTTTCGCATTACCTAAACTAAGGATCTTCATTCAACACTGCACCGCTCAATCACCTGAGCAGTAGGCTTTCGACAAACTTGCCACATTTGTAACTGTTACCCCATCTACACCAGTTACGAAAGGCCAGTAACTCACACTCATTCAGTTAACAGCAGCACCACCACTAACACCACAGGAAATTTCTTAGAACTCACAGAAGTTCATTACGAAAAGAATAAGCTGGGCGTTATCACTTCTTTACATAACTTACCGACTTATTGGTTAATAAAGATGGACATCTCTCAGATACTGAATTATTTTAGGATTTAGTATATAGACTGCAGAAAATTAAATAACTTATTGAAATTATTTTCCCTTTGAACAGACGGTGTAACACTGCTACAACGTATGACTTTTGTGCGCATGTCCAATGATTTTGATTCTGAAAGTTATTTTTCTTTAACGGACTCATCTGTAACAAGAAAGTATATAGTTTTGGCAAAAAAATATGCTAACATTACTAGGCAGTGAATATAGAAGAAAATGTAACCAAATTTGGGTTAAGATGTTCAGTTTCCAGTAGCGAGTACAATATAACTAGACCTGTTATTAAAACGCAAATTGGGAACAAGGATGAGTCAATATTATGCAGGAAATGAACAAAAAAGTAGGAAAGGGAAAGACTACGCAGTGTGAAACAGGCTGCGACAGTGAAAAGGCGAAATTGCGAACATTTCACTTTTGAACATAAAGCTTTTAATTTTCTATATGCTTTATCAAAGCATTGCAGTACACGGAGGATGAATATGTACTGTCTCCGACAAGTTACCTTTGATCCCATTAACACATTCAAAAGATCAGCTTGTAGTCAATGAACGAAACGTTTTATACTTCTGTTAAATCGAAAGATTCTCAAGTCCCATTCATTGTATCCTGTTTAAACCATTACAGCCTGAACCCTTTGCTTTAGGCCTTCATTTCGGTGCCAACCCTAAACATATGTTATTTTCTACCTTGGAAATTTCATACCTGCTGTGAAAGCGGAGTTATATTTATTTAATTATTGAGTGTCACCATGAGTAAACTATTTTAATCAGGGGTAACTAAGTGTTTGTTGAAGTGTACTTACTCTACTATCCTCATGCTGACACACTAGAATCTCTAGTAGTTACTGAAGCGTATCAGCATATAGTAGTAATGATTGAATTATGTCTAACGTGTCTAATAAGTTCTGTAAGCAAATATTAGTTGTTAACGTTCTGACGAAACCATGGATATGAAGTGTTTGTTAATACCCCCCTAATTTCTGGCATAACTATCAAGAAATACTGTATCTTCCATTCACTATTCAATTACTAACAGTGATATAATGTTCAAAGCCTTAAAAGGAACTTTGAACAAAACTCTTACTCAATATAAAGTTGAAGACCTGCATCTGTAAATCAAGCTTCATAGTTTCAACTCAACAGTTCCTTTGATATCTCAGTTATTCTAATGCTGAAAATTAAAGTTCTTGGCCTTTGTTTGTTTTAACAATACTGTGAGTGGTTGAACATGGTGAACGATGAAGTTTATTCATTTCAAACCATCACCTTTCTGGTTTATAAACATTGATTAACACAGAGAACTGAAGCAAAATATTCATTTACATCAAACGATAAGTTAGAATCAAAGTTTCAACTAGATCTGAAACCACATTCATGAACATTTAGCCTACTGTCTTCACCTTTGCATGCAAGAACTCTTTTATTGTTTGATCGTCTATTTCTTCCACAGGTAAACCCTCGCATTTGCTTCGTAAATTTGACGTAAAAACGCAGAAACTTGTCCAGTTCTTTTACTGTCATTCGGTTATTGCTACTCCTAAAACACAGGAATATACTCAGATAAAAAAGATGATTGCGGAGAAGTAAACATTTTCTTCTCGATGAAGTTTTTTACTAAGCTTTACAATCATGGATTTATGTTACAAAGGGTAAAACGTTCCACAGTTATTTCCGATACGGAGTCAAAATATACTGAATAACAAAAATGAAGTTACGTAATATGAATGAAGGTGTAGAGTAGGAAAGAAACAAGGTATAAGAAAAGAGAATGTAATTACATAATACAGGATTTATCTAGCACAGTGAAGGTTACATGATGGCCATGGCACAAAAATGATCGAATGCATCTTTTTTCAACAGACTGCACTAGCATGAACTTTTGGATGGCTAGTTAGTGCTTCAAATATACCCAAATGCCTTGATTTCACTCCATTCATAGTCTGACCAAACTTTGTATAGGATTTTGAGAGATTTTTCTAAAGGAGATGGGTGATCTGAATTCAAAAAGTATTCTATTATTAAACTGAAGATGCACTGTCTTTCTTTGCTATCCAAGCTAGATAGTGTTCGCGAGCACGTTTCATAGGCAGATGTATAGTACTTACGATAAATCCAACTCCACAGAAGCAAGTAAACTAGTTTGCACACTTCGATGTGGTCCAGTGCATCAGCCTGTCTCTCACACGCTGATCGATAATTTTCCTGCAAGAGGAAGTAATTCGAAAGTTGGCAACGATGTACTTCCTCTTAATTTATTCTGATAACCATTACTTGAGGATATCTGCACCAGTGTCGTTTTTAAGTTCCACACTCAACTAAAGAATCTCTTTCGACACTAAATTTGTTGGTTCACTTATATTCTTTGACTTTTAGTTCTTATCTCTGAATCTAGGTGGAAAGCCATTTTCTTCCAGGGGTTTTATGAGGATTTTACAGTCCTTCATCAACAGTGTTCCCAGTACCTATCTTCTTTATCTTCAGACTGCACGGATATGATCTCCCTTCCTACTTAAAAAGTCGAAATTTGATAGTTAGTAAGCTGTCGATTCCACTTAGGTTTTCTTTAAATAGATTTACGAAGAGAATTCTCATTTTTTTCTTTGATACTGAACGTCAAGAAAATGGAACTTTAAGTTTGATTCTGATTCGACAGTGCTTATGGAGGTGTGAGCATTCTTAAATGTATGAAGAAGAGTCGTTAGATTCATATTCTCATCACAAACTATGACGGTATCATCAAAGGATTTTTTGTAGATATGAAACTCATTGATTGTTGTTGTTGTTATGTTAGTATTTTCTAGCGTTGCCACAAAGTAGTCAGCTACGGTCCTACTGGATAACCCACTGCCTCATCATTTATATCCCTGCAGATTTCATTAGAAAGAAGCTCTTTTAAGTAGTGATTTGAAATACCAACATCTGTATCATGTGATTGAATGGAGTTACATAAGAAGTTAATAATTTCTGTCTTCTTATAGTTTCCTTCAGAACAAATAGAGAATAGATTTCACAACTGAGAAAGCACCCTAAAATGCCTAATCTATATAGTTAGCATCGCTTCAGTACGAATTGTGATAAGGCTCAAGATATTCTTTGTTGCTGTTTTTTCTTACTTGTTTACACTGCTATCCTATTATCGAGAAATAAAACTGTTGGTCGGAAACCGGATCACTTTAAACAAATAAATAATGATAATAAATAGTGCGAGAATTAATTTTAACCAAGGCATTGAAACGCTTCGAAAGACAAACTTTAGCTTTGTATCCTTAATTTGACGACAGTCGAATTACTAGAATTCAGGTGGACTAGTTTTTTAAGATAAGAGGGAGGATGGAATTATGTTTGAATATAAAGCAATTGGTGATTCGTATGTTAAGTTTCAATCTCCTGTAATAATCGTCAAATACACTTTTTTATATTTTAATTCCAAAACACTGGAAATCTTTCAGGCTGTTCACGTTTTTTGAATAAGTTAACCAGTTTTGCTCCTAATTCATTCATATAATGACTAACTTTCGTGAAAACTCTCTATTCAGTTGGTAGCTAATGAGAAGTGATCAGTTTTAAGCAAGTTTCCATCATTGAATGACATCGGTTAGAGAAACATTCAAGATTTAAAATCATGAGATAGCTATTCTGTCCCAGCTTGGGGCTTCTTAGTAAAGTGTATCCATGAACCAATTGGAGATTAGGCACAGGACCATGAAGTCTTATTTTAAGCCGTTAGATTGAGATCCAGTGGTATACTCTTTTCTATTCCTGCCAATTCACTATGCACTGGGAGTACCATTCTTTGACATTGGTGAGAATTTCTCTTCACGCCCAACTTTCTGGACTACAGAGACCAATGGTTCTTATCAGAACCTAAGAAAAGAAGTAGCTTTTCAGTGTTCCCGGGTTTTTACTGGTTCTCCAACTGAGCTTAGCCAACTACCTTTGAAGAAAATTTATTTGGTAGAAAATTTCTTTAACTTATTTGAATGGTCCCACTATTCTAACGTTCGCTCAACTGAATCCTTTATTCTCGACCCTTTCGTACCTATGACAAATGAAGTTCTATATAAATTCCAAATTTTTAAGCAGATTTCACTAAACCAAAGCACATTTCAACACTATCATTCAGACAGAAATTTTACGTTGTTTTGAAAGAGCTTTTATACTACTTTACACTGCAACATAACGAATAATGCAAAGAAGCTCGTAGAGTATTAGCCAAGAAACTCTTGGTGTCTCTAGATCATATTCGTGTGAACAGTAATGAATGAACTGCAGCTGCAGATGAAGTATTATTTTCACTTGACTTCCACATACTTGTGAGTACTTGTTGCTCTTGAAAAAAGAGATTTTCGAAAGACATTGATCTCAACGCATTTTATTTCTTTTGAAATAACTACTTCCTTTTACTGTTAGAAGACTTCTTTAAATATAGCGTTTTAACTACTTCTTCTATCCACAGGTATTCAACTGTTCTCAAACAGATGTTCCTCTGGAAAGAATTTTTCATCAAGTGAGTGAGTGAGCTCGGCGAAGTTAAAATTATAAATTTTTAACACTGTACAGTACATTTAAGTATCTTAACAGAATAAAAACTTCAGTTCAAAATCAAATAAGATTTATAGTTGCGAAACTTCTATTGACTGATTTGCGTGTTAATCTCAACAACATTTAAGTAAATTTCGTCATGTGTGGAGCATAACCTAATTCGTCAATCTCTACTTGGCTGTACAGTTCCTCTAAAAATGGAGGATTCTCTTAAGTCTAGCCTGTGGAAATAATAGATGCAATCGACATGTATGCCTTTTACACTAAGGCTTTTCTAAGTAAGTCTCCTAGCCTAAGTAAATAGATATCTACTCAATAGACTCATATTCTCTTAAAACATTTAATAGCTTATAAATCTAGCCGTTTGGGTTAAAAGGTTTGACCATTCACTTACATCTTGGTAATGTTTTACCGCCAACATTATTATCATCAGAATACTGAATATCGACTCTATAGCCTAGCGATGAGATGTTTGCTCAGGTATTCAAAGGATTTTAGTAGGAAATAATCCGTTAAAAGTTGAAAGCAAATAAAAACTAAGTACTATTTCTTCATAAGTTTAGCAGAGGCAGTAGAAATTAATTCTCTAAAATGTTCAGTTCTCTGGTAACATCAAAATATGTTTACAACGACTTGTGCTACTAATAAGTAGACAAATGCCGTTGCTAAAAATTATACGGGTAAGTACTTTATCGAACGTTCTGGTGATTGTTGCAAATTATTTCTCACACTTTCTGTAAATAGTCCTTTTGTTCGTTATACTTTCCCATTTTTCTGGAACCCTGTGAATATTGTTTCCCAGACTAATGACAATAGCTTTTGATCTTTTGAATATAATTCTTTGCAGGTTCAACACTGTGCATTCTCTTTAACCGGTTTTCCAAATTTAGCAACAATGATCCTATTTTGTCACAAAGTTTATGACTGGTTAGCACTAGATGAATGTCATGTCATACTATTGCATGCTGAAGGTCGAGAAGCTAAAGTTCGCTTACTTCTACTTGTCACCGCACTGGATGCATTCTATGAATCTCTGGACAAGTAAGTGATAAAAATTTATTGATGTTTTTTTATCAAACTAACTAGATAGGATATATATTGAGAACTTTGTATTTAATAATCCTTTGTTTTGATAGTAATTTTGTTGCTCCTAACTAAGCATCAAGTAATTTGAAGAATTAGACACAATTACTGATGCAAAGGCTGAAAGCAACTGATTCGACGAAATCGATTGAGGCTGGTTTGTTGAAAAAATTAACTTTTACTCACCTAATGAATTGTACATTTTCCCTTTGTTTTCCACTATAAATTGTTCAAGGACATTTAAAAAGAGTAAATTATGCTTATTGGTCAAATCGTGTTAGGAAACGAACATGTTTTTAAAGAAGGAAAGATGAAAAACAAAAACAAAACCCTACATTCAATTGTTTTGAGAAAGAAATAATATTTTTTAACAAACACGCGTGAATTACACTACGTTTTCCAGACAAAGAATAAAAGACAGTATACAACTAACCTATTTCCGAAGTGCTTTTTGTGTTTAGTGGAGACATTCGATAAAAAACAACAGCTTGCATGAGAAAATTATCACAAGCAGAATTTTGTGTTGTTTAGGCTTAAACTTAGAACACGTCTTTGTTTGAACTCTTGGATAGACAAAACAGTTAGGTAAACAGAAAGCTATTTGTATCGTGCTATAATAACGTGGTAAGATGTTTCATTTGCAATTATGTGTCGAGTTATTTACAGATTACGCGTTCCATTGATCATAAAAGTGACTGTGATATGGACAGTAATGGGGCTGGTGAGTGGGATGCCAGCAAGTAGTCCTATTATCAAAAATATGAAGACTAGAGTGTGTGTTTTGCAAGTTTCCAGTTCCTCTTCTTGAAGATAATAAGAAAACCATACCGGAACCGCTTTAATATTGACTTAAGGAAGATGTACATCACTCCTTGTTGCGTTTTATCCTTACCAAGTTGAGTGGTTGGGACATTTGTTACGAATATCTAGTCACTGGCTACCCCAAACGTTGATGTTTCTAAAATGGGCCTAAATAAAAAACAGAAGCCATAGAACAAAACGCGATATAAGCCCCTGACATTTCTGGTTATACGGCCTAAGCCGTGTAGGACAACGTTGATTTCTGGGTTGCACTTAAAGTGTTAACCGAAATCGGTGGGTGAAGACTTTAGAAGATACGGTCCAGATGCATTCACACAATATCTCCGTCGTAGTTTTCATATCACATTTTTTTCAATGGTTTTACCCCTCTTTTTTCTTTACTTATGACAGTTTACAACTCTGGATTCTTCCCCATTTCTCTGTCTTTATTCTTGATGCCTTATATCTGGATGTCTAAATTTCCACTGTGATAACCCGTACCGTTACTTGACATTGCAAGGTCTTATGCTGATACTGACTGACTGACAGATAGAAAGAGATTTTGAAACACAATGTGAGGATTAGAATCACGCTACCAGTCTATTTGAGATATGCTACTAAAGCTGACTCGTAAGCTAACTGGAATCAGGAGAGAAAGAACTTGTTATTTGTAGTCATAAAGACGCGTCCAAATTTGCACAAAAGGTAGACCAACTTAAAATTGATTAAACGTAAGTGGTTTTCTACAGTTTTATGTGGCCACCTACGAAGATTCTGCCGGGAGCAAAAGAAATATTTTGTCAGTTAATACTCGATCCGCATCTCAACGTCCAATACTTGACACAAGCAATTGCTGAACGATCCACTAGAAATTTCCAACTTCATTTCAATGAAAATCTCAACAATTATATACTAGTCAGATTCTTGCCGCTATTCTGCACTAATTCAACCAAATATTTTTACAATAGTTCTAATATTTTCACATGCATACCAATATTCTGATTATTTTGCATGCTAATATAATGTTTCTAACTGTCTCTTACTCTGAATCGTTTAGTGAAAGACCAACCTTCTAATTAAAACAAAAGCATGATAACACACTTACTTAAACAATTCAGATTTTTTTATTTTTAGCCACTGAAGCGATAGCTACGAAATCCAGTGATACTGAAATAACTACTGCTGTGATGTAAACCAAATTCAATAAAAGGGTTTCATGAGTATTTCAACTATTCTTCAAAGATAATGAGTATAAATTCAACACCTACGAAAATAAACGTTGAAGTGTCGTGGTGGATTGTAAAGTGTAAAGGCTGCTAGAAATACTCATGTTATGGTATAAACAAAAGTCCTTCACTTGTCAACATTGGTCACTTACTCATCTTTTTTTAACTTATGATGAAATTATACTCGAGCTACTTGTTAATAAAAGTGCATATGTGAAATATACATTGTATGCTGGTGTATTAAACATCGTTTATTTGCTTAAAAATCCTTGTAAATCCGTTTAATTGGCTACCAGTTTCATTTAGTCAAACCGTATTTTAGGTCCAGTTGAAAATATGATTGGTAATATTGACAGTAAACTCCGTTGAACTGTATTAGAGTTGGGGTAGGAAAAACACCAGCTGTCTTTTCCTTATTAATTCTTATCACAGCTTGTCAGTACACGTATAAGATTATAAAGGGAGGGAATTGTGAAAAATTATAACTGTGCTTGGCCTATGCATTGAAAGGTCTTTGGTTCGATTCAGTTGTTAGTGCTTACAACTAGGGCTAGTTACGTTCCAATAATCGTGTCACTGTTTGAATTTGTGGTTCGTTGAAAGAGCTTTCGGAGTCAACGAAGATATCATTTTACGGGCTGGTTCACAAACGGTATGCAAGCAAATATCTCAACGCTCTCTAATTCATTACGTTGAAGAATTACACGGGTTTTTTTATCTTAGAGTAAAACTTAGGGACTGTAGTAGAATTTTTAGTTGACTAATTAGATACATCAAACAGAGAAACAGTATTATTTAATGGATTATGCTTTGGACATAATTTGCAATCCGTAGTGAGATCCTTATTTACAATTCGGTGAAATCTGACCTACTTCTACACATTAGTGAAAAGTTGCTAGACCCTGGCAAAAATCCTGCGTGGAAATGGAATACTGAAAGTAACTGTTATTATCGATGGTGCTACTAACAAATATAATTATACATAGTTTGCTGATTTTCATGGGTGTGGATTGAATATCTTCAATATTATACCTTGTGTACACTTGAAACAAATCATTTGTTTTCCTTTCTAGGCACCGAAGTCGCAAAACTTATTCCCTGAGACGGTATATTACGTCATATTCAAATGGAATCTTACAAGCCCCAGTTGGATGGATTAGGTATGTTCATCTGTTTTCTGCACTTTTTCTTTAGGTAGGTAGAATATCCTGTGCTAGGAATTTAGACAAATACTGGATAAATGTTAAGGCAGTCCTTACTGCAGACTGATATCAGTTGTGGAAACAACAAATTATTAGAGGAGAGCGATTACTGCTTTCCCACCACTAGTTTTATTTACTCATAGATGCTCACCTTCAAACCTTTTTTGCTATTGTAATATGGGTCTTAGTGTAACCTACTGTACTTCGACCATTTGGCTACAATAAAGTAGTGGAGGTATTCAAACGTCACTCACTTCCTGAAGTGAGATATTACAAAACGGACAGCTGGTATATTTCAATAACTAAAAGAATGCAGCTTGCTTTTTTGGCGATATTTGTAATTCCAAATTGTTATACTAGATCGAGTTTATCAATATCTGTTCGCTTTTGGGCTTTTTTGCCAATCCCTCGGTATTGCCTGATTATTCGTCAAGTTGTATTTTACTTGATGGTGGCTAGTAGTGGGGTCCAGGATGAGCGTTTTGTCTTACAACTCGTCAGCTGGATATACCTGCATCCCACTGAGTGATGGTGTTCTCACTGAGACTGGGAATACACTCATTCCCTCAATAGTAATAACTGATACCTGTTGCCCAAGATAAGGTTCTTGTGCCCCAGTAACCTAGGATACAACGTCTTGGCATTCGAAGTGATCGGTGTGTGGTTCTAGCTTCAGTGACAACATCACCCACTTGACCGTAGGTATATCTAGTTGACAAGTTCCAAACAGGAATAAGCACGCATCTTGGATCCCACTACTAGTCACCTCCAAGCAAACTACAAGAACATACCTGTTTTAAAAACATTTTACATAAGTGGTGTCGTGGTAGGTTCGAAATCCACATGATTAGTGAGAGCGAAACACTATGATTTTGTAAGTTGCTTTCATGAATTTAACCAAAGGGGGATAAAACTGCAGCTGAAGTCGGCCGAGCTAAGTAACCAGTGTCGTGATGGAAAGTATACTAAAAACAAAAGGAATGTTTTTGAAGTCCCTAAGAATTGCAAAAGAAACCAAAAACGTGTGATAATCTTTGTGTGAAGATGGCCTGTGTTATTCTTAACTAGCGAAATGGTTCTTGTACCCTTGGTAGACTTTATTTCCTTTATTTTCTAATCACTTTCAAGGTATTAGAGACATTAGTACATATAAATGTTTACAAGGCTTTCTGTGATGCAGAGATTTCCAAACTAACGAAAGAAGTTCAACAGTAAGAAAATAATATTCTATGAGTTATTTCTGAAATTGCCCACAATGTATGTGAATAATGTTGTTGCTTGTATTGGGAACAATATCCCTCACTGAGAGTCAGGTACATCCAGCTGATTGGTCTTAAATAGGACGAAACGTGCAACCTGGATTCCATTGCTGGCCATTATTCTTCACTGTGTGTGATTTCTTAAGTCTTTAGATAATATTTGGCATTATCACACTACCGAACTCATCTGAACAATTTTTCATCATCTAGTTTGTTGTATTGTTGGTTACGAATCAGTAAGAATACATAACAGGCGATGTGAAGAGTCTTTGAAATCCACTGAGAGAAATGAGTTGTGGTAATTAATAAGGTCGCATCGAGTCGTTTTTTCTATGTCTGATGTGTTTTCAGTGGCACCCACAATTTTTCAATAACTCTGCTTATTAGTTTTATTACTCGTTTACCTCAGAGTTATTTAAAAGAGTTAGGTGATCGATCATGCAGCCAGAAAGGGATGGTAGAGACGAGTTTATAAAGGCAATCTTCAACACCTACAGTGATTAGCCTCAAAATACCAATTAAAACTTTGAAAACAAACATATTGTAAAGTATATACATCTTAAAGCGAATTATCCTGCTTAATATAATCTTTTGGCTCAATAGATCACTAAATGACTGATTAATCACGACTAAACAAGTAACCGTCACACTGGGAATGTCACACCAAAGTTCAGAGAAAATGCTTTATCTTTTTTCTGATTACTTAAATTCAGCCTAGTAGAATCATTAATAAGTCATTTTTTTTGAAAAACTAAATAAAAGGTTACAGAGTAACTATTATCTGTTCATCAATTTATTTGAAATGTCATTGCAATAGCTTTATGCCTAAAAATATTTTAGTCTCCTAAAAAAGGATCTGAAAGTAAAAATGCTTTTAAACTTCAATTTTCACCCTGGTATAATCTTTTTGGTGTTAATAATTTTCAAATTATTTGTAAAGGTTACAAATTAATAGGATTCCAATCAGCCTTCTTAATTGTGAATTATTTCACAACTCCTGTAAAGGAGTTGGAAATGTATCCATTCCTGAGTCTAATTCAGATTCTCAGTGTTAAAGATACTTTAGAATTATAAGTCTACGATTCTTCGTAACTCCTACATCTTGTCGGACATGATATCATGAATTAAAGCATTTTGACTGAAGATATAATACAATAAGAAGTATTTCTGTACTGCTCAGCTTGTGCAAGCAGTCTGGAGTCATATTCCGTTAACCATGAGCAATACAGTAAGCACTTAGCTGCAAACAACTTCGATAACGCTTATTGAAACCTATTTTTTCTCGTTGGTCACTGTACTGGACTAAACTGATTTATCTCTATTGGCACTTTGGTTCTCATGTGGATGCCTTAGTATTACTCAAAGATTCGTGAGGAAACAATTTGCTTGTTTGCTATTCTCACTGGCATCAGAAAGTAGTTTTTCATTTTATTTACACTGCGCTAGTAAGATTTAACTGAATTCCAGTAAGTGATTGTGGTTCCACTAATAATATTGCCAAGAATATATCAACGGCTGAAACACGTTAAAAGTTGGAAAAAGCACGAGAAAATACCCGTAGCAACTAAAACGAACCAGTCGTTCAAGTTGGTATTCATTGTAGACTGACACTAGTTGGAGAACCACGGAAATCCTGATAGTACTGGACACATGTTTCGCTCTAGCATAGGATTCCTCAAAATTGCACACCCATAACACCGCCATGGATCGGACCTACGGCCTTTACGTTCCTTGGCAAGTACAGTACCACTGAGCCACTAGGTTATGTTTATGTTTGTACCACAGGGTAGTGTAGGTTTTCATACAAAAAACCCTGAATTCAGTTTTCAAGAGCACTAAAAAATAACCGAAATGTGTGACCAAAAGCGAGAAATGAAATGATATCCTTTTTAATACTTGACCAACTCTGTTTGTTTGAGAGATAAGACTGTTTAAATAAGTTCATTAGGAAACAATCCATGAATATTTATTAATGACATTGAGACCACAAAATACACTCATCTTTATGACAATCAAATGTTGGACAGTTGGCTTCACACTTAATGGTAGGCCCCTAATGTCGCTCGAGATATGGGACAATACGGCTGACGTTTAGAGTGAATGTGTCACTGATGCATAAACACACTGTGTGGCACGTGATGATTTTCTTGAATTATTCGTTTTCCGTGCATAACGTAAGACCTATGGAGACTTTTAGTAAACTGATAGTTTTGTAAGGGAATATTCACAGGTAAGCTTGATCATAAACCTATATTAAGTTTTTACTTCGTAATGAAACATCCAGAGTATGAGAATTTCTCAGTCAGTGATCTGATAGATATTATTACTGTTACAGCCATCGATATGCTTGCTTGTTATTCATCATCCTCTATTAAATGATTCATTTCATCTATCTATTATTTTAGATATGCCGGGTACATGAAAATGTTTTCACCATTAAACAGTCTAAGTATTTTACGTGCTGCCCTACACATCTATCAGATCTATGTAATTAACTTCCCAGTTTTTGAAAGGAATAAATTACGATTATACTTCAAATTTTATACCGGTTCCCCTCCTATAAATTTGTTTACTACAAAAATTCAGTAAGTTTCATTCTAAAGCCATTGGTTGATTCTAATTTCAGTATTAACTTTCCATGTAATGACTAAACGTGAAGGCCCATATGTACGTATATATATAAGCAGTCAAAGCATGCAAGAACAAATGCCTCAATTGCTTTGGTCAGGGAGTTCATTTTCTAGAGTTTTCACGCTCTGCCTTTTTGGAAAGTAGTGGTCCTAATGGTTAGTTGCTTTGAAATTGTGCTGCTGTGACAGCAGCTTCAATTAAATTGATCAATCAAAATTTTTTCCAGAGTTGATACTTATTTACTCCTTTCTAAACTTATTCGGTTGCTATTCCTACAAACACAATATCGATGGATGTGTTAATGAATTTTGTTTGTCAAAATGTTTTCTAAATCATTCAGAAGCTTTTTCAGATAACATTTTAGTGGTAGTGGTAATTTTGATCAAACTCTTGAAACGATTTATTCACTTTCTTACTCCTGAGACATAATAAACAAATAAAATATGGGGCCACTAAGATTGAAAACATATAAGGTTTTTGATTTGATCACTCAATCTTGTTTTTCAGCAACCTGTCTAAATGGGTCAGTCGATAACCAATGTTTCCAAGACCTTTGAAAGATTAATGAAATTTAATGAAGCATGTTTAGCGACTCAGTAGCTTCAGCATTTATTTGATTTATTTCCCATATAGTGAATGTGGATAATCAATTATTTTCGAAACATTATCCAGTAAGTAATATTGTTTCATTGTGTGGCACATCTTATAAACGGAATAAAATGGAGTTACAATCTATCACAATGTCTATGCTTTACTCCCAAGTGCATAAGTCATGAGTCATATTCAAACACACTGAACAAACATATGAATACAATGTCAAAATAACGAATAAGGAATGTGAGGTGTTACGTAACGGTTGAAAATGACTATTGTCAAATGCCATAAAACTGATATAGTAAGAAAATGAGCGTTTATCAATGAAAAGTAGAAGGGGGTAGGACGTTAAAGTGTGGAATTTTTGGTGAGAAAGTTCATGAAGATAGTGTTGACCCTCCTGTAGGCCAAGGTAAAACAATTGGATTCACATATTTCTCTTAAACACATAGATCAGGTCTTCATGTGTTGATTTCTACAGCTTCGTCTATAGATAGGAGATGTAGTCATGGTGGAGAATATTTGTAGCTCAGGTGGATGGTCTTGGTTGTATTGTGTTCTCTTCATACTGAAGTTAGTACTGATGATGTCGTCCAGAAGGACGATGAAAGCTTCACGATTAAACAACCCAGCTCAGAGAACACAATGCAACCAAGATGTAGTCATGCTTCATTGGGGAGATTACTAAAACATAATCTGTCTACGTGACTGTATGAAATAGTCAGTGTTAATGAATGCAAAGAAAAGACTTTTCCTATGATTTATCCTGTTCCCTTTAGGGAGGTTGCAAGAAATATAAATACATGTTCAGTGAATGACACTATCCCACTGTATGATACACCTAACAAACAAACTAAAAATGGTGCCCAAGTTCTAATTTTACGCTCATAGTGGTAATTCAGTGAAACCGGATTGTATAAACGAAATAGGATCTCATCATAACTCGCCGGGGAGTGACAATGACTAGAATGTTTGTCTTGTAACAGAAACTATCCCATTTAAGCATCCTGTGTACTAACTGTATCACTGACTAGCCTGGTTATACCAGAAGAAAATTAATTGGGACATTAACTAGATCACTTCGCATTTAACATTCTAATGAAATAATGTTATATAAATATGTAAAAATATTATTACTTTTTTAAAGTGAATATGAGCGAACAAACTCTCCAAATCTTTTATTAAATCTTCAATCTAACTCAAAGCATAATGTTGGTCTACAGTTAAGTGGAGATATTATAATATTGGCCTATCATTCCAGGAGTTATCCGTTAAAAAGAATTCGCCTATTCCGGTAAGTCAAAAGACTAAAATTATCTATCAATTTCTGCAGATTTTATTTTACTCCCAAGATGGATACTTAAGCCTTAAGTTAGTTAATTTTTTAACAATGGAACTTAAATTCAATGATTTTTAAAACTGATTGACTATCAATCTTGTAGCTAATTATCATCTTCAAATACCACATTGTCACTGTGAGTTATATCTGAGTAAATTGCGATTATTTAGTTTACATTTTGTTATTTAGCATTTTGTTATTAAATGGATGATAAGTTAGACGGATAAGGGGTTGTTCAGTCACACATACTTTATGGAATAAGAGTAGATGCTCCAGTGAGATGTGGATCACTTTCTTCTAAGTACGTTGAATAGAAATTCGTTAAATCTCCTAGGCTGAAAATAATTCAAAAATAGTTTATTGTTCATGAAATCCTCTTTCGCATTTTAGTGTACATTAATCAAATCTGTTTCAATATTTGCAGCTCGAAAATGCAACGCAACTAAAAAAAACATAGACTCACGTGATTTTAGCAGTTAAGTTAGCAGAAGACCAGAGGCAGCTGTGCGCCAATCTTGCGCAGCTTAGACTTCTTCCTAATTTCGTTCACTTGATCCATATACCAGTATCTATCCACATAGAATAATGTGTAGAATTGAAAAAGTACTTTCATTTTGACTGGATTGCTAATGACAGATGGTGTGAACAAACAGGAGGAATCAAGCGTCTTCCCCTCGAACAACAGTCAGGGAATAAACTAAGTGACCATTTAGAAATCGTGACATGACGTGTGGTAAGGTTTGAGCTCAGTGGTTATACCCCCAATTATCTTTGAGCTTTTAGGTGGTATCTGATCAAAACTAGAGGTCATTTTCCTGTAATTTGTTTTATTCAGCTTCATAACTATCCAATGTTGAACATATTAATCCTTGGAATTTCACTTTACTTTTTTCTATAGACACTGATTTTTCTTGAAGCAAATCTACCTAGGAAATATTCTTCCGACATTAATAAGAGGATATCTTGATCCTGAGTGGGAGTCCAGCATATCTATGACTACGTAATTAAATATTATTAAGTTAAGTGAGCAGTAAAAACTTGAAAATAGGTCGAGCCGTAGCAAGAGACTTCACTCATCCATTTAAAAATGGATTACTTTACATTGACGAAAGCGTAAACCATTCAATATTATCTAGGTGTGTAAGTACACTCCAGGATTATGGAACCTTTTTGATGATTCTCAATGTGCGAGTTGAATTAAGTTGCATCAACAGAACCTTGACGAGTTTTTTTATTCTTCTTGTAACTACCTGATATAACCTGAATTATATGCATATGTACATCTATGTTCCACCCCTTGCTGGTTACAGTGTTTCTCGATAAGTAAAAAAAGGTGGTACGATAACAGCAGGTGTATTGCATCGTCAAAAATTTATCCAAAACAAGATGATTTATATATATTTACAATGGCTTTGGGTATTTCCAGGTTTTTTTGGAGTTGACTGTCTTATTGATTTCCATCTCTTCTACCAATCTGATACGTACACATTGTCTTGTGTGCTTTCTCTCCAAACTTCGGTGCGACATGATTAGTTGTAGAAAGCCCCAGGGATTTAGGGCTTTCTCCACTCTAACACACGAATCTAGGCGTTAGATACCTGACTGGGGTCCCTGGGATGATAAAAATTGGTGGTTGAGAACCCATGGCGAAAATCGGTCACAGTGCCGTAGATGTATTCACTCCTTGGCTTCTTCTATAGCGTGAATATTTACACTAACCTTTACCTTCAAATTATTTATTCTCTACTTTGATATAACCTTTTTACCATCCACTAGTTCCTCGTATACAACTATGAATTGTGGCAACTTGATGCGCTTGTATGCGAGGTCCTACGTTACTCTTATCTGTCTGTCTACAACTCAATATCATATGGCTATCTGAAATAGCCGCGGTTTGGCAGACTAGTGCTTATACTGGGTTATGATAGAAGGTAAGATGAAAAATTGGACCGTAGCTGGATTCGAACTAGCGATCACTGGGTTTTCGGCCTTATGCTCTACCAACTGAGCTGCGAAGTCCAACTGCTGGCCAGATTTTTATTTCACTTCAACCACCAAGAGTTTTGTCCGACTACCATGTGAATCCGTGATGCCTTACAACTGCGTGATCGTATTCACACTGGCTGCCTAGTCAGGACTTCTCATCTCAATCGTAGCTCAATTGGTAGGGTATCTGGCCGGAACCCGGTGGTTGCTTGTTCGAGTCCAGCTATGGTCCAAATTTTGATCTCACATTCAATCATCACTCAGTATAAACACTAGTCTGCCAAACTACGGCTATCTCAGATAGTCACGTGGTACTGAGTTGTTGTTTCACCCCTTCAATATCACACTTATCGCTGGATTATCTGGAGGAATCTGGAATAAAAATTGATAACTTCGAATCGCTTAAACTTGACTAGCTAATGCTACAGTTGAGAAAAGTCCGAATTTGTCAGAAACAATAGGGTGGACCTTTCCTATTGTGAATAATTTCCGAAATTTGATCAAAATAAGTGAAGCCGCCCTACCTTATTGGTTCACTTGCAGTTATCATATATTAAATGAACTTCGTTGACCCATCTGACCAAGTGTGATACTTAGTTCATCCTGATTATTTTTCACAAACACACACACACAATTTCCTCCCTAAATTGTTGAAGTATATCAACATCAAATGTATCACTTCCTCACAGCACAAAAATTTTCATTTATTGGGTTCAATTTCTAAATTTATATTTGAATATAAATTTTCATTTGAAAACTTTTCTTTTTCATTGCACGTCAAAGGTATTTCATCATTTGTTTGACATATACAAAAGTCAAAATGAATTTTAAGCTTTTGGAATTTCCTGTGGCATGTTTATGGTCGAATTTATAACATACTATGAAATAGTCTCATTAGAGATAAAGCCCAAGTTTTTCATCCCAGCTGCATTACATCTAATGTGGGATAAGTGAATTTGGAAAATTGAAAGCTGCACTTAGGCACATGCACACAAATAGTAAAATGTCCTGAATTCTTTATATATCACTTGAAAAATCATTAGCATCCAACCGTTCAAATAGTTATACATTTGCATAACTGTTATTACTGTCCATCTACAGTTAAACTTTCTGTCACATTAGTGCAAGCTACAAAAATAAAAAGTTACGCGTTAGAAACATATGGCTGTTGGGAATTTCTCTTTCACATAAATCATTGCGACAACATTCAGTAGTATGTATTGGTATTTACTGCTGAATGACTGGAGATAAACGGCTTTAGGTTCTAAAAACTGATTAGATTTGATTTTTTAAATGACGGAATTTATTACTGCTCATGAATACAAACTGATGTTTCTCACTGTAAATCAGTGTTTAAAAGCAAACAATGATATGTAAGATGAGCTATTAACTTCCTTGTAAGCTATTTATTGTAGTTAGTAGTTCAGACAGACCTTGGACTCGAACTTCGTGTTAAAAGCGATGAATTATGATGTTAGGTAAAAATATATTCTGTTTATTGATACTTTGGATTTCCCGTTGCTATACATAGTCAGATTTCTCAACCTCTGTTAACAGGTGTGCTCCTGTACGGATGCCTCGATGCTACCTGGATATTCACTACATTGTAGTCTAATCGATGGCTAGCAGTGAGATCCAGGATACATATCTCATCCTATTTTGAACTCGTTAGCTGAATGTAACTGCTCCCCAGTGAACGATATTGTTCTCGCTGAGACTTGAACCCAGGACTCCGCCTCAAATGTCATAGAGGTTTTCAATAGGCCACTGGGGCACAAGAACCACGACATGTGCAACAGATATCAGTTGTTGTTGTTTATTGATACATGCTGAGCGATTTGATACAGTATAACGACGGGAAATCACAAGTATCGATAAACAACAATAACTGATACCTGTTGCCCAAGTGGGGGTTCTCGTGCTTCAGTGGCATTTCAAGCTTTGGGTACTGGGTCGAAGTTTTAATGGGAACAAAATCATTCACTGAGGTGCGGGTACATCCAACTGACGAGTCCAAAATGGAACGAAATGCGACTCCCGAATTTCTCTGCTACCTATAAAACAGTATAAAACATACCCTATTCATAGGATTAAATTTTCACAGTTAATCACGCCATAATATGAGTGAACTTTGGCTGTACATCAATGTATTCAGTTGAAGTTGTGACTAGACTTTGGGTGGCTGAAAACATAGAAGTGCAGCGTTGTGAGGTATAATAAGAGGAGTCACAAATTAGCAAAAAAAGTAGACAGAATGTTATTTAAAGAAAGTGATAGAAAATAGCTGAATTTATAGTGACCTGGATTACATTAAAGGCTAACGAAAGATGTAAGGTAGTACTGTTTTATTTTCATTCTTGAAAACTACATATGCTTCCATACTACTAATAGATTTGTGCAATGTGTACACTTTGAGAAAAAAGTATCGCATACAAATTATAACTAACAGCATCGGTAAGAAGTGTTACCTGACGCAAAATTAGGTATGAAGAAATCCCATGATGACTACAACAAAGACCCATGAAGTTACCAGCCTTAGTTATGTCTAGAACTATGAAGTTTTGTCAAGCAGAATTTCTAAAGCAGATAAAATTGGTAGTTGCAGGTCTTAGACAATGCCTCTCATAATATATGTTACTGGCATGTTATTATTTTCTTTCTCTTTTTTTGGATTTTATCACTTCTTATCTCTCACCAAATTCTTTTCTGCTCATGACTATTCTAATCATTGTAACATGAGCCAACATATGATTGTTTAGTATTGTTGCTTGAGCATCCTGAATTCCACTGCTAGCCACTATCCGTCATTACAATACTATTGTTCCGTCTTGTTTCTTGTTTTTGTATTCATCAGATATGCTCCTTGTCCAGTATAAAGGTGTCAGGATATGGTGCACTTAGTCGACCAGATTTTAGTGCAATGAAGTGCAGCAAACAGTGCACGATTGGTTGACACTTAAGTTTTCTCATTTAACCCATCGTTATTCATGTGTATTTCGATGTACCGATTCAAGATTAAGATATCTCTTACTTACTTAATGCTTTCACTAATTACATCATCACAAAAAAAGGTTGCTGAACTAAAAACTGGAGCATTTGACCATATTTTCATGCCATAAATCATTTATCATCAATCTTTCTTATTACCATCCCCATGTGGTGGTGGCGTGGGGTGGTATATGCTGTGAACCCGAGAATGATTTAAAATGATTTTCCTAAAACCAGATGATATTATAGACTAATAAGAAAATCGCAAACTTGTTTTCAAGTGTAAAAATAAAATAAAGGGTGTATACAAAGAATCGACCTTATTTGGATGAATGCACCAAACTGAGAATAAAACCCAATCACCCATATAATGGACATTTATTTTTACGATTACTATAGCAGTATTATTGGGCACTTTTAAAACTACATTCTTCATAAAGTCACTTTTTACTACTCTGAGAAACGAGATTTTGAATGAAAGAGAAAGACTTCTTAGAAAGTTTACACAAACACCGTTTATACAAAAAGAAGTTTTGTAATTTAGGCATTAGTAATCTAAAAAGAAGACAGTTCAAGTTGTGGGTTGTATCCTGCCCAAAATAAAGTGTAGAAACATTTTTGATTGATTCAAAGCAAAAGTTAGTACTTTTCGTCGATAGCGTTAATCTGTACTCCACTGGATGTTGTGCAGTCAACTTTCAGAGACAGTTAAACTTCTCACCTAGTTTTCAGTCAGGTTCTTCTGAAAATTACTAGAAGTTACATTTGGTTGGCAGAAAATACGTAGAATTCACCTGTCTGCAACTTCGTGGTTAATTTATTATAGAACAATTAAATGATCCTAGGTTTGATTGTGAAGCATTTGAGCGCTGATAACGCTAAGAGACATTTAAAAGCAGAAAAGGGCTCCGTTTTTAACCCATGTTCCCAACTTTCTCACTACCACTTATAAAGGGCTAATCCCAAAGATATTTGGTAAAATCTCTAATGTACTAAACTCATCTGTGATAACTAAAAGAAAGGTACATCAGGTAAGAAGATAGCACAGTTTCATCTGATTGAAAATGTTAGGTTTGCTTAGTTCGTTGTGGTTAAGGAGTTAGATCTTAATTTTATGACCCTTGAGTCCCAATTATATTTATTTAGATGCATCTGGCGGGTTCAGACATACATAAAACTGCACATGTTCAACTAGATCTCCAAAACGTTTGTACATAACTTAAGTTTTGTGACTGCATTCAGGAAATGAAAATGTAGATAGTTGGTAGTTCTTGCAACTGAGAAATCCACAGTACTGATAGCAGTCCGTCAAACAAGTGCCTAATCTGACCGATGAGCGCGATAGTAAATTCAATTGCTTCATAATTGTGTCGAAGTTACGAATTCTGAAGGAAACTTGGATTTCCCTACCCCCAAAGTAAACTTCTGGGTGCTCTCTAGCGGCCAGTCAGTGTATCTGATCCAGTCATGAAAGAAGGAAATGACTTCCTTAATACCCCACTGGTTACATCACTGACAGCAACACCACGTGATGCAAACTCGGATATCATAGGGGATGTCAGCTCCCTCAAGGTAGCAGGTGAGTACAAACAAGTGCGAAAACTAGGTCCAGGACTTACTGTAGATCGCCTCCAACTATTTTCCATCAAAATGCATTACGATGGTAAGCTTTCTAGCTTGATCACCACATTTTCGAAATATCGACACAATTTGATCAGCACCCAGGATTAAACAACATGAAGGTAGCTACTCCCCAATGACTAATCAGTGTAAACTTCACTGTTGCGTGCCAGAGACAGTGAAGCAAACATTTCTGATTACCTTATGAGTTTAAAATGCATAACTACTGAAGAGCAAGTCTCTATCTGAAAGACTGCCAATGTGTTTGTTTGTGCATGTATACCAAAAATATGAGAGGTTTATTACACAAACGTTAAAATTCGCTGTGACTTTCGCCTTTGTCGCTTATACTAAACAGATACTGACAAATTCAATTCTTCGGCGTTAGTTAACACTGTTACAAAAGGCTTGGCAATCCAATATCTTAACCTAGCAGTCGTATATTCACTACTACCTTAAGAGTGCAGATTTCTTGTTGTCTGGTCTAAGTTGATGCAGAAAATTCTTCTCATCATTTGTTATATGTCTATTGGGTTTGGAAAGTGTAGCTGAATAGTGAATTTTGGTTAATATCAAGTAAATGAAGACAATAGGTGGAAAGCCGTGGACCAAAGTCTCAGCAGAATTCGATCGACTCTTAGGACTAGACACTATGAAACTGGTTATCTTCTATTGGTTATTGAAAACATCTCATTCAGTTTTTCGGGTCAAAGGTGAGCACATGTAGCTCAGTCGTAATATCTTCGACTGTAGCCTTGGATTAGGATTTTAATCCGAAATCACTTTGGAGATCAACTGCACTCAGCCCAAAGAACAAGATTCGGATTTTCAACACCAATGTAAAGTTATTGCTGCTATATGGTTTAGAAACTTGGCACGTCACGAAAAGCATTTCCAACAAACTGCAGACATTCACCAACAGATACCAGCCACGCCTATTCGATACTGAAGATCAGATGGCCAGAATAATAAGAAAAAACAACAAGAAAGACACTGTGGCTGGCTGGCAACAAACCAACCAAGAACCCATCGCTCAACAATATGCAGAAGGAAGTGGAGATGGATTTGGCGTACACTGAGAAGGTTGATTGGGGACATCACGCACCCGGCCAGGCATAGCCCTTGGGTGTAATCCAAAGGGGAAACGACAAGTTGGGCGTCCGATGGTGACATGGAGAAGATCAAGTGAGAAAGGAATGAAAGCTTGTGGGCAGTCGAGGGGTGAGGTTCAAAAGACTGCAGAGAACATAGTGAAATGGAGGCGTGCTACTGAAGCCGTATGTTCCACTAGGAACCCAAGGAAAAGAAAATAATAATTAAAATAAATTTGTTTCCTCGGGGTTGGAGATCTAGGATTGAAAGATGCATCCTAATAATCCCTGCCAGCGTCTGAGTTTTCTTTTCGTTCAATCTAACTTCTCTGTTTACTGCACTGAAATTCGTCTGATTTCCATTGCTACTTAGTTTCTGTTTGACAAAACAAACTCATATCTTCAATATAGGTTTGTTTACTTTTTACACGGTGAATTATAGTCAGAGGAGGAGCTTTATTCTTTTAGAGGGTAGAATTTATCATCCAGATAGATGAATTTATTGGAATGCAGTTATCAATCACTAATTACTGCTTACAAAATGAAAGCTGTCGATCTGTTCAATTTGTTGCTAATATATTTCTTAGTCTATAGGCCGAACGTTTAAAATTTGACCTATATTAGTTAAATGGATACCATATACTGGGTAAAATAAATAAACATGACTAGAAATGACACAACTATATCCGTAAGTGACTTATTCTGTCATAAACATATCCTCAGAGTTTCTAATCTTTATGTTTACACAGTTAACTAAATGTTTCTTCAGTAGAAAACAACATTATTATATTTCCTGACTATCTTCCATTTTTTTCTCTTCCACAGAATTCACATACATTCCTGTCAAGGGACTGAGGATTCAATTAAATTTGTACAAAATGATTTTGATGAGATTTCAGAATGTAAGTGTTTTAAAGTTTGTTGAATTTTAGGCAGATAAATGATGAGTAAATGCTCAGTGCAATGGAGAACTAGATAAATTACATAACAAGCAATATTGTGAATTAATACCTTATGAATCAATTTCACTGTCTTACCTAACTTACATGAAGCTTTGAAGATCTTGGAATATTTCAGAAATAATTTTTTTTGAACAGTGGCGTATGTTGCATTACAAAAATGAGGGAAAATGAAACAGAAGGAATTCAGAAATCATATCAAGACGGAATTTTGGCTGTGATTAAAAAGTCTACACATTCAGAAATGTTTGAGTGATTTGACAAACCAATGAAAGTTCAATAGCCACATTATCAACTCCCTGAAAAGAGACATGACTGCTTTCAAAAGATGCACAATCTTTGCGGTGCCCATCATAAGAGATCAACTTCTCTAGCTTGTTCTCTTATGGTATAGTCACATTTCGTCTTCTAGGCGTTTGCTTGTTTTTCTATTCTAAACCTATATACATATAAACCTATATATATATGAATAGTTTAATGACATAATACAGTGATGTCAACAGTCCTTGCAACTGATATTGTAGACTTTATTCTTCTCATCTTCTCTGGATAATGGATTATTTAGCTTGCATAAGGTGTTCTGCAAATATTTGGCGGGCTTGTATGCCAGCTGATGCGAAATAGATGAAGTAGTTTATCAGACATAATTGATAAACGGTAGTGATTCGTTCCGTGGGGCAAGATAATTGTCATGATATGTATTGTTTTAATAAACATTTCTTGATGCAGCTGGTTGAATAGTCACTGACTTTGAACACTTTGCAGTAGAGCTTTGCTTCTGACTGTCGCAGCTGTTTAGTGGTGCAACGACTTCTGGATGGTGTGAATAGTGTTCCTACACAACTCTTTTCATGAGATATTGAGTTTTTATTGTTATATTTTGAAATTTGGTCCACGTGTCAACCCTATGTACACTGGAATTTGTAAGGTTTCAGCATGTATCCCGCTGACAAGAACATCTAAGAATAAGATTTCGTGATTTCCTTCTTCTTTTCGTATCAACTGAATACTTTCAAAGGCTTCGCTGATGTGACTGAGCGTACTTTCCAATTTACTTGTTCTCATAACCACGAAAGTGCTGTCAACCTAATGAATTCAAATTTTCGGCTTGATTATTATAATGACTACTGATTTCAATCTCTTCGTCTCTACTTCAGGTAGCGGTCCGAATGTTGGTGCATGTTTGAGAGTTATCTTTGTTTATTTGTAGATCTTCTGGTGGAACTGCAAGTTCCACTAATTTTTTGATGGTAATTTTTGTATCTTTTTAAAGATTTTGGTCATTTTTGAGTGTATTGACAATGTCCAAACCAGCTGTGATAAAATTAATATTTTTGAAAAACACCCCCGTCTTGAAATACTATCTTTGCTTCATTTTTTCAATCAAAAGGATTTTCAATCCACCCCTTGGAATCCTACTGATAAATCACTTAGTTCACTTACTATTTACCGAAAGATAATTGTTGAATTTCTGTTCATACTCAAAACTGATTCCAATTTTCCCCATCCCGGTGTAGAAAGTTAGCCTACCTGATACATTAGAATACTGCATAATCTAAATGAAATGTAATGCACTCAGGCACGCCAAGCACATCTGTTCAGTAGCCAGTGAGACACCTATTACAGTAGGGCTAATCATACTACCTGTCTCCCCAAACCTCGATATGTAGAAGGAGGATAAAACGCGTCACACAATGGTTGATAGTTTTCTCCGTAAACCACTGAGCTGCAGGTATACTGAATACGATATGATATTTCTGTGCTGGTGCTATATAGATGAGAAACTTGGGAGAGATTATTAGAAAAATGCAACTACCTTTTAAAATGTAAGTGAGTAATACAGAAAAACTGTTGAGCAAAAAGATAATTTCAGTAGTACAAGAACAAAGACATTTGCAGAATAAAATGAGCTCATTTTATTTCGTGACTTTTCATCAGCTGCAAACAGTTGACAGTTGGAATGACATAAAATACTTTAAATTTACAGGAATAAATGAAAATTCGAAATCCAGGATTAACAGTAAGATAGTCAGTTGAGGAAACTCAAGATTAGTAATCACAAATGTTAGTCAAAATCGGTAGCAGTTTATACATGAATAGACAGAAAATTATAAAGCTGTGGAGAGGGAGAGGGACAACCAACAAACAAGTGTAAAGAAGGGGCTGTTCAAGAGCTGGTAGGCTACGTAATTACATGATAAAATTGGAAAAACGTTAGGCTGTGTGATTAGTTGTTAATAAGTAATTGATGAAGAAATGAGGCAGTCAAAATAAAAGATAAAACTATACACATACATATGCAAAAAGGTGTATACAGTTACCAAGGTAAGGAAAATGAAGCTGAATAATGTTAAGTATATTGCCATAGGCGAATCTGCAATCTAAAACCAAACCAAAGTAACTGCATGGTGATAAAAACTTATGTGGATAGAAGGAGCTACCACTGACTCTTTCTTTGTACGTCTATCAATACAACAGCTTTTATGAATTTCAACGTAGTTCTTTACTCGCGTATACACTGTACAGTCTCTGTACTGACCCTCCCCTCTGCCACAAAGCATTGTTAAGTAAAGTTGAACACAGGTTAATCATCAGAAGGAATCAGCATCCTATGATTTCTGGTGATCAATTGATGCTGAGAGGTGTATTTTTTGGTAATTTGTAGATTGTTTCCAATAATGTCAGAATTAATGCTCACCGTATAAGTCGAGGTTTAAAAATTCAGAAATTGATACGGTATTCGCATCTATCAGAGAAAACTATCAATCTTCTCCATCCATTTTACTCCTAATATTCAACCAAAATCTCCTTGTTGACTAATCTGAATCCTCAACAACAAACAACTATATTCTCCCTGAATGTTCACAGCTGATTATGTAGCTAAGATGCTAAATTTAACTGCGGTGAACTAGTTTCGTTTGTTTGTTTGCTTGAAATGACCACTGGTTTGAGCATCATTTCAATAAGACTTTATTCCATATATACTACTGGCTGAAAATCATTTACCACCTACAGTAGTGAGTGCCAACTGCATATATCATCCAGTCTTTTCTTCACGGACCCATTGGTAAAATCTTTATAAAACCTAATATCCTAATAAAACCTTTAAAATTGCTAACGTAAAGATTTTTCTGAATATTTGTTCTTCATTCAAACCCAAATCCACATCGGAAACAGTTTTGTCATTAAAATCATTTCACTAACTTATGACTACATTGAACCCATTCGAAAGCCATTCCTATTTTATATTACATTTTTGATTTCGCCATTAATACCTGAAATCGTAAAGATTTGTTTTTTTTAACTGTTAGGTATGATTTTGCATTAAATTTCTGCTTCAAATTCTGAATAGAAGGCAAAGCATTTGGCTGTTTTTTCAGTTAACTTCAGTGGGAGGTCAACTAGAAGTGTGATACAAGTTCACATTATCAATTATGCTCATTTCATTGCAATCATTCTTCAAAAATGCTCTTTGATATAAAATGACGTTCTGCATTATGAATACAATTTTAAAAATGAATACTACAGAAGTATTCAACACAACAGGGTCATGAAAAGTGGCCATACGCTGGTGTCAGTAACCAGACTATCATACATGTATCATGAATTGTATGGATGACAATAAGAAGAGGCATATTTTAACTTATCTCATACCAAAGTTTAAGACATTTACATTGAGTCATATCACCAAAAAACACTTATAGTCTAGTGATGTTACTGCTTAAATTACCCTGAATTTTATTAAATTTTCTTGAATTACAGCCTTCCCTTCGTCGATGAGCCTAATTTTAAATTTAACTCCGAAACCAGTTCCAAAGGTCAATGGTAAGTATTTGTGACATGTTCTCATAATAACTGATTTTTTGAACTAAGATTCGTTTATTCAATCACAGGAAGAGTACTGTTAGTGGAAAAAAATTTCATTCTAACTTCTTTTAAATATGAACGTTAAACTGGTGATTTCAGTCTGCATTTAAAAGAAAAAGAACTTCACTCTTAAACTTCGTCTTGAAAATTATTAAATTCTTTGGTAACCTGCTGAGTAAATTCATAATTTTTCACTAAACGTTTCTCAGCGCATAATTTTGCCTCCTCTGAGTCTTCATTTAGCCAATCAGTAGCACCAAGAAACCATACCTCATATCAACACAACAAAGTAGGACGTGAAAAAATGAAATGGAAGAGGGAAGTTAGAAGTGATAAAAGGTCGGAAAGAGAACAAGAAAGAATGAGAAAATAATATAGCAATACGATAATACTGTAATACGACTGAGATGAGAATAATACATGAATGGATGTGGGCCACTGACATCGATTCTGATCCATATGGACCGTAGTCTCCAACTACCGATTTTAGTTGTCATGCAGACTCCATACGGGAAGTTTATATTTCTTCACAGTCTCAGACCAACAGTCAGAAGCATCATTGACTGATATCATTTTTTAACCTGACAGCCTTCATCCTTTTCTTGGACTGAAACTACTTCATCTAACATCGGGAGATGGAATACACAATGATTAGTTATACGTAGAACATTTCTCAGACAACTGAGTCTCTAAAGGTTTACAATCTAAAGAAGTGACTTACGTCTCTTACCTAAAACTCTACACCTCTGAGTCACTGAATGATTTTGCTTATATGTCTCAAAAAGTTCGACTTTATAAGAAAATATAACTGAGTATAAGGTACTTTTAAGAGGGTGTTTGCTAAATTTGAAGGATAGGCGATTGTGACTTCTCTGTTAAGTACAAAATTCATCGTTTTCACTGGATGAATGAATTTGTATACACAGGCCATAGACCTCTCAGGAAATTAACTGCTCACTCTAGTTGTTTAAACAATTTTCACTAGGATCTCCAAACCATATCAATGAATGAAACGTAGTCAACAGGCTTCACTGAACACTGATTTCAAAAAGAAGCGTTTTGAAACTATAGATAGGATATAGATTGAAATAAAAAAGCAGTTAAATGCTGCTAACTGAAAAGTAGACAAAGATTTATTTTAGACAGCACTATGAAACAGAGCTTTTTCCTGCCATAACCGTTAATCATGGTGAATACATTTTTAACTTCGAAAAATGTCTAGTCGATGAGGGCATAACTAAGATATACAATCAAATGGTTGTGATTCAGTCACCCTCAGATAAGATGTAGCATCCTTTATGATTTCAAAGGTGTTTTGAAGGTCAGGTTCTAGTCCAAAAAAAATTTATGTCATTTAATGAAACTCCAGAAAGTAATTCTGTGTTGAAACCTATATCCGTTCGGTTGCCATTTCCAACTGAGTTTACCTGATACAATGTAAAAAAGCTTAAGAGAATTTAGTGGCATAATTCATGATCAAGTCATTCCTCATTTATATCACTCTTCTTATACGTAAATAAAAAACTGAAAATGGTTTCTGACCTAAACAAACACAAAGAGAATGTAAAAGTCATTGTGCTGATGATAAACTAATTGATAAAATTGAAAAATAAAAACGAAAATTTACGGCGGTAATAAGATGCTTTATCAGTATGGTTATGATAACAACAACTTAGTAATAAAAAGTTGCGTTAAAATTCAGAGAAGATTTAATGAAGGAGTGGGTAATTGAAATTTGATTAAACTGCTATTACAAGTAGATGAAATAATAATAAAAACAATAAGACTGGTGATAAATTAATAAGGGATATATTAGGAATTGTAGTCAAATTCACTAGATTATAATTAAATTAATATAAACCCAAAAGGAATATGACTCATGCTCATAAAAGAAAAGAATAACCATGAAATGTTGGACAAAAGAACAAAATATCACAGAAAACGAACAAATTTACAGCTGTCAATTTCGCTCTTCAGGTGACGTATTAACAAGAGTAATGAATGACTCGATTTCACATCTTTCGATACTGCTGCTGAATGGCTGTGTCAGCAGATAAGAAACATAGACATATGAACAGTTGTAAAAAGGTTAATACGGATGTTAATAACGACACAACAATTTAAAAAGGTGTTCCGACAGGTAGACAGACAATGTAGGTCAAAGAGTGAAAAACAAAAAAGGACAATAAGGTTGTGTGATACTGGAGGTTGAAGACCGTCAGTAAATAAGAGTTGAATGTGAATATAGTAGTAATGTGAAAGTGGTGACGAAATGAAATAAAATAAAAAGGAGAAGTACATTTTAAGATTCATAAGTAAGGTCATTCATTAAGTTCTCCCTGACCAAGGCAGAGATAAAGGGTGCACAAATTTCTTCTAGATACAGAGCTTTGGATTGTTTATTCGAGTTCCTATATCCTCAGTTATATGTAAAAGGTGGACTCGAACTCCATCGAAAAAGTTCGGCAGTATGCGGTAAATCACTTTGAACGCTTTCGCTTGTCTACTCTGTGATCAGTGTCAACTAGATGCGACAAAATAGAGCTTCTTGTAGATTTAACCTGTACTTTACCCAGCCACGAAGGTAGGTGTTCAGCAATGCGTTGGTTAAGTTGCCTAGGAGCAATTAAACTGGTATAAACACATGGAAGTGGCGAAACTAAACAACTTATCCTTCGTTTGACACGGAACAAATCTTCGACTAGAAAACGATAGACAGAGGATCCCTTCATAAAACATTCTTTTAATGGTTCTCGATAGTCTGTGGAAAAGAATTTCATTAAGTATATCCCCATTAAATTGTAGCTTTATGAATAGTGGTTTTTATGAGTGGTTTCTGCTTCATGTCTTTTCACCGGTCTATTCATATGCTTTTTTATAAAATTGTGAGGATAACCTAATTCCACTACTGAATTCGAAATCCACTCTAACTCACTCTGTAGAGTGTCATCTGAGCGGATTTTCCCTGCCCTAGCTGTCAAGCATTTCACTAAATTTCTTTTGTATCGTATTGGAGCGAAACTAAGAAAGTGTGTGCATTGAAATGCAAATTCGTTTCTTCTGTATACGCTTGTGTGAAGTGATCCATCTCCTTGTCTTCTTAATAGAATACCAAAAAAATTTAGCCTACTGTCCTGTTCTTCCTCACAAGTGAAGGCAAGTGACGGATGTATGCTGTTAAACTTTCTCAGTAGTTCGTTCTGGCCTATATTCTGATCACTTATAACAAATGTGTCATCTATGTATCTGCAATACGTATCTAGCTTGTTGATGTCTTCCTTCAATGGTCGATTCTCTAGTTTGGCCAGAAAAAAGTCTGCAAGGATTGGGCCTAATGGCGATCCTACTGAGATTCCACCTACTTCTCTTTAACATACATTATTGTAGATAAAGTGTACATTCAGTGTACATCTAAGAAGTAATTCCTTAAGGTTGAGCTAAGGAATCCCAATGTTGATTTCTTTCTCTATCAGTTGTTGACATATGAAATCAATTGTCTCAGTGAGCGGTACATTAGTGAATGATGGAGTCACATCTAACGGCGTCATACGTTTTCCACTCACATTTACCTCTGTCACCTTGGAGGTGAAATCAAAAACATCCCTCACACTATGTTTTACAACTACTTTGTGAAGGAGCCCCAGAATCTGGACTAATCACTTTGCGATTTTACGATATGGTGAGTTGCACATATCTAAGACTAGCCGAAAAGGAAGTCTTGGTTCGTGGATTTTAGGCAAACCATAAAGCCGTCGTGTGCTACATCCTGTGTGCTGAAGTGATCCATGCACTGCTGGTGAGATTACACCAGTTTGCTTCGGTTCCTTAAGATAGTTAGTCAACTGTCTTTCCGCTCTCGCATTCCCATCTCTAGAATCAGTGAGCTTCTGGAACTTGATTTGATCGTTCGGGAGGGAACTCATTTTGTCTACGTAATCGCTCTTGTCTAACGACACTATGCCTCCTCTCTTGTCTAGTTTACTCATAACTAGGTTTTCATTCTTCCATAGCTTTTGAAAAGCTTCTCGATGTTGTTTTGTCAACAAGCTGTTTGTAGAACCCTTACCACATTTGTAATGTTGGCAGCTGTCGACTAACGTGGTTTTCAACCTTATCAGTTCATTATCTGAAGATGCGACTAGGCCAGATGTTTATGAAAACAAGCTTTCACATTGTTTGTCAGTATTAAGTTCACATATTTTCCGTGTATGATCACTAAATTTGGGTCCTAGAGATAGAACTTCTAGCTGAAGCTTATCTAATCTAAGACTGGAAAAGTTATGAACAAACCGATTTGGATCAGTAGGAAATTTTCCCCTTCTCTCATATTAACCTTTTTACAATCCGTATTCCTTGTTGTTGTTTTCCCACAAATTACGTTGATTTGGTTGGTATTTTACAAATATGTTGACAGTTATGTATATTAGAGTGAAGCCTGATGAGATTTAATTGAAAACAATATAGTTCGCTTACATGTCGTATTACATTTTTCATAATGGGAATTTTTAGCTATATGAACGGTTGCCAAGCAAATAACATATTAATCACAATATTCTGAAGTATTCAGTCGGTAAAATGCTCAATATTTTTAGACTTCATCCAAGTCGACACAACCAGTTGACCACTCTGTGTATGTTTACCCTTGTTTAATCTAGATAAAATACTCGTTCTCACCATAGTTAAATGCAGAATAAGTGGAATTGTTAAGATATTCAGTTTCAATTGGTGCAATTGTTTTGTGTAATTGCACATACTCAGGTTTTCACTTAATTATAGGACGTAGATGTCGGTTCTCCAAATCTTGTTGAAGTTGAGAAAGTGGTATCGAACCTAAAACAATGAAAAGCAGCAGGACCTGACAGTTTGCCGCCCCACGTTTCCAAGGATGGAGGTAGCAAATTTTCGACTGGATTAACTGGGGTACCAGGCCGTGAATGGAAATCAGAGTTAGTGCCGCCAGACTGGTGTACTTTACTCATCATCCGAGTCTGTAAGAAGGCAGAAGAATCTAGTGACAATCATCGGAGAATTAGTTTGACCACTATTTTATCCAAGAATCCAAGGACCACAGTTATCTGATGCCTAACGGGGGCTCGAGAATCGCAAACTCAAGGGAACCGGGCAGGTTTCAGACACAGCTGGACGAGGATTCATCGATCATATTTTACCCTCCAACAGGTTCTGGGACACAGGCATTTTTACCATCCAGTGGCCAACGCTTGCCGTATTTCTTAACCTGAAAGTGATATCTGACTGTGCCGGCCATGTGGCTTGTTAGTATGCTACTGTGTAGAAGGTACCAAGAAAGTATATAACGCTAATCAAAACTCTCTACTAGAATTCACGCAGACATGAAGAAGCGGGCTTATGGACCTTTATCCTCTGAATTGATGACAACTAGTGGTGTCTACCAGGTATGCTTACTGTCCAACTTCACTTAGATTGACCTACTCCTTGGAGGTTATCTGCTTAACTCGAAGTGTTTAGAGGAGGTTGTCCTGTAAGGGGAAGATGTTGACGAAATCTAGGGTCTTCTAGACGTATTGAATGATTACAGAGTTTTGAGCACAGGTGTTTTCATGGCATTGCTCCTGTTTGGTGAGCAGCGTAGAGGTCAGGAAAAGGATGCTTGACAAGACGGGCAAATCGATTGTGAACGTTGCGAACGTTAATCGACTGAGATGGCTTGGACATATACTGCGCATGCCAAGCCACCACCTACCTCGACGTGCCATTCTAGAAGAATTTGGATTATATTGGAAGTGAGTTCAGGGTAGCCAGAACAAGTGGTGGTCGATGAAGTCTCTGAGTGTTCGCCTGATCCGTGTGGGAAGATGTAGACTTCCTAGCTGGGGTCCCCTAAACGACAGAAATCAGTGGTTGAGGACTGTTGGTGACACGGCTGAAAATTAGTCACAATAGCGGAAATGTATTCACTCGTTGACGGCTTCTCAAGCTTGAGTATCCGAGCTAACTCTTATCATTAGACTGTTTGTTCTGTCACACTGCTTTATTTACTTTGATATCACTCTTTTTCCGCCCATCTGCTCTTTGTGCACCACTGTGAGGTGTGGCACTTGAGCCAGTGCACCTATGTACGAGGTTATGCGTTGGTTTGTCAGTCAGTCTGCAGACAAACCTCATGCCCAGTCACAGAACTATGTAGACGAATATGATAACTGGAGGTGGTTTGATTTAGGCTATTATAGTTTTGTGCATCAGGTATACCTATAAAACGAAAATAATTACCAAGTAACGCATAACACCCACCTGTCATCTGACAGTGACATCTACTCCAAATTCAGTGACAGCTGACAAACCTTATTTGCAGATTGTTTACATAGACACGTGAAAATTATTTTTACTGCCTTTAGTTTACACGAGGCACAATTTATTAGGGATCATTTAGGTAATATAGCCTTACAACTGAACAGACCTGTTCTTGGAAGAAAGCAAAACTTTCAGTGATTAGGATGAAGAGACACGAATGCGAGTAGAGTATTTCCAAACTAATCAAAAAAACTACAAGTCCGTTGAAATCTAACCAATAGCAAGTGGTTGTTTCATCTTGACTAGAAGATTCTAACGAGTTTGAAATCTGAGTTTCATTCAAGATTCAATAGAGGACTTTTATTCCTCTCTTCTAAACATTTTCCCGAAAGTGAATGGGTCACATTACAATGATGACTGTTTTCATTATTATTCTTCAAGTCAAAGAATGTACTGAACTCTCTTCACTACAACCTTCTGTGAACTGACCACCTTCACTTTATATACGGTCCAAACCACAAGTCACAGCTGATCACTAGAAATTCTAGAATGAAATCTCTTACAGAATTACTCAAGAAGTGACTACAGGTTATACGGACTCCAACTGGTGTCGTCTCCTGATTCCTAGTTCATTGGTTTACTCTAAATTAGTAACAACTGCATTTTCAAACCTCAAACATTTATATTTAGATCAAATGTATTTTCTTAAAGTGCATAATGTAAGTCAATCGACTGCAATGCCTAAGTAGAAACTATCCATAAATTTTCGCCTTAATTCTGACATATTCTAATGATTTTTCCAAATAGAATACTTAAGCAAAACAGTGGCATCTGTTATGATTATCTCTTTCTTGGGTTTGTTTACACAAAGCAAATGATAAGTAAAAATAATGAAAATCAATTTCTTTTACGGAATATTCATATGAATCGATTGGTAAATGTCTTCAACATGTTAAAGAAGAAATTTCTTGCCTGATTCTCGTTTGCACAGTAAAACACAGTTGACTTTACCCACACAATATTTTTTTAAAGTTAGGAATATTGTACTGTAATATAATATTTGGTGGTACATGTATCCAAGCATATCATACCATCACCCGTATCGTCCATTATTTGTACCTTTCAATAAACTTATTTACGTTATGTTACAAGCAACATTATGATAAAGAGATATAAGCTTGTACATTTTTGTATTGGCTTATAAGTTATTTTCTTCAGTAAAAACAAGAATTTACATCAAAACACGTTAAAATAAATATGTTTACCGTTTCTTTAAGTTAAGCGGTTTGTTTAGTTTGCAGTTATGTTGATATTCAAAATCATCTACTTGGCATTTAAAAATATAGTCACCTTTTTGTACATCAGTGAACAAAAAAGATTGAAGTTTTAGGTTGGAATTCATTATGGACTGACATCAGTTAGAGAAACATTAGAAACCTGGGAGTACTGTAAAGCTGTTTCGTCTTAGTACGGGACTCATTGGCAGTGTCCATCCAAGGCCCCGCCCCACCAGGAGTCGAACCCAGGGCCTTAAGGTTCCATGGTTAGTAGGTTGCCATTGACCCACTGGGTTGGTATCCAATGATGCAATGATTGGTACACATAATTAAAAAACTATGCTCTACCACAAGGTTTAAATTCTACTCTTATATTCCGTTTCACCAACCCCACAGTCACGGTTGATAATCTCTCAATGGAGTGGTAAATAGCTGTTTCTCTTCCTATATGCATTACATTTCTCAACAGATCGACACTCTTGAACAGTGTGGATAGACATCGGACACTGGTTATTATCAGTTACGGTATTCTTGTACCGGAGGTTGTTTCAGAAGGATAGCGATGGCAGAACTATGAGTAGCAAATACTTTTAGACAAGAAGATGGGGTGAAATAAATTCTCCTTCTCATTGTAGTCACTTTTTATTATTTATTGCGAGTTTAACACCCGAATAAAAACTAAATACTGATTGATTGCTAGATTTTTTGCAGTTAACGATATCAAACCTTAAAGATAAGATACTGCGTGCCTCATGGGTAACCACCGTGCCATTGCCTTTTGGTTCCCAGTAGAAGGTTAGATAACTGATAAATAAGTTGAAGAACATTTTCTAATTCTCATCATCCTAATATACGTAAGATAAATTCAGTACAAAAATAAGTGGATGAATTATATGTGAGTCAATATTTTCATCATTTGAACCAATCGAAGATACAGAGGCATTTCATTCCTGCATTCAAATACATTCACATGAAATTCAAGAGTTTAAACTTTCCATCAGCTAATACTTATTAAGACACGTATCTGAATTAGCAGAAAAATTGATGCTGGTACTTCACTTCTGCATATCACTTTCTTTCTTTTCCACCTCGCTCCTGAAACATTCTGTGTCTTCTAATACATTAGTTTTCCGTAAAATGCCACCTTGTCATTTTACTTCATAGCTTTATTATACGTAAAGGCTGGGTTACTTTCCCAGATTTCATGCGGCAAAGAATAATATTTCTTCGGTAAAAAAATATGTAGAGTGAAAACCTTCTTGGCTTGCTTTGGCCTCATTTAAAAGTGATATGTTATGGGTCAGCAATCATAGATAAAGACGACTACATCCAAAAAACAGAAAACTTCTTCATGAACCGAAATGTATTTCAACCAATAGAGAAAAATTCCATTCAAAGATTTGATAACCAAATCACCAACACCTCAAACAAACTCGTCAAAATGAGACAAAGTACAAAACAAGAGCAATGGCGAATAAAATCCAATGGACTTCTTCTCCTACTTTTCGACAGTAGATCAAAAATACACAAACCAAGCATCCAACCACGAGCAATTGTTTCACTTCCAGGAGCTCCAACATACAATATTTCAAAAGAACTCTTCAGAAAGCAAACTTCTGGTAGAATTATACAGTTTTCGGCAGAGATCAAGCATATTCATATTGAAAAAGATGAACTGATGATGTTTTTCAATATAACAACTCTATGCATCTCAAATGAACCGAAGCTGACTAAGAGTAAAATGGCTCTTCTTCTTAAAAACGATACACACCTCTTGGAGCACACACAACTACAATGTTCAAGTTTGATGAAATTAATTGATTCATGCCTAAAAGCATACTTTTATTTAAACGGAAAACTCTACAAACAGACAAGAGGAACACCAATAGGATCGCATATATCAGGACTTATTACACAAGTAGTAATGAAGAGATAGGAAACTGTGGTATTGCCACTGATTAAACTAAAACTTTGGATCCGATATGTAGATGACGCTCTTGTCACCACCCAAAAAAACTAAGTGAAAAACGCTTACAAATTGACAAACCATATTTTCAACGACACAGAATTCACAACTGAGGAGGAATCAAATAACAAACTTACATTTTTAGATATTCTGATCACTAAAATGGAATAGTGGATATTGGAAACTGAAGTACAAAGAAACCAAACTCATATGGATCAACTCCTCGACTACAATCGCAACAGACAAACAGCACACGGAATCAGTTGTATAAAAAGATTGTTAGAAGCAATGAAAACACACTGTGACACATCAACCGTGTAAAGAAAGGAAGAAAACTATTTGCTGATTATTTTTCAGAAGAATGGCTGTCACCATGGCTTCGTCAAAGACGTTGACATAATTCATCATCAATCAAGAAATCAGCCTTAATAACTAACAAACAGATTGTCCTACCTTACATGAAGAATGTTTGCGAGAATATAACTAGATTATTGAAGCCTCTTGGAATCTTTATATCTTATAGGCCCACAAAATCTTTTAAGTCTCTGTTATGCAGGCCGAAAAATACAATAGTAAAAGAAGACAAACTAAACATTGTCTACAAAATAAGCTGCAGAAACTGAGAAAAACATTACGTCGGACAGCATCGTCGCCCTCTTTGTATCCTTCTACATGAACATAAACTAGCAGCGAAGCGTCATGATACATCGCTCATATCAACGCATGCAGACAACTGTGAACATGAATTTGAGTGGGAAAATGTGAAAATCCTCGATAGACGAAATTCGAAGAATGACAGAATTTTTAGAACCTTGGTATTCAGGTCAGTCAGCAACTGACAGATAAATTGACATTGGCCCAATCTATCAGTCAATAAGAAACAGCAAGAAGGCCAGCTTTCTGGTCATCACGATAACCAATCAAAATAAACATTAAGAGAACGGCAGGACCTTGGCAGAAACAATCAATCAAACATAAGGTCATTACAACAAGTTACTAAATAAATTGCGAAAAAACCTTATCACTTACTTTTTTCTGAAGTTTGTGATGATGATAATGTCTAGGAGGACAACAAAAGCTCCGCGACTAAGCAATCCAGTTCACAGAAGTCAACTTTATCGAAAATGCAATCTTAAATTCTTCCCCTATCACAGCATCATTATCAAATATCTATAGTTTAACAAAAATATTTCTATCCATCGATTTTATTGCATGCTCCATACAGAAATGTTTTGCACCTGTTTAACGGCTAACGTTATATTCTTACTGTTAATGTATGAAAGTGAAATAGCCTGTAAACCACTATGCTTTTTAAATATTTTGCTAATTTATCTTGGCCACATTCATTTACAATTAGGATCCAGAAGAAATATTATGGTATGTTGTTTTTTTGTTTTCGTCAAATATTTCTGGAGGCAGGATTTATAATAAACAGCCTATAAGGTATTTGTCTGAACACTTTAGATATTTTTCTAACGAATAAGTGGATTGTAAGAAATTAATGTTACTTGAAGCTAAAGTTCAGTTTCAAAATTACTCGGCCAAATACATCCATAACCCATAAAGATACTTTTTGAAAAACATTCAGTTTCAGTGACTATGCTTTCAAAGTGATTGCCAACGCTAATCGATTTGTTCTTGATTGATTTTTTTAAATTGATGTAGCTTTGATAGCACACTGTATCTGAATGCTGCACGTTCCAGAATATACAGTTTAATCATACTGAGATAAAAGAACAACTTTAGCAATAAGTAAATTAGAAACACTTTTGAAGTTTAGAAAGTGAATCACACTAATATGCAAGCCAAATCATCGCCTAAATATAAGTGGGAAGCGGAGGTAAAAATAAGGCGGAAAAAATTACAGTCCTACAAAATCAGTGCATTATACTTATAAATCTATTACCTGCTTGTTCGCCAAAGGGAATTAAGGCATAAAAATGGAATACACTCATTTCCCGACATACTGGTATACCTTTTTCATTCTTAAAGATCCGTAGTTCAACGTTTCTTCATCTGCTTCCCTTTTAACATGGCCATATCTCTCTTTCCGGTTATTTTAGTCTGAGCTATCGTGAGCTGTTGTCGTGGAGAGAGATTTATCACACAATAAAATTGTTTAATAATCTAGTTAACTAGTTTGCAGCTGAAATAATTTCACTGCTGATTACTTAAAGACTGTCAAGGTTCTTTGCTACCTAGCGATGAAAGACACTTTCTTCTATTATGTACAGGCATGAATTATCTGCATATAATTGAGAGACCTAGGGAATTCCATATATGCGTAGCAAGCAAATCGGAACGGTTTCTCAGTGAGATATTTTATACAGTTGGGAGACTATACCTCGTAGATCAATGTGATTTATGGATAGTACATAGTTATTCATTTTGCTGAAAATGGCATCTCATTGTGTATTGTCTGCATTTCGACCACAGTCATTAAAAAGGCATGCATCTTGTTTATTCGGTAAATATGAACGAAACATATCTTTAAGTTATTGCTTACTTCGGATTCTCAGTACTGGCTTATAGTGAAGACAGTAAAATATAACACAACTTGTTCCGAACTATTATATATCTTTTGTTTATCCTCTTGTTTCTGTTTGTCAAGTAACAAGTTTCATTTACGTTAGGAGATTTAGAAATAAAAAAATGAAAACCATATACTTGGATACTTCAAAGTTTTCCTTCAATACCTTTCTGATTGAAAGGCGAAATTCTTTGAAAAAGCCTGTATATATTCTGCCTTAATTCCTAAATAAATTACAGGTTAATTTGACGAAATCTGTGTATAATAAGGAAGTTGTGAATACCAACAATAAGTATTTACTGTTCTAAAAAACATGAATCATTTAATTACTGAGTGTTAACTGCAAATTTTCTTAGAATATTCAAGATGATCTTGTCTCAGCTGTAAATTAAACATATTTGACTGGCATTTCGATACGAGGTAGTTGATTGTTACCCATTTGACTGGTAACTACAAGGCAGCAGTGTGTCGATGAAAAGAGGATGTAGTGCCGAACAAAAAACCGCAACAAAATGGAGCCTTCTACAGATAGAACATCACTGTCTATGAACTTCCTATCATTGAAAACTATTGTATATATATGAAATGATGATGAGAAATTAACCTAATTTCACAGTCTCACTAAGTGACTTAAGAAAATTGATATCATACTGTCCTATGACTGTTCAGCCTCTTCTCAATGATCCTCATTACTGATAAATAGATGAAGGCTTAAGGGGATCCCCATCCGAACTCACCCTGCTGAGCTATTTATGTCGAAATTAGAAACCGACATGCCAGAGATGACAGTATGCAAACTTTGACGGCTTCATACCTCTGAGGTGTCCAGTAGACAGAACAAAAAGAATATGTGTGGAAACCAGATTCAATGAAGTCCTGCATAACTTTAAACACATGTCTGGAGTAAAGGATAACTTCATCAGAAAGAATATATTTGGTAATACTAAGACGTTCATCACCTCTAGAAGTGGTAAAAAGCAATCGTTTCTAAATTTTCATTTTTAAGAAGATTATTTGGCTCAAGTATTTATCAGCAGAAATCAGCAGTACTCAGAGAAGATGTTCCCAGTAGCTACGATAATAGCGAGATTTCTGACACCACCTTGGATAAACGATAGGCTGCCATTTTATTGTTTATTATTATTATTTATTCGTCCTTTGGGTTCCTAATCGAACATAGGGCTTCAGTAGCACGTATCCAACGCGCTCTGTTCTCTGAAATCTTTTGAACCTGGCTCCAAGACAGCCTACAACCTCTCATTTCTTCCTCGCACGATCTCCTCCATGTCACCCTCTACTCAGACGCCCAACTCGTCGCTTCCCATCGAGGTCCCACTCCACAGCCTGACGTATGATGTCCTCATTCGGCCTTCTCAATGTATGCCCAATCCATCTCCACTTCCTTACAGTGCATATTTGTTGAGCGATAGCTTCTTGGTTAGTTCGTTACCAGGGTTCCTTGTTGCTTATTATTTCTGGCCATCTGATCTTCAGTAACGAGCCAGAGTAGGCAGTTGTTGGTGAATGTCTGCGGTTTGTTGGAAATGCCTTTCGTAACGTGCCAAGTCTGTGAACCACAGAGGAGCATTGACTTGACGTTGGTGTTGAAAATCCTGATCTTATTCACCCTTTATGCTGAGTGCAGAAGATCTCCACACTGGTTTCAGGCTAATGAACGCCTGTCTTGCTGCCTTTCCGATTCTGACTTTGACGTCCTCTTCTGTGCCACCTGTAGTTGAAACGGTGCTGCGTAGATAGGTGAAAGAGACTACTTCCTTTAGGTTTCTCCCGTTGATGGTGATTAGTGCTTGTTGTTGTTGGTTGGGTACCTTCATAACTGCTGTCTTCTCTACGTTCACTTGGAGTCCCATCTTTGCTACCCTGCCTCTTCTATCAACTTGTTAGTTTTTGCCTGTAGATCTTCAAGTTTGTGCGACATTAGACATTTTATGCTCGCATCTATTTAAATCGATTCTGTCTAGTTAATTATGCTGGACCCTCTTTTGAAGGCTTTGCAATAGGGTGCTTTTTAAAATTTGTCAATGTAGTTTACCTTTAGTGAAGAAAAGAAGATCGCTTATTCTTTTCATTCACATCTTATCGATACTTGTCAAACTGTGGACAATCAAAGCACCTTTTCTGTGATTCACGTAATATCAAGCTATCTACCACAGACGGAACGGACTTGTCTGATACAAATAAGTGAGTCTTTCTTTGTTAGACAGACAGAAGCAGAGTTGCTTATTCAAAAGAAGCCGGCACAGCTATTTAATTCTTCCATGGCCTTCTATTAACCTGGACGACACAATCCAGTTACAATCTGCTATGATACGATGCACGTGGTTATTTGAGTTATCATCAGATTTCCAGTCCCCCTGGATTAATTTCTTGTCTTAGCCCAGACCACTGAAATCCTATGTATAAATCCTTTTATCCTCAATAACCCAAACACTTGTAAAATAAAATGAGTTGGTACAAATCTTTGACCTCAAAAGTCGACTGATTGTTGATTTAACTATCGCCTTCAAGTTGATTTAACTCCATGTAGTCTTTATATTTTTATTGTAAAAATACTGTAAACAAAGATTGAGTCTGATAAAAGTTCGATGACCATGCAAATTCGCAGAAACATTGATAGTTTACAGAGTGATAACGGTTGGTCATACGGTAGGCATTCTGTAGATACCAACTTCACAAACTCTGCCACTTTTCTTTTCTCACAAAACTAGTAACACATACAATTTGAAAACAGTAGCCAAGATTTAAAAAATAAGCATCTGACAAACTATTCTGCATTTTTATATTTCTGAAATCTTTACACCGTCACAACTACCCTTTATTTAAGATATTATGTAGAAGTATTAACATTGACCGTGATATGAGCTGTTACAGTAACTACCAAAATCTGGAGAGAGTTCAAAGGCAGTTTGGAGCCTATGTCAACACTGTTAGTTTTGTATGCACTGAGTTCCCTACGTGGTTCGAAGACTGGAAAAGGTTTAAGGTCGCTTACAACATTGGGAATTGCTGGAATACAATCAATGGATAATATGGTGTGACTACCTTCCAGGGTTTTCAGTATACAACTATTTCCAATCTCAGATGATGGGTTGTAAATCAGGGACTGAACAGTACAAATAGCCTCTACGGCGATAAAATTCTTACTGAAATTGTGGGCTTATGGATGAAAAACATCTCTATTAGACAGTGGTGTTAGCTTTCAAAGTACAGCAAAGTTTCTCTCAGTCATTCAGGTAAACAACCCATCAACTCGAATGTATTAACGAATCACAAGTCATCGAGAATAACTTCATGTTAATTGGATGTAGGCAATAGGCAGGAAGTTTTGAACCCGGGTTTCGTACCTTTTGGCCTTCTTCTGCAAGGTGTATCTGTAACCTCAATGGAACAGATGTTCCACCCGAGATTCCAACCCACGTTATCCAGTGCTGCAGTCGGAGTCATTACTAGTAAGCTATCGGGGCAGGAATAATGTATATCTATTTTCTCTCAGTAATTGTGATATCAACCAGAAAAACTTCAACTCATTACACAGTAATGATGATAAACTGCATTTTCGCCTAGTTACATAGGAATTGTTATGTTTTCCGATTCTGTCTATTCTATAATGACCTAAGTTAGGTCATATTTAGCTTATCTTTGAAAATAAAGCCGAATTATATCTCCGGAAACGCTTGCAAGGTCAGTAGGAAGAGCTGTCAATAAATTTCTGTAGTGGTGAATACAAAGTTCGCTGCAAACAATCAGTTGGTATTAATTAAATTTAGTGCTTCAAGATTTTTATTACATTAATTGTAGATGGTTATTAACAATCTGAAAAAAAGGTATTATTCTTATTGAACAATAAGGATTGAACATTCATATAGTCTGAGTAAATGCAATTCAACTTAGAATAAACCAATCTTTGAAACATTCATGCCTTGAGTTTCATAAAAATAATGTATTCATACATAGGTTATAGGTATTCATACTACTTCAGCTCTTAACTAAGACATGCTATAAGAAATCCAACTCTATTCTCCAAAAAACTTCGACCTGAAATACAGGCTAGCCGATTCCTAAACCTGAAGATCTATGAATTTGCTTCTTATAAGTTATTCCAAGCACATTAACCGAGATCCATGTGCTTAAATATCAAAATGTTGTTGCTAAACTTCACAGCGTACAGTAGCTTCAACTCCTGAAACAATGAATTGTATATTATAAGAGTATTAAAGGATCGGGAAATTTACCAAGTTCCGGTCCCGGCGAATAAGTGAATTCGTCTATATAAAACTGTAGACTAGGAAATAATTTTTATTCTGCTGATTTGTAATTTTATTCTAGATGGATGTTTTGAATTTTAAATAGGTGACCGTGACCTATGGGGTTAACTGAGTTTGTGAGGGAAGCAGATTCCCATCATTGACACTGAATGATCATCACACCATAACTCGAACTGAAAGAGGTAGGGAAATTTGAACTATTAAACTCCAACCCAGTAAATGAACTGCAGCTCGCTCACCGTGAAACCCAACAACCCTCGCTTGAACCCTTAGTTGATCATGAATGAACGATGCTAAGGATTTTCAAACCAAGTCGAAATAGTTATCCAGTGCTTTTGGGTTTTCGCTGTTTCCCCTTGCTGATTTCAATCTGTGAAGAAATCTCAATGTAACTTAGTAACAGATACTACATTCAGTTATTTGTAAGGTGATTTGGTCATTTCTTCAGCACGTTTGCTTGTCTTGTTAATACAAGCAGTTATTCCAGTTAAGAACTGAAACCATGTTACTCAGTGACTATATAAATACACATAAATAACGGGAAGTATTTACTTTTCACACCATGTGTCCATTATTCAGTCATCTGAGAACCAAAGACAAAGCTTACCCTAATTAAACATCACTCCTGAAAACGCTGAAAGCGAGGAATTACTAGAAAATCATTTCGTTTTCTTCTATGACGCTGTAAAGTTGCTGACTCATAAACACTAGCGAAGACTGAAATAGGAACTCTGGTAATATATGTAGTTATGTACCACATCAGAGTGATAGTTCTACTAAATTACAGCTAATATGAGCTTGAAAGTGTCAACTAATATAGGTTAATTGATTGGCCAAGAAATAATCTGCTATTTTTAAACCTTTTACATCATTTCCACCCTATTTATGTATCCATACTTGGAATTAGATTAGTTGGATGATTGTAAAGATAAAGTTTTGAATCCATTTTGCTATGCATAGAATAAATGTGGACTTTAAACTATTACTGTTCAATAAAATTGTAACTATAAATTATATTCTGTAAGAGCTCCAGCAAAAAATGCATTTACTGAACAACTTGAGTAGTTGGAAACCTCTCAGGTTGATCTGCAGATCTCGTTAGCCGTATCGGTATGATCTAAGCATCGGATGAGCATTTTGCTCGTTTGGGACCGAGCTCATTAGTTGTATGCGTGGGAAATTTCAGTTCATAAAGCTACATTATTTCAGATCACATGCATCTGGTCACCTGACTTACATGAAATGGAGTAGGATGGTCAATTCGTAAATAATTTACAAATTGTATAATTCACATTGAATAATTTCCAGCGGCAACCTAGTTGATACCACAGTTAGGTAATTGAAAAATCTTAATTTAGACCATACAACTTGAAAATCACCTGCTAATTGACCATTCTATGTAGGAACTCCGATATTTCAGTGATCTGTGTAATAATGCTAATTTCTACACTTATGAATACCGTAGTCATTTGTCAACATGCATTCAAAAAATGTAATATAAAAGCTTTTCGCTTCTGTTCTCATATTTCAGAAAACCTTCGATTATATCATGTAGATTATTGACTGTCTTTTTGCGTTTTACATATTATTTGGTGATATTTAAGCTCATTCATAGTTTTGATTGGACATGAGTGAGCAATTTTAGTTGGAAAATGTTGGAAAATTAAGGGCGATCAGCAAATATTTAGAATTTTCCTCAAAATCTTAGCGCAATAAATATTACAAATAAGAATGTAGTGAATGATGTTGAAGTCAATGTATAAATACATAGCTGAAAAGCAGGGCTCTTGATATGAGATATAAATGTTCTCAAATAGATTCCGTAGGGGCACGAACTGTCGAGAACTTCTCACGTAGTATAAAATATCTGCGCATAACTTTCTGGTATTCAGCAGTTCAAGTCAATCATTCTAGAACACAAAGTACTTCCGAATTTCTATTGATCTGTTGAAATCATAAACGGAATACTCGATAGAACAAAGTCTTATAGTTTTCTCATCGGAATCAAAAGTAAGAATGCAGTTTCACCTTACGTGAAATTACGTTTACAAAACTGTAAATATCTTGAAGAAACTTACGCTTTACAAGAATTTAAAATAATTAATTGACTTGGTCAATTTTTGTTGAATTCCATGATTCCAATACTTTGGCATCACAAAGTTACAAGTAGTAATCGTGATTGTACAACACTAAAGGAATGAGGTACCGCAAAGGAATGATAAAAACATTGCAATCGATTGTCCACTACTGGTTACTGTTCGTGATATTCAGTTCACATTACTTAACCTGAGAAAGAAGTACCTTCCTAATATAAACAGAAAATGTTACCAACTTCAAGTGTACTATAGAAATATGAGCAGAAAAACATTCAATGTTATATTCTACTGATACTTAGACGGTCATAGTTACTTTTTATTTTTCGAAGCAGTATCATACGTCTCAATGAATAACCCTGTGGTGTTTGAAGTGATTGGTCCTAGGTCTAAGTCTTTGTGGGAATAACACCACTAACTGGGAGCCAATTGCATCAACTGATGAGTCCCAAATAAAAAGAAATGAGCGTCTTGGACTCCACTCCTAGTCCTTATCCATTATCAAGACCAATATTATTAGATGCTGTGCATTTAACCAAAGCTATCTACAGGCTTACATAAATAAACGACTGTATCAACCATGGTATGAACTCTATAAATACGAAGTGTCACTTTGGCGTGTATCCTGTGTTAGGAAATATTGTATAGTGTTCAACTGTTAACGAAGCTTGCAATTAATTCGAAGTTCTCCAACTTCGAATGAGAATCAATAACTAGTTCTAAAATTACTCAGTCCTCCATCCAAAACTCTAATTTATAGGACCTTATAAATACAAACTAGTTTCTTTGACACTGCCCGTTAGGTTTCGATAATTGTTATCTTCTTCTGCATAGTTCTGATGTTTTGCTGGTTGAATAAAATGATTAATAATATCTGCAGGAATTTTGGTCTGACAAGTGGCTTCTTAGTCCGAAAACTCAGTGCGATGGTTTCTATCCGAATTATGCAATCTTGATTTCAGTTATTCCTAAAGGTTTATCACTTATGTCATGACATCATTTTATCACCTTCATAAAGTTGAATGCAGATTCTTACTGATTTCTGTCTGAAATTAAGAGAAGGTCAAATTGATAGTGTCTAAATTCTCTCCCTATCAGGCTTTAGTTTTTTATTGGAAACCTTTAAAACACCGAATCATCAAACGTTGATATAGTCTGTATAGTGTACGAATTTGTTCTGCAGAAATTCTACCACTTATTCACCGCTCAAGTTTACCAAGTAAAAAGCCATTATTGTAAAAATTGGACGGCAAATTATTTTGGCTAACTTTTTACCGAACTCCTTTGACATTTTATCGTAGAATGTATGCCATTCAGAAGTTAGCGTTATTCAGTAAACTTACTTAACCATCAGAGGTGATTGAGAACTAGCTAGATGTCTGTCAGCTCTTATTTGATGAGTTCATGCTGGATGGTATGAAGCATTAAACTAATCTTTTCAGACACAAGCGACCTAGTTTTTTTTACCCCGTAAAGCATTGTCTCACTAAGTGGTAGTATGAACTATTTAACAGATTCGTTCAGTCAGAACACTTAATAACCAACCTTGTGGGGCAAAACGAACGGGCGTGTTAAGTGTGATAGATAACAGTACACGTATGTGTGATTAAATGTAACGCGTAATTTACGGTATTCTTTAGTTAACTGAAAACTCTGTTCTGTCAACATTGTAACAGAAAAAATGAATATCTCAAAAGTTCTGTCTGATATATTTAGGTTAGTAAATTAGGACAAAACTGCATACTATGATAATGTGACTTTTTAAGAAAATCGACTAATGGATGATGAATGATTTCCCATTTTACCGCTAAGTGTATCTTATGAATTATAAACCCACTTTACTTTTATAAGTTATTCATGCTAACACCTTATTTTGAGCAGCTCACTAATGATCACATGAATATCAGATGATGTAAGCAACAATTCGAAGTTGCAGAGAAACAGCTTCAGCCATCAGGAATGAGCACAATCAAAAAAGCAAAGCTTCATCTAGATTGCTGTCAACAATCATAGCAAATCCTTCTTCTTTATTTTTAGTTTTAATCAGACTTCTACAAAACGATTTGTATTTATTTTCAGCAAAATGTTTAGTCTATAACATACTACTTGAAACTTCACATTCCTATACTGAGGGATAAGTACCAAAAAGCAACCAGTTTTCGTTCTCAATATTAATTGTTAGACTGCAGTCCAATCAGTAATCAGTTCGCTGGATTTGGTTGTATCTTGATATCTATGTCAATTTGTGTTCGTATCAGATGATACCGATTACTACAGGTGGATCACTTGGTAAAGAGGCTAAAAATACTTCAATCAAAATGATCTCTGAGTTGTTTCTTTTAAAAACGCTTACTTACTGTTTGAATAGCTTAACGATAAGAATGTTAGAAATTATTTATTCTTCCTTCTGCGTGTCTCTTTATTCATTTTACTTCAAGAAACAATCAATGCACGAACTGAAAACTTATCCAGACCTAAATCACCCTCTGAAACCTTGGAAAACTTATTCAATGTTCAAAACGATCCTGAAGATATTTCACGTTTACGTGATTCCCTAGAAAATCTTAACAAATCACTAGATTCACATCCACTGTCACCTAGGTTAACTCCCTGCTTGAGTAAATCAAAACATTCCAGTCATTCAGTTATTTATGAACGATTCACCTCTGCAAGACATCTTTTCAAATCATCTAATGTAGCCAGTAATGTGATTGACAGTAAGAATAGCATTACGATCACCAATGGTGAGGTGAAAGGTCATTTTGATCCGTGGCTGAATTCAAGTATAACTCATAAAATAAATCCAGGGATCTATGATTTTATAGACGCTGGATTGGAAGACATACATGAAGAGTTCGATAATGTTGGTGATCAAGAACTAGAAGGAGCCAATAATGATGAGTTTGATGATTTGATGAATAACAACAGTCAAATAGAAAATGATTCATTAAGTTCCACCAAGGAGGATAAAGTTGAAAGATGTTATCCTGTTCATCAGCCATCATCGTCGTCTTCATCATCGTCATCAGCAATGTATTCTACTTTCAAGAAGCTACATCCAAAATATTTATTCCAAAGTCCAAGGTCGAAAGGTAAGAATATCTGGTATTTAGATTATAGGTATCCTTTTCTTATGGTTCTAAGCTTCTTTCTGTCGTTAGGACATGTTTTATCAACATAAACTTATCAATATCGAGGCAACCGAGCGCGAATTCATGCGCCAATAGAGACCGACCAATTCGGTCCAGTCAACAACGAGGTAATACAAGCAATATCATAAAAACCACAACCGTGGTACAAGAAGTGGGTACCGTGACTTGGCAGCCCAGTGAATAGTGCTCTAGCACTTGAACCAGTGGGTCCAGGATCCAAATCTGAATGGGAACATCAACACTAACTAGGAGGCAGGTACACCCAGCTGATGAGTCCAACTGTTAGCGACTATCCATCATTATCTGAATGTCAAAACCTTTATTTCTATCGTCCCAGAACTGCCGTACGATAGCACTTTCTGTAATCAGACACGAAATCTCTTGGCCTCAAAATGATTGAAGTGATGAGTATGACTAAAGTGCAAATGTTGTTTCCAAACTGATATTATAACTAGTGTAAGCTGGTAACAAAGGCTGGGTTTATATGTAGCAGAAGTCTTTCCCTCATGCTTATCGAATTCACTACTTTAAGCTAAATTATCTTCAAATGAGTAAAGTTTTACTCTAATGCTAGATTTCTTTGGCTGTTAGATAAAATGCATGGTGATCTACATTTTGTGCCATTGGTTATCCAACAGAAGAGCTAATCTGTATTACAGAATCAAGGTTTACAAGTCAAGTCACCCCAAACCCATTTAACTTGCGGGCATTTTTACTCATTCAACAGCTTTATGAAGATGCCACATGCCAAGTGTTTCACAATGGAAAGCTCAGTGTTGCCTTAGAAGTGAAGACAGGAGTAAGACAAGGTTGCCGCCTACCATCACCGATGATCTTCCTGATTGTGGTCGATTAGATCATGCAGCAAACCATGAGGAGCGAGAAGATGGGCATACGCTGGTTGACCCATGAAAAGACACTAGAAGATTTACGTTTTGCCGATAATGACTTATGTCTTTTGTTACACAAACTCGAAGTTTTACGGACGGAAACCAACAAGTTGACAGAAGAAGCGAGGCAGTGAAGACGGGACTTCAGGTGAACGTAGATCTTAGGGGACTTAGGTCATGATCGATCTCACTGACGCACATGCATCCACACACTATCTTCATCTTAATGGTCATACAGACGAAACCGACAAGTTGACGGAAGAGGCTGGGCAGTGAAGACGGGACTCCAAGTGAACGTAGAGAAGACAGAGGTGATGAAGACACCCAACCAACAACAACAAGCACCAATAACCATCAACGGGAGAAACTTAAAGGAAGTAGCCTCCTTCACCTATCTAGGCAGCATCGTTTCAACTACAGGCGGTGGCGGCACAGATGAGGACGTCAAAGTCAGGATCGGAAAGGCAGCAAGACAGGCCCTCATTAACCTGAAATCAGTGTAGAGATCTACTATACTCAGCATAAAGAGTGAACTACATCAGGATTTTCAACTCCAGTGTAAAGTCAATGCTTCTGTATGGTTCAGAAATTTGGCACGTCACGAAGGGCATTTCCAACAAACCGCAGATATTCATCAACAGATGCCACCTACGCTCACTCGATACTGAAGATCAAATGGCCACAATAATAAGAATAAACAGCAAGGAACTCACCGTGGCTGGCTGGCAACAAACCAACCAACAACCCATTGCCCAACAAATATGCGGAAGAAGGTGGAGATGGATTATATTGGGCATACACTGAGAAGACCATTCGGGGACATCATGTGCCAGGCCAGGCCCTCGAGTGGAACCCGTATGGGAAACGACCACTTGGGCGTTCGAGGTGAGGGTGACATGGAGGAGACTGTGTGATGAAGAAATGAAAGCTTCTGGGTAGTGGTGGAGCCAGGCTGAAAAGACTGCAGAGAAGAGATTGAAATGGCGGCCTGCTACTGAAGCCGTATATTCCACTAGGAACCCTAGGGACAAATAATGATTTTTACTCTGAACAACAACCTTATAACTCTAACTGCCAACTGAATTCCTGAAACGTGACATATAGTTAGCGGTCCTTAACAATCTTAAGGGACTTTTTTGGTTATACCATTAACTTACTGAAACTGTTCTTGTTTAGAGTTGGAATGAACTTTATCACTTTATACCAATAATACTGGATGAGGTACTACTAGAGAATATAGGAATAAAGATCAAATGAAAATCTGAAAAGCTGCAGGATCTAAACCATCAGTTGAGTCTCGTAGCTCACTTGGTAGAGAGCCAGACCGGTGACCTAGGGCCACTTTTTCGAATCTTGCAGTGAACCAGGATTCATTTAACTTTCAGTTATCATCCATCATCAGTAAAAGAAGCCTGTTAGTCCACAGCTATCTCAGATAGCTTCATTAAAAATCTACATTTATGTTTCAAAGAAAACTGATAATTCATTTTGTGTACTGTTCTTATCAGATTGTTCAAAATGTACTGTATGAGTGTGTTACATTTCCTTTTAGTTGGTTTGTTAGATATATCGCACAGTGAAACAGTATCAGTTACTGGACTACGTTTCGAACACGATTCATTGTTCATAGTCATATCATCTCGATGTGACTAAAAGATAAATATGAGTTCTTCTAGGTCAGCCCTTCTTGAAAATTTACACAAAAAGAGCAAGATATGAGTGATTGAGTTTTTATTGTCGCCTATTGTTTAACTGTGAGCTTTTTCATATAAGTCAGCTCAGTCTTGAAATTGAGTATCAAACAAGGTGATCTGACAATAACTTTCATTTTCCTGTGATTTCATTAGTATAAGAGTAAAACTTATTATTATTTTAGTTATATATTTTAGTTATTTTATTAGATGTTTAACGCAGTAAAACAATACTAATTACTGTAATGATGGTGATTATAGTTACGACTATAATTATAATTATAATTGCAAATAATACTGTTTCATTGTGGTGTATCTAGTAAACCAACTACAATAGAATTCTCTTCTTGTGATTTTAACTGATAGCATTGTGAAACTGCCGAATTTCACACTTTTGTAATCAGACTAAGTTGATATGTAGATGAAAGTCCATGTACTGTTAAGACAGATAGGTCGATTAGAACAGTATGAAGTCGGTATTAACTTGGAAAAATGTACTTGAAAATAAAATTTTAAGAAGTATTGAAACTCCCGATCTCTTTTGCAAGATAAATTGTTTACATTTTTCTCAAACTATTCGCAAACGCTGTCAAACTACTGTCCACGACAAAGTACAGTTTCTCTTCGTATAAAGTTATATTTCTGCTGTAAATTTCCTATGATTGTTTTTATTTCACCTTCTTTTATTTTGTTTTAAAGTAGAAAAGCGAAAATCCCGAAATGATCCCAATGAACAAGAAATTATGCCTCCACCACCCAGTAAAATAGTTTTAAAACATTCCAGAAAGCATAAAAGTATTGGTACGCGTATTGCAAACTTTTTTTCAGCTCAACCTAAGCATCGAAAAATAGATACTGATCAGTCAACTAACGGTTCATCAATCAATTCCTCTGATCAACAAAATACTATTGATGATGATTCTTCGGATTTAAGCTTAGGTCAACAGTCCTCAACTGAAAATTCAAGAATTAAGAGATCAGTTACGAAAACACAAGCTTCCTGTCGAGGTATAGCGACAGATAAGCTAGGTCCTCCACGTAAAACCCGAAAATTGATATCTTTCGGTACTTCTGCTGAACACTGGAGTCGTAAGTACATTCTTACTGGTATTGTTAATTCATGTATCTTTGAAAAATGATTATGTTTTCGAACAAATCGTCAATCAAGATGTACCAGGCATTGACATTTTAGTTACATAAATAGTGGCAAACTCTGGGAACATGACCCAGAAAAATCAAAATCACAAATCACTGACGAGTCACAGAAAATCTATCCAGTGGCCTGTGTTTCAGTTTTCACTAGAGGAAATCACTTTGAAAAAAACATCTCTTAATAGTGTTCTCATGCACACCATGGAATTCCTATCAGGCACCAGTGAAAAGAGACATAAACAGATTCCCTAACTTTATATACATCACTGGAGGTTGCTTACAGTAAATAAACGCACTGTTTCGTCAGCAAATATGATCACGCTGGGAGCTGACGTTTACACACATTTTTTAAAGATGAGTTGAATATCCGATGCCAAAATCATTATACAAATTGCGTCATGTGCTTTTTCGAATCACTAGTGCAAATTACTGAGCGATGTGCCTTCACCAGATTTTACTAATGATGCCAGATCATTTCAACTGTCATGATGTCAATGATATGCAACGAAGATTTTAAAATGAAATCGTTAAAATTCTCATTTTTAGTTTCTCACTAACAAATTCGTTGGTTTGTGACTTAAAGAAGTGTCACAATATTTCAGTCTATGCCATGACCGTCGATTCGCTCTGCTGAGGAGTTCTATACTAGGATGAAACAGCTCTTCAGTACCCTTCGATTCTCAGTGGTGACACTTAACTTTTGTCATCCCATGTTGAGTACCTACTTGAAATCAATAAATTCCCGCTAACCTCCAAAATGAACTATTTTCGATCATTTCTGAACTTCATTAAATTGTTATCGGCGGTGGAGACGCTGATACTAAGTTCTTTGTAATTACAAGTCTTTTTTTACAACCAACTCTATGTTCTGGTGCTTTTAAACCTAAAAAGCTTTAAACTTCTCATTGCTGAATTAAAGGATCATAATGAACGGCTGAATTTGGTATACTGATTCTTGATATTCATGTGTGAATATTTTCGAGATGACAGAAAATACTTGTAGCTCATGAGGATGATTTTGGTAGTAGTGCAGTGTCTAGACTGGGTTTTTTAACTATGAAACCTCTTATGAAGCCTAGGCTGATGATTTTGTGTAGAATTATAATGAAAACTTAGCGATTAAATCATTCACTTGGACGAACACAAGACAGTCAAAAGCAATAAAGTCATAAATTATTTCTTTGAATGATCTGTCACCGTCAGCTGAAAGGTTCTGCTTGGAAAAAATTAAATTGGAAATTCCAAATACTGACATTGATTAGTGTTGGTAGTGATTATCGGATTGGATAACAATCTTATTTGAAGAAACTAAAGCTAATTTCCACTCTCACCAAATCATGCCAAAATGAGTACAGGTAAATCTAATGTTTTAGTCCTTGGGTAGCATGATAGTCATCTTCATCAATGTACTTCTGCGAACTACAAATAATGTCAAACTTTCTACGTGTGAACATCTCTTTGGGTAAATGTTTTTTACATTATGGATTGTGAAATAGTTCTCATAATTCAACTTTTACAAAGACATAAGTAGACTGCAGGTGTGCCGTTCTAACAAAAGGTTACTCTCCTTCATCCCCAGTACACTTTTCAGTCGACTTTCATCCAGATTAATAAATTTATTATTGAAACATTCAACTTCCCTACACTCCTATCTAAACAGTTTCCTTCCTTAGGTTGAATATCTCACCTTAGTAGAAGCTAAGAGTGCATGCTGGACTGATGGAAAGAGAAACCGAAATCTTTTTTAGCTCAAGTCTCACGAATACTGACATTGTTGTGAGGCAAATTCCTAATTTTTTCTGACTTGACCTCCGGGTATTTCTGTACTTTTGATTTAGACACCAGTATTTCTGCTAACCTATATTAGTACGGATAAGTCAACTATGAATAAAGTATGTTAGTAAGAGACTGTAAGCTTCGGAGCACCTAAATGAAGAGCATTTCTTCTTCAGTGGCAACTTATCAGGTACATACAAATTTATTTGGAACTATTGGTTAATTCTTATATATCATAAGGACTATTGATTTCAAAATCGCTTTTCTCTTAAACTTATTAGCATTAGTGGTTTTGACTGAGTTGCAAATTGCCTTAGCGCTATCGATCCATTCATAGCACATTTATGGCTAAGTACTGAAGTCGTTGTATCCAACTGACTGCTGTTAAGATGAAAAATTTATGTAGGGGAATCAAGATGGACTTTCGTCTATGTAGCTGACTATCCAGTATAAAAGCAAGGAGTATAGGTTATATTGTAAATGATTTAAAAAGTTATGCAAGACTGTTGACACTCAGTATCTTCATCATTTTCGTAAGTCGATTCGAAAAACATTTGTATTAAAACCAACTGAATTTTACATGCGTTGAGTTGTGTATACTTGTTCTAGGTCTCTAATGTTCACATCCTGTGCTAAACTGTGGATGCTGCATCAGTCGGTTGATTTAAATAAATTAAGGAAACAACAAGCTAGGCCAAAGAGTTAATTTAGGAGGTTGTAGATGTTCAAAGACATGTGTATATGTGTGTGCAGTATGCACATCTGTCACGTAGTTTTTATGCATGTGAAAATGCCAAAACTCACTATAAAACCCCATTTTTGCCCTTGAATCAATTGCTCTAGAAGTAGAATGACTCCGTTTGTCTTAGAAATGCAACTAAGAAGACGCAGTTCTAGTTTAGTGTTGTTTTAAAATAGTGATTATAAATTCATCCTGATGACTAGCAGTGGAATCCAGGACGCATGTTTCATCCTGTTTGAGAGTCGTAAGCTGGATGTTTCTCCACTTTAGTGAGTGTTGTTCCCACTAAGACTTCAACCAGGGCCTATGGCTTTAAATGCCGAAGCGTTATCCACTAGGCTACTGGGGAAGAAACACGTGTCCTTGATTCCACTAGTAATCCCCAAGATGAACATAATGTCATGAATATACGGTATTATCGAGGAATCCGCATAGGAGCCCATCTACACCGGTCAAGCAATTCGGCCCTGTATAGCAACAGAAAATTACAAGTATAAAAAAAGTAGGGATAATGTCTACACAAAACTTGTTTTTAAACGGGATTTAAACTGCTAGATTACTGAGTCGAGACTCCTAGGATTGAGTTTTGAAACTGAAGGGAAATAGCTATGTATATCAATCACTATCTTCACATCTACTACCTGAAATAGTTTGATCATGTGTGGTAGTTTCGTGCGATTCACCCTAATAAGAGCTTTAGCTACGGAAGCACCGTCAATCCTGTTATTATCTTATTATTATTATCATTATTATTACTAATATTCTTATTATTATCACTGTTTTTAAGAAGTGAACTTCAATTACCGAATAGTAACTGTCTATTATCGCCTTTCACTGTCTGAATTATCCTGTTAAAGAATATTTATGAGGAAAACATTGCCGAGCATAACAACACAGTGGCACCTCAGCAAAACAAAATTACAAGACCAGGTTACTCGTTTTCTATATCACTCACTTTTTTACACACGAATATGCTGTATTATTGGCTGTTGGAACATGTTTGTCTGACGTTTCTAGGTGGCTTTTTCATTATTTCATTGCTTTATCATATGTATGATTGTGCTGTATGTGTAGACATGTATGCTAAGAAGGTATACAGTCAGTAGGCATAAATGTGCTTTACAAACAGACATGTAAGGGACACGTGACTTCTAGGTGTAGTGTATACACTCACATAAACTAAACACTTATGCACGTATGCACACACATGAATAGGTCATCGTCCTTACTTATGCTACTGTTCACCTCTACTGAATAACAAAGTTCATAGGTGTCTGACATATTTTGATTTCTGTTGCACTGCGCACCTCACTTTGCCTACTTGGATGTGTTGCTTTTTCTATGGATTTCTATGTAGAATATGAGGGATTCATTTACACTCTTCTAATGTTAGTAATCGTATGGAAATTGTCATCATTATCATTGTAGATAAGGAAATTATTCACTTGTAACAGAATTATGAACGAAGAGATATAAATAGGTAGAAGCTAATGTTATTTTATTTATCGATCCAAGCCTGTCTAACTTAAGAGGTGTACGCACACACATACATACTTGCATACATACCTGAACTTTCTGTATTCTGGCCGTTGACATTCGTCTGCCGAAAGAAAGCAAACCTATCGACCCACCCCACTTGCACATGAACACACACATAAGCATGCATGCAGGAACGCACAAGCATACTAAGCACATAATATCAACTATAAGCAATAAAACGAAATAGGCTTAGATCAATAGATTTTTCTTCTGCCTAATATGCCCAAAAATATCATTACAACAGCACACTTCATTCATTGTAGTCTATTTCTGTTACTCTTTATCGCTTGGTCCTAAGTTTTATTTATGAATTTATTATTACTGCAATTCAAACATGAAGTATTTCTGGATCTTTAGTAGTTTAGTCAACACAAAAAATTGTTAGACTAGATATATCTAGCCTTTATCAAGTGTGCAGTTCAACGCGAAATACCTATCAGTGTGGTATTTAAGTTTAAAGGAACAGTGAAAATCCCGTCATTGATCAGGATATTTTAGTCATTATTCAATGCTTCAGAACATTTCATTTCTCTATATGTGATTATTTATTTCATACTGACTTACACGGGAGCGCAATTATTACAAACCAAGAGTTCCGAAATACTAACTTAATTGTGAGTTCTGAAAAACCCTTTTGGTCTTACTGAAAACGTTTGTATAAATCTGGTTGAATTTTTTTCACTCCATTGTTTACAATAAAATATATCTTAAGGTTTTATGTTGTTGCCTGTATTATCCCATCATTCATGGGACTGAGTTGATCGATCTCTATTGGCATTTGGAATCATGTGCAGATGGCTCGATATCGCCTTTCATTTCGATTTCACAGTGACTCGGTCGCCTAGTGGGTAACGTGCTGGCGTCTGAAGAGGTCGATGTTGGGATCGAGTCCCAGTAGAAATAGCGTCACTCACTCGGAGGCAGGTACATCTAGCCAATGAGTCCTGAGTAAGACGAAACGTGAGTCCTGAATTCCACTGCTAACCGTCAAGTGGACTGTGACTCCTTCTGTCTGTAAAGTTTTAATAATTGTTATGTTTCGGTTTAATTTTGATGCAAAAAGGCTAAAACTGACTAACTGAACACAACCTACTTAATATGAAGCTGTTTCTCACAAAAGTGGGATATTTCACTTTACCTTCTTTATGAACACAGTTGCTTACATCCTACGGGTACTGCAAGTAGTTCGTAGTTTTCTACTTCTAAATGGAAATATTTGTGGTCAGTTTTCGTTTTATTTTATATCAAACGTGGCTTAGATAAGCGTGTCGTTCGCGTATCATGAATTATCTAGTTTGCTTGGAGTATTTACTAAATTTCCGGTGGAGAATAATTCTTTTGTGTTACCAATGAATAAAAGCCACTTTCATCCTTCTTCAGACTCACGATGAAAATCGAAACTGATGCCATTTAATACAGACAGACACCTTGCAAAACTGGGGTCCAGCATCATAAGCTTAACTTGCTTAGCTGTGTTCAAGGTTGTCTAGCGTTGCTGTAAATCTGTCACAGTTAGTGCATTTGCCCTGAGATTACTTATAAGTCAGTTTAAGCATATTTTTTCCGATCGAATGTCATTTACAAACCAGTCAGCTAGTTTAAAAAATTTTCATTAATGTCTCAATATTGTATTCTAAGTAAAACTGCAAGTTATGAGCGTGTAGTCCTAACAAATTTGCTCAGAAGTGAAGTATTATTGAGTAACTTTTTGACAACTGATATAGTCCACCCAAGCCTTGTGATGTGTGAAGGAGGCCTATAGAATGCATAGAAATTTTGAAATCGGACCATGTCAAATGTACCTAAAAAAACTTCATCTAGTCTATACCATTGACATGATAATAATTAAGACTGCTCATTAACTCAATAAGATTATTTGGATTTCTTTGAATACCTAAGCCGAAAATACGACTGATCTGATGCTACGTAGTAGCAAATTTCGTACTACCATTATTACTATCTAGACCCCGTTAGTGTGGATTATAATCAGGTCACTAGACCTTTTTACGCGATGCACTGTGTAAAATGTTTGATGATTAGAAATAAACATCCCAGTTGTGCGTGGGGACGCTGCACTGCTGGATGCTCATTAGTAGGTTGAACTAACCCACTCTGAAATTTCAACCAGCACCACTGAAAACTGTAATTCAAGGAATTATCTGACTCACTCAAGACCAACTATCAAATAAACCCACTTTCTTTGTACTTGTATAATCTCAAGTTTCACTTGATTCAGCGAAATGCCTTGAATTGTGAGCAAGTACGACACTAGGACAGAATATTTTAGTCATCATAAATGGATGATACTCATCGTTAAACTCAGCCTTTTTAATTCTGACCTGCATAGCTAGTCAAGTAGGTCATGGCTCAATTTAGTTTATCCATTTATGGGGACCAACTGGTTCCAATGAAAACGTCAAAGCGTTGCACAGATATTTCTTCCTAGTTTAGGATTTCTTAGCGGCGCACACCACGATTTCATCATAGATGGTTTAGACGTCTAATATTATAAGGAATACTTGGTAATTTATTATTTAAATGTTTCATAATGTAACATGGGAGTTACTACGAGCCCTGTAGATCTGATTATTTGTTCAAAATATAATTTTATCATGCTATCCACACTAAATTAAATATACTTTTATAAGGTAACAGTCTCCGATAACGTTACTTAAAAGAACGGTGATTTGTATCGAATTGACGGACGTCTGTTAGCAGATAGGCTTCTATGAGAATGTTTTGATACTGTCCGGAAATTCATTATATTTTAGTCTACTTGGTGGCTAGAAGTAGAATCACGGATGAGCACTTGGTTCCACTTGGGACCCGTCATCCATGTGTACCTGCACCTCAAGGAGTGATGTTGTTCCTACTGGGACTCGAATGCAGTACCCATCGCCCCACTAAGCGATTGGAGCATCACCATCGGAGCTCATCTGCTAACAGAAGTTGGACAACTCGATCCACTGCAGCCATAGGAAATTACAAGTATCTATAAACAGCAACTCATACCCGTTCCTGAAGTGGGGTCTGTCTTGCCTCCTAGTGGAGTAGAAAACAAAACTTTACAGTTTGGAGCCATGGGTGCTGGGTCTAAGTTTTAGTGGGGACAACAATGAGTAGGTTGTAGATAAATCCAGCTGACGAGTCCTAAATAGGACGAAACGTACGTCCTGGAATCCACTGCTACCTATCAAACAGACTACAATGCGGTTTACTACGCGAAAACGACTATGGTACTTAGTTTAGCCAGTAGATATGCTTAAAATGGATGTGTTCTATAAGACTGTCAGCGGTTTACACCTTCCATTTCCAAAACGGTCATGTTAGGCCTCCCTACATTAGGAAATTATTTAAGTGAATATTTCCTGTACTCAACTTACCCATTTAAATGCATTATTTTCAGTGCTGATGTCACAAACGATCCTCCAACAAAGAAATACGATGTCTGTTGTGATCTTTGCCACTCGAATGCCACATTTCTTTCTGTTCATTTATTAGCTTTTTTATTAAACATCAAGTTGAAGCTATTCTAGTAAACTCTGGCTTAGTATTTTTCCCTTAGAAGCGTAAAACCCCAATGTGGTTACTTTTTAATCTTTGCTATTTCCCACTTTATCCACTGTTATACAATATTGATTTCTGAAGTAACTCTCCAGGTAACATAAGTTTAGTTAACCAATATACTTATGAATCTATCTCGATCACTCCAAATATTGTGTATTGTATGCATGTTAACTACATAAGTTTTCCTATCCATTCTTTCAGAAACCAGGATCAGATGGAATAATAGAGCAGGTAAGTTCACCCACCCCTACAAACACATGCACATTTTTTGAAGGCTAGCTTGAAAGGTCATGTAAATTAGCCTTATACTTCAGTAATCTGAATGACTAATTAATTGACGGAAGTATGCATGTAAATGTCCACATAGCCAGACTTAGATATCTAAATACATAAATGTTTGTGTTAACGTTCCTAAACCTTTTCTGAACCCATCAAATAGGCTGTAGCAGTCCCGGAATAATACTGAGGGATAATGTACGCCCTTTATATTTGGCTTGCTTTGTTGACTATGCCTATGACTATTATTTATATTAGTGGCATTCTTCTAGCAATCGAATGAATCATTTATTTTATATTCATCCAAATTATAGATCATTAGACTACGCGAGTGATTATTTTTTCGTGTAAAACCTAAGCATTTATAGATGAGTTTCGTTATAATCAATCTGGGAAACATATAGGTATGCTTTGAACTAAAAAAAATATTACAGTGGTACAGCATCACATTGGTTGGCATTGTGGCTATGCGAGATAGCTATGATATGACATATTATGGTTATTGATACCGAGTGGCGACTGTAAATGGAATGGAAACCTGGATGGCTGTACAATGCAAGCCAACTGTCTTCGGTTTATCACTCTGCAGCTATACCTACTGAGCTGTGACATCTAACTACTGACCAAAACTTAACATTTCAGTTCCCGAGGATTTTGTCCATCTGCCACTGGGGATCTGTGATAATCATGGTTCGGTGTTCTCTAAGCTTTCACATTTTGTCGTGGACGTTTCATCACTAAGCTTGGTGACTTCCTCAACACTAACTGTATAAAGTGGTGAAGCATATTCTGTCACATGATTGCTTAGATAGTGTTTTATTCCTCTTAAGTATTGTCCAACTGTAATTTGCAGCTTTCTAACCTGCTCTTTGGAGCAGAATCATTACTTATATCAATAAGAATGTGTCGAATCCTTTAAAACATGACTACAAAACTTATGAAATAAAAATACTAAGATGGTATATGTAAAAGGCTTGATTACAACAATGTGTTATAGTGTCTTTTAGCTGGTTAACCAACATCTTTAAACTTCATTTCATCGTAGAAGACAAACATCTTTAAGAAACAAAAAAGGAAATATAAATATTCTTTTAGAAACTTCACACAACCTTTCCCTTTCATGAACTTGAATAAATCAAGAAGAATTATGGTAGCAGAATTAGCATCCATATGTTTTGTGGATTCTCCTCAGCTGCTTTACAACCTATAGAACATAACTTTTTGTATGAATCATGTGTTATACAACATAGTTCAATAAATCGACAAGAATTTTTTCAACTGAGATGGAAAGTGACAACGATTTAGGTTGATGAAAGTTAATGAAATTGTTAGGACTACTCAAAGGCTAACCAGTCATGGTGACTGAATGAACATTCGAGAGTACATAGGAAGAATATTATGTATACATATACATAAAAATGGGAGGGAACTGTGCACGACGTTATTCTAGAATTAGTAAAATGGACGTCAGTCTATGTAAATTCTAAAACTTTATACGCTATATTTCCTTTCTTACCTGTAACCTTGACATTGTCAGCTGATTGTACTTAATGAAAATCGGTAGTTATTTTACGGCATTGAATACCTTCAAGCTTTTCAAATATTCTACATTTTACATCAGTATTTCACACGTATGAAGTAAGATAAACTGCACTACTGTTCAGTATACCTACTCTGTGATAGACAGTCAGATGTAGGTGGTCGATAAACGCCAGTTTATTCCTTTGCATCTATGTCACTCAAAGTAGTATGTTGGTAACCAATTCTATTTCAATAAACTGGACTGATCAAACCGTTAATACTAGAGAACAAAGATCTAGTTCAATCGGTTTGGTTAATTTATTTGTTAAGAGTTTTAAAAATTCCCTTCATGTAAATTAGAATCAAACATACAAGCGAACAGTATTATTTTCAAATTGTTATTCATCGTAAACTGACATCAGTTGGAGGAACAAAGGAAACCTGGGAGCACTGGACAGCCGTTTCGTCCTAGTGTGGGACTCCTCAGCAGTGCGCATCCACGATCCCGCCAGGGACCGAACCCGCGACCTTCAGGTTTCGCGGCCAGCGCGTTACCTTTGAGCCACTGGGTCAGAATCAAATGCTCCATATTTCCAACTTCTGTTAGCTCACGATATAGCGCGACCGCCACCCAATGTCATCGCTGAGTAACTGTCCTCACGACCATCAGGCTTTGACTCCACCGGTTACGACTTCTCATTTGAACTTCGGGAATACTTCTCGAAGCTAGTTACCAATGAGCACCAGTTCAATTGAATTTTGAGGGAGTTGTGGAGATTTGGAAATATTTCAAGTTGTTATTCATCGTAGACTGACATCAGTTGGAGGAACAAAGGAAACCTGAGAGCAATGGACAGCTGTTTTGTCCTAGTATGAAACTCCTCAGGGTGCTAACTCCAAACTTCGCCAGGGTTCGACCCCTAGCGGGGTCTTTGGTGCGCACCCTGAGGAGTCCCATAATAGGACAAAACAGCTGTCCAGTGCTCCCAGGTTTCCTTTGTTCCTCCAACTGATGTCAGTCTACGATGAATAACAACTTGAAATATTTCCAAATCTCCACAACTCCCTCAAAATTCAATATTATTTTCAGTTAGATCCTCTTCAGGCTTTACTGTAATATAAATAGGTTAATATATATAAAACTAAACCAATCGTTTGGATTTGTCGGTTGATGTGATAAATGTTTTAAAATAACGATGGTGATAATAATACAAATAATAATAATGATAAAAGTGATAACGTGGACTAAAGCGCATGCAATATAGATGATAATGATGATAAGACCTAAGAAAGCAGCATGAAAATGTAGACACTGATAATCAAAATGGGTCAAAAGCCTGTGAAAATAAGAGTTACGTAATAGTGAAGGGCAATGTAGGTAGATAAACAAAACCTAGACAAATACAGTAAGTATACGAAAGGGGTGAAGAATAAGAAAAGGGGTAGGAAAAAAACTGAATGGTAAAGTTATCAACTAAGTATTCTCTGACCAAGCGAGAGATAAGGGATGTACAAATTTCTTCCGGATACAAAGGCTAGGATTATTAGCTGAAATTCCCACACCTTCGGCTATGTGTGAAAGACGCGTTTGAATACTTTTCGAAAGATGAGATGGTATGCGGTGAATAATTGTGAAAGCATTGTTCCTGTCTGCCGAATGACCACTACTAACGAGGTGAAACAAAACCGAGCTTCTGATGAATTTTATCTGTCCCTTTCCCAACCATGAAGGTAGAGGCATAGCAAAGCGTTTGTTAAGTTGCCTAGTAGTACGCCCTATATAGCTTTCTCCACAGGAGCAGCTAAGCTTGTAAATACACATAGAAATGAGAAACTATCTTTTGTCTGACCAGCAACAGTTGGTCGACTGGAAATGATAGACGGAATCGTGCTCCATAGAAGATCCTTTTAATGGCTGTAGAGAGTCTCTGGTATAAAACTTCTCCTGCAACATCCCCATTAAACTGCAATTTCATAAACAAAGGTTTGTTCTGTATGGTAATAATTCCAGGTTTGTTTCCCCTGGCTTTGTTCATGTGTCTTTTTATGAAACTGTTAGGGTAGCCCATTTCAACCAATGATTTACGAATATAACTGAACTTCTGTACTAGATCATCCGGACATATTTTTCGTGCTCTGCTAGTGAGGCATTTAACCAGGTTTTTTCTATACCGAATTGGTACATGATTAAGAAAATGTGTATACAGACTTATAGATGTGATCTTCCTATAAACACATCTGCTGAGTGAACCATCTTCTCTTCTGCTTACCAAGATATCCAAGAAGTGTAGTTTACTGGCATTTTCTTCCTCACAAGTGAGAATGAGTGAAGGGTGTACCTCATTAAATTTTCTTAACACCTCGTTTGTATCCACATTCTGATCCAGGATAGTGAATGTGTCGTCAATATAAGGGTAATACATAGTCATCTCCTTAAGGACTCCTTTCAGTGATCCATTCCCCAACTTGGCAAGAAATATATCAGCTAAAATAAGGCCAAGTGATGAACCTAGTGTTCCCTAGTGGCACATGCCAATACTTGGTCCTCATACTTAGAAAATTCAGAATTCCGGAAGTTGTTGAACATTGGATTTTTTCCCTAATGGTTTGACAATAGTTTAAAAGAAGTCTATTTCAGGTGATTTTTTTTATTGGCCTGTGATCATGATTATGAAATTCCGCTGCATATCATATACATAGGAATAGAAAGTTCAGTATGATTCATGACCCAATTTACACCTCTTTCAGGCATATGAATAAGTGCAATATTATAGAGAAAATGAGCCACATCAGACTCAGCCGTGAACGATAACTATCTCAATGTGCTTTATTTAGACTCAAAGTCTATTCATATTCAAAACGTACCATGGAAAATCAGCTAAAAATGAACAGTGAAATTTCCAACCAAAAATGTTGATGAATGCTAACAATGCATCTTTTAATTAGTTTCTTCGAACAAAGACTACTAGTTCGATATAGTGGTTGAGAGTGCGTTTCACAATGACCCAATGAGCTAAACTGCTAGCCGGAGAAGAGCCTTCATCAGTAAAGTATTTTTCATGGGTGACCAGCAACACTGTGTTAATGTTGCCCTTCTTGTGGGAAGAAGGGAGTTTAGGAAATATCAGCTGTCAAAATAGCATACTCCGCTCTACCCAGCGGCATACTAGTGCTGGTGAAATGGGTTTGTAGTCAGATTTTCATAAAAGCAAACTAAGATCTCAGACATACAGAAAGTTTGTGTGTGATTGGCCACAAGTAGATGTGTCTTCAGACCTGTAGTCACCACCTAGCCCTTCTTTTTCAGGTCGACCATGATGAGATAGCTTCCATAATGTGGGTAACCAGGAGGGATTAACCACGTCAATAACTCTGTCAGTATTCAAGTTTCTTCATATTACTATCAAGCTTCTACATCTTTAACTCCTAGTCTCGCTTCACCTCTCTTGGTCACCATTCATACATCATCAATTTTTACCAACTCTGTAGCCCTGGATAACGATTTGAGTTCGCGCTACAAACTAAAAATTAGCACTTCCAATGCCTTAACCCTCTGTCAAATCGATCGATTGGCTACGCTAGTGACAATTCTTGCATCTCATGCTATGGATGCATGCTGTGTTTGTTATACACACATGCAAGAGCCAAGTACTGGCAATATGATGAGTCCAAAAAATTTACCCTTCAAGTTTCTAAATATTCGGTGCCTAGTTCCCACAGTCTTGCAGGTGTAGGTACGGCATCAACTGCAAAAGTAGAAAGTGCACTAATATAGGTGTAAAACTTGGGCACTGTGGCGGAATTTAATTCCATATTACACTTGTTTATTTGATTTGTAACACATAGTGATCTAGTATTATTTACTTGATGACCTTTCGAGCATAAATTATTGCTCATGGTCATAATCACAGATTATGAGCAATAATTTATGCTCGAAAGGCCATCAAGTAAATAGTTCTAGATCACTATGTGTTATAGATCATATAAACAAATCTAATATGGAATTAGAAGGTTCACTGCTGTACTGGATCCCAGTAAATGCATCAACTTATTAAAGGCTCTCTACTCGAACACTTGTGGGTGTTTTAGAGCCTATGGTAAAATGTCCGGGTAGCTGTGTTCATCGAGTGGGGTCCGTTAGCGGTGTCCACTGTCCCCCTTCTTATTCAATTTTACCGTAGATATTCTTACGGAGGTATCCCTCTTGTCGCCTGATAACGCAGAGGTTGACCTAATCGCGGGAGAATTTTCGTTAGACACAGTCCTGTTAGGTGAAGACGCTGACAAGATGCAGAGTCTTCTGGACACTTTGAGAGCCCATCTGGTAATGTTTGAGGTGTTTTACTCTCCACCAAATGCGGATTTTCGCCCTATGATTGGTCTTTTCCAGTGCCTTGTCAAACAGTAGGAAGTGAAACGATCCAATACGTTGATCTCTTAATCACCCGGGAAAACGGACCAGTTTTGGTGGGACAGTGACCAACGAAATCTCTGCATAGATGCAAAAGGCTCACTTGGTTTTCACCAACCTACACTATTTATGGGGCCAGGGAAACAGGATTGTTAACTAAGGGTCGAATGTACTGTCCTGAAGTTCTCTCTGTTCTACTATGCGTTTGTGAAATATGACCATTTGGGATGGAGGAAATGAGATGGTTTCAGGCATTTGCCTACCATCGCCTTTGTAGCGTAAATCGTCTGCCGTGGTGTCCCCACGTCACTAACGTAGAAGTCGGGCACAGAGTTTTAGAAAAAAACATAAAAATAAGCTGGTGAATTTGTGAACCTTCATAGACTTAGGCGGTTGGGTCATGTGCTACGCATGCCAGATCACCACCTACCTCGTCATACAACTTTAGCTGAAGTTAGTCCATTCTGGAAGGAGTTTACGCGTGGCGAGACTAAAATATTGTATCAGTCCCTGGAGTCCCTGACTGTAGGCCTAAGATATGTAGGGGAACTAGAATAAACATTTTTAATTTGTTTTGCTAATTTACGACTGATAGGTATTGGATTCTCAAATACAGTATAATGTATTGAATACTGTTGGAAAAATCATTCAAAAACACCTTTCGGGAAATTTCAGATTAAAACACCATCGATTTTAGCAATTAAATATTGGATATTGATTTGTCTTAAAAGATATCTCTCCCATTGTTGGACACAGAATTGAATACGATTCCCTCTTCGTCACATATCGAGTTCCATTGTTAAATAAGCGTCCTAAATAATAGAAAACAGTGAATGCACTAATTCTTCAGTAAATTCTTCCAATAGGAATTCCGTAAAGTTCAGTAATGATTCCCGGCTTGCTGGTTAGAACACAGAGTTTTAGAAGGCTAACACACTGACTGCTGAAATGCATCCTCACAATCCTCTGATAAGGCCAGAATAACCTGACCATGAGACACTGATTCATCAGTACTATCTTGATGATCACGTGGGTTGGGTAAGATCGCACTCTGAAATGGTAATAGACCTAAAGATGTAGGTTAAGGGTTGGTTTGGGACTCGGGTTTTGAAGTAGGATGCATACATGAAGTACCTTCAAACTATTACATAGTTTGTGGTTTGTCCTAAGTTTTCTAAATGGTTTCAACAAAACTGATTTATTCTGTTGATTAAAGTCAATTCCGAATACTGTTTAGAAATGCTGTCGGTAGTGATTGCCCATCATTGTATTGCCTCAAGAATAAAGTATTTTATCCCATCTTCTATAATTAAAAGTGCTCCATTTCATATACTCAACTTTCCCAAGTCTCTATTTCATATTCTTTCGAGGAAAGTCCACTGATAGTAGTTACAAGTTTAGTTTACAAAAATACTTTATTGCATTTAATGTTGTAATCAGATTACGTAAAATCACTCAGTTTTTAAAATCTTGTTGCTCCTTCTCCAAAATCAACCAACCATGTAAACGACTACTTGATACATACACAAACGTTCCAGCTGTCAGTCAGTTAAGGTTTTGGGGCTCTTTCAAATGCATTGAGTTTCACTTCAGTGTCAATGAACTATTAATCTCAACACATTTTAAAATATTATCTAGTAGAGGCTACAACTGGTGAAACAATGAACAACAGAGTTATGGTTTTACGCGTTTTATGAGCTGATAAACTTAGGAAATTTACGTATACTTTTGGTGGCTAATATTATCAACTAACAATAGGTATTCACTTTCTGATTTCCACTAGCTATCCATCTTCTGCTAAATTATACTAAAAGCTCCTAATCGAATAAAAAACATGATATCCAGCGAAGGGGACTCTTCTGATAGTTTACTCTCAAGCTGTTCACTCATATATATATATATATATATATATATATATATATATATATATATATGATATTTAAAGACTGTAATCCATGAGGATGAAATAAATAATGGAAGGTTGAATAAAGAACGAACGCCACAGTGGACTGTGACGCAAAGTCGCTTAGCTTTCTGACGACATTATAAAATTGGTTGGTGAAAGTCAACCACGAGTGAAGACTAAGATAATATTGTTGTTATCTATAGACTAATTTCGGTATCTTATAATACCCAAAACACAGACATAAGGGCTTAAGTCGCACATAGAAAATTTCGAAACAGTGACCACCGGGTCTCCGACTCGGTGCGCTAAGAGATGATCTACTATACCGAGCCGGAAACCGCAGTGGTCGTCGGTTCTAAACCTGCGTAGTCAAGATTTTCATCTCACTTTTAATCATCACCCAGCATGAATACAAGTCTACCAAACCACGGTTATCTCAAATAGTAAAAGTGATAAAATATTTCAATACATTGAATATTTCCATCTAGACATTTAGAAAAAGACTGATTGAGCGAAGAAATATATTTCTTTTCAATTAGGTCTTCATTTTGGGATCTACACTAATATATAGGTTTACAATCTGATCAAATTACCAATCACGTGGTGTTTCGGAAATAATGATGTAAATAATCAATAGAGTTACTAAAATTGGAAATATGAATATTGATAGAAACAAGAAGGTGAAGAGGTGTACAAAGTAAACCTAGAAGTTACATCATGTTGATGGCCACGGTAATGAAAGTGGTCGAACAAACTTCTTTTGGATACAAATATTTCATCTCAAACTCATTGTGATTGTCTGGGTGCTGACTAAAATTGTTGATGATTTGAGAAATTCTGGTAGATTGATTAGGATAAGTTAATCAGAACTATTTTTATATACGCGGATTTCAATTCAGCTCATAGTTCATTTCAACAGCTGTGTTCAAATTTGCACAACAGATCATCAGCTCTCGTTGGTGAGCCTACCTCTTTATTCATTCGAAAGAAAAGTATATAATAACATGATGTTTTGTTTGAAAGTTGAGTTTCTGTATAACTGGTATTAAAAATTTCTACTAAATACATCTAGATATTAGTGGGGTATGATATTGCTACTTTCTATCATTAGTAGTATTTCCATTTCTCATACTAATGTTGACTAATTAAAGGAATAGCGTTCCTTTGAGGACCTGACTGTTTAAATTTTCCAACAGATTTGATTATTTAATATATATATTTCAATTTCAAGATACCTGGCTAAGTAACCTCTGAGTTCTAGTTAAATTGTATGTTAGAGTGGTTATTAATCTGACAACCACATCTGAAGTCATTTCTTGGCACCTGTTATTTTACAGCCTAGTAGTTATTTAGAATACAGCTATATCGAGCTTCAGATATCCTAGGAATTACTGTTATATCAAAAGCTTTGAAGATAACACAATTCACTAAGGTCTTCAACAGTCATCAGGGTCGGTCACCCACAAAAGTAATCAAAACCGTTTTTCTCTCACTAGATTAAAACAATCTTCATGCAGAATCACCGTAGATAAACTGATTGTTTAGTTTTGCCCATCTAAAGTATTTTCCTCCAAAGCTCGAAATAATGATTATGACCGTTGGAAGATTCGCTGGTCTATAACACTTGTTCGTTCAGTGGGAAGAATATCTCATCTTTGTATTCAAATGATGACTTTGAGGAATCCAGTACAGTCGTAAAGAATAGTTCCGTTCTTCATTAGTCAATTTAATATAAGGCACAATGAAACAATATTATTTAATGGATGAAATTTCGAGCAAAATAATAATATGCACAGATATGTCAAGGTAATCAAGCAATCTTCTGGTTTCCACCTTACAGTTCCGCTGCTTCTCCATCTATGGTTTTGAAGTGAGTATACTTTTCACATACCTGAGACTCGTGTACAACCACTCGTCGTATTGCATGTGGTACATTCTCGTTAAACGAGTAAGGACCTGCTTATCAATATTTTCTTCCATCTAACTACATTATTCTTTAAAACTCTTACTGTTTCACATCTTATGCTGTGATCATGTTCCAATACTTGCACGGAAATAACATTATTTCTCGATTAGCTTTCTCAATGGGGTCTATTGCTTTAAATTTGCCCGTTTTCACACTGTGGTAGTCTGAATGGTTAGTTCAACCTATGTACACGATATTAGGTACAATAAGGTGTCCAACTGGATCATTTGTATCCTTAACTTGACACTATTATATCCGAATTTCCCTCTGATTATGAGCAAGAAACTTTGCTGAGGAGCTGATCCGGTATGTAATGCAATATAACTTTGCTCTCACTGTAGAAGAATATTCCACAGTGACAGCAAAAACAGGAGATTTGTCTCCTAAATTAACTTACCTCTGACCTTTTCTTCTTGCACATGTCGTACAAGCAAAACTGTATTTAGAAAAACCTAGTTATAGACTGCCAAAATTTCCAGTAGTTTGAACTATTGTCACTGAAGTTATCTGAGTATAAAATAAATAGATTTTGTGGTCTCAAAGTCCACAATTAGCTAAAGTCATTGATTTTAATCGGTGTCCAAGCATTTTTCAATGATTATATCACGTTCCGTGTTTCATCGAACACTCTCGATGATACTAAAGAAATGCATCAAAATATCCTGGATAATGTCTTGAATCCCAATGTGAGTCGCCAAGATGAATACTCACGAATATCGAGGCTTCTGCATTGGAACCCATCTACCAACAGATATCCAGCAACCCAACCCAGTGAAGGAAGGGGTAATTACAAGTATCAGTAAGCCACAACTGACAGCCGTTGCAGTGTAGGTGTCTCTCGTGCTCCATTGGCTTAGTGGATAATTCTTTGGCGTTTGAAGCGATGGGTACCGGGTTTGAGTCTCAGTGGGGACAACATCACTCACTGGGGTGCTGGCATATCCAGCTAACGAGTCCCAGGTAGGATGAACGTGTGTCCTGGATTCCACTAATATTCACCAACATGAATACAATTTAACAAAAGACAGTTCAACATATAAACTTTTCTTTTCAACTAAGGCTGTACAACCGTAGGCATAGTTGCAACAAAGTGTGTGTTCATTAGTAGCTAATGGGTCAATACGAAGTCATCGAGAAAGGTCAATGAAGTCACAGGGTGGTAATGGCTAGAAGGTCAACTGAAAGTCATCGAAAATTGCTTATAGGATTACAATAAATAAAGAAAAGTGAATAAAATGTCTTAGTATGATCATGACCAAGGTAAAATTTGAGAATGAATGTAATCCTTTTGAAATCGGGCATCTAATTTGAACCACTAGATTGCTACAGCCTCTACTGTGTTAAGGTGGTGAGTACGCATTCCCTTTGAAACGTTCCATCTCACTTTATGAATGACTTTGTCAGAAGATTCTCGTGGAGTGAAGTGATCAGAATTAGCCAAATCCTCAAGAATCGAGCTGTTGAAGCCTTTACACTGTCCTTTACTGAGATATGGAGGATAGCGTTAGGAGATGCGTTTTGATAGAACATGCTTCATGCACCCTATGTAACCAGGTCCAAAAGAGGAAGTGAACTGGTAAAAATAAGTGGAGATGGCCCAAAACGGTAGTCTGTCCCTAACATATCCTCCAATCATTTGTTAACTGAAGAAACCAATCCGAAGTTGTGCGGAAAAGAACATCTTCAGTGCTTTGAACAATCGATTCTACAGTATCTCTGTCAATGTATCTACCTTGAATCTAATACTCATAAATAGCGTCTTCTTTGTAGTTGTTCCTTCTTTGAAATGCTTAGAATTTTATGTTCATTTCGATGAATCTTGAAGGATAACCATTCTCAATGAACACTTTTCGAGGTACTTCTAACTCCTCACTTACTGCATTATCCATACAACTTCTAATTCTTGGAAACATAATTGTGATAGTAACCTTGAATTCCATTCACTATATCATATTTAAATTTGTTAGTTCGCAACGTGCGTAAACTTAAAGACGACTGATAATATACATGCAACACTGCGATTTTTATTGATTTATTGATGTAAATCAAAGTTGTAAGATTTGACCTCACAAATTTTAAAATGATCCTGGTAATTGTAAGATTTTAAACCCAGTTCAAAGTAGCTGTGCTTAAAATGGAACGAACACCACTCTTCTTTTGCACCATTTACAACTCATTACTTTTTTAAAAGTTACACTGAATACAACTGTTCTGGGTAAACACTAAACTATTGATCGGAATGAGAACTGTCTGTTCAACCAAGTTAATAACCAAATAGGAAGACATTCGGTCATTTGGAGGCAGGTTCATCCGGCTGACGAGTCCGAAATGAGACGAAACAAGCGTTGCCATCAACAAATTAAATATTTGTCACATAAGCGAACACAAACATTTCATATTTACGATTATACATTCACTGATTGCCAACATAGATTATTTGAAATTTAATTGATCAATATTGGCTTTTACTGCATAAAATCAATATAAATCGTGTTGAAGAATAGTAAATATCTAACGTTGTACCCAGACATTCGATGTCTAGTAAACTGAAGTGATATGCATATTCTAAAATGTTGATTATACAATGAACCATTTAAAAAATGTGAATTTCAAAGTTAAATTTCGCGCAAAAGTATAATAAACAAATGTTAAATATTTTATGGTAATCAATCTAGTAGTCGCTTGTTCAAAGCATATTCTTTTATTTTTCTTATAAATTGTGGCAATAGGTATGAAAACTTATTCATGCAAATATTGTCATGTGCTTTACAGATTGTTAAACATGACACCAATCGATATATATATATATATATATATATGCTACTGAAAGCATAACTTAATAGAATAACTCCTTATGGCAGAAAGTGGGAGCTTATGAAATCTTGAAGTTAAAACGAAAATGTCTAACATTTGTAACCCTATAGGTGTGAGAGCAAATAAACGTTGCTGAATACTTTTAATGTCACCGGTAAGAAGGTGGATCACATTGCAAGATGATTTTGCCCTAACATACTGCACTACGAGTATAAGGAATAAATGCTGGTTGTTTTTATTGATTTCATTAGTTGCAGTCCAAATGAGGCCACACACATGTTTGTACTTTTGTGAATATCAGCCACCCTTTGAATGTATCAGCTGTTTCTGTTGCCTTTTGTTCGATTTTTATTTTCTGATATGTTGTGATACTACTGTGGTTGGAAATGAAGAGCTGTGGCTCATTTGTCTAGGCATTCGACTCTCAACCGAGGGGTCATAGGTTCGAACCCCGATCCGTCTACTGAGGTTTGGGGGCCAGGTAGTACCATTAACCCTTACACAATAGTTGCAACTCGTTAACCACTGTAAGACTATATAGAGGGTCACCAGAAGTCTCTTGACGTAATCACTTAGTTAAGGATCCAAAATGGCTTTAGACGTTTTGTGTTAGTAGGTGAAACAACTGTTAGCCTTGTATGTGACAGAGAGTATCAGTTATTATGAAAAACCTGAAAAAAATGTCGTTTTCATGGGTGAGGTAAAAATGATCGGAAATATTGTATCATCAAAGTGGTAACCATTCAACCTCCTACTATCCAGTCTAGTTACAAACTCACCTGAAAATGTTCAAGGAGGTTATTTATTGTATCCCAATTTCCGGTTACAGCTTCACTGATGATAAAGTCTATGCACTGATTTCAACAGTTCTTTTCTTAAAAAGTTAAATGTAGCAAAACGAGAATATCACCATAGGAAATCCACTCATTTCAAACAGAGAATAAGACCAATCCATCAACATTTTAATACACTGCGTTTCCAAAACTTTGAACCTTGAGAAGCAGTGGATCAATACGTTTTACTAGCTATTGCATAATCTATAGTTTCGATGAATGAAGGTGACCCTATCACTTTTGTTTCTCCGTAAAGTGTACAAGGAAATCTGAAAAAATCTTCACATTAAAGTGTTTGATCATTTTCTTTCACATATAAGTCACTGACCAGTGGACTTGAGGGCAGAAACCGTATAATTCACCTGTTTGTAACACTAAGTCAAGAATTTAAAAATAAAATACCTTCGGTTATTTTCACTACAAAATAATATTAATCGCACGACGAGTTCGAACCTCGAGCTGACATATAACTTTGACATCCTATTAAACCTTACCATAGTACAGTTCATAACTGTTAGTAGCATAAGAATGAATATTTAAATTTTCTTTAGCTTCAGATGAACCTATTTAGTCGTTTTAAATAATCCATAAAAGGCAGTTTATTTCAGTTAAACATTTTGTGAATATCAGATGAACGTTTAATCAGCCAAACTCTGCTGTTGTAGATAACAGATTCTTTTCTCACCAGTAACCCAAAATACTTCCGGAGTGTACGTCAATCGCCCTCTGCTTATAGATCGATTATTATTATTGAATTCACTTCTGTCTAACCCTAGATGCTCTCCGAAGTCTATCAACGAAGTTGTCGACACTGAAATTGAGCTTGGATACACATGTTCATGCTTAATTCTTAGTTAATCGCCGTTGGTTGCATGTAATCGACTGACAATTCTAACTACAACCTCATACCTTTGACATTAGCTAAGAAGGCATACTTACATCCTCAAGATATCCTACATCCTTTTCAAATATATATCATTCATTATTGTAGTTGTAGACTTTACAACACAGTTATCCCCACTACAGCTGACTTTCTATACAACTGGATTAGTCACTGAAGATGCCACACACACACATATATATATATATACATATATATATATATATATATATATATATATATATATATATATATATATATATATATATATAGCCACAATCTTTAATAATTTTAAGCAACATACTGATGCTGCAAACCATTTGTCTTCAATGAACCACTGTATCATGAGTATCCATAAGGACAGTCGTAAATAAATTTCTCATGACGAACGCCGTTCAGATTTGATAAATACTTCTCAGTTATCCGATTTTTAACTCTATAAGTGATTTTTTACAAGCATTTCTCAATCTATTGCCGAGATCTGTAATTATTACTGAAGTAATTATTGAAGTAATAGATAAATCCATGTTTTAGACTTAACCTACTTAAAGTAGTATCACTATTTATACTGAATTTCTTATTGCGTTTTATTTTATCACACCCACCATTGAATTCCAAAATTGAATTGGGCAGTTATCCTAGCGTTTCATCACTTGGGTTTTTTACACAACTTGTAATCAGACTTCCGATTCTGAAATCGGGAGCACCTGTTATTATAATTCAAGGTGTATCTTTCACCTTTGAATAACAGACACAGGTATGACTGTAGTAACTGGGGTGTCTTATCAATAAAAATGAGTCTGTACGCGTGCCATAGTGACAATACAAAAACTTGTGGACTTGGACACATTCCACTGACAGGTTGTAAGTAGTGCAAAATCTACGTTTTAAGTTCCACTGTTAGCCACTACAGAACTTATATAGTTTTTAATGCACTGGTGATGTGTATGCAAAGTTTTAAGCTATGCAATCCATGTAGTTGATATGAATATAAGGAGAAAACTGAGTGGTGGAATGACTTAGTTTAGTCCCTTCTTTCAGGAAGTGTTTTTCTTTAAATCACTTTCTTTCGATCACAAAATGGCACTTATCTTTTACCTTGATATTTTACCACGACATTACGAAGCTCTCTTCCTGATAAATGTAATTTAATCAGCAAATTCAGTTAGATCAGAAAATCTACTAAGATGAACAGCCATTTAAACATGTAATAACTCAATAAAATTTTACTTCATAGCGTTATCTAGTGGATGATGCTCTTGCGTTTGAAGCGATAGGTCAAAGCTTTAACTTTAGTGGGGTTCAGTTAAATCTAGCTGATAAGTCTCAAATAGGACGCAGTGCGCATCCCAGATTCCACTGCTGGCCACTGTTCATAATTACTACAAATAGGATTAATGTATCTGACGCGAAGTGACCCAATCAATTGTAGCTCGAAATGTTACATTAGTCCGTTTCATTGTACAAACTGGTGCTGCAATCATTCGCATCGTCATCGAATTTACTTTCAATATTTGTTTTTCTACCACGTAAAAATACATTTCAAATCGTGTCATTTTAATTTGTTAACACCACTCTCTGTCACTAGTCATGAATTAGTACGACAGAACTGTTTTTTATTATAGGAACGGTATGCACACCTCTCTAGACTTATTGTTTGGGTTTACAGCAGTAGGCATTTGCATTCAATTCCAGAACCATTTCACCTCAGCCTCTATTACAGCTGAGTTAAACTTGACATCTACAATACTTCTGTTTATCTTTGATTCCAAAAGGTTCAGAGGTTCGTACTGCCAGGGAGTATCTAAACTTTTTTGTTTCTGTTAGAATATGAAAGTCTGTCATAAGTTATCCGATAGAACTGATGAATGCATTCGTCTGATATCTGTCCAAATCTTATGCTGGAATTCAGAAAAGGCTTAGTATTTTACTTATCATGAAGTTTGAGTGGAATTTAACATGTCGGATAGCTTTATCCTTCCTGTTACTTTCTCAGTAAAATCTTCAAATTAGTAAAATGAAGAAATAATTAAGCAGGCATGAGATTATCAAGCGGTATAAACTTAAGTTTATTGTTGAATCATTTGATTTTCCTTCAAAGCGCTACTCTCAGTATACCCCTTTCTTTCTCATTTTTATTGGTGGAATAAAGAAAGAGCAATTGATAGTGTACTTTTCCGATAATCGGCTTTTCAGTAGAGGTAAATTTAAGAACAAATCATCAAGTTTTGACTGGTATTTTTAAAAAACCTAAGTCGAAGCTGGAAACTAAATGAAATAAATGCTCACTAAGAACTTTCATGAATAATATTTGACGAATAAGGTCTTCATTTTAGGATGAAGTTTAGTTGTTACCAAGATATTAGTGACGACATGCATTTCTAGTTCATCAGCTACGGTCTATTTTTTCCTCAAATATTACCGTATACTATTTGACTACATTGTATATGAAAGTAGCTCAATACAAGCTAACTGTACAGAAAATAGTACGCATATTTTGTTCATTTAACTATCGGTTTGGTAGGACCGTTTACCATTGTTAGCGGCGTATTTCCTTTTCGTCAGCAGTCGTCGCTGTATCTATATGACATGAATAAATGCAGTTCTCCTTACTGTGGTCATCTCATCTTGAAAAGAATATATCATACTTCATGAATATTGTATAGTTTACTTAGGAAGTGTTTTGTGGAATAATTGAAGAAAACCGACCTTTGAAGGTCGTAAGATACTGAACGGAAAAAAAAGAAACTTCTGCATTATCTGACAAATTGGTACAGCAAATCGAAAACTAACATTAGTACACAGTTTAAATGTATAACATAAGTCATATACTACGTAAAATTGATTTGGAAATGTAGTATAAGTCCAAAGAGTGTAAATGTGGTAGCTGAATGTAAAATGTCAGCTATTGGGTTGAAATGTGATGGTTTCAATCTTTCAGCAAGATGTATCTACAGTTTCGAAATCCTCATGTGTAAGGAAATAAACATTTTATGCACCCTCACTTTCTGCAGTTCCCAACCAAAAAAAAAAACTAGTAATGAAAATATGTGTCATTAAACTAACTGTTCCTCTTAAACACGAATTGTGAATAAAATCGAGACGTTGGATGAAGTAGAAACTCCGTGTACTTAACTTAATGAAATTGATGTCGATAAACTAAAAAAATAAGATGATTTCCGTCTACTACTTATTAGACCTACTCAAAGTAATGAAATTGTTCGGTTTACCTCGTTGTATCATGATAACAGCATAGTTTACCGACCCTTGAATATTTCGTAATACATTCATATTTGTCTAGGGTGAAATGGAATTTTCAGACTTCAAGGAATAGATGTAATTCCTCGTTTGATAGGTCAATAAATCTTATCCAGTCTCTTTATTGCTTTTTAATCGATACAACCCAGTAACAGAATTTTTCTTTTATGAATGTGTATGCATATAAAGACTAGATTACTTCCGCTCTAAATATTTGGCGTCAATTCTTTTTTTGTCCACCCTATCTAGAAGCTGTACAAACCTACTATCCAACAGAAGATTTAGTGGAAGCAGCACGTCGACTTAATATCATGGCTGGAACACAAGAACTCGATCGTCTTCTAGAAGAATTACGCTTAACAAGTATGAATATGGCCGCTGGTCTCCCACCTCCTTCGAATACACACTACAATACTAAACCTTATTATTCATCTCAAACACCACGAAAACAATTAATCCACGATGAAGTTTATCCAGATAATCGTTACATACCCAGCCGATCTGCTTCCGTTACTGCCTATGGCACAGATGCGCATAATTTCAATGATTCTGTCCACTCAAATTACTATCACAAGCACTCAACCTTATATTCAGATAGAATTGATAACATCGCAAAGAACACGAGTTCAAGTAGATACAATACATCAGTAACAAATCCCCCTCGGCATCAAACAGTATTTACAACAACACTTAAACAACGTCCACCAGTTGCTCCTCGACGTTTCAACCAAATCAACTTGACAATTGATCCTGAATGTGGAACCACAGATGTAAGAACAAATTTACTTTTTAGCATGGCTTCGGAGAATTTTTATAAACATTCCACGAGTTTATATAAAATAACTATCAACTTGGTTAGGTAGAAAATAAGAGTGAACAATAAAAGAATAGTCATGTGAGATAGTATTCATCTCGGACTGACTTTAACTGGAGGACCAGTGATTACCCTGGGAACACTAAACAGCAGTTTCATCCTGGTATTGGGCTCCTTAACAGTATGCACTTGAAACAGTCGACTAAGATAATTAAGTACTTGATTTTGCTACCCAAAGTAAGAATTAGATGATATTACCGATAAGTAGAGACATGTCAAAGATCCAGTTATTGATTATTTACATATCCTCATTCTAACCCTTGTTATACACTGTATAATTGTTTGAAAGAAAATGTCTAGGAATAACATTGACTCCTCGTGCATTATAACACAAAAGGTATTCTTTCCCAAAGTATTTCATATATTCTCCCTGCTTTACTAAACAATGGGTGGAAAAACTAATTTTTTGCAAATTGAGTCATTCAAAATGTCTAAGAATTAACACAGCACTACAATAATGTTTCAAAAGTTTTTTAGAAATAGTGAGTAAGTGAGAGAAATGATTGCAAAATGATTTCCCGTTTACCAGTACACCCATCCTTGAAAACTACTTTTTTCTTGTCAAATGTACTGAATTCTAAATTCCTAATTAAAATTAACAAGTGCATTTCATCAGGTTATAATATTTGTAGAACAGCGTTGGGCTGATTGTTGTTTCTCGTAGTCAGTTGTGTTCCACTGTTCGTCGCACGATATTTCTCCAGGGAACGGGAGGACTTCAGCTTAACACAGCACTTTTTCCCACTTAAGATTGATGGATTCGCTTGATATGTTGGTGAAAACTTCACTCACGCAAATCCATTCAGATGATACGAAAAACCGCCTTCTCAAAAGTAGGAAGAATATTTGGAATATAAACACTATTGCTTGTCCCTCCTAACTACAGAATCACTGCAACCATATACGAAATAAAAAAGAAAATAAACTGATTTGAAGGTCAAACCTCTCTTATGCATAGTAACAGTATGACAGTATTAACATTAATGATGAATCCACATTCCTTTTGAGCCGCTTGGTTTGACTTTATATAGGACTCTGAAAGAAAACTCAAAAGAAATGAAGATTCACCAATTATTTATAGTAAAGAGGTTGACAATTCACCAATTAAAGCCGAAGTTCTGGGTACACAAGAAGTATGCCTATTACTATTGTTCTCGCAATATATGATCCACAACTTTTGGTTCCATAGCAACCTCTTTTTCATCCTTGATTCACTTCTTCCTAATCTCGTTTTGTACTTTAAATACCCTGAAGATATCTTCTGCATAGCTTCAGAATATGAGATTAAGTCTATGGAACAGTCTTTAGGAGAAGATACTACTAATTAGTCAAAATCTGGCTGCTCAAACCACAAAAGAAGCAGAGAAATACCAGAAGCTATTCACAACGAACCAAAGTGCTGTGGATATTTTAAGATGTTTCCCAACATTACATGTTTATGCTTCATTTCAGTCTGAGGTTGGTGAAACCGATTTGCTATTGAAAAAAATGAAGCGTGTTGTAGAAGGTTCTGAAATTCCATGGGCACTCATGGACACAGAACTAGGCCATGAATTGGGTAAATAGATTGACTTTGAATTCAAACACTCAGTTTTACTGCTGTGTTCATTTTATGTACAAAGTTTGTTTGGTTATTATCAAAAATAATCAGTAAGCTTCGTATTTACAAAAGATACGTAGACAAGAACATTATTCTCAAAAACCTACTTCAAACTTTCGATAGTGCTCATCCCTCATCAAGTTCACTGCAGAAGTACAGTCAAACCCGAGATTCCACTTTCTTGATGTCTAGTTTAGAAGAAAAGATGACATTTCAGTTCAGAGATCTATTTACGGAAATCGCACTTGGAACAGAAAGTTTATTGATTTTCAAACCTATCTTCTTTTAAGCATAAAAAGAGTCTTACGAATTCATTGTCCTCCAAAAATGAAGAATATGCTTGGAGGATCTAGAAAACACAAGAAATACTGATAAAATTGGATACCTGCTTGGATTTATAGATAAGAATCTGAGACCGAAAAACACCATGGAACGCGTGCATAATTCTCCAAAAGTTAGTCTACTGATGAAAGTCAAACTCAAGAGATACGATGAGGCAGATATACTTAGAAAGACTACCAACGTCAATAAGCAGAATATTCTTTGCAGCCAATCTTAAAATCATATCCTCCTGTCGGAAACTTATTCATCAGTACGTAAATTATAGGCTGGAACATTAGGCCACATAAGTACGTGGATATCACTTTACTTGCTCCCGTGGAGCTGAGTACATCGGCGGTGCCGTCAGCTAGCTTATGCAGTGCGCATTCAAACACTACCGAGCTTGGCTGACAATGAACGAATGGGAATGCATTTTTTAGCTCTGTAATAGAACACTTAGTAAACTCACGACAGTTAACTCTTTTTCAGAAGTCCTTCAGAATTTTGTACAAAGTGCTACCAAGCCAATAGAATGGAGTAACGTTGAGACATCTAGGCATAGCTGTGGCACTGGCAATTCAAAAGTTCAAACCGTCATCAAGCATACAAAAGAAATTCGCATAACCTCTTTCTTTGTCATGATAATCATAGAGCATCGGCCACTCTAAATAATCCTCATATGACGTAACTATTTTTGTTTTGTAATAGTTTTTATTTTCCCATTTTAAACTCCTATATCCATTACGTAGCTTCCCTTAGTAACAACCTTTGACCGGAAATTACTTTGGTATACTCTATCCTTTCTACTATACATTCACGATTATTGGAAACTACAAAGTTGTTTATAACCAATTTATTTATTGTTCAGTGGGCATATTTACCATACGTTCTATAACCAGAAATGAGGACGAGCGGAAAAATCTCAACCAAGACTATCTTATCGATTTTAAGCAAATATGTAGAACAAGAACGTTCTCTAAGTTCATGAAAGAGCGTGTTTCTTATGACTGAAATAACTCACCAATAGTGATTAATTAAACATCAATAGTAGTTTATAATATAGTGCAAAATAATTCTCAAAGCTGGTAAAATAATTGACCCTTCAATTTGTACTAGCTTAAACGCTGGGATTGCTTGTTGTTCCTTATATTACACTTAACTGAAAGATTACTAGAGGTAGGATTCATTGTGGGCTGACCTCAGTTGGGGAACCACTGAAAACCTAGGACCATTGGACAGCTGTTCCGTCCTAGTAGGGGACTCCTCAGCAGTACGCACCCACGACCTGGATAGGGATCGGACTCAGGACCCTCAGGTTTCATGGGGGAAGCGTTAAACATTCAGCAATTAGGCCGGTTTTCAGTGCGACTATCGTCCAAGGTCTTCAATTAGCATCCGCTTCCCTCCCAACTGGTTGACTCCACAAATCACCGCACTTATCCACCTATTTACCCATTTTCCGTTCTGTTCCAGGGCTCATCAGTTTTGAAACTGAAGTGATGAGTACTAGGTTCAAGTCTCACTGAGAACTCTAACATTCTAGACAAACAATCTCAATAAAGTTGAAGATTTATCCTAATCTCCACCACCTGGTAATTATTTTTTAGTATAAATTTCAACTAGTGGGCACCCACATAAATGTGTGCTCACAACTGCGCTAATCTGAACTTATGAAACTACTAATGCAAAGTGATCGATTCAGGTTCCATGTTATGTTTTAATCTGTCTTACCGCCTTACAGCTTGTAATGAGTTTCTCTGAAAAAAGAATTATAGATTTTACCTATCAGCACTCACAAAAACAGTTTGGCAGTCCAAAGAGTTACCTTTACTAGAAGGCTTATGCAGATAAAACTCTATATCTAAGCCATTCCGTTTTACTAAGCAACAGTATACTGTATTTATCATGTAGTTGTTTTGTTTCCTAGCTGTTTCTTTCGTTCCTTCCCAATGTTTGTCTACTGAAATAACGACAATAAAACAGAATTTTAGACTTATAGGTCTATGCTACCCCAGCAGATTCGGACCATACCATACTATATCACAACTCAATTTTTTGACATTATCTTCGTTTAGTAACTGGCACTGCTAACTACACATCAGTCTATATGTAGTTTACATCAATTATTATGATATGCATATCTCTTCAACTGCATTCTTCGATAAAATGGGCAAAGAAAGATCCTCAATGTCGCAAATTTGACCGTTTTCTATTGCTTCTGTATAACTCAGATTGTTATAAACAAGGGTTTCTCCGTACTTCAAGGGAGTTTACCTGCATCTGTAAAAAATCATTGATTGAATTCAGTATTATTCACTTCCGGACCTTTGTGAGAACACCAGCGCATATACTGCGCTTAGGAACATTATTTTAAAGATGCTTTCATTTGTTTCTAACACGTTTTGAAAGATGTTCATGCTTAGGTTACCGAAAGAAAATGTTTCATGAGCAACATTGATGACTTCATGATTTCAACATAACCACCATTTGACATTTAAAACTGACAAGAACCAAGAAATAGTTTGCAAATTAGATCAGTAAAGCATTCTCCACATTTTAATCCCAATGAAGACGTTTAAAATAGTATAGTGTTAAAAATAAGGCATTACGGCTTCATACCGAGAATTCTTTACTCGAAATTATATTTCAGAATGAAAGCAAATATATTATCATCATTGCTTACTTACTTACTTACTTCAGCATATTGCTATCTTTTTTTTAAATGTTGCCATTTTAAAACTAATCTCTTACAAAGATGACAAATATAGAATTCCAAGCAGCTGTCTATAATGTAGAAGTTGTTTTTCATGTTTATAGTAGACTTAGCACCAAGTAGAAAGCAATATACACTAATTGGAATGGATATTTCCAAACTGATAATACTAAGATGCCTTGGCATAAAATATTCGCTTCCGATCTCCTCTCTCAAAATTAAATTATTTCTAAAGTTGAAATATATTGCTTCACCTAAGCATTTGACTGCTAAAAACCCCAGTATCTCTGACGAAATAAAGATCTTTTCCATCATTATAGATTAAAATGAATAACAACTTGGGTATTGGTAGCAACTGAAACTCCGAGTTACTTTTTTAAATCCCTAACAGGAAATCTGTCGCATATTAGTGAATCCCTACTGGGTCCAACGTGCTCTCAGTTCATTACTAGGACGCGTAACAGTTTAATATTTCTAAGTTATGTAGAAGTCTCAGTATAAGAAAGGGTAATTCCTAGATGTACACGGAATCTCAAAGCAATATCTAAATAGGATGATTTTCTGTGATGATATCATTCTATATTTCAAATTTAACAAAATTCGCATTATGAATAGAAAGAATGGTATCCCATAGACGAAAGTTATCCTGTCATGTCGAAAGATAAATTTTGTACTATTCACCTTCGTTACGAAGTTGCATTTGTGATCTTGTTGGAATAACAATAAGGCATTTGTTTTCCTAATGCATAACGAAAATCTGGCAGCAAGCTGGTTTTATCTCATACTACTGACAAGTAGCTTGAGCCGTATACAAACAATTATTTCCTCCTTGTCAATCTTCAACCTTCACATGCTAATACGAACACCTTTCCAACTAATAAATGATTTGAGCCAATAAGGATTCCGTAGAGCAGACTGATTTTACAACTTTCGTTACTTTGCATTGTCTCACTTGTGCATTTTCTGCATGTGAAATATCTCTGTGATGACATTTAGATTTTACCCTCACCTCTCCCAACCAGTAAATGCAGTTATTGGTTTCAATAATGCTCTTAAAATTCATCAGTCGTTCTTCCGCTTTATACCCAAATTGATGGAAATCGTTTGTAGTGACTTCCAAATGGACACGCTAGCTTCGAAAAAGCAAACAGCAAAGATTTCAAACAGTTTTTCTGAATTATACATGTAGTAATGATGGATAGTGGTTAGAAGTGAAATCCAAGATGCGATTCGGTTCAATCAATGACGGTATAATACAGTATAACACTAGTTCTTGTAGATGTTTACAATTTAATGTAACAAGAAAACACACTTCGTTTCATCGCATTGATAAAGACAAAAATGACTAAAACTACTAAGAATATATAAGGTCAAGGCTTCCCATATATTTTATTACATTTATGATAATAGGTGAAAGAATATTCTGCAGACAGTAAGAAAGCAAACTAATGGGCCGAAACGGTAACATTTCAAGATCAGGGAGAAATTATGTTATGCTCTACAATGGTGTGATGAAATCCTGATTGACTTAAATTATTCTGGATCATAAAATTATCACAGTATGGAACTTGAGAGGCTTTGAAATGGAGAAGAAGAGGAAATGGAGTCACATGCACGAGCAAATTTTCAAAGCTTACGAACATAGATGAGGACAAAGGTTTATAAATGTTCATATATCGAAATCATTTCAAATCAATAACTTTGTTTTCTATCAGTGCATAATTCTCTTTACAGCCCATTGGTCACGACAGCCTCGGTAAAACCTAACAGACTAGTTCAGTCAACTATACATTCTTTTAAAGTATTCCAGTGTATAAGTGTCGTGTTCAGTATTTAGCAAGCACTGCGTGACCGCACTACATAACCTGTGTATGTCTTAAGTCTTAAACACTGAAACCTTGTAGAAAATGCCATACAGAACTCTTTTTCTTCTACTTTTAGTGCCTGATTCTTGAAAAGTATCCAAGTACAAATGTATTTAAATACGAAAAACAAGTACCTACAGCTTGTTTTTCGACTAAGACGGCTTTTATTACTTTATGCAAATACTGACTTTTCAGTCACTTCAATGGTCAACATCAACTATCGCTATCTATACCAGATATTCATCAGGGTGTTGACAGCTGCTTGGGTTACAACAGGTTGCTGAAGCTTCCAGTACCAGGTGATATATATATATATACCATCGATAACCTTTAAGAAGCTGACTAGCGATATGCGCTACTGACAGATGCTAACAAGCCCGGAAGCTTATAATTACCTTCAAGCAACCACCAGCACTCCTCACGGAAGTATAAGTTATAAGAATTTCGGATTTTAAAATTATAGTTATTCAAACTGTGATCAGCGATTCAAAGGCTAACATATCTGTCACAAATACTTAAGTTTATATTTTCAACCCACGAAACGTCCTCTCGTTGTGTGTTACTGTTACCTGATCACATTGTATTTTATTGGTCTGGAAAGTAAACGATCAGCCAATGGATCGTGTGTTTGAATCTACATCATCTAAACTGATTTGGGAAATCCAGTGACATCATACAAACCAACAGATTAGGTACCCCAAGAAGAACAATAATACCGGGATTAGCGTGCATTTATTTCGGGGATTCTCCTCAGTTACTTTACAACCTATTTATACAGTGATAGAATGAACATTTGAAAGAAGGCAGGGAAAAAATTATATATATATATATATATATATATATATATATATATATGAAGGAGGGTTATGCACAATACTATTCTAGAACTGGTAAGAAAAGACATCATGATTAAGTGAGCTACTATTGTTCTTTTTGTTTTATTCAAATTCATGAAAGAGAAGAATTGTATGAAATTAGGTACCAATGGAAACCTAAATGAAAAACATATTCGATGTTGCACACATGCATTTATCCACAGATATCTGCTTGACTGATATTGAAATATCTCAAAACTTATCAATATTTACCATAAAATCTTCCTGTGAAGTGTGCACAATAATGGTAAATCTTTTCCGATTTGTATAAAGCATAGCTTTCGTATCGATTATTTATCTAGTGCGGCCTATGATCGCGAGGCTTTTACAGGTTGGTATGAGTAAAATATTGTTAATATCAGATTTTCATATGGTTCACTTTTTGGCAATCTCAGTAATAATCCAACTGATTCAACCCATTTCATCTTTTTTAAGCTGTATAAAGGTGTATTTCTTTTTTCTCTATCAAGGCACGTTCAGCAGTTTCAGTGGGACTTGACAATCAAGATTCTTACAGACGTGAAAAGAAACTTGAATCTGACTTACAGTCAGCTAGACAAGAGTTAGCAAATCTTAGGCGTGCAATGAGTTTTGTCGATGAAAGTCATCAACGTGAAAATCTATGCGATTCTAGAAGTCTTCTCTCACCAAGTCATTCAGTGCCTCGAAGATCACCCAATGTGGATTCACAACAGTTTCTAAGCATAAGTTCATCTTTTCATCGCTCTTATCAATCACAACAACACAGTACACCAGGAAGGTAGGAGGATAATGAGTTTTTATTCAATTTATGAAGTACTATCAAAACAACGTACTCTATATTTTCATGCCATAGAAACGAACCTTAACTTTTCTGTAAATGAGTCTTAGTACTAGTGAAAACAAAGTCTCAAGGTAAATGATGTTGAAATTGCAGGTATGCCTTGCTGGGAAGTGTCAACTGGCATGAAACCCAGATCAGTCTGTACTTCCTATTGACTATCTTTAACCCCCTAACATTACCCAAGGTGTAACGTTGTGATGAGTCTCCTAACTTAGTGACCACATTAGAATTGGTCGATGGAATTCTGTCAACACTTACGCCTAGGCAGCGTAAAGCTGATAAGTCTTTAGCGACCAATCAATGAAGACATATATGTCATTTTCTACCTAAACGCGAAACTTCTACATGAAATAAATCACAACATTGTCGCAGGATTCTTTTTATTTTGTTTTGATGGACAAAGCCATCTCAGTAAAAATGACAGTCGCAAACTCACTAAATTCTTATCTAGTTTTAACATTCTTCTAATTAGTAGTTTTACAGTTGAGCGAAGTATCAATCTGTCAACATCTCTCTAACTACATAACTGGATATTTAATCAGTGTATACACATACATGCCTTTATCCCTTTAGAATGAAAAAATTAACGTAATCTCTACTTAGCCATTTTTCTTCTTGGGCACCGTAGGTTTAAACTTAACCAATCTTAAATAAAACCAGAATATAACCAACTTAAAGAAATAATGGAATCAGTGGTTAGTGAAAGTTGTCTTCAAGTTAATCAATTTATCCGTTTAAGCTTAAGTCAAGTTGAAGATGGTTTTCAGACTCCTTACAAACAGGCTTCATTCTCATTTCTGTAGTAAACAAAATCCATTGTCCCCACATTTGATCTGATTTTGGGTTTATATAGTCTTTACCAACAACTCTTTTGGTATTGCTTGACTTTCTGTACACTCACTCTGATGATGACTACACTTGGGAACGTTAAAGAGTTGTTGAATGACTGTTCTACTACGAATATAATGTCCCGGAAAACACTACTGAGTAGAGTGTAAGTTATTCTGTACACTTTTCGGCTACAAAAAGAGTATTATATGTACGCTGAACAAAAAATTTGTCTTCCACTTTTTTAAGGCAATAGATTTTGTTCAATCTGCAATTTTTTTTGAGAAAAACCTAGATATTCAGTTAGTACGCTTTTTATCCGACGGTATAACTCTATGTGGGGATCAAAAGTATCACCATAATGACTTGAAATAAGCTGTTTACTGCATTACCACGAGCTGAAAGTTTGTGTTTATTGAAAATAAAAGCACTGCAGTTACCATTCACCTACGATGTTTCTCTAAGTTAACCTAATTTCTAGTGTGCATTCCGGTTTCCATAGTGTTTTAGGCTTTTTAATTGCAGAAACAACCAATTATTTCATGGATCATTGAGTAGAGTTACAAAGTTACTATCACAGAAATACTGGCCGCTCACTTTGTGAACTGTGTCCTAGTGATGTTCTCCAAAATGATAAGAAGGGTTACATGCTTAAGCTGTCGCATCCAAAGGCTGTAACACCACGGAAACTATTCTCCTGAGTCACTAATATCCTAGCCATCATAAACTATGCATCCGGTGCCAGATTTCCAAGATAAAACAAACTGATCACCCATCTGTTTCGAGCTTAATCTTTTCAACTCAACCTAGAAAAAAACAATAAGACAGCAAATGAAGCTAAAAATCAGAAATTCAGATGTTAGGTCGTTTATCTGATAACCAGAATAGTTTCTAGTAGTTATACCACATCTACTCACTGTTTGTCAGTAGTTCTCACTTTAAACAGTTTCCTAAAGTAAAACCACTCAGTTGGAGTATATTCAAAAGCAGGCTGAAACAGACTCAGTGATAAGGAATCTTGAAGTCAATTTCCCATTATTGTATTGAATTCTCAAACCGCAATATCCTAATGTTGGATTTACTGAATACCTCACAGCTACTTTTATCTGGTTTCTCAAATAATTTCTGACAATGGTGCATAGGAAGTTCTGTCAAATGTATTCAACAAACTATGAGGACCATATGTTAATAAAGTTTAATACACTGTACGTTATCATTTGATTTATCAAATGACTCAATAAAATGGTCTCTATTCAACCAGACAAGAAGTGGTGTAAGATGAAACGCTGTATGATTAAGAAGGATAGAAACAGAGAAAATAAATCTTTCCGAAAATGGGTCACATGAAAGTCAGCTCATGGTTCTAAATACTGGCAGAATAATTCCCATTATTATACTATATAATCAGTGTATGAAGAGTGTAGGTGTGTGTGTATCCATTTACCAGTTAAACATCTCTACTTCACATGATCACGATGAGTAAAATACACCTAAGTGATTTTTTACTACTGTATTATAAAAATGTATAAATACTCGCCCTATACGTTAATCTGTTTCCTTTCTCTATTTTATTTTCATTTGCGTTTTCTGCCTATGGTTATCGCTACTGCCGCATCTGTTTCATGTCAATGAAATGTTTTATACAAAACAAACTGTTAGTGTTAGTTCATACCACCAAAGAACTTATCCTAGAAAAGAACCACTATGTAAGTATACTTTATGATAACTTACACAATTTATACTTAATATCTATTACTCACTTTTTTCTGTTTAAGTGTGTTCTTACTGGGTGGAAATAATTTCTACTGTGTACTAATTCATCAAATGTCTAATGTTATGAAATGGTATAATTAAAAGTCTTGAAATAAGATTTTTCTGTTTGCCTAGATGAAACAGAAATTGTATTGAGCTAAGGACAATAGTTTTGTTAGCCTTGTGTTCTATAAACTCAATCATGTAATCGTAAAGATTTTATTGTCCCTCTGAACCACATCATCCATAAAAGTTTTGACAGGGAAGTAAATGTATATGGGATACTTTGTAGACTACATTCAACACCGAAGAGTTAGGAATTAAAATGAATAGGAGGAAAATCAGTAGTGGTCGGAGACTCAACTGTCGTGGTAACAACACAAAACTATCTTTCAAGTTGGTATTCAACATAGACTGAAATAAGTTGGAAAACCATTGAAAACTTTGGCAGGCTGTTTTGTCTGAATATAGGACTCCGGGATAATTACCAACTTGAAATTGACAAATCCCCCGGAAACTTCCAAGTTTAATTACTGTACAGTGCTCACTAGTGTGAAGTCATGACCGGTAGGGTAAACCAGAGCAGACTAGAAGACAAATACTCAACGACGGCACTGGATGATGGTGACACTATATTGTGAATTGACAGAAGTAGAAAAGTGTACACCACTGTATTTCAGTCCATTGTCTGAATTGTAACTTGCTGACCACGAAGCCTAGGTTCGATCTTTGGTACGGTCACTGGCACGCACTGCTAAGGAGTCCCATACTAGTGGGATGAAGTAGCTATCTGGTGCTACCAGGCTTTCAATGGCATTCCAGCTAATTTCGGCCCGTGATGAATACCAAACTGAAATCATCAAATCCCCACAAGCCTTGAAACTGAATTACAAAACTAGTTATTCGTTGAATGTTTAGAAGGGAAATAATCCACTGCAATCTACCTGCTTTGTCGAGATATTAGGTAATTTATTCGATGGCCGTCGTTCGATGGAAGGTTTATCCACTGAAATTTTTCAAAAGAGACATCACTTTTATCATCATTATCATCATCATCGAATATGTATATATATGACGGATTTAAAGACATGAAGGTAGAAGATTGATTGAATGTCACTGAAATAAGTTACTTGGCCACCCGACAGCATCTTCATCAGCATAAAAATTGATTGTTCATATAAGGCATCATAAGATATCCTGCCTTATGTCACCAGGCGCACATAACTGCATATATGGAAACGACCTCGGAGATGAAAAGTCCTAGATGTGGGGAATGAAAATGTCAGTGTTTGACAATCAGGTTAGTTCGAAACTTTGCTGCTTTACAGGTGTAAACCTAAATTTCCACCCATTGATTGAAGCTACGAACAACTAAATATTCCAGGATCACGTCAGTGAGATAAAGGGTCCGAACAAATCTGTTTTCAATGGTTACACAATCAGAAGAAACAGATAATCATATCATTGCTGATCTGGCAGATCTAAGAGTAGCTGTAGAGAAACGTTAACAGTTCACTACTATTTTTATATTTATGTGTATGGTATTACCTAGAAAGGAAATAAAAGCTTCACAACTTAGCTGTGTAGCTCAGCTCGATTAATACCGTGAAGACGTATAAATTATTAGATTAAATAAATGTACATCAGAAACACTACTTTTAGTAGCTGGCAAAAGACAATTAGTTTATATCAACCACTCTATATCAAATCTATAAAGCAATTAGCTAATGAAATTTTGATTTTAAAATTGTGAACAAGCTGAAAGGTCTACACAAAGAGTCTTCAGAGATGAGTAGCTCTTCACTGCTCATCTATGGTGTCAAATGGATCTCCGTTGAAGACTACCAAGGGTGAAATAGATCTCTCATAAAGTGGTATGACAAGTAACTGAAACAAAATTGAACAAGTTTGACAGTAATAAACAACTAAGAGTATTGTGCAGGTTTCTGATGTCAGATAAGACTAATTTAAACACTTTTTGACTATCTCCCCTAATGCCAAGGCATTGACATGGTTATGAAGGGGATCGAAAAGCCGGTTTAGGTTTTAATTTTCCAATTGTAGTGGCCACTATAGAGTGAAGCAGGGTGGAATTGCATTGTTTGTCAACTGTTTTGAAGACGTTATCAATATCGACATCACACCTTGCATTTTGTAGATGACAATTCATTGAACAGTTGATCCTACTTGTCTAGAAAGGCTATTGACCAGATATTTCCAACAATACTAATCCTCTACACATTCCAAGTTTGCATGTATAGAAGGCTATATCAGTTGACGCCAAGAGATCTGAGTTGCATATTCAAAGAATATTTGTACAAACTCCGTTACTTTATACACTAGGAAAATTTAAGTCGTTGAAATCATCTATATATTATTTTATACATTCTTCTTGGTGTATGTTCTCATAGTCTTCAGAGTAAATTTTAAACGCCTTAGTTCCTTTTTGTTGGTAACTTTGATTACAGATTTGAAATAATCTTAAGCATTTAACCATAAGGTATTTTTATTGTTCTTAGCCCCATTCATATTACTATCAGTCCTCATAATACCGCTTCCCTAGCTTGTGATATTATTATCATTGAATGACTGACGTTAGTTTAACTGATTTAAGGTCAGTTAAACGTGAATAAGAAGAAGGCATTTTGCTGAAATAACCCACCTCTCATGATAATTATTATTACCATTATCACTACTACTGAGTGAAAACAACCCTGCATTACCCAGAGGTGTATAGTATTCAGAAGTAATGATTAGTAGAAATCCATAGTTTTTTTTCATAGAAAATCACTTAAGTACCACATCAGTTTACTTCAGTTACCTGAGTTTTTCAAAATAAACACATCGAAATCCGGTAAACTGCTCTAATAATCTGTTGCATTTTTACCCGATGAATTCGACTTAAAATTTATTAAAAGTTAATAAAATAAGTGAATGCATGTGTGCTTATGGTATGTGCTCAGCAAGTCATCAAGGGACCATTACAAAGAAGGAATTTGAGTGTTAAATAACCGTTGTATAGTACATGTGAATGGAAAAGCATAAATCTGTGCCACCTGACTGCAATAATACCTTTAACGATGACTGTTTAAGCTTTTGTATTCTTCTGCAAACAAACATGCATAAGTATACATGCAAATGATTGAACACTGAGACGTTTTCTTTAACAAAGGGATTGTGGTCACCTAGTGTGATGAACATGATTTTTATTGTGTACATAACCATTAAAAGATAATTTTATTTACATATATATCAACAAGATATTAGTAACTAAGGGTTTTCTGTTGCTAATTTATATGCTGAAATTCGGTGTTATTCAGGGGTATAAAAGCCAGTAATGACAGCAGCTAAAACAATATATGTTTTGTATAACACTAAGTGGAATAATTTCAATAAATACCCACATATTGGATCTAAGGTTATAAATGAACGACGTTTCTAGGAGATATTAGTTATTGTGAAGGGTTGAAGTCATACCTAAGTTAGATATTGTGTTATAAGTTCTGGGTTATCTTTCTTCGAAACATTTAATTCATCAAGAAACCCACCGAAGTAGTCATAAAATTCATGCACCAATTTGATGACGATTATACAGGATCAAAAACGCTGATCACCATAAATCAAATAAAATGGTTCCTAAAAGAGCTTAAATTTGTCGAGCCAAATTTTAAGAAAGATGACGATAAACATACTTCCGATGACTTGAAGATGCTCTAAAATGATACACTGGTGTTTACAAACTATCAATCATCTTCAGATGATAATAAACTGTTGTGATAACAAACATTGCACTGATGGAAAATACAGATTTCATTGATGCAGAGTCTCATGTTTAGGTACATTTGACAAAATTTATGCCTAACATTTATGTATTTGTAGTATATTAGCCATTTTTCAGCGAAGAATCAAAAGATAGTTAAATTTCATTCAATAAAAACTTGTGTATCCTAGTTAATAATTCAGTACAAATGTCAATTATTCATTAATAGCATAGCAAAGAATTCCAACTTCTAATCAACAAAGTTCACTTTAATCATAGTAAATGTTATTAAAACTGGCTTATCAATCATAATAAATTGGAAATTATCACTGGAAATATCAGTCATAATAAATGCTAACCCTTAGTCGAGATACGTCACAGTATTTCAAAGTTGCCGCTACCGCAGACGGTTAAAAATCTTTCACTACTAAAAATTTCAGAAATAGAAATATCATGTTTTAACAAAGTATACAACAGTCCTCATAAACTAGATATCTCTAGCTGTCTTACAAGTAGTAAATATACTCATTTATATGAACAACATTTTTTGTTTATTATTATAAATTTATCATGATATATCTATGCTTATCTACTTGCTGACGCTACAACATCTGAAGGCATTCGGAAATGTATAAAATAACGATTTTTCTTTAGCTAACTAGTAAAGGAAATTCCACTGGTATTTCACTTTCAAAATACTCTACTAACACATTTCATAACTTGAAAGGCGTAATTTCATCTGTATGTTATTTTGGTATTATCAAACATCACATTTTTATCGTTTACAATAGATTAAATAGATAACAATGATAAATTACTATAGAATGTGTATCAGCTGATAGTTGTATATTCTGGGGACTTAAGTTTCTGAGTGTAGATTGTTTTTGGTTTACACTAACAAGCATTTATTCTTAATGATGTTATACGACAGACTTCAGTTGATAGACTGACAAAAAGATTGTGAATGAAGCTAAAAGTTCAGTTCATACCGGTAACACTAATGATTTCAGTTTGAACGCCTTGATAATCAAGATTTTTCTAATTAAAACATTTATTTCGTTCAAGAATAAGCTAGTTACCTCTCCAAAAACTTTGTCTGCTTCTGGCTGTCAAAAACTGAACTGGCTTGGGAGTATTTTGAATTAATTTTTGACGACATTTATAAATGTATGTAAATAAATGAAGTAAAATCGGTGAGAGGGATAAAAAGAAGCCTAGGTGAAACCCAAACAAAAGACAAAATAAACTGTAGATTAGTTATTTTGATCTTCGATTTAGTCGTCCTACTTTGTATCTACTCTAAACCTTTGTCTTTTTATAACCTTTCATGTAAATGAGTGTTTGATCATATTGTTTAAAATGTGTTGCACAAATACATTACATAATACACATAGATTACGTCTTCTTACTGTTTTATTGAAGTTCAAAAAAGGGAAGTAGGATTAAGTGTTGATTTCACTACAAAAGTAACACATGAAGTTCACGCGGCAAAATCGTAATCAAATACACTTAAGATACTGGGATCAGTTTTGAATCTCAATATACAAGATCACTAGCCATCAGTTCATTTCTAGAAGTACGATGACCCATTTGAAACTTCTTATTAACAGATTTCTCGGTCCATCTTGACATTACTCACAGCCAACTAGTTTTTCACCAGGCAAAACTGTAGTGTCCAGAAGGGTTTCTGATGAAATCCATCTATCAGGTGGTGTAATCTCTGACAAGAAAGTGTGATGTTTTGATGTATGTTTCATTCCTTGGAACCGAAAAGCACATTAACATTTATAGCTCATAGTGGCAGTATTTAGTTGTATGGACTATTGCTTTTGTTTGAATTTGAGAACCCTGAGAATTCACCCATCCAATGCTTGCAATATTAACAAATAGGAGAGATATGAGGCTGGTTGGAGAGAAAACACATTGTTTCTTAAGCCCTCTTAACATCCTGGAAATCTTCTGAATAATGTTACTGTAGTCAGCACTACTCTTAGTTCAACCTAATTACTTGGTGAGACAAACATTTACTTGCCTAATCAAAAATATATAAGGCAGGTGATAACTGGATGGTTAATAAAATAATTTTTTCAAGAAAAACATGGGCAGTCTCATTCATCGAATGAACGAAAAGTACTCGAGGCTAAAAATATACAGTTTTAGGAAGTATCTTCTTAAACTTTACACCTGTACTTAAATTAGCCTAGATAGTACACAGACGAGTTATCGAGTATACCGTGCGTAACTTTGACAAATTTATGATGAGTTAAACATTTTCATGAGTTGGCTGAAGTTGAAAATATTGTTTGGGAAGCTGACTTCATATTTCATTATGCTGACAGACATCCAACAGTAGTGTTTCTTCTCGTGACATATATAAAGACTACAAACTGCTTCTTTGCACTATTTCGAAATTTTCATTCTGTAAAAATCAAGCCACGTAATACCAGCTGACCGTCTAGCTATGATGGATGCAAACTGATTCCCAACATGTAAATTCTTATTTATTTTGTCGCTTACATTTTTGTCTTTTATTTTAGGAAGTTACTTTTAGGAAGTTACTTGTAATTAGTTTTGTCGAAATACACGTTTTCTACCTCTTGTAAATGGTTTTGAAATTTTTGTAAATGACACCTTAATATAAACACTTTTGTGAGAACAGAATGATTAATTGACTCCTTTTACAGCTTCAACCAATGAATATGAGATATTTTCACTAATAAATCCAATTGGATATAGGTGCCTAAAGTGCAAGAAGGCTTATGGCTTACATTTAAAATATTTTGTATATCAACGCATTTATGCATAATCTCGCAAACACATATGCATTCATATGATATAACTGAACAACAAGTGATCTTGTCACCTAATTCAAGTATACTGAACATTTGACGGGGAATTTAAGCTGAATTCTTCTCTTACTTCCTCCACTTTCTACTTTCTCATCTTATCGTTAACTTTGTTGCAATCAAATTATTAAGTTGTAAATTTATTTCGGCGCATTAAATGAACGTATAGAAAGTTCACTCGTAAACAAACGTCAAAAAAGGAATAGAAAGAAAAGGAATCAAGAAATTACATAATTTGAAGAAAAGGTAAAACCACCAATACTTGCCTGAAAATATCTTCCTTCTTTAATATTTCATCAGTATTCTTAAAACAAAAGACGTCAAAGTGAAAATCACTTCGTCCACTAATCGAATGGTTGGAATCTATTCTGAGTGATCAAAACAAAAATCGGCTTATCAGTATACTTATTAACTAAGTTGAAAAGTTGAATGAATTTCTTTTCCACTGTGAAATGCTAAATACTTTGGAACATTCTGCAAGAGAAACCCTGAAAATATCTTCTCAGTTGTCCAATATACAAATATAAATACTGAAGAAAAGTGGTGAGTTGAAATCATTATTCTTTGTTGCTTGTTTTAGCTTTCATGATTTACGGTTATAGTGTTCCTTAAGTTTTTAACAATCTATACGCTTATGCTGATTTACCAAGTGTTATGAAGCATTTTTTACACCACGAATACTTATTCGGTTGATTTTTAAGTCGACGCGTCTTATGAAAGAGGGATAAAGTCAGAACATCTTGAAACAAAACGACTGGCTTTTGTTCAAATGATACACTAGATCATATTCTCATAACCGACTAGGGCTTTTTGGAAGAGGGATACAGTAGAAAGTTTTGACTAAAATTTGGAGGAAGGCAGGCTACGAAAGTCAAACGTTCAACGGTTGAGGAGAAACCAACCTGCATTTGTTTTCCGTTTATAGAGAGTAAAATTTACATAAAAAGCAATAGAGGAAATAGATGGATACTAAAACCTTGAGATACGGTTACCCTTTTCTTGTTCGACCTTTTCAAGGTAGCCCATAGAGATGTTATCCACTGGTTGTGGAAGCTGACGTTCAACCGGTGGGTTGGGGGTTCGAACATCGCCCTACCTACCGAAGTCTGGGCAAGCAGATAGTATTATTGACCCTCACACAACAGATATGTCTTGTTGCCTACCGCACGAATGTGCACGTGGTTTCTGAGTGCACTTCAAGGCAACCGAATGTGTACTATGGCCTAAGTGTGGAGATATTTTATCATCAATATGTTCTTTAACTGATAAAGAAACACAAATAGTAGTCTAGTGTCTAGCTCATACGTTTTAACGTATAGGAGATATAAAAATAAACAGACCTTCCTGTTTTTTTTGTTGATAAACTGAAGAGATGTAACAAACTTCCGTGAACATTTCATGTCTGTCCTTGAACAGTCATTACCCCGAATTAGTCAAAGTCGCTGCTGTCGTTAACCTTTAAGAAGTATTTTAGAATTTTATTCTGAATCACATAGTTTAGACAATTAAGTCATCAATGAAGTATGTAATCCACTTTGTTTGAACGAAATTTTACAGAAACAATCCTCAAGTTCACCAGTCATTTGCCGAACTTCAGCGCTGAAGCTTTTTAATCTGATTTAGTATTTTTATATGGTAGATAAAAGATCTAATTGGTGGGATATGCGTGAATATAAACTGTTTTTGAAAATGATACTCGCTGAGGTCAATAAATAAACTTCTGATAGAGTCATCATTTAAAAGGAAATAGAAAACCTGGATTATGACAGGACTCAAAGTAAAGGCACTTGAACCACCAGCCTGGAGCTTTACCAACTTAGCTAAGAGACCTAACTGCAAATTATATCTTAAATTTAAAAAAATCCCAGTTGCTGAATTAAGGATCTGACTAACAGTTGGGCATTGTATTTCATTTGATAGAAACCCAAATCATTAATCAGGAAGCTATCAGTTGGAATCCTGCTATGACTAGAGTTTTCTTCTCACCTTCGGTCATCTTGAATGGACAACTCCAGTCTACTTATCTTCCATCACCTGAGATAGTCTCATCCATAATTTTCGTCAAATTGTTATGACACTATATAATGCAGTAGTTATTGCAAATAATTTATTGACTGGTAATAATCATGTTAACTTAGATTATTTATTAACAAAACAAAGATAAACTTCAGATTGTATAAAATACTTTTATCATAACAAAACAGCCAACTTACGAATTGATCTTTAGACAGTAACTACAATCATACCGTAGTTTTGATTCAACTGTTGTTGTTAACACTCTCTAAAATTAACAGCCTAAGAGCTCAAAGTAATTAAATAGCTGAATTATTTTAGAATAGTTCATCAAAAACTAGACCTCAATTTGAACAGTTAGATTAGGATATGAAGTGTTTGGGTGGAAACTAAAAATATCGTCTGATTCATTTAGAATATTCAAGAAATGTCATGCGAAACATATATCTCCTTCAAAAAGGTTAGAATATGACAGAAAGTGTAAAAGGATTTTATAGTTTGTCCTAGCAACAAATGCATTTCTCCTAATTTGCTAAATTGGGCTGCTAAGTAACAGACAGTTATAAAAAGTCCTTCACTGTAGGCAATTTTATACTGAAATCCTACTTTGTTTTATTATACTACAGTTATCAGTGTTACCATCTCATCTACGAAACTGAATCTCACACTTTGGAAGCTGTATAAATAAAAAAAATTATCTTTTCAAATGATACCATTGTATTTCAGTATGCTGTAAGACTGTAGTGTTTTGTAATTTCAGAGAAAGCGTTTTACGCAGTTATGAAGAGGGTGAACAGCTAAATAATAAAAACGATTTGTTAACTGTTTTTCTTCTATCCAGTTCAGTGATTTTCTTATTTTCAGTGTGCAACATCATTTATACTTTAAGTCATCATAACAACTGAATATCTAAAACAAATGCTTAAATGAAACTGGAGTAAAACGGAAACTTTATAAACGTTTTAACGAGTATTACAGTTTTAGTTAATGCCATATTTTCATTCATCTTAAACATACCGAATATGAGAGATATTCCAATAAAATGGTATAAGAAAGACAGTGGATTCTTTTGTAAACTTTACAATACTTTGTTGTACTACATATTTTACCTCCCGATATATTGTTCACAGTTAAAAGAATAAAAGCTTTACACCGAACTACCAGACTCTTCTGGGTTTCTTCTCCTTCTTAAAGGTAGAATGAACTCTGATGGCAGTAGTTTCCGATTTGTTTAGTTGGTTTGCACAAAAAGGAAGTATTCTTGATACAGCAATTGTATGAAAGCATGTTTCTACTTTTAGCATTAAAGATACTCAGTAATTAGTTCATACTTTCTGTATACAACCCAATTTCAATGGCTTATCAATGTCTAACAGGCTAGTACACGAACCTACGTAAGCAAGGCTATTCTGTTCTCGAAATGGACTGTGTTAAAAACCCTCAGAAATAGTTGGGTAGCTTTATATACATAATAAATGTAACTTGTCTCCTGTCTAAAACAGGCACTTATAATGCATTTGTTTATTTATTTATTCATTTCAGAAGCCACTGCGCACTACACTGCATACTCCTCTGCATGATACTACTTCACGTTTCATTACGAACCAAAAGCAGAACATCAGAACGGTGATTTCCTTATTTTGAAGCATCAAGACTGAAAGAATAACGGACTACAATGAACTATCAAGGATACCATGAAAACAAAATGAAGTCCAGTCAATATACACAAAGAATCGAACAATACCCAAACCCGTATGAAAACCATTGTGGTTACTCTGAAGTATACTATGATACTGAAAAACATCAGCATATACTTCCTTCTCAGTACCAACCACCTGCAGTGACTCACTATCCGCATTCCCTGAAACTGAAACGCAGTTGTCACAATACAAAGTGTCGTTACTGTTTTCCAGATACCTGTAACAATGTGTTAACTCAATTCGATCTAGAGAGTAAATCATCGTCAAGTGAATCAGCCTCTCAGATAGTAACTAGAAACTCTGTGAATAATCACAACAGTTATAAGAAATTCCTTGAGCAAAAAAGTAGACCAACTTGTGTCATACAAGAAGAGATTGAATGCGATGAAACTCAAATGGATGAAGAAAAAGGACGACGAATAGTGGGCCAGTATACAGAGGAAATGATCCCTGTATATAGAGAAATTAGAGTTAATACACCCGTAGTGCAGCATATTACACCGTCTAACATCATCGATAATAACCTACCTGTTATGCATAATAACACTTATCATACAGAAGATCGTAGAGATGTGTACTGGTCAAATAAACAAGTCCCACTTAGTGTTTGCACTAATGGCAATAGTAGTATCGGTAGTAGTAATTATAATAATGGCCCCACTGTGGTTAAAAACAGGCAAAGAGATTCATTCAATCAAAGCAATTGTGAGTTTTGCTGTTTACAAAATATCTTTTAGATATTCTTTTTTAAAATCTCTTCTAAACTTAAATGGAGATTTTTATGGAGATAACGAATAGTAGCCACAACCAACAACTAACCAAATGATGTATTTATAAGGTGTATCTATATGAAAACGAAATATCACGATGACTTTTAGATGGATCAAATCTGTTGTAAATGTTGTAATAATGTTCTTGAGTGTATCAGTGAAGTTCCAGTAAAATAGTTTAAGTAACTGCCTTGCATTTGTTCATCCAGGTGGCTGTCAAAAGTTTCATTTTACAAGTCATCTATCTCCCAGAGTCTACTCTCGAGGCTTTTGTGTGGAATCCTTTGATTCACTTAATATACACACCAGCGACTGACATCAGAATAAATAAACCTTTTTATGAGGAATAAATTTGAAAGATCAATTTTCTCCTCATCAATACTAGCATATGGATATTTTTAGTCTCAATTTGAAAATGTTTGAGAAATATCCGAAATTTCTGGTTATCCACACAAACCTTCATGACGACTAATAAAGTAGTTCAATGACTTCATATTGATCGATATCCGGTAACTGAAAGTCAGATGCTGGCGTGAATGGGATTAATGTTTGTGAATCGGTTAGTGAATCCAAATGTCAAGATTGTTCATAGTTCTTGACCCATAAAGTGGTCAGTATTGATTTGAACAAATATTTACATAATCAACGTCAACATCACCATCCTAATCGAAAGTTTAAAAGAAACTCATTCTTTACATTTTTTCATCCAAAAAGTTAGTTTTCAGCTAGTCAAACATTCAAACGAAGTAATTATGTTGCAAAAAAAAATCATCGAACTCATTTCTTCTACTGTTCCCAATTATTTCCTTCATACTCTTTTTTATCCCTCTTTGTTGTTATTTTATATTGTTGACAATTTTTTCAACTTATGTAAGACATATTTTGTTGTATACACATTTCAACACTGGTAGGATGCCCTTACAGTAATCATGGAATCAATTCCAATAAAGTACAACTAATCATCGTATACAATAGATCTTTAAAAAGAGATATTTTGAATAAGTCCTCCAGTACTGAACAATACAGACCATTTGTGACTGAAGAATTCAATGGGAACTGATAATTGTTCACATTGAAAAAAGTGAATTACTCGCAGTTCTAGCAGAAAAAAATCGAAGACTAATGAGCCTATTAGGTTGCAACACTACGTAGTCTCACATTATACCACTAGCTGACTAAATCTACAGAATGTGGGCAGCAAACTTTCTAACCAGTAAAATATCCACTCCATGTTTTCCTCATATGTCTTGAATATCTTAATTTCGGTCTTACAACAACCGCTTGTTTATATTCTAAGGAGACATCTGACCAAACCTAAGTGTAATCCAGCTGATATCAACTGGTAGTGGAAATTCGTTTAGAACTTTTAAAGTCTTATAAAGTTCGAAATGTCTTATTTATACACTTCAAATTATAACTTGGTATAACTAGCGTTAACCTCTGAAATAAGTACTTTGTATTATCAGTAAAGTTATTTGAAAGTGTATACATGAATATCAAACATGCATACCAACAAACAAACACCATAAATCCGTTCTCTATTTAGCTGACAGAGGTGTACAATACGAATCAATAACGCTGTCTACAGATACAGCTCGATCCTCACTAATAACTGATCCTCTAGCAGAACATGAAATTTCATCTAGATATGCAAAGTTCAACAGCCAACTCGGATCAAAAAAGAACATGCTATTGCGTAATGATTTTAAAAAGCTGCCTGAAAAACCCATGGAACCAGGCATGTATCGAATGACTGAAAGTCGCAGATTACGTTTAAACCCTTTAACAAGTTGTCCAGAGGAGAGTCAATCAATTGCATACAGAGGAGAATCAATTCTTAAATCAGGTGGTCTTAGAAATCATGAATTTGAGACACAGGCATTAAATTATAACCGATACAATCATTATCATCATTGTGATCAGTCCATTTTCTTAAGTTTGGGTTCCACACATCGATTAAAAAAAAATTTGACTCATTCAAATCCATCAGGTCGGTTGTTGTTTTTTGGTGGAACTTTAACGGTGCAAAGTTTTCCATGATGAAAAATATACACGTTCGTGCACACATGCACACACGTACATATTTATATACGCTTACTCATACAAGTAACTAACATACATCACATAGGCAGATTTTGTCTTTCAGTATGCCTGAAAACTAACAAACATCTGTGTATAGCGATGCCAACATTACTGTTTAAACGCTTAACACACTTCATCTTGAGGATTAGAAGAAAAACTGAAAATTAGGAGAAAAAACACCTAAATCGATTAATATCTAATTCATAGGTTGTTATATTGTTTTTTTAACTACGAGAACGCCATATCGATTCACTGAAGGCAGTTAGCTTAAGTGATAGTTTTTGTTTTCGTCTCATGATATATTCCATTTTAATCTTCACTGTTTGGTTATATGAGTTTTCAATCATAATTCCAGTAATCATTATCATCCAAATTATGGGTGAAAGTTGTTGATCCATCCTATAGGTATAATCATTCATCTTTTTTTTAAAAACATCATTTACTGACATTATCTGAATGTCATAAAAAGTATTATCTTTACGATTGCATATTTTAGTAAAGCAATTTTTTACATCAAATTCATCAATTTGTTGAATTTCTCAAATTAACAGTGGTTTTTTCTTTTCTCATTTGTTCATTGATTTCTGTGTGCGTGCGTGCTTGTGTTTGTGTGTGTGTGCGCTACTGCTGCTGGATGTTGCGCTTGCCTTTGTCTGTGCGTTTCTGTATGTTTGCATATGTGAATTGGTGATCATGATGTGTTAATCGAAGCTGTTTACAAATCACAAATTATCACAGATGATGGAAACTTCTCAATACCTAAACGTACAATGAGTCATACCAATGTCTATGGGCCACGATCCTGGAATTTACGATCTTATCAAGGATCCGGTCAGTTTAAATATTGTAACAGTTATCATTATTATTGCTCCATTGATAATTTTTTTCACTATCGTTAACCATGTCCGGATTTTGCTTGCATCATATTGGTGAGATCAGATAGATAACACTTTGTAAGTGCACATCAGACGCGCGGTTACTTATTTCATTGTTCCAAAAATCGTGCATGTAATAGTTTGATATCTCAGGTATTCCTTTTCAAGTTATTGCTGATATTGATGATAATGATTCAACTAAACCCAGCCCACAAACCGACGAGAATCAAAAAAAGCAACACAGACATCTCATCTCAAGTAGTATTTTCTCACAAGTTCCTACTTAACCCCACCCATCTACCAGTTATCAAGTATTGTCGCACATACGTTTACCATCCACTACTGGTCCAGGAGTGGGTAAGTGTAGTTTCCCGAAATCTCGCCTTATGCAGACCCGATGAGCGTTTTTACATAAAATGATGGGTTTGCCTGACCTCACAGAAATACATTCAACCGACATCTTACACTTCTCTCTACAGGTTTCATGAGCTCTTATTCCATTGTTTATTAACCTTTAGAAATATAAAAATAATCAAGAACTAAATAGAAGAATATGCTTCGCACGCTAAGAAAAAGGATCTGAGAGTTGAATGAAAGCCTCAAATCTAAAGTTTCCGATCCACTATATATGTGTGGTCCAACTTATCAAACATTCTACTTCAACTATAGATAAGTTCAGAAAAGCATTTTTACATACAAATTTATGACAAGAACTATTTCTAAATTGCATCCAATATCAGGAACCCCTACTATATAGATGGAGTATAACCTTAAATATAACTGACTGCGTTGAAAATAGTCAACCGCAAAATACGAAACCCTGATGTGACATTAACTATTATATTATCTTTCTCTGACAAATTAGACCGCCTTTCAGGCATCAATAAACAGTAGGGCAAAAGCTTAGGGATGATAAAGTGGATAAAATAGATCATTTATTACACAATATTATAAACTGAACTCGACAAAGATAAGTCAATATGTCTGTGGGAACTGATTACGGTACGATATGAGCCTTTGAATTAAAGAAATAAGTACTTTATTTTTCGTTGAGTTTAAGATAGTCAATTTGAACATGGGAACTGAAATTACGCAACCTAATGAGTTCTGTCGTGTAATAATGTATTAAAAGGTTCTTTACACAAATGCTCATTATTGAGACAGTCGGTTGGTAAAATGTTTTTCTGCATAATTTTCTGTCTACTTTAATAAGTTGTTCGCTAGCTGGTTAGTTCGTAACGCGATACATCTAACCTAGAGGGTTATTTTGAAACTTGAGTGATTGGAGAATAAAAAAACTTCCATGGAAATTTGATATATGATTAAATGTTACGGCTAGATTCATAACTGACAATGAAACCTTTGAGTCACTTTTACTACAATTCAAATTTAGGACACAATTTGACCATGCATGCAAGTGAGTTTTGACAAAATATGGTTGATACTGGGTGATGATTGAAGGCGAAATGAAAATCTGGAACGCGGCTGGATTTAAACCAGCGACCATTGGGTTTCCTGCCTGACGCTCTACCGACTGGGCCATGAAGTTCAACTACTGGCCAAATTTTTATTTCACGTCAGTCACCATCGGTCTTGCCCGACTACCATGTAAATTGGTGGTGCTTTACTGTCACTTAATCGTATTCACACTGGAGCCTAGTCATGACTTCTTATCCCAACCCAAACCTAACTGAATTAGAGAGATGAAGTATCATATTGATTATCATCTGAATATCTGAGATAACCGTAGTTTGACTAACTAGTATTTATATTGGGCGATAACTAAAGGTGAAATGAAAATTTGGACCGCGGCTGGATTCGAACTGGCGACCATATAACTGTCTTATAAATCCCCCCATTTATTCACTATCCTCTTATTCTTCATATTTAGCCAATTTCGAAGTGAAACACCATAGAAAACGTTTTGAATTAACGGTGTTCAACTCTCCAGAATGACTGTTTTGCCTGATTTTCTCACAGGTATGTTATGTAGTGTCAGAGGCTCGTTGGTAAGTAAGTGGAAACCCTTCTAAATTGAAACCTCCAAACTCAGTTACTTGGCACTTTAGCAACATACATTTTCGTTGAGATTTTATAGTGACTATTTAGTTCCTGCAAAGCAGGATGAACGATATTTCATTAACAGGATTCTTTCGACACCAAAGATCATGCAACATAACACTGATTATTCCATTTTAGTATATTTATTAGATGTGTCACATAGTCGAGTGGCATTATTACCTGGATAACTTCTCGGACATGGTTTATTGTCTATTTTCATATAAGATGGTTGGTTTCCAATGATCTATTAATGCATGTTTTCTAACTGCTTTTTCATGAGAATCTTAACTGTTTCTTACATATTCGTAAAATTTAATGACACAAACATAACTTGTGGGTTAATTTCTTTACCATTCCATAAGATTTATTCATTATTCTCTATATGAGTCAAGAAGGAGAATAGACTTGATGGAAGAGTTTCATATGCAGTGAAAAGAAATTCATTCTTACTCTATGGTGATTGAAAGTATGATCACTGATTTGAGTTGAAACTGAGAATTCAGAGGAAAATTCTGGAAAATCCTTCTGACATTTCTACAGTGTTAATGGAACAATGAACTTTAACAAAACCATTACCGACCGACATTTGTTTCCTTCTGACCACGCCTTACAGGAAAACTTTTAGGGACATTCTAGCTACTACCTTTAGTGAGAGTAGAAAACGTACCAAATTACAAGCCTTAGGTTGTATATCATATGCATAAATCAGTGTTCTCAGTCAGTTCAACCCGTAAATAACATACTTGATTGCTGTGTGCATCGTATAATATATTCAAGAGATAATCTATCTGTCAGTCTTAGGTGATAATGTGTTTAAATTATATTCATCATTTCATCGATCATTTTGAGCATAAGAAAGGTGATAGTCAGACTTCTAGGGTTCAGGTAATTACAGTTTACAAACATCTTTCGAAAGGCTGAGTAAACATTTAGATGTATGGATATACCTGCTCAACACTTTGGAGATTTGTCACTTTTGTACCCCTTTTCGTTTTTAATCTAGTGTGAGTTAGTTTTTACTCATCTAATAATGATAATAGTTGTGTAATAATTCACTGACGGAGTATTTCCTGTGATGGGTCCCATACTAGGACGAAACAGTTCCCCAATACCCCCAGCTTTCATTGGTTTTGCAGGTGGTCAGTTTGCAGTTAATAATAACTTGAGATGTAAATTGTTTTGCATCTTTCATCTAAACAGCCCACAACTATTATAGTAAAATAGTAACCGTTAAAAATTGCCAACTGATCAACAGAAGTTTTGTGATTGCGTAATTGATTGACACCTTCTGATGCTGTTAACCGACTTTCCTTAGAATACTTATCAAAAGATACACTGAATAGTTAGAAAACTTGTTCAGTAACTAAAAGTATAATTATATAGGAAGTATGCAATATAAAGTTTTTAAAAACACTAGAAGCTATTTCACGCATCTTTCAAAAGCAACTGCATACCACTAATTGACCAACTAGTACAGGTATAGATAAGCCTTTTTGTGGATAAGGTGTCATCGTGCCGAACCCTTTCAGATAGACGTGAAAGTGAAGTTTGTAAGCAGTTGATCAACTGTAGCTGACACAACACTCGGCAGATTGCTCAAAAATCTGATCCCCCACTTGGTCGTAAGTGCGCACTGCTGGATAGTCTTGAACTAGGAAGAGATGGCTGTTCAGTTCTCGCTGGTGTTTTTTACTGATATCAGTTTCTGATGGAAAGTCTTTCAAATTTTATGAATTTTATCAGGAAGATTTCTTTTTAGTTCAACCATCATTTTTATGAATGTACTGATCCACCTGTCCGATAGAACTAGTTTAGATACTTCTTATAACAGACAGCTACGATTATTTTTTCTAAAACCAAGTGACAAAGTAAAAATCCCTTGAAAATGAGCTCAATGTGGTGTTCATTTGATTAAAACTTCAGTGTTTTGTTTTTTCTAGAATCTGATCTGGCCTACAAGCGAGAGATGTCCTCATCATCACATTTGGCACGCTCCGGTTATTCAGCAAGACGTGAACGTTTAAAACAGGAACGTGAACAGGAGTTAGTACGACAGACGAGACTGAGACAAATGGCAGCCTCTTCAACTGGATTACATGATCATCGTCATTATCAACAACAAAATGTTCACAACCATAATAAGCAACATTATCGTTCAACCTCAGCAGTAAATGTAAGTGGTTATGAAATGAGTGAGATACACTCATTGGAGTACTGAGTTAAAATATGTTTCCAAATAACTTTAGTACAGTAATTCTAAGTTTAAATTCATGGTATCTTTGGTGCAAGGAATGAACTTGTAAATCTATCATCTTCCCCTCAAGATTTATTCCTCTTTCATTTCTTCAAACAAATCCACGATAAACTCTAGTCCAAAATGTTACGAAGATTATTCCTAGTGTAGGAACCACTGGACACAAAGTGCCTGAAGGCTTCGGGAGAAATAGATAGTTCACTGTGGAGGTTTCTGGTGAATTGTTGATTTCAAGGTGGTTTCAACATGCAATGACACCAGTTGAAGAACCATTTAAAACCTGGGGACATGAGGTGGCTGTTTCATCCCTACAAGGAACTCCTCAGCAGTGTGCACCAGTGATCCTGTTAGGGATCGAACCAATGACCTTCAGGTCTCGTGGCGTACATGTTCCCAATGAGTCAGTGGGTCGGAATCCAATGGGCAATACTTTCTTACTTCCATCAACTCGTGATATGGTGTGATAGTTACCTATCGACTAGCATTTGTCCTCCTACCCTACCTAAATTTCAGGAGCACATCTCAAAGTGTGTCACTTATGAGTTCAAATACTCTCCAATGGTACTGTATTAAGGTCAGGCTATATCCCGAATTGACAGGAGTAGGAAATGTTGATTGTTGGATTATGACCCAATAGCTCAACAGCAACTAGCTGACCACCGAACCTGAAAGTCTTGGGTTTGACATCTTGTTGGTTAATGGGTGTTTACGAGTGGCGAGTTCCAAACCAGGATGAAACAGTCGTTCAATGCTCCCAAGTTTTCAACAATTCTTCGACCGATGTCGGTCCGTGATGAATATGACCTAGAAATAGACAAGTATATAAATACACCTGAAGACGAAATGTCTTTAGCTGCCTATGGGCAGTATTATATATTTGCACATGTGCATGTCTACATTCATAATGAATTGTTCCCTGAGGTGCATTTCTGTTTAACAGACGTTCTGATCTCATGTTAAATATGAACATAGGTTCAACTTTCCAAAGTAACAAACAAACTTGAGTTTCCATGAGTATTGAGTAATTTTACCCTGTTTCAAATTAGTTGGTCATCCTGCAAATTTGTGGCTGGCTAATATTTTTAGCCCTTGTTTGTGTAATAGTAAAGGAAAGCAGATGTTGGTTTTAAAATAGCGTAATAGCATTCATGGTCAACGAACTGACACTTCTTTGTGTACAACAGATAAAAGGTATCTTAAGCTCTAATTGTGCCAAGATTAGTCAAGCAATATTTTTCGGTTTATATACTAAAGAAGCTCGTATATTCGCTTATTAACAACAGATATAGTTCTGTTGCTATATTTACTTGTTGCTTTAAAGCCACATTAACAAACAAGCAGAAAACTTTATTTTTTATGTATGTTCAAATCACGCCTAATATGTTAGTGGAGGGTACTGAAAGATCACGGGGATATGATAACTGATAGATTTGAAGCATCTGCTGACTCCAATATTTTGCAGCCAAACAACGAATACTGACAGCCATATTTTTGTCTCATAGTGCAGCTGTAGATGGAAGCAGAAATTCCAAAAAAATTAAATTTAGACAACCACCATGTGATATGAAGTATTTCGAAATAACCATATTTAGTGAAACACCAATATAATTGGTAACAATTCACCTGAATTGATTGATGTCGGTTTGTCAAGATGATAACTAAAACCAGATTATACCTTTTTCCAGTAAAAAAAAAACAAAACAAATTCGACACTGATAAGCAGAGATTTCTTTAAAATTATATTTAGGAAATCAGTCGAAAGGAGTTAATCCAAAAAGTATGTTGAGTTTGAGAATGCAAAAGGCAACATCTCTAGATGCATGAAGGAATGAAATGTTTTGGTTACGTGTTAACTTTTATCTGAAGAGAATTTATTTCACATGCATGTATACTCACTTCGCTTCTTATTTGCTACCCATTTTTTCCATTGGCACTGCTTAAAAAGAATGTCAGTTCATATCATGCTAAGTTCAGTATTAAACTCTAACTTATTAATTTGCAGAGATCTATTGGGAGTACTGAAGCTTTCGAAGAGTTTGAAACAATCACTTTGCAGCCAATAGGTAGAGGTGTTCAGGACCTCGATTCACATGTTGGATCAATGACGACATTGGCACGAGGAGGTGGTGCTTCATCTATGATTGAAGGTAAACCTTTTATCAGTATGAAACTCTTCTTTTCCAGCAAACGTACACTACATACTTGAATGATAAATAAACTGGTCTTTTCTGTTGTTTATTGACTGAAATACATCCATGTATGAAGTAAGGAACTGTGGACCGTTGAATATTGACCCAGTGTGTGCATGGTTAGCATGTTCACCATGAAACGTGGAAGTGCAGAGTCCAATCCCAAACTAGGTCGAGGGTGCATTCTGCTGAGCAGTCTCTTACTAGGACGAAACAGCTGTCCAGTGCTCCCAGGTTTTCGATAATTTTCCAACTGGTATTAGTCTATGATGAATACTAATCCAACATATGAAATCCCTAAGGAACACTACAACACGATTTTCAGCTTTCAGATTATCAAAAATACCACACAATTTTACTGTAACCATTAGATTATGACACTTATATCCCATAAAGATTTCAACTTCACTTTTTACAACCGTGGCTATATTTCACCAATTTAACTGCGTGGCTAAATTCTCTCAGCAAGTGTACCTAGCATAGCTGAAATTTGAAGTCATGCAAACTGTCACGCTGACTTGTTTAATAGTTTTATCCAGCTTAGTGAAACAAAGTGATGTTGAAACTAAATTAGGATATTCATTTCTTCTACACCATAGGTGTATACACTAATCTAAGCCCTAACCGCCTACCAAGGTTAAATTTGCTGAGCCGTGTTTTGATATCAAGGAAATTCAGTTGGTGAACTGAAAACCTTGTCCTCAAAATTTTTGATCAATTTAAGGTTAAAATTCAAGTGTTTGTTGGGTCTTCATTATTGAGAAGGGATCTTGTAAGACTTTAGCATAGTTCTGATTTTGCCCATCTCTTAGAAATACAGTAAGGTATTGTTATTTTAACCATTTACAATGAGAATTTAAGTGCTTCTCAGCCTAAATTGTTAAAACCTCTTGTGTAGAAAAATGAAGCTACTTGTCTAGACACAGTTTTGACCCTACGGGAACCTGATAAACATTTAGACCAAAAATATCCACAATCCAAGCAGTCGGAGAAAAATGGCTTCTCATTTGTCTAGATTAGTCGTTCGTAGATTAAGATGCACAGTTGCTTGGTGGGTGGAACATAAAAGAAAAAAATGCATAGGAACCCTATCAACAACTTAATTGCATGCTAAACTAAATTATATGAAGTCGAAATCTGACTTGAATTAACAATTTGTCGTCGACTGAAACGAAGTTGACGTGAATCACTCTTGTCCAATTAAGTACTGATATAGGAACTCATCATTCATTGGTTTGTCACTGCAGAGCAACCAATATCAAGTCATCTAGTCCTGAGTGGCCGCATTTTGCGATGTGGCCACCAAGTTAAGAGGCTTACCAATCGGTATCTGTAATCCAGTCCTACAGAAGGTCAGTCATAGCCCAAATACCTCAGAGGTAACGCTGGCTAACTGAAGCACTGTCTGATACGGGTTAAATCTCAGAAGGGACAGCAGTCCCCTCAACGTTAGAGATGAGTCTTGCTGACGAGTCCCAACAAGCATGCAACCTAAGTCAAGGCTTAACTGCCAATTGCCTCATTATTAGTATTGTTTGTCCCTTGGGTTCCTAGTGGAATATAGGGCTTCAGTAGCCGTTCAGTCGCTATTTCACTCTCTTCTCTGCAGTTTTTTCAACCTGGCCCCACCATTGCCCAGAAGCTTTCATTTCCTTCTCACACGATCTCCTCTATGTTGCCACACTGGGACACCCAACTCGTCGTTTTCCATTTGCATTCCACTTGACTGCCTGGCCCGGTGCGTGGTGTCCCCAAACAGCCTTCTCAGTGTATGTCCAATCCAATCCATCTCCATTTTCTTCCTCATGTTCGCGGAGCGATAGGTTGTTGGCTGGTTCGTTGCCAGAGCTCGTTGCCTATCCTTTCTGGCCTTCTGATCTTCAGTACCGAACGAGCGTGGGCGGTAGTTGTTGATGTACGTCTGCAGTTTGTTGGAAACAACCCAGCTCAGAGAACACAATACAACCAAGACCCTCCACCTGAGATACAAACATTCTCCATCTTTCAGGAAGTGAATACATGCAGTAAACTGGGAAACGGAGAATAGGATAAGTAGATCGTACACTTGAATCCAAAGCTGTTATCAAGTATTGGAGTGAATATTTTACGCTTCCCATACACTAAGTTGCTCTTCAGTTCCGGCACTCGACTTTCAAATAGTTATCCGCGAACACGTCTCTATCTACCAAATTTTGTGCAGTCACAAAACGGGAGTAGCTTATTGTCGGCTGCAAGAACGTGCATGTGGTTTCTGAGTGAATTTCGATTACGCAATTCTGACACATTTTCTTTGTCAATATCATGCACTGATAAATCCAACATGTTTGAAATTAAATATGCTGTAATCCCATAGCTGTAATATTGGAGTGACTTTAAAGGTCATCTAGACAACTGCTGAAATATCCAATCAGGTTTCAGCATTTTGACTAGGAAGCTGGTTTTTTCATGAGACAGAGGAAAGTAACTGGTTATCTCAGCAGTAGTTAGTGTTACCTTTTAAGTCACTCGTAAAACTTAAATGCCACCATAGAAATACATTCACGAAGTAAAGTTTTGTCTGAGTACTAGTTACACAAAGTTCCACTACCTACAGTCTTAAATTAAGCTGTTTTTGTCGAGATCTGCATGCATATATAAAATTTGAAATGCAGAAATAAAGCTTCAAGAAAAATGTATTGGTTTGTTTTTGTTACCTTTGACTACTGCACATATGAATTTAATACAGGTTGACATTCCGTCCATCCTACTAGACGATGATATATCTTGAAAATGTCCATTTTAAGAACGGTTTATTTAAACTTAATGGAAATAATCATGGTACTAAATGGCATATCTAACAATTAAATACCTTCCTACCAATTAGTTTAGTGAGAACGACGATAATCCTTTAGGTGACCAGTAAAATATGGCGTAAAAAGTAACCATTATTATTTATCTCAGTAGTTGCTAGGGTGAACCTCGAAGGTTTGAAAGACTCTAAAGGCCACTCTAGTAACTGGCAAAAAGACTAATTACGTTTCTTGATTTTGCTTGGAATGGTAGTTTCTTCTCTAAAAACAGGCAAGGCTAATTGGTTATTCCAGCAGTCGCTAGAATATTTCAAGTTGTTATTCATCGAAGACTGACATCAGTTGGAGGAACAAAGGAAACCTGGGAGCACTGGACAGCTGTTTCGTCCTAGTATGGGACTCCTCAGCAGTGCGCACATTACACATTACACAAGTGTAACTTGAAATATTTCCAAATCTCCACAACCCCCTCAAAATTTAGTCGCTAGAATGTTTTTTAGTTTCACTCCGATGTGAACTTGGCTAAGACAGTAGACTGGAAGTCTACTGTGACAAAATATAACTTGTTACCATACCTTATCAATGTTCACATTAAATTGGACAAATGTACTGAAAAAGATCAACATTTAAGCAAATTAAGACTCCTACTTATTAGTGTCTAATTTACACTGATCCTGTTCACTTGGTTTATGTTCAAAACTCATCTAATTGTTAACCGAATAAGAAACAATTACATGATGGGACTAATCATTGCATCAATCCATGTTCTGTAAAATGATGGAAGACATACGTCCACATTAGTTCATGTCTCAAAATGCATCATGTATGACAAACATAGAAAGATAACTTTCAAATGAATGTCCTCAAAGGCCACCCTAAAAACTACTAAACTAGTCAATTCTGTTTCTTTGTTTTACTAAACACTGACCTTTCAGTCAAAATATCTAATTGGTCATTTCAGTGGTTGTCAAGGGGACTCTTAAAGTCAATCTGTGAGGGTACGAGTCCAGAGGACTAATCTTAAAGACCGTCCCAGAGGAAGATTAAGAAAGGTGTTGTAACCTTTTTATTTTTGCCAGTATCACACCAGTTCAGTAGTATGTCGTGATACAAAACTAAACAGCTCTTCATACTGTTCTTCTTTAGAAGAACATCTCTTGTGCATTGCAGGTAAGATTAATTCGTAAAGCTTCACAACAACCAAACTTTGTTCATGATAAACAAGAAGATAAACCTTTTAGTTACTCATTATCATAATATCAGTTTTAATTTTTCTAAGATTCATGTAGATAATTCCTGTTTTTTATTTCACCGAAAAAATATACCTGGTCTTACAATCTATAGTACGTTGTTGTTCACAATCTGGTGAAAATCAATGATACAATAATTGTTTGCCGTTCACTCAGCTTTGGTATTTGATCGTGAGCATTTTATTACCAGACTGGATAACGTTACTGGTGACTGATTCATAAAGACGTGGAGTAAGCATCGATAACACCAATAAACTCAAAGATGAAATGTCTTTCGAGAAAAATAAATCCTGAGCTATAAGTCTGCTTTACAATACTGAAACTTTAATGGACCACCATAACAGCTTGTTAATGTTATGCATTAATAGCCTTGGGGAAATATTTTGTAGATGGGATGCTATTTGCTTCAAACTGGGATTCAGAGAGTAACGGTCAATTATTCTTCATGACTCTAAGATTCTGTGACATTACACACACAACACATTTTGGGATCGATCTCATGATTCATCTCCAGAAAAAAGTGATTTCACCTGTTCAGATTGGTGTCAGTTTCAAGAGCAGTCAGACGACAATTTGATATAACTAATGCTGTCATGAAAAATAGCTACACTGATCACCGTTAGTTATACAAATTAACGCCCTACATTTTAAACTTTCCCTGGCTGGTTTTCACCTCAATACCATACGAGTCTCACTTTCAAACTATGCAGTATTTTACTACATCTCATTTCGGGGTTCGTACCATGTAATGGAGGTTAGTTAACTATTGATATCTGAGTTAACAGTTTTAAAGCTCTATGAAGCAACTGAAAGTAAGACTCTGGTAGCAACCAGTTAACTCGATAATTGTTCTAATTCTTATGAAGATGGTTGATCAAAGCTTTAAATTTTTATTTCATCAGCTTTCTATTAAGATAATGTCTATCACCAAGTTTTTAATGTTATCTCCTATTTGAGTACAATAGAGGCGTGCTACTGAAGCCCTATGTTCCATTAGGAACCCAGGGGAAAATAATAATAGCAATCTCCTATTTGATTGACGTAATATCTAGAAGGATGGATTTTTAGCCATGAAACTTCATTTCCTATGCTTCTATCTGCTTACGAGATATTTTAAGTATTAGCACTTAGCAGGCACCTAGCGAGTGGCTTGATAGACGTTTATTAACTTAGTTACAAACCTAAACAGACTACATTATGTGTACATAAATCTATGATGACATATTTGTAGGAATCGTCTTCGCGACACAGTCTGTTTAATTTCATTATTATTACCATTCGAATGTATATATCCCTTGTCGTCTTTTTTGCCTTATTGTGAGTGACATGAGTGCACTGATTGCAGTTAACATAGATTGCGTTCAAAAAGAAATGTTTACTTCATTTACTAATAAAAATATGAAAAAGACAGTGATTTAAAATAAATATATGCATAAAGTTTCCTAAAAGTGAAAAGTAACTCTCTTTGTTCTTTTTTCCTTCTAATTCCCCCTGATTTCATTTTTTCCCCTTTTTATTTATCAAATAATAATTACTGCAATTACTTAACCATTGGTGTCAATGATGGTCATATAAACCTTCCTTACAATTAACTATATTACGCTCATTGTATACAATGTATTATTTTGTTTCCGCTATACACATTAACGCGACAAATTTAAAACTGAATTAATCATTACTTACAAAGTTCATAGGCATACAGTTCGAACTCCTAGAGTACATTCGCCGTCTTCTTACCATTTTAATCGTGCACACAGTACAACACCAACACGTTATAGTAGACCTGCTAGAAGATTATCTAATTGTCTTCATAAACGTCATTCAGCTTTTGGCGGTTCAGGTGAAACATATCCTTCACTCAAATCTCGTACTCCTGATCCAGGACGTGATATTACGGGCTCTCCTTTATGGTCAGCATTACCAAGAAGATTAAGTACATCACCACCAGTCACTTGTAAGTCATGGAAAAGTGAACGAAACGTGACTGCCACACCATTAGAACCGATTAGCTATGAAGATGTAATGCCTAACACACAGATGGCAAAAATTCAAGTGCTGGAATCGAATGACTTACCAGCAATACTAACTCCATATTCTAGACAATCAAGTGACCCATATTCCACATCTGTCACGAAAAAAGATGCGAAAATGTTTGAATCCCATTCAGAAAACATTGCATGGAACAACCACTTAGATGGACATGAATCGGAAACGGTTAATCTGAGAAAGGTGGTTTCTTTGAAAAGACCACCTGAACGTTCCAAATTATGGGCACTCACGGAAAGCCTAACAACTATGCGACCAGAAAGTGGTTATCTACCCACTTCTCCACGTCAGTCAAGTGTTATTGATGAAGATGACGGTAGAAAAGATGGTGTTATTCGTGTATCAAATTCAGTGGAACCTGGAAAGACTGTGTTCACATCTGAAATAAATGGTTTGTATCTGCAGTATAATCCTGGCAATAAGATATTTATTTGAGCAGTGTAGTAACAACAGTAGTTAATTTTGGTGTTTGCACTCTCACCTAGTTATAAACAAATAACATGGTTGAAAATAACCAAATGTTACAAAACTGCCGCAAATTCTTCCTTTTTTAAATTTCCGTAATTCAATCGGCATTACATGGTGCGTAAGTTAAGGCTATATTACATTTACAAAAACAATCTTAGTGAGAAAACAATCTGGGTAGATCAAGTTTTGGTGAATAAATGTTCTTTAGAGTACTTTTTGTTCAATAAGGCCTGTTGCAACCAGATTTTACGCATCACTAAAAAGGGTTAACTCTGTAGATGTACCTAGAAATAACTTATTTCAAATTAAGGATAAGAATGGTGTGATAATTCTGGTGATTTTCTTTTACCTTATCTGATTGGTGCGATTTTAAGACTTCTGATGTGGCTTAAAATGAAATCCGTTGAGAGAAATAAATGGCATAACGAAATGAGGACCTTATAAACTTGGCTTTGATTGTTCTTAAGGGGCTATTATTTCAGTAATTCTGCTTATGTATTAACATATTTCGGTGTTTGGCAGCTGAGTTGATATCATTTAATGCATTCGATCAGCCAACATGTTACATTAGTTTCAAAATATACATATTTTCACAAATGATGCGAATGCTAATGTTCCATAAACTATATCATATTATTTGAATTTTGTCGGCTGAAGATTTTCATATTTCTGTTAAATTGAACTCACGTTTATTTCCTGTCCACATCCAATTGCACTATACTGCTGTGCGCTTTATAGTAAAACAGTTAAATAGCATTTATGATAGCTCAGGTAATTCATAAAACAATCTAATCTGAGCCACTTCTGTTACTTAGTCACTTAACTTCTGGAACCTGTAAAACATGGAATTTGGTGACTATTCCAGACTGTTGGGAACATAAGATTCTCTGGGCTTCAGTTGTTTTATAGCTAATCAGGATTAAAGAATTTTATCTGAAGTATTATGGGTTGAATTCAGAAGACTATGCTTACATACTAACATACATTCTATTCGTACTTGTAAAGCCTTTAGCTTACCATTCGTTAATCTCCTCCTCTGATAAATTTTAAGTCTACTCTCTTTGATAATCATTGTGTTCAAAGGTAAGATCACACATGTTTATGCTTATTTCATTTAGTAATATCTAATCTGGTGGCCTATTTAACTCCAAAAAAATTATTCCTCCCATTTTCTACCGACATTATGTACACTGTTAACTGTTTTATGCATGCATAATGTTCAATGTAGGTGAAATTGGATATGACTGACATTAGAATGTGAAATTTAATTTCTTCAAGTTATCGATCTGTGATACCCACAGCCAGGTTACATCACTTAACTGCTGGATAGATTTCGCTTGCACCTTTTTACTGCAAAATATTATTGTTAGTTTTCTGTTCAGTCTAACCTCGTTAGCTTTTCTCTCTGAATTACTTTGCGTTAAATTGCTTAGCATTAGATCTTTTAGCTTTTTTACAAATCATTGTAGTAATCTTTTTCTCTTTTTGATTTGAAATTAAACTAATAAATAGATATCTTTTTTTGCCTTCTTTTTGCTTCGATTTCATCAATTCAATTTTTTTTATAATTTGGTGCAATTTTCAAAGGTCTAAGTCACGTTGATGATCATCATCATGCTCGTGCAGGTTCACGCGCAAGCTTAGCACGTCAACCGTTTGCTTCAACTCAGTAAGTTTCTGCATTTTACGATTGATTACGGGTCTATCTTACTCATGCCTATGTAATTGTATTCATGCGCCTCGATATCTCATACTTTAAAACAGAAGTTATAAAATTGTTGTTATTTTACCTAGTATATTTCAGTCAAAGACCATACTTTAGCCGCTGTTATGACATATATCTCACTGCGATTTGAAACCTACTGATCACAGAATACATTTCGCCTATGAAATTGCAATACAGTATGTTGTGCTTGGTTTTTAAAGTCTCCGGAACTGTTGGCACTTATAAGTAGGGTACATATTTGCCTAACCAACTTAACATCTGGAGGTTCATGAGGACTTATTGATCTTAAGTTTGTAATAATCGGAAACTGGAATCGGTTTCAGAACTGTTGAAACCTGGGAGTACAGGACAGCTGTTTCATCCTAACATGGGACCACTTGGCTGTGTACTCACGACCCCACCAGGGATCGAACCCAGGATCTTCAGGTTTCATAGTGAGCATAATAATAATGACCCACTAGGTCAGAATCTAATGATCCACATTTAGTCATCCAGTGCCATTTTTGAGTACTTGTTCTCACGTCTGATTTTGTTCACCCTAATGGTCATGACTCCTTATTACAATTCCGGGAGATCTCATCCCAAAACAAGTTCCTAATGATAACTGGATTGTAATTCAACTTGGGGATTTGTGGGGATTTATTGTTTTCAAGTTTGCATTCATTAGTGACGAGCATGTTGTTTTATCTCGACTGCAGGTTCAATTTTGTTGGTTGAATTCATGTTCAAACTAATATTCAAAGTAACTAGACAATGCGTTGTCTTTTGTTTGATTCGTCACTAATTAGACTAGGTTGATAGTGATGGCTAGGCTCCATTTTCACACTCATAAACAGTTATCATTAGGTTAAGAAGCTTATGTCAAAGCTCCTTATTCGCAATGCAGACTCATTTGATGCTCGTAGAGTAAAAATGAAATCTCTAATGCTTGAATAAACATCCTGTTAAGAAACTCCAACAAAGTGAGTTTTAAATTCAATTTTTTCCAAACAAGTGTGATGAATTGAAACAGTCCTAGATAGAAAGTTTATTTGGAAAAGTCAAGTAAACTTATACAAGTTTTATGGTGGTTATAGCCTAACAGAAGTCTCAAGTTGTGCTCTCTTATTAGATAAGAAAACTTTATCAAATATCTATCTTTACATTGACTGATTTAATTTTTAAGACATCACGCTTTTTTTGGAAAAATGTTGTTACGTTACTCGATTAGCAACTTTGATAAGTGATTTTGGTTGCCAAACCTAGTAAATCATTAGTTGAATGAACACTAACTTAGAAGAACCTTGAATACATACAGTCCACTGCTCTATGATAGGACGATTTTGTTCATTCACAGACTGAATGGAGATATTCATTCATATGAATATATTCATAGTCTCAGTAATTGTTGGAGTCATTATGAACTTTTGATCTCCATGTAGTCAGCTTGCTGTTTGATTTATCTTCAAAATAATTCATCATCATATGGTTTAAGAAAATTACTGCAGTATCAAGTGCTGTCGATGAAGATTTAAAGTGATCATTATTTTTCAGTCAGTCGATGACAACATGGAACCTAGTAATACCGCATAATAGTCAAAGTTGTCACACCTCGTATCAGAAAACCAAGATACAGAGTAACATATAGAAAGATAAAGAAATAGGAGGGAAATGTAAACGAAACCCGTCAAAAGTTATGAGAAAAGAAAGAGTTGGCGAAATTATAGTGCACTACGATCTGAAGATTAAAATGCGGGTAGTGTTTAGAAGCATCTGTGTGACTGAGACATATTCTGACTTGGCACTTAGTGTCTTCAGCAACCAACTTTGGTTGCACACTCACTTCATCCTGAAAATCTGCATATTCTTGTACAGGTGAGACCTTAGATGTGGTTTCTAAAATATCCAAAGTGCATTTTAAAGTAATAACTAAGTGTTAGTTGGTTGAAGACAATCACTAAAAAGCCCTGAACCTAGGTTTCGTGCTTGTTGACACTTGTAAGCAAGGCGTGTCTGCAAGCTCGACGTAACTGATGCCCCACCTAAGATTGGAAACCGTGTCGCCCAGTGTTGTAGTCAGCAACTTTACCACTGAGTTATTCGGGTCACAACTGACCTCCATTAGGACTAGATTGCATGCATTGACTGATCACAGATGAGCAACCAATTTCATATTATCTATTCCTGGTTGCAGGCCATATCCTGTCGATCATATTTCACTTCCACTTTTAGAGGGTACGAAAATGCTATCCAATTCACTTCTAAAAACCCTTCACCAAGACAATGAATTTCCATATAAAACTGTCGTTAAAAAGTGAAACCTTTTGGAAAAAGCGCAAACATTCAGTCAGTATGTTAGTGACCATATCTTTCTTCTACTTAGGCATAACATGGAAACCGCTTGTTTGTGCTAATGACTACACTCATCTTAAGATAAACTCTAGGACTTCATACAGGCACATCTGCATGGATATTTTCTCGGTACTACTGGATATCAACTTACAAACTGCAAGATAATAACCAAGCGTTAGCCATTCGTAAACTTAATCCCCCGCTGTGTGTACAAAAACAATTTGTTGTTTCACTTAATTTACCTTGGTAATCCTTATCTGATTATATTACCAAGACTAGTGTCACAACCTTTTCATATTCACTATATTTGACCTTTAATTTTCATATATAAATTGACTTGACAAGTAAATGTGTGATCAGATGGTTCGAAATGTATTGCGCAAATACATCACATTTTTCAGATAATCTTCGTCTTCTAATAGCGTTATCGAAACAACCAAGTAGTTAAGCGCTACTACAATCTTTATCATTTTCAATTAGACCTGCGCTTTACTTTTACACTTTTAGATGTCTGAATCGGCAAAACTTGAATCATGAAGGTGAACATACAATTTCTATCAATCGTATTCAACCAGTATCAAGTGAGTCAGTACTGAGATGATGAAATGACTCAAAGTGTTTAAATCTATTTACACAAAGTACAACAAGTGACATTATAAATGCGTATGGATTGTCAGTGGTTTCATACAAACATTGTCTTGATAGTTGTCTAAATAATTTACAAATTATTTTTTAAAATTTGCCTTCAGGCATTACTGTTATATGATACGAATATGCACCAGCCTAAATAATCTAACTACCGCATTTATTTGACAAGATTAACAAAAGAATTTGTGTGAAGTTTTTAAAAGTTATACTGATCACACACTGATGTTAGGATTATGAATTATGCTGATAAAAACTTGCAAAGTTTACAATGATACCATGGTGGTACGACTTTTAAATTCACTGAACATTTGTCTGATCCAACGTGAGTACATGCATAATATGCAATAACGAAACATTTGAATTATAAGAACCGTAGATGCTGCATTAGATTAGTCTATTTGACATAGTACGTAGTGATATTGTAGTATTTACTAGATGATAAATAATAAATGTATACCATTGTGAGCTATGTCAGATACGCCAACTTACTATGATGTAGTTAACCTGACGGCTACCGGGGAGATCGAAGATGCGGGTCTCATCCTACTTGGTACTCGCCAGCTGGATATACCTGCGTCCCAGTGAGTGGTAGTGTTCCCACTGGGACTCAAATCCAGTGTCTGTCACTTCAAGTGCCAAAGCGTCATCCATTAGGCCATGGGGGACAAGAGCTCCCTCTTGTACAACGGGTATCAAGTTTCACTTGGTGATACTTACCATCTCCTGTTTTTATAGAGGATGGAATTGCTCGACCTCCACTGGCAGACAATCTCTTATGCGGATGAATTAAGCTGTTCGACCTAGTAAAACAATGGAAGGTTACAAGTAATACTGAATAACCCAATATGGAATGACGTACTACCACAGTGCCCAAGTGTGAAGATATACAGATGTTATAAAAGATATATTCGTGACTGTTAATTAATAAAGAACGGTTTTATCAACAAGAAATTAGGAGAAGGTAGAGCATAAACAATCTTCTCGTCAACGTGGATACTGATTTCAACGAATCAGTACAGTCGAAATTGTTTTTTTGGGCAAAACACTAACTATTTAGTATATAATTAATCAGTATATCAAGTTGTTGGTATAAGTAGGCAATATACTAAATTTCTAGAGTCAAGACAGAAAAACTGGTTATCATTTCTCGCCCTATCCTATTAGTAGCGGAATCCAATATTTTTATCTTATCTTACTGTTGACCCGTCGTTTGAGTGCATTTTTATCCTGCTCCATATTAGCATTAGTACTTTATCTTGAACTAAATGTTCATTGGTTTAAAATTAATGTTATCCATTCGGTCAATTTCTTATCACACTTAACCTCTCTGAAAACAAATATTTATTTTCCAGGATACTATTTGAAGATTATTGTATCGATTTACCATGTTGAATTGGTTGATATATTTAGAAATATGTTGTTTTGTGTACCTTGGTATTGATTTCAACTACACAAAGGTAATATTCAGCATGTGGCCATCTGAAGAATTGAATGTTAGACAGTCAGTGATCACTGGAATGCATATCCACGTATTGGAAAGATTCAAAACTGAAGTCAATAAGTGACAAAAATGACATTAGCACATTTTCTCATCAAACTTAAAACCTGCATTCAAACCATTTTGCAAGCAAATTAACAATTTTTAAAGTACATTTAGTTCATTCAGTAGTCTTGCACAGTTTTAGAATAAAACATTCGTTCAATATAGTGAACTTGTGTATTCCTATAATGTCTAGTGTCGCACAAACTTGAAGATCTTAAGGCGAAAACTAACAAGTTGACAGAAGAGTCATGGCAGCGAAAACGGGACTTTAAGTGAATGTAGAGAAGACGGAGGTGATGAAGATGCCCAAACAACAACCTAAAGGAAGTAGTCTCTTTCACCGACACCTACCCAGGCAGGGCGACATCGTTTCAACTACAGACAGTGGCACAGATGAGGATGTTAAAACCAAGATCGGAAAAGTGAGACAGGCTTTCATTAATCTGAAATCAGTGTGCAGATCTGCTGCACTGCACTCAGCATAAAGCGTGGACAAGATCCGGATTTTCAACGCCAATGTAAAGTCAGTGCTGCTGTATTATTCAGAAACTTGACGCGTGACGAAAAACATTTCCAACAAACTACAGACATTCATCAACGGCTGCCGCCTACGCTAATTCTATACTGAAGATCAGATGGCCAGAATAGTCAGAATAAACAACAAGGAACTCTGACTGGGAACGAATCAACCATGAATCCATTGCGCAACAAATATGTAGAAGAAACTGGAGATGGATTGGGCACACACTGAGAAGGCCGACTAGGGACATTATGCGCCAGGCCAGGTCGTAGAGTGGAAGCTAAATGGGAAAAGACGAGTTGGGCTTCCGTAGAGAGGGTGACATGAAAGAGACCATGTGGGAAGAAATGAAAGCTTGTAGGCAATGGTGGAGCCAGACTTAAAAGACTACAGAGAATAAAGTGCAAGGGAGACGTGCTACTGAAGCCCTATGTTTTACTCAGGACCGAAGGGAAAAAAATAATAAATGTATTCTTATGATTACTTTAAGCAGGAATAATAATGAACAAATAAATAAAATAGTTTAACAGAAGACATAGAAAACGAAATTTTCGAAGCACATGAAACCAATGAATCAAAAGAGTATAGAAAACGACAAGTTAACAAACTGTAGATGAAATCAATGCTGACCTATATACGACTAAAGGGAATATCTTAAAAGTATAGTTAGGGGAATATGGGTCGGTGGTTACTGGCTTACAAATCATGCAACCAAGCTATGTAATAAAAATAACAGCAGATCAAATGTTAAGTCAGAGGAATCAGCAGGACGTACCAATGCACAGTAAAACACTTAGAGAGCGGTTTCGACTGTTAAAGAAGGGAAAGGCTGGTCAACCCTTTTTTCTGCACACTGGTTTAATCTGCAATATTTGATTTAATCGACCGTTGTAAAGGAAGGAAGACTTCAAATTTACTATCCTGAAGACTCTTTGATCTTAATTTCTTATCCTGAATTATCTCAACTATCCAACTGACTGATGACAATAATCACTACTTATTCATCCGAACTAAAAATGTTACAATGCCTAGCTTCCACTGAGTAAATAAATGTTCTTCACATGAAAAGCCAATAAAGTGTAAAGAGCCTATTAAAATCAATTTATTGACATAAACATTCAATCTACAGGTACACCAGTTCAAAGTCAACCAGGTAGTCGCCTTGGCACACCAGCTGCGTTTACTGATCACGTTTCTGGAGTAAACAATCAACAAACAGTTATTGGACCGACAAAAGTTATCAGTAACCTAAATGTGATAACCACTACAAAAAGGATGTCCGAAAGCACAGAAGTTCCTACGCAAAATGGATGGAAATCGGAGAAGACGAAACTAGACGTGGTGGAAAGTAGTAATATGGCCCATGTGAATGCAACGGCACGAGTATGGTACAGACCAAAATTATCGAGAGAAGAAGGCAAGTCAAAATATAGGCAAATGTTCTGTTAACTCCAGTCATAACGTTTCAATGATTTTTTTATGAGTTTATTTCTTGTGATTTCTCTAGACGTTTGATAAAACATCCATGGTCATATACCAGATCTAAGTGATGCTCTTTGAGGTTCACCCTGTTTATCTCATACATTTCTTAACTACATGAAACCCTGTAAACTAGAATCTGTTTAGTGGATGTTTCCTAACCGACATTCAATTTCACTTATACGTTAAACAAACTAACGACTTTGTGTGCTTCTATATGAAGGAATGAATGTATAAGTAGAGTTTGGCTAGCCCGATATCAATAATTTTCAGTTAAGAACTAAATATGGAAACCATTATATTCGTTAAAATGAGATATCAGGTACTCACCATTTAATTTTTTAATACATTCTGTTTCGGTCGTAAATGTTTGAGGTATCCTATCAGCCACCTACTTAACATACAATATTAACTGGAACACAATCACATTGAAAACTTAGAATGACCAGACTAAGACTTTGAACCAATCTATGAAATTCCTAAGTGCTTAGATTATTAGGGCATAGAATGTCTATTTCTTGTACAAGACCATCAAGACGAACGAGGCAAACAGCTGGACGCTGTATGGTATGTAAGGTTTAAAATCTATATTTGTACATATCACTTGACCTTTGCTGTTTTGAGATAATGAATGGTTGCATCTATTTTTCCTCTTCATGTTAACTTCCACATCGATGTGCTGATGAGAAGTTAGGATTACATCAATCAATACACAACAACACAGGAGGTCTTATTGTGAACTTCACCGTTTGATATTCTGTTATGACAACTTTTCTTGTTGAAGAAATAAAACCATGGAACGACTTCTATGCGCTTCCTTGAAATACTTCTCTCACTTACGTATTTTTTACAGCACACCCTGAATGTGTTGCTTTAACACTTCTGAATGTAATTAGAAATTAAGTCCATATTAAGTCATTGGTAGGTTATTTCTATTTTTGAAAGAAGTGGATAGGTTTTCACGTCAAATAATATTAAAGTAGCGTAGAAAGTAAATCTTTTGAGATTGTCAGTTAAACTATGCAAGTTTAAAAGTGGCCTCATTGAAAAGGTATTTATCGTCAAAGAACATAGAATCTCTGTGGAAAGTACGACTACTAACGGTTTCTTAGATTACAATTTTTTAATGAAGATTGTGTGATTAAGTGAATGTTTCCGAACGACAAATAACGCTTGTGTTTGATAAAAAACCCATTCAGGTAGAACAAACGGTTTTTTGACTCCTATTCATAACTTGGAGTATTTTTAAGTTGATGACTTCTCTCGCTTTAAAATGGAATCTGGAGCTTAATACGGTAAAATTATTGCTGTATGCTTTTGTGAGTGACTTGATCATTTCCTAGAATAAATTTTTCTAAGAACAAATGACACTGGGATTTCCAACCTAAGCAGCATCTTCTACACTCAAATCACTATAGTAAAAGGCTTAAGAGTTCACCGAATGTCACTCATTACTGTAAAATGAAGCTTCTAGTGTAATCGTAATTTATATTTTATTTCGGAATTCAGTTACGGAAGACCAACTTTAAAGGTCACCGTGGGAACCCCTGAAATAACCAATCAGCTTTCAGTATTTTGGCTGCGACAGTTATTTTTTATAAAACGCAGTACAGTAATTGGTTATCTCATCAGTTTTTAGGGTGGCCTGTAAAAGAACTAATCGATATGTTGGTTTTGGCAAGCCTTCGATACTGTCGCCACTGCTACAAAGTTTCAATAACTTCAACCTCAGATGTTTATCGACTTTCATATTACTTTACGTTCTAATTAGTCATCACTTAGACTGGCTCTAAAGTCTAGCCTAGCAACTGCTGGAATGACCAATTAGGTTTCTTTATTTTGATTGGAAAGGTAGATTTTCACAGAGCACAAGAATCTTATTCGTGATTTCAGTTTTTGTTAGGATGACCTTAAGAGTCACTCAGTTATTCTCGTTGATACATGATTATCCTATGTCAGCCGGTTATTTTGTCGTCGTTACATTATCTCTTTATACTACCTGCTAACAACTAACTATTATTCTTCAACCTACTTTCTTCTTTATTAGCTATCAGTATTTTACGCCAACAAGTCCCGGGGAGTTTTCTCATCCGAGATAGCACAACGTATAAGGATGCATTTGGTCTAGCCGTTAAAGTTGCTACTCTTCCACCGAAAGTTACACCAAAATCTGGTAAGTGTACCTTTATGTACGATATTAGAGTATTAAAGTATGTACACATGGATAAACACGTTTGTCTACATAAAATTCTATTTTTTTGATTCTGTTCAGCTTGCAAAGTGTACTGCTTGCAGCATTTCAAAAAATGTATGTATATGTAGCATGTTGCTTCATTGTTTTACTAGTTTCAGTCCTCTTATCACTAATACTAATTCAACTGATAGAAGTAATAGTAGTATTTCATTAATGTTGCATTTATATAAAATTCCGAGTTATCTGAATACTGTAAAAATAACTAAGTCTAACCTCTTAATACGGACAAATGAAACTGCTTTTGGGTCTACATGTCAGATCAACTTCCGTTGAACGACTGAAACAAACCAAAATGAGAAGCATACCTAAGTTTTCATCCAATATTCAGTCCAACTTCATTCTGCGCTTATATAAGACTGATTTTTTGACTTTTGTGTTCACAGCTGTTGCTGAGTTTACTTTTCCAATGCAATAACGTCTTTACTGTCATTATCCCTGTGCTTGAGTGACATCAAATTTTTGTGAAAATTTGCTTTTAACTGAGACAAATAGCAAACAGCGTTAAGCTTGGGAAATCTGTTGAATTCTTCGCATACTGTGTTAGTTATTTTCACTACCATAGTGTTAATGAACCTTGAATTAGAAAAGCAGGTTAACGATTAAAATTGTAGCTATGTTTCCCGACTATTCACTAATGCGTTTAAGATAATCTACAGTTCCTGTGTTTCAGAGGAATTCATAAGAAGGATAATAAGTTAAAAAGTATATAGTCTGGATTGAACTTCAAGCACGTCGAAAATTGTACTGTTTTCCATTGATGGTGATTGATTAAATTTATCTCCTGGTCAGTTCTAAGGGTTAAATCAAAAGGTCACTAGAAAAATTCACCTGAAGAAAATCAGAAATCGCTAAGGTTATGAACCATTCATATTTGTTGACCCTCTTCTTCTTTCAAAAATGTTAGTGGAAATACTCAGCTGAGTATGTAAATGTTCCAATGATGATTTTGCTTCAAGTTGCAACAATTCACTAGTTGTTATTATCCTCAATGTAAGCTCATAAAACTACAAAAATAATAGTTTTTTCTTATTACCAATTTCAACAAGCAGAATCAATTAGTCAGAAAGACGAAGTATCAGTTGTTTAGTCAAACTTCAATCAGGCAGCAAACAAATAATCAAAAAATTTATCTCTTGCAAATACAGAATTTACACTGAAATCGACAACTTGACTTTCATTGAAGGTTTTACTATCACAGATTGCTGCTTGAATAAAAGTCCATCAACAAATAAATATTTTGTTGTTAAATAAACTTATTTTAACATATAGCTAGCATTTTTTATAACCACAAAGGATATGAGTTGGGATTGGGAAGATACGGTTGATTTTGATCATTATTAATAAAAAAATTGTTTATTGAACATATATTTTGCTTAGTAAAAAAGTAATTGATGAGCAATGCAAAAAGTAGTCTAATTTGATCATTTTCTAGAAGGATACTCCTATCCAGTCCTTACCAGAAAAATGGTATATAAAACATTCACAGACATTTCTCCCTGTTTGACGTCAATCCCCATGGACATGACTTGGTGATCTTAGTGTCCTCTTAGTTGGATACTGGGTGCAGCACCACTGAATCCGTTTAACTGAGTTATAATTATTCTCTGAGATATTCCTTTTCATTACATATTTGAAATATGAGGCTGTGAATTTTCAGTATTTTTGTGGCATATAAAGTTCTTGCTGTTGAAATCTTGAATTTATTACAGACATATTTTAATTGTCTGGTGCTATCTTTAGGAACCATATTGAATATATGTTTGAGTATTTCATAGTCAACGATAGAATCGTATAATCGGCCAACCTGTTAATAATAATAGTAAAGGTTAGATCTGAAGAGTCTTTTTGTCACTGTACACTGTGTATTTCGTCAGGAAAAGTAAACACCGTCACAGAGAATGTAAACATTCAGGAGGTGCGAGTGGTAGCTACCTGTCAATAAATATAGTCGATGTATTGACTCTTTAAAGGTAATTTTTGGGTTAATGTCAATATCTACATGGACCTGGCATTTCTGCGTAACAGTTCGAGTTGCCATACTTCTTATCAGTCCATTGAGAGAGAATGAAGTAAAAAGAAAAACAGAAAATTAAAGAGGAAAGCAGTCAGAAATGGTAGAAAGTCATGAAAAGTGAACAATGAGGAGTGAGACAATAATGGGTTTGGTATGACCAATAGCTGCTAGCTTAATGTGGTGGTCAGGCTTACATATTATGATGGCTTGATGAGCTATGCGGGTAGAACACTTGTTTTCTTGAGGCAGTGAGGAAACTCTATTTATTCATACCTAATGCCCAGCTAAACGGCTACTAATGCGGTATGTATTCTTTCACAAAGTACTTTCATCTTACCAGCTGGCAATAAAGTAAACCGCATATACTAATAATTTGCAAACGCGCACAGAGTAGTGCTACCTACTTAGTGACACTAATAACTACAATCGCTCTAGTCTTCTGGCATTTTTATAGCTCACATCCCTTAGTCTAGTGCACAGTGTATTCTTTATTATTGCAAAAAAGCATGTAATTTCCTGCTTCATAGCCAAAGTTAATTTCCATCTGTCCGAAAATCTAACTTTTAGTAAGTAGCCTAGGGGTTGATGGTTTGAATACTAACAAAATCTGAGTGATTTGATAGGCTACCCCAACAACTGCATACATGACCAATTAGGTTTCTCTTTTTCGTTTCAAAGGGTAGCTATCTCTTGAAATAAAGAAATTAAACTGCCTACTTTAGTTTAGTTAGGGGCTGACAATGAATCTAGGACGCTTGTCCCGTCTTATTTGGAACTCTTCCGCTGGATGCGACTGCACCTCAATGAGTGATGTTGTTGACACTGAAACTCAAACCCAGTATTCATCGCTCCAAACGGCAGAACGGTATTCACTAGTCCACTGGGACACGAGAGCCACCACCTGTCCAACGGGTATCATTTTTCTTTTATTTACACTTATAGTTTTTCGTTGTTATACTAGGTTGAATTGCTCGACCTCAGTTGGCAGATGGGCTCCAATGCGGAAGCCTCGGTACTGCCCGGATATGCATTATAGTGTAGTCCATTTGGTGGCTATCAGTATAGCAACGGAAAATTACTAGTACCAATGGACGGCCATTCTAGTAGTTACGAAGTTGGCTTTTAGAGTCACTCCGAAATCCAGGTTCACTACCCACTTCATTCATCCCTACCATTTTAATAAATATCGGTGTGCCGGACGAGACTGTCATAATTATTTGGTATTCTCGGAGACTTGAAGTTTGATTTGGATGTTCCGTTACCGCGCTTGATGACTTCATCAGCCTCTGCTTCGTGCAGAAGTGAAGCATATTTAGGTTGCATGAATTTTTACCACAGACCTAGAGTGTTATCCGGTTGTGAGTAGGAGTGACGACCACTTCTTTTTTTACCAGAGGTTGACATTTATCATTGTTTTCTGTAGATCGAGTCAGTGTTGAAGAAGAAACCTCAAACCTCGAAGAACACCAAACACTTATCGTCCTCATCCGGAGCTGAAAAAGCTCTACTATCTCAAAACCGAGACTGCCCCACACAGATAAACCACAGTTAATTTCGGCCTCATGAATAACTTTTCAAGTTCATATATACATTCGGGATGAATGACTCTTAGGACTAGTCTAACAGATGCTGAGATAACCAATTACATTTCGTTATTTTATTAAAAACTACCTTCCTAGCTAAAATGTGAAACCTGACTGGTTATCTCAGCAGTTGTTAGAATCACTCATGTTTACAGGTGAATTAGTTACCTTTGTCCCGTTTATTACTTTCAAATCTACGTTTGAAGTCTTGAATTCCGATAGGATCACGCTCATTAATCCTTCACACTTCAAATATTGACTGTAAGTTGATAGTTAGAGAGTTCAAGTAAAGATACTCTAGATGACTTAAACAATATCGTCGGCGCAGTAATGTAAGGCTTCTAAGTTCCTGTTGAAATAAGTGGTGAATGTAAGTCTGTTTTCCAGTTTAAGATAATTAAGCTAAAGGGAAATAGAAATTTTGCTGGTTAAATTAGCTGTTGTCTCCCTAGGTCTCTGAATGCTAATTTCGAAGCTGATTTCTACTGGGCGTTTGATTACATCAAACACTTAGTAAGTACTTCATATTTCCATACACTCAGAAGCTTAGATGAATAGATGGACTGTTAATGGTTTTTCTGTAAATATTTGACACTAAATTTTCATGGATTGTGACGCCAGGTAGCATGATAATTCTTATAAGTAATATTTAATCGCTTATTGAATGCTTACACCACCGTTAACTCATCTCTATCCTATGCTGTCATCTACGCTGCTTACAATATTAGTTAGCTATACTAATTAATGCGAAAAGTAACTTGTTGAATTATTCAACTCTCATTAATCTCCTCACTGATTCATCCATCAGCATTTGACCTCCTCACAGATATTCATTGAATAAATTTAAGTTGATAGAAAAGCATAGTTTACTTTCCTTCTTTTATTCATTTTTCTTCATTTCTTTTTGTAGGTTTTACCAAATTTGTCAGAAGCATTTTCAGTAAGAAAAAAGGAAATAAGGATCATATTTTCCTCATAGAAACTTTCTTCTTCTTCTCTTTATCTTACTTCTTTCGCACGCTTCAGGGATGCCTTCAGCACCATGCTTGTATTTGCCGCTGTTGTTGTTCATGTTGCTATTGCTGTTGTTCAAATCTATATAGTATCCGCTACATAATAGTTTCATTTTTGGAACGTGCACCTGTTGGCTAGCATACGCATTTACTCAACCTTCCTTGACCAATGTTCAACAACTATTTGCTTGTCTAGAACAATAAGGTCTACACGTACTCAGCCATGTGTATGAGATTCATTTAGTTTTAGGGATAAACACTGTTTTTACTAATTCCAAACAGTATATATGGTTAAAGGTATATGAGATGCTTTCTCTTTTACAATTCTCTTGGAGGTAGTGAAATGTAATAACCTTGAAAATATTTGCTAGACTTTGTGAACCACACACAAATATTCTCACCAGCTAATTCACGGCTTTAGATTCCTGTAAATAAAATGGCCGTTCAGTAATTCATTGCTGAAGGGACTGTCCTTGGGAAAAGCTTCATGCTCTTGTACACTTCCTAAGTCGGATTAACCTTAATGAGTATGATGCCTTAAGTCTGACAGGTGCTAAAAGACCTACTTTATACATGTATAAAGCAGTATATTCACTGAAAGTATTTTTAATCTATTTGATTCAAAATAGCAGTCATAACCAACTATCTGACAAAATAAAGAATCCCAATTACTTAGCTATTCGAATGACTAAATTGGATAGGAACTGTCAGTTAGAACAATGGCAATTTAAGTTATCTTCTAAGTGCATGACAGTATGCTTCTCTTGGTGTTGAAGACAGCTACCTGTAAATAACATTATCACAATACTGCTCGCATAGATCTTGTTTCCGTGCAAATAAAAATACCACATCTTCTATGCTTGATTGCCCTCATGGGTGTTAGCATTAAGTAGCTTGCTATGTTACTACAATATGGTGGAATCAGTTAAGGTGCAAATGACTTCATCCTCATTTTACTCGACTTCATCAGCTCTATTAACCGGTAGATGCCTTCATTAAAAAATGTTGCATTAATTCGTTTCTGATTACACATGCATGATCAATGAAAAAAAAAACACTTTCCATGTCATATTCTCATTGATAGGTGCCTTTTTTCCAAGTGGTCGGTTTGTTGTATTCATGGATCTTACGCCTTGTACTAACAGGGTGGTATTTTTCTAAGAAAGATTGGCATGTATGCGTTTCACTCAGTACTTGATCCCCTCTTGTTCAGTTTCAGTTTTTTAACACTCAACCAATGTGACTCGTATTGCATGTTTCATCAAACCCCTCAGTTGTGTTTGCTAAGTTTGTATGTATTGTTTTTGTGAAACATGACTGATTGAGCAAAGCTTAAATTTATCGAAATAATGTAAATAGCAGTGTTCATGTATAGGGAAGTAATTTTCGGTAATCAGTTAGTTAACTTGGTGCAAATGTTGTAAATGACTTCAACCACCAAGTGATTGTGTAGACGTTGTTGTTTTCTATGTTGCTGCTTGTGTTATCGCATCATTGATTGGACTAGTTGACGCTTTCCAAACAAGACGAAATGTGCGACCTGGATTCCACTACCAGCCCCTAACCATCACTGATATAAAAGTTATTGGCTTCTTTCAACTGTCTACTGCACTGATCAAATTGTCCATATCTTTCTAAACAACTTCATTCTCCTGGACTTTGTAGACGTTTTAAAGTATATCTGTCATCTGTGCACACATTATGAAGGGTTAATGCTTTATTTAAATCTAAGTGGATGAAATTATACAGTTTGGCATTAGTGACGTAAAATAACTCAGTCTGAACAGCATAATTCTACCGAAAGTCCTTTTCCACCTTAGAAATTCATCTTAAGATTGGATACCAGTTTTTATAGATAATTACCATTCTCTTCTATTGGTATGAAACACAGTTTACTAGCATTAATTAACTGAGTATATCAACTCACAAAGTATTCTAAAATTAACATAAAAATTGGGTAGAGCTTTGGTTATTTAGAAGTCTTTTAACAAAAGGACAATCAATTTTGTAATTAATGTACACTGATAGACCACTTTATTTTACAGAGATATCCATAGCAGGGTTGTACATCCTTCCTCTTTCTTTCACTTAGTTCACTTCAGTCTGTCTACTGAAGCTTTAAGTAATTAAAAATCTTGAAAAGATGTAGTTCGTCAATTTTTGACGAATCGGATGATTACAGTTTCAAACTTTACTGAAAATGACTCATTTTACTGGTTGTACTGTGATTGTGAATTTTAATTTTGCTCCGATCATTGTGTGTATGCAGGATATAGCTTCTTCACTGTATGCCCAGATATTGAAATGTACTGTCCATTTTGACTAATCGGAAAGAGGAATTAAGGTCTGAACAGCTCTCAGGATTAGCATACTCTATGGGGTTACAAATTTACCTTAGAGTACTAAGTCGTTAAAGTCATCTGCATTTCGGTTAATTATTTGAATGAAGTTATGACATACTTCGGTTAACTAAATGCTCTCAGACTGCACATTTATATGTAGAAATGACACAAATACTTACCACTATAGTTACCCTTACAGATTAAAATAATCAAACCGTAGCATGTCATTAGACGAGAGGCTTATCTGGCTCTCAGATAAACTAAATTTGGTCACTAAGTACTACTGAAAGTTCTTTCTGGTTTAATAATACTCATATCAGTGAGTAGTAACGTTAATAGCTTTTATTTTGTGCAACTTAACCCCACTTTTTAGTGTCCAGTAAATCACACATTGTTTTGTGAATATTTTAGTTTTCGAAGGAAACCTCAAAGAAGTTTCATATTACTGGTTCATTAAAGGATATACAGTTTACAAATATACTATTTCTTAGCATTTCGCACACGTTACACGAATCTCAGTGGTTATGGACATATAATGTCTAAAAGATCTAACATTTAGCATGTTATTCATTTGGCTACTATACTGCTCATTTTAATGTGGTCAAGTGTACAAATATACCTATCCGGCTGATAAATGGAAGTTAGTCGAAAGTTGAACAACTTAAGTAGTAAATGAATTGCAATTTATTCTTCAATAGCTAACTGTACTGTATATCCTGCTACAAACGAGAACCATCTGTTTTCCTTACCTCGTCGTAAACAGCTGAAGAGCTGTCCAGTTTCTTCTGTATTGCATTATAAGTTATTTCTTCAGTTTAAATAAATGACAATATTCATCATCACGGTAAAAGTAGCTTTGAATTGAAATTGAAATTAACCTCATGAAGTCAAAACCTGCAGAACAAGGCTGTTTTTACAATTTACCAGTAGGTGTAAAAAAGGAGACTGAAGGGCAATTTAGCCTCATAATCCATTTCTAGCTTACGTTACATTGTTTTGACTGGCTGGCTTTAGTGCAGTGATGGTAATCGATTACGAAAGACTACCTAAGTGACAAAAGGTTTACAATCATTAAAGTTCTGTTTCTTATAAATGAGTTGTCATAGTTGTGTGGTTGATACTATTTGGACATGAAAAATACTTTCCTGTAAGGAAATTATTTTAAGGAATTATACTCATCCTACAGTTCTTGTAGCTTCATCTAGGTTCTAATTGGAAACTGCTAAAACCCATTAGTCTGAGTAGTATCCTCAATACAACTGGGTATATGAATCTGAACGAGATGAAACTGTAAATCCGAATTGCTGGTGTCTGAAACAACTTATTTGGGGGGGGGGGAGTAACAAAAAATCAGGTTATAACACCAGACCTCGTTCTCAGATTATATGAAGACCTAAAAATGTAAACCCCATATTTTCATTTTGATTCATACATCAGTCTTGAGCTCACTTTCCAACAGGAATGGATACAGCTATGGTCAAACTTAGTGAAATTTGTCTTAGTGGTTCACTCGCAGTATCATTCTCATACTCATTATTTTAAGTGTTCCATAACTTCACAACTAATTTCATTATTTTGTTGTAATGATACCTTTTTCATTTTTTCTAGATGATCTTCAGTCTGAATTGGTTCGGCATTATCTAATTGAGGCAGTGAATACCCCAACTAAAGGTGTACGTCTAAAGGGTTTTGCCAGTGAGCCAGTATTTCCAAGTCTAGCTGCCCTTATCAATCGACATACACAAGATGCTCTAGCACTACCATGTCGTCTAATCCTTCCAGCCATTCCAACTACACCCTTACCTCAAGGATATAAACCTCCACCGCAGATTGTGACCGGTATCCCATCGAGTAATGCAGATATACCGATAAGTAATCATGTTTCACGGACTGACAATGAATATAGTTTAAAAGTAGACAGTGCTACTGGACCAGTTTCAGAAATAGGTTCAGTTTTAATGGACAATACTGAAATAGACTGTACGAAATCAATTATAGAAACCTCTACAGTTGGCATAGAAGGTCTACCATTTGAGTGTGTAGTAAAAGATGATCAAAACAAACAAATGGTGTCACCAAGTTTACTCAACCAAGGAATGAGTAAGTTTTGAGTCATCAGTATTGTTTTCAGTCATTTATAAATGAGTCAGTTCTGTTAGATTATGACTTCACCTCATATAAGCTAGACCTATTTTCTATAAATGGTGATCAGGGTCAAACATATGATTCATAGCTGACTATATCTAGGTTCATAAAAATGTCTATTTTTGATTCTGTTATTATTATTACTCTTTGTCCTTTGGGTTCCTAGTCGCCATTTCACTCTCTGCTCTACAGTCTTTTCAACCTCGTTCCACGACTGCCCACAAGCTTTCATTTCTTGACCACAAGATCTCCTCTATGTCACCCTCACCTCGGACGCCCAACTCGTCGTTTCCCATTTGGACTCCACTCGAAGGCTTGGCACATGGTGTCCCTGAATGGTCTTCTCAGTGTATGTACAATCCATCTCCACTTTCTTCCGCATATTTGTTGGGCCATGGGTTCGTTGCGAGACCAGAGTTCCTTGTTGCTTATTTTTTCTGGCCATCTGATCTTCAGTATCGAGTGATGGTAGGTGGTAGCTGTTGATGAATGTCTGTAGTTTGTTGGAAATGTTTCCGTAACACGCCAACTCTCAGTCACATAGAAGCACTGATGTGACTGAATTGGTGTTGAAAATCTGGATCTTGTCCTTCATGTCGAGTGCAGTGCAGTGCAGATCTCCACACTGATCTCAGATTAGTGAAAGCCTGTCTTTCTATCTTTCCGATCCTGGCTTTGACGTTCTCATCCGTGCCGCCTGTAATTTAAAAGATACTGCCTTGCCTAGGTAGGTGAAAGATACTACTTCCCTTAGGTTTCTCTAGTTCATGGTGATTGGTGCTTGTTGTTGTTTGGGCATCTTCATCACCTCCGTCTTCTCTACGTTCACCTGCCTTCTCTGCCAACTTGTTAGTTTTCGCCTGTAGATCCTCCAGTTTGTACAACAAGACATTAGACATAAAGCGTCACCGACGGAGAAATATAAATCTTCTAGGGTCTTTTCATCTCATCGGCTAAACAGCGTATGCCCATCTTCTCACAGCTCCCCGCAGTTTGGTGCACGATCCAGTCCTATCCAGCTCATCTGACCGCTATCACGAAGATCATCGGTGATAGTAGGAGGCAGCCTAATTTTAATCCTTTCTTCACTTCACTTCAAAGATATCACTGAGATTTCCATTGTGAATCACTTGACATGTAGCATTGCCATCATCATATAGCATATAGCTGCTGTTCAGTGAGGTTGGCTGCACTAAAACCATAGTGTTGAAACAGCTGCCTGTCAAATCACTTCCTGGTCGATGCTGTCGAAGGCCTTTTCAAAATAGATGAAGTTGAGGCAAGGTAGAGTTGAGTTGACTAACATTCTATGCTGTGTTCTATGAAAATGCGTCGCGTTGCGTTGCAATTTGATCTGCACATGATTTGTTCCTTCTGAATCTACCCTGTTCCGGTAGTATTTTAAATCCAGAGCATTTTAAAGTCCCTCCAAGATGATCCGGCTTAAAATATTGCTTGGTGTGGACAGGGACAGGAGTATGATTTCGCGTCAGTTCCTGCAAAGACTTAAATCGCTCTGCTTTGGAAGTTTGACAAGGCAACCCTTCCTCCTTTAGTTGGTTGGTACCTTTCTTTCCTTCCAAACCTTCTGTAACAGTGGTGTGAGCATATCTGCTGTTGTACCTGTGTCTGTCTTCAGTGCTTCTGGCGGAATTCCATCTGGTCCGAATGCTTTCTCGGCTTTCAGCAACTTTATGGTGTTCAGAACTTCTGCTTTTGTCGGAGGGTTTGTGTTCACTGGTAATTCTGTGGCCGAGCTGCTGGTGGTATTTCCGGACAAGTTGAAGGTGGTGGTCGATTCAACAGTTTTTTGAGGTAGTCAGCCCATCGGTTCCTTTGTTTCTTGTCTTTGGTAACTAATTCTCCTTCACTATCATCTTTTATTGGTTTCATCTGTGTTGCACTCTCCCCAGATAGTAACGTGGTTATTTGATATAATGCTGTCTTTTGTCTTTTCGTGCACTCTTCTGCACTTCATTGTCTAGCGTTTCTTAGGTTCCACTCAATTCCTCTTTTCGTTGTTCATTCCTCCACTGCACTGTACTGCACTGGTTCATCTTCTGCTTCTCCATCTTCCTCTCCCTCCTCTATCAGCTTCCATGTATCCGTCGAGATACATTCCTTGTTTCGTCTTGCTTCTCCTTCCTTCCTAACACGGTTATGCAGGTTTCTTTCCACATCCCTTTCGCAGAGTTCCAGCGTTCTTTCGAGCAGGTTTCTTCAGGGATGTTGCCTAGTGTCTCTTATTTTTCCCTGATGGCTGATGTGAAGGTGTCCTTTGTAGTTTCGTCCTTCACTTTCTCATCTGGATGTTGAACTTGAACTGTGGTCTATCACAAGCTTCTTTGAGTTGAAAGCTTTCAACTTGGTATGAAACAACAGTTGCTTCCTATCTTGATCTTGTGTCAAGTAAGCTGCGTCTCCACTTTCTTCACATTGAGATGAAGTCGATCTGATCTTTAGTGTGTCCATCTGGTGAAATCCATGTCGCTTTGTGAATATCCTTGTGTTTGTACACAATGCCTCCAATCACCAAATTGCTGAATGAGCGGAATTCTGCAAACAATTCTCCATTCTCATTCATTTTACCGAGCGCTTCTCGACTCATGATGAGTTCTCTTCCTGTGTTGTCAGTTTGGCATTCATGTCACCCATTAGAACTTTGATGTCGCCATCTAGGGTGGGACTTTGTCTATTACTGATTCCAGTTGTCTATAGAAATCCTCCTTCTTCTCTTCATCTGCATTAATTGAAGGTGCATAGTGTAGCAATATATGATTGTGACTTTCATGCCCTTTGAGCTGAATCTTGCTGTCATGATTCTAGAGGGGATTGGACCCCACTGCATGACAGCTTTCGATGATAGCCACTCTAATACTCAGTGTGTTCTTGGTTGTCGTCCGGGTGGCAATATCGGAGTAGATCATTGATTCTCCAGTTAAGAGTTTGGAGAGTCCACTTCTATTCCATCCGCAGATTCTTCGCAGATTCCAAGCACTTCCATGCCATACCTACTCATCTCTTTCACAATCCGGGCAGCCTTGCTAGGTTCATACATGATGCAGACATTCCATGTCCCCATGTTTACTTTCGCTTTCATCAAGAGAAGACACATCAGTCAACTGGCTTCATGAAGGCTTTCACCAATCGCCGTCATTTCATCTCTCCGATTCTGCGAGGAATGATTTTGTCTTTATTTTTCATAATTTCTTTGTGCTTTGAAGTTTCTGTAGCAGTTGGATTGGTTTTACGGGGTAGGGTTGCTAGGCCTTTGCTTACTTTCCCTCTTTATCTGGGCTTAGGATCCACTAGTAAACCAGGCGAGGTTACCTTTGATTCTTGTCACGTTGTAATTCTAGTTCCTTCGGTAAGTGGTGTACGGTGGTTTTTTCTTCAGTTCTTTGAAGCTTGATTCGATTTTTTGGATTGTTTTGAAGGCATTTTGATAGACAGAAGAGTTCGTGGGATGTTTCAGAAGACAATTAGTCATATATTTCCAACCTAAGCAGTGTACTTCTACTGATAGCCTAGTCATTGATATATAAAGGACAAACTGATGCATGAAGCTACATAAGGTTACCTTTACTGGCTTCTTTTTCTGGGGCTAAGTGTTTTGATTATAACATATACTTGCTTTAGAAATCTGCTCACAAACCCTATGCAACACAACTGTAATGGGGATATAAAATCAAAACAACTCAAAGGAGTCTGAGTTACACTAGTGTGACTCTAAAATATTAACGGTTTGAGTTGAATAATTGGAGAACTTCTCAACACTACAAAGGTTGTTACCATGGCACACTGACTTATAAGAAGTTGATTACTTCGAAGTGACTAATCAGTTTATGTAATACAGTTCTGCAGGAGGCCTACTGCCCATAAACTTCTCTGACCACAACATTAGATGACGTGGGTTTGAATCCCAAGTTTTCAGATACACCTTGCTGATGAGTTGCAGTAAACACAATGCCTAAGTTAAACAGGGCTTCCCGCTGATCGCCTCTAACCAACTAACATCTGTCTAAAGTGTTTTGCTATGATGAACCTCTTAACCTGATTGTCGCACTACAAAATGACCAATAGAATTGAGTCAGCACTCAGAACTAGAAAACATGTAAGTGGTTGCTCTCCAGTGAGCAATAGTTCATATATCTTAAGTTGGTAGTGAAACTCAACAAATACTGGATATCTTTTTTCTTGTTATAGTACTAAGTTGAACAGTCATGAGTAATATCTACACAAAACTAACCCAGGGTAATAGGTACACTGTTTTCAAAATTATGAGCTTACCATCTGCGACTTCAGGCAAGTAATCAAATAACTCATCCTACTACAGTTGATCTCTACCAAGGATATTGCATAACTATTGGTCAATACATACCGAAACTTCAAGTAATCACCTTTCTACTCTGTCATTTTTACAGTTTAGAGATCATCTGAGACTATGAACTATTGATTTCTATCAAATTCTAAAAAGAATTTTGATTAAAAGCCAATGAAAATCTACGATTACTAAGCTTTATCATAAGTTGACAGGGATTGAAAACGTCAATCAGTTGAGTCCAGTGACAACATATAAAAATTAATACACTTATAATGCAGCCTTAGAGTGTTTGTTCAGTGCCCACTCTTATTGGAATCATGAAATAGCAAACGCCAATCTTTCAATCTGACTATTTTGATGATCCAGTGACTAATAACTTCGTGTTCTTAATGATATTTTTATCAGATTTATGCTTCCTTCTATTTTCGCCAACCTTCTTAATGACGTTCATGTTGGAGAGTGTATATCTTACTAAACAGTGGATACGTGAAACTACTACACTGAAAACTCAAAATTAACATATTTATAGAAATAGAATACGCCCACCAACTTGGACAAACTACGGAACTTGCAAAATACTGGGACCATTACCTTTCTGTGAATCATATGTTTACATATAATACCTTAGAAATTTTCATAAGCAGTGAAACTAAAGTTGCTGGAATTCATATCATTGACTGATGTAATTTTTAAAAGTTCTTAGTGAAGCGTAAGTCTTCATGTTGAGTGAGGTCAGTCTGTCAAGTGAAATTGATTGTTCAAGATTCAATGTGATATGGTTTAGTACTGGTTGAAGGGGTTCAACACCGATTGCAGTGGTTCAAATACAGCTACCCCTTGTCTTCATTTTAATCATCATATAACATATCATTATTTCCTTGAACCCAACTTCGCTTCTAATAATTTTGATTGCAGTCTTTCTATCTCTCCTTTTCTCATGTTTTTGTGTTGTGCCTTGATATGTTGATGTGAAGTGTGACAATTCAGATTGTTACGTAATAACACCTAGTCCTACTTCGATACTAACTGACTGGCTCCTCAGTTATCACTAGATTGTCACAGGGGGCGGCTCCCATACCCCGGTGGCTCAGTGGATAACGCTTTGGCGTTTGAATCAATGAATGCTGGCCTCAAGTCTCAGTGGGAACTACATCACTCACTGGGGTTAAGGTGCATCCAGCTAACAAGTCCTTAATAAAAGGAAAAGAGTGTCTTGGATTCCACTGCTAGTCTTCAAGACGAATATAACATCGTGAATATCTGGCAGTATTGAGGCGTCCACACAGGAACCCATCTACCAACAGAGGTCGAGCAATTCGACCTTGGATAGCAGCGGGAAATAACAAGTGATTGTTTTCCATAGCTGTCTTAAGCTGTTAAAAGTAATGGACTACACTTCTAAAACTTCTTCCCTGATAAATATCGACTTTTAGTATTTATCTGTCAACTTTTCTGCTGACTTCTAATCTTATCTTCAACTTTGAAAACATTCCCTCTTTTTACGGTTAATTTCTAATTTTAAGCTAACTTACACGTGAATGAGAGAAAAAGCATCGTATTTCACCTGCTCTGAATTGCACATGATAATTGTATCGACTGATAATGAAGTGGTATCACCTTACTGTCAATAATTTAGGAAAAAAAACTGTATTTGTATTTATTCATGTGACTGTAACATTTCGAAAAATTCATACGGCGCTTTTCAGTGTTTATTTTAACGAAAGTAAGTAGAACATGATTTACTTCATAACTTCTCTTTAGCTATTGTTGGACCTAAACATAAATGTAAAGGTAGTGTAGAGTGAAATTACTAGCATTATTATTCTTTAGAATAAAATAAACATATACAGTAGAGAATTAAAAAGGTATTGATAAAGTCTGTATATTTATAAGGGGTTATCAGGCAGATTTTGGAGTTGTAGCGCGGAGTGTAGTGATAACAACATATTTACTAAACAGAAACAAATTGTGGTTTGCTCCCTGGTTGTTAGTTTGTATATATGAAGCCAATCTTAACGCTTTACTACTCACAACATATAACACATTAAGAATATCCTTGCATAGTTCACAACGTTAGACGAAGTTATTGCTGAAAATGTCACCAATCTTGGGGATGGAACGTCTACAACAAAACACCAAAGCCTTAGAGAACACCAAACTACCATCATCCTCATTGTGAGCTACAAACCTTCTCCACGGTTTCAGCGTAATGTATTTTGTAGAAACAAATGGATACATGACTCAGGCCAACGAGTGTAGGCAACCTGACCACTTTATCATTAACACGAATGGTTGATGAGCATCTCAAAGTTTTATGCTAGTGATTAGCAGCCAGTCTCATCCTCCGGGCTTATTCTCATTTTTCTTTGATTGCAAACAAAAAGATGAGAAAAATAAAACGAACAAATAAGTGAAAAAAATAAAAACTGGATGCAATGATTAAGAAAAACAGTACACCAGCATGATGCTCACATCAGGTTCAAAGAGTATGATTGCCACTGATTCATCAAATCGGAATATCGTTGAAGTCTAGTACCAGTTCACTATTTTTAAAACTCGCGACTTATCTACGTCGTACCTTCGGTCAAATAAGAGTGAACAATTAAAACTGTAAACTAACAAGAATCATTAAATCACAGACTCTTCAGAAAATGGTCAGACAAATGTACACCTACCCTTCTCAGTGTTTTTCTGATATACTAGCTTTGACAAGTTTTGTGAATCCATTTCTTGCAGCACACTGAAGTTCAGTTGTTCGAAACCATTCACTGCAACCCCTAAGAAAACTACTTAGTTTAAAATTAGCAATCATTCAACAAACTGCTTCATTACCAGTTGACGTGACCTCTACAAAGTAAACCCTTTGTGTCTAAGTACAGTGGCTACAGTTGATTAGTTATTTAGAGACATGCAGTTAGCGGAATTCTACCTTGTCAGGTGACTCAATCTAACAGCAAACAGTAACCTGGTATTATACTGCCTCTAAAAGTGTTCAAGGCATAGGTGTGTCTTCAAATAGATCATGCCCACCAAACGTTAATATTCGACAACAGGCACATTGATAGTGATGTTAGTGAACTGAAAAGTAATATTATCACATAAAAAAGTGTGATTTAGATTATGGTAAACTCGAGTAATATTGGAGCCTAGGACTTATCTTGGTAAACAGTTCTTTAGTTCTACATTATTTATCTTCACTTTCTTGAAAATTCTTCGTGAATAGTATTTTCTACCTTACTGATATTGGGATTTGTTTATTGACTTCAGATTGGTAATAATCATGGACTGATATCACTTGAATAAACAATGAAAACCTGAGAGCGCTGGACAGCTCTTTGGGACTCCTCAGCAGTGCGTAACCACAACCCAGCCAGGGATCGAACCTAAGGCCTTCAGGTTCAACAATCAACGCGTTACCACTAAACCACCAAGTCGGAATCCGACAAATAAACTGCCACAGACCTCTAAATTGAATTAGTCTGCTGCTTTTTGATGAATAGTTTCAGCAGACGGTTCTTGAAGTTCCAATCAGAAGTCGTGACTGCTGGAGCCAACCAGGTAGAATATGAGAGCAGTTACTCAACCATGGCATTGTATGGAAGTCACGCTGTATCGTGAACTGATAGAAGTAGAAAATGTGAACCATCGGATTCCGACCCAATGGTTCAATCGTAACGTGCTGGCCACGGAACCTGAAGATCCTGGGTTCGGTCCCTGACGAGGTCATGGGCGCCCACTGCTGAGGAGACCCATAATAGGACGAAACAGTTCTCCAGTACTCCCAGATTTACAGTTTTTCTCCAGCCGATGTCAGTCCATGATGAATATCAGTCTGATACTTTGGTGTTACTACATTGAAAACTTGCTTCGCGACAGCACTTCCTGCGTACAATGTAAGACAGTTATCTGCCAAGTATGTGACCAGAAGCCGAATATCTTCTAGTTTACTGTAGTATAAACAAGTAGTGAGTTTTATCGCTCAAACTACAAATACGGCACGACCTCTGTATGGTTAGGGGCATGGTTTGATGATATTTTCAGAGTTTTTTTCTATTGACTACAAAAGTCAAAAGTCAAAGTTTCTTGTTTTTATGCGATAAAATTATACTACCTAGTAACGTCTTTTTAAACCTGTGAGTAGTAGACCTGCTTTTTACTGACATGTTTACAATTTTTCTTCTTTTCAACTACAGCCTATCGGTGTTTCATGTTAGGATCAGTTGATACGCCTCAGTGGAATAATGAACTTTGTTTCTCAAGAGCAGTAGATCAGTTGATTCCATTGGAAACATTAACAGCATCTGAATGTGACCATGGTATTAGTCGTGTTCGATATTCAGATATTCAATTGCATGTTAGTGCACATGATGGTATCACGATTATTGATCTGTTAAGACGTCTATTTCTTCGACGACACCTTCCTAACAATGTATTATTACATTGTGGAGTAGAATCTCGAAAGAAGGAGTAAGTCATACTTTTGCGAGTTTCATTCATGGTAATATGATATATTTTCTCTTAATTCACTTGTTTCACATACTTACAGTACATTTTCAATGGCCATGACTTTTAGCTGTTTAATCATTGACACTTAATCTAAGTGACAAACAACTGGAGTAGAGGGATATAAATGTTCTGCAAAAGACTCACTTTGAAGTAATGACCTCTAATCTCTTGCACTAAGACAAATGCAGCATATACAGAGGTGCAGATTACCACGAATAATTTAACCTCTGGACTGGAAGAACTAGAGTGAATTTGAAAATGAAACTGACTCTCCCAGTTTTCGATGCTTTTCCGTTTGATAAATTCCAAAATGAAAGAAATAGAATGTTACGTCAATATAACAAATGCCTTAGATCAGCCACTATTATGAACAACTGGATAATCAACGATGGTCAGAAGTGAGATCTAGAGTTCAGTAGTCATCTTATTGAGTATTCGTCCCCACCAAAATTCAAGTCAGGCATTCATAGATTAAAATTTGTGGCAAAGTTGTTCACCAAGTCACTGTACCAGGATACTAATTTAATGTACAAGTTGTTTTGCGACATACTGGACCAAAACATGCATAACCACCTATCCTACACTCTATTCTTGATGGTTTTTCGGTACTTTCAGAATGTATTCAATAACGGTACTGCAACATCTTCACAGGGAATCTAGGTCCCGATGTAACTAATTGAACTAGGTTAGATAAATTGGCAATGAAGAATTAGTACTAACAGTGATATGAAGTATACAGTTTCTCACTGTGTGTCACGAGGCCTAGCGACTAGACTTCATCCAATTAAATTTATTCAACTGAAGCATTAGATCAATAGCTCCATGTGTTCTGCATCTGGATATTATGAAATGAAGCCATTTTTCATCCAATCTGTAATAGGAGAAAAGTGCAGAACAATGGATCCTGATAATTGCAAAATATCGTTAGAATATTAAAAATCAATAATTATTATAGACCACTTCATGATAAAAATTTTCTGATTAGTGATCCATGCATAAAAACCGAAATAATTTCAAAACCTTCACCACGTTACGCCAAACACAATGCTGGATGCTGAGGCATAACTTGTATAGGAAAACGCATTGATTCCCCCCGTTTATTTGGACAGAAGTGAATAATTTGTCATGAGATACGTTGTAAAGTCACATAAAAATGAAGTAAATTCTTTTCATTTTTGAATAATTAACACTTCAGACCACTTTTTGTCTGGTAATATGCTAATGTCGTCATTTGCCTTTTACAGAGTATCGATTTTTGTTCTTTTCTAATTAACTACAGATTTATTCACCCTGAACATCAGAATCTTGGCATACGTAATCCAAAGTAAGTTGACCTTGCATTTTTCTAATGATGAAATGAAACTAATAAGAATGTGGAACCACTTGGAAATCACTAGCGTAACTGTGCTGTGTGTCAGATAGTTAAAGGGCTATCTAATCTGAATATAGTAGTAGTGATATAAACTAATCATGCTTGGATGCTTTTACTTAAGTACTGTGAAAATATTCTCAGGTTTTATCATGTGCTTCTTAATTTGTTAAAAACTACCCTGAAACTATATATGGCCACACTGATAATCTTATGAAATAATGTTAAAATGCTTTTACTAATTGTGGTCAGGATGCTGCTGATGGGATCGCTCAGTATTTGTTTTAAAAAACTGTGAGGATTTCCCTGAGAAAAATAAAAGGGAGACCATGAATATTGGTGAATTGTTAGACTGCTAAATTTACATGTTGACGCAGTCTCAGCTCAGATACACAGGGCCCACTTGATATTTGCCAGCTTGCATCATCTCTGATGGGACATATGCATACCTATCAATGGATGAGTGTACTGAACTGCAGTCCACTGTGTCCTTTTATTCACCCATGAAATATGACAGCTGGAAGTAGAAGATTTGAAAAGGCTAAAGTCTTTCGAGCACAGTTGTCTTCACAGTATTGCTCATGTATCATGGAATCATCCTGTCAGCAATATAGGAGTTCGGCGAAGAGTAATAGGCGAAGAAGTTTTAGATAGGTGTGGTGGATGCCAAGCAGCCACCTAATTGATTGTGCAATGTTACCTGGTGTAGGACTGCCATGAAAAAAAAAAGGCTCATGGTAGCTAGACCAACATCCATTACCACTCCATTAAGTCACTGTCTGTTGTTCTGAGCGGCTGAGGTAGCTATGGGTTGCCAGTCTAGGGTCCTGGCGATAAAATGAATCAATGATTGAAGAACCTTGGTGATGTAGCTTAAAATTGGTCACAACAGCGCAAATGTATTCACTCCTTGACATCTTCTAATGCTTGAGGGCTTTTACAGACCTTTGTTTTTCAAGTTATTTTCCCGGGCGTGCACTTCTGTAAACTGTAACGTCGCTCTTTATCTAACTGCCTTTTTTGTATGATGCTGTGAAATGTGGTGACTTCATTCGATTCATTTACATGCGAGGTTCTATGTTGTTGCTGGTTTTTTTCTCTTTCTAAGTAGGTATTAAGAGTTCTTCAAAGAAATCTTAACATCATCCATGGTCAGTGTCCTATGTTTACCAAGCTCATTAGGCTAACTGGGATTTCATAACTCTTGTTGTAATCATACAAAACGGAACTTTATTTTTTTCATAGATGATATAAGAGTATATCTTAGTGAACACAGAGGGCAACTGTTTGTCTCAGAAACCATTTGAAGACTGTCTCACCTTACATTTTGGCCAGAAAGCTAATCCAACTTTTTATTCCCTCCACAATCATCCAACAGGTTGGGTTTCTATTCCTATGTCTTCTGATAAAAAATCTATCTATTTAGGAACCCTTTGAAATTTCTTCAACATCCTTAGAGTTTCTCCAAGTCACTCAATATGAAGATATAATCTAGTATTGCTGGTCATCCATGAGATGCGGCTCATCGGCCTAGGCACTTTGTTTCAAACCAACGAGTCACAGTTTCGAACCAAGCTCCACCCACCGGGGTTTGAACCCTTATATCAACCTATCAACATGCAACGCTTCAACACGAAAGACAGAGAACCAGAAAAACAATGGATTCAGAAATCCTCCGACGTCTTGAGAAGAGAAGAAAAGGGAGTCAAGCAAATAAAGCATTGTGATATGATGATTAAAGATAATTTTTAGATGCATCTGCGCCATCGAAGTCGTTTCTTAACCATATCGCCTAAAGTTTTCATAAACTGCTTTTGTTGTTACTTGGACACTAACCTTGGAGATTATACCATCCTAAAGGTCTCCAACCAACAGTCAGAGAATTGATGAACGGATGCCATGCTTTTAACCTTTTGCTAGTCTAAACTTATTTCACCTGGTGTTGTATGCCGGAATAAATGGTGACCAAGAATGCGTAATACATATCTGAGACTTAAGTAGGTGAGAGTTTGCAAAGGCATCAAATAAGTCCATGTTTCTAACCTCAACGTTGCCAACATGATGGTTCGACAACACACAAACAATGCTAGGAGGGCAATGATGGTTGGACACTGGAAACCTTATTTCCTTCACCCTTGATGCCATAAGTCGCAGTCATAGAATTGAACAGACGAACAGTCGAACAGGATAAAATTCTAGTGACAAATATAACATTGAGGGATATCGGTGAAGTTTGTCGATTACACATCAAAAAAACAAGAAATTTGGAGTAAACATGACACTGACAACGATGTTTTCTCTGAATACTTTTCAACCTGTTAGTAACACCAGTTGAGTGAACTATGATAGTAGCTAAGCACACAAATACGAAATGAAATCCAATTGAAGACTTAAGTATAATCTGTTGAAATCAACTTTTCAGAAAAACCAGCACTTCTTTTTTATGAAACACAAGATATCCATGATCCATGGATCATATATTTTTAATGTTGACAATAATAAAGAAAAAGTCATTATTCTCAAGACTAGAGGCTTCATTAGATGTTGGGCTACCAGAAACTTTCTGTTGAATGTGTGATATTAAATTTCTCCTTTTGGACTTGTTTCAATCATTCAAATGTTATAAAATAGTATTATTTAAATGTTTTAAACTTATCATTTTTTCAGTTAATGATGAAATTCAAAGAAAACAATAAGATAGATAAAAATGGGCGCTTGAATACACAATAATATATCATTTAACTACTCTTGGAATAGTCATGTCGAACTATAGATTTTCATGTTAGCTGAATGAATTGCCGCCACCATCACCATTAAAAATACACACACACACATACTTATATTCGTCACCCTGCCCCAATAACATACCTAAAAACCACGTGACAACTTAACAACAAACGGTTTCCACATATTACTACTTAAAATTGAATTCCTGCTAAAATTACTCAGATGTTGTAAACATTTCATTTGAAAATATTGTACGTGGAGTAAATTTATTAAGATATTGCATAGTAAGAATTCTATGCTGCATAGAACTTAACGTCCGGAATAAAGTGATTATTATTTGTGTAACTACTATTGCTAAATAGAGACGCGATAATGATGGACTATAAAGTCTTGTGAGCTACCTATCAATATCCTAGGACATATCTTGACTTAAAACTCAAAGAAATTGAATAAATTAGTCGTCTGTGAAGCATAAGACACAAGGACCTTAGTAAACGTATCAAAAGGATGAAATATCGGTATCAAATAAGTAAATGTTTCTATTTCGTATAAACAACATGATGGGAGCCAATTAATAAGCTTTATTAAAAGTTCATAGTGTTGTGCAGGCCTAGTTATCAACCAAATATCGATATCGTCCCCCCTAATAATAATTCAACAAAACTAATTCCATTCCCTAAATTAGTCAGTCATATGACCAAGATATTAACCGTATAAGTCTTCAAAAGGTTATTTTGTAATTTTGGCTTAAATATATGTATTTATTTTAATAACTACTTGAAGAAATATTATAAAAATTGATTGATTTCAATAGTGATTATTATATCCATATGATAATCAATAAATGAGTAAATAATGTTATAATTATTGATCAGTTTGTACAATATAATAATCAATTGTATTTATTTTGTATTGTTTTTTTTATCATATTTATCACATAGAATCTTTGGATTAGTTGTTCGCAAAGGAATCAGTGAATGTACATGTCATATATTTTCAGAATGTGATCCAGTTCATTCAGCTGAATCTATTGTCAAGTATATACGAAGTACTTATCCTCATTTGAAGCCCTAAATTGAAACAGAACTAATGAATAGACAAATATTATCATCATTATTACTATTACTACCTATCTGTTTATCCTATTTATGAAAATATTATCATGATAAATAAGTCAATGAAAAAATATCATATATCTGTCTTCTTTCCTTCTTATTGAAAATTATTCCTTCAATCCCCCAAAACCTTTTCATTGTCATCATCTTCATCATTGTTACTTCATTATAGCATCATGAATCGGTTGTTCAATAGAGAAATGGATGCATGCACTTAAACTGTTTACCTTTAATCGTTTAAGTTCTGTATTCTCAATGATCTATTGAAAATTATTCGAAAAAAACAGTTAACTTTTTCTACTACACTGAAGAAGGATACTAAGATGCAAAACTTAATTGCGTTGTGTATGCAATATTGTGTCAAATTTATTCCATCTTTATACAATTGTTGTTTTTTGTAGTTCGCTTACTCATATGCCTTTTTTTCGTTTTCAAGTTTACTTACATACTACGCAATTAAGTTTCCTTTTTCTTTATCAAGAGTTTTATTGTTGCTGTTATTGTCATTGTTTTGACTTTCTGCTTTTCAAAAGTCCAACACCTTTCACACTTTATTGTTTCAACAGTTTTAATGGTTAAGAGAGATTTAATGTTTCGAATTTATCATGATCAGCAAAAAAGTCAACTAGAAATTTATTTATCTGACTTGAATTTGATTGATTAATACATTGTCTTTTACTATATTTGACGTATCTACCGATGATATACCGCTGGTATTGTTTTAGTTGATGATTGTTTTTAGTGTTGTTACTGTCCACTTCACTTTGCCTTTTTATCTAAGCAATTTCATTGGTGCGTTTCTGTTGTTGTGCAATTGACGCTACTATTAAGAAAAATATATACTTATTTACTCGTGTGGATATGAACGTTTTTTATTCAATCTTTTATTCAATAATACCGAAAACTCTACAACAATATTCAAAATATCATGTATTCTAAAGTATTTTGTCTGCAAGGATTTGGTGGTGCATAGCCAGAGTAGATTTTTTCTATATGTCTCTTTCTGTTGTATCCGACAGTAAATTAGAAACTCCTTAAACTTGAGAATTTATGTGAATCTATGTACGTATTTATTATGTGTATGAATGAATAAATGTAGGACTACAACTCAGCCTACAATTTTTTTCTATTTCCCGTGTTACTAATAAGTAGTATGATTGTTTTAGATAAAAGTATGCTGATAAATTCAATTAGAGCTGGTTGTTAGTTTATATGTTCCCATGGATAAATTAATGTGTAAATTCATCCCGGATTATCAGGTAAATTGTTTAAATAACTTCAATAAAGGAAAATTAACTTCTGTGGTCTAATTTCCTGTTTTTCTAATAATAATTTGAAGCTCAAATGGTTTATGTGATTCCTGATGATTCCTGAATTAGAGATCACCTTAAGACGGAAAACCAACAAACAACTGTGGGTGAAAAGAAATTGCTGACACTCCAACCCTTGCTTAACGGTTGAAGGGTTAAGTGTTAGATGAATAATCAAGTACTGCTGACAGTGAGGTTATGTAGCTGAAAGTGATGTCTGTGCATATAAGCAACACTGTGACGAAAATCGTATACACTGCTCTTTAGTTTTCTTCAAAAAACTTTAGCACATTCTCGTTATTTTTTCATCGAACTATCATACAGAATGGCGACTGAATTGATTCGCTGTATTTAATTTACGAAGGATGATTCTATTATATTCACAGATCTATGGAGTTACAACTCATCGTAACCTCCCAGAAAAGTAGTGGTAATCAATCCCGCCAGATGCTGAACTTAGGATAGTGAGTTTAGCTTGCTTAGTATATAACCGAAAGTGTTGAGAGCTAGTTATACACACACACACACATATGGTAGGAAGTCAGTTTTACTACTGTCTGCTAACAAAGTAGGCCTTGGAAAGAATTTCAAGACGGATCATCGATTGCTGATCTCCCATATTTCGGCTTCATGTAAATTTGGTAACAATTTATAAATTGCATTTCTGAGGCCATAGTTGAAGTTGCCATTGCTTAAATTTTCAAAGTGACACCTTAAAAAGATAATTTACTGAAGAAAAGAAAGGAACAGGCAACATAAGGAACATGTTCAACCGATTGAATAGTAAAATATACTTCTGCACAAAAACCGAAACAGTTTTCCTTTATTAACGCACCACTTTTTCTGGCGTTTAACAGATACATATTAGCTTCTCAAACTATTCATCTGCCAATGCATGATAACAGGGAGGTTATTAACCAGTTTGAAATGAGTACATTTGTACAGTTTGTCCTCCAAATAAGTATATGTTCGTCTAAACGGTGTTTAATACTTCAGGTCAATTACCAACAGGAATCACTGTAATTAGGCTTCAAACCCTTATCATTCAGCTAAAATAGCTGTAACTTTTGCACCAAGTAAAATTAACTTGATCCTTTGGGTGGAGGGAAGTATTTCTGAGGTTCCAAAGGAAACTCCTTGACGAGTGGTATCAGTAGAGGACTAAGGTTCATGTTTGTTACCAAGTACCTTCAACCATACCATTCAAAACACGGAGCAATGCAACTTGAATAACTTAACTGAGTGGCAGAACTGCAAATTTAATCTTAGACTTCTGTCGCCACTTACAATAAAAGTGACTTATTTTTGTTAGTTCTCAACAGTACAGAATTTTTGATACTTGGCCTGAAAGTTACCATTGTTTAAACTGCTTATGATGGCAACCTGTAGAACTTCATCAAACATTTTGGTCACCTACAAACTCACCGTTATTCATCGAGATACATACTTCAGTATTCATTGAAGGACAGTCATATGAAAATAATTACACAAATACTCCTCAAAAACTTAGCTCAGTATCACTTTCATAATAGTATACTCTGAAGAGAGAAAAATGTAACTACTGAAGACAAAACGAGTGTAACAAAGTATACGAAGTATCATTCTCATTTGTTCTTCTCTCTTTAGAACTATTAGATAACCAAGTTATGTATAGGATAAGTTTGAATTATCTTTATGCAAATAAATGTTCAGTTATTGAAATGCCAAAGTAGACAACTGAATTCAGTAAATGACGTTCCTAGTGCAAAGTTGCTTGTTCGAAAACTGACTAATTTTTTTAGAAGTAGTATTCATCATGGACTGACATCCGTTGGGGAATCATCGAAAATCCGGGAGCACTGGACAGCTGTTTCGTCCTAGTATGGGAATTCTACCGAACTAAACAACACCTACAGTTATACACTATGTGGAACGTATTTATTCTTCACACTCAGTCAGCCAGTAGAATTGCATAGGCTATTTGTACCGTGGTTATTGGTTAATTTCCCAAACTTTGTAAAGTCTCAAAAACTGTTCCCTTTGCCTCAGAGAACCCTATCTTTAACATTTTGAAACAAATAATATGTTTCGGGTATAAGCAGCAAATACTTGAATCCCTCCATATTCCTATGAGATATGCAAACATAGTGTGGATCAAAAGTAATGCTAATTAATGTATAACCTATCATACAAATCTAAAGAAAACCAGTAAGTTCAGTTTGCATAATTTACCACTTTGCACACGTATTTCCGAATCTGTCTGCTTAAATTAACTTGAAATACGGAAACAAAATTGTAGTATCATGTGATAAGTTTTGAAATAATGAATGATACGTCGTATCCAACTATTGATAAGCATAAGGACAAATGAACGTAACCCATTAAAGTCTATCCCACGAACTACTACAGAATAGTAAAATGGAAAAAAAATGAAATCGTGAAAATTAATTGTCATTCAGCTTCAACAATGACTAATCAACACGAAATAAAACTACTCAATATTATAGAATCCAAACTGTTACGGCGTCCACTATGGTTAACCAGACGCTTCAAAACAACTCAAAATCTCTGACATCTTTTAAAACTAAATAGCATACTTTGATGTTTAGAGTAAAAATCCGTTAATATACCCGAAAATATCGGATTGATTTAAGAGACAAGACGAATAGAAAATGACCTTCCAGAGAGGCTCAGAATTAACTAAAGCTACCATGAATACTTTTCGTCTTTTGTAAGCATTTTGATATCACATTACACTTGTTGGCATCTAATGTTTTCTATTTCTCAGGGGTTGCGTGACCTTAAAACATAGAGTTTGAAGGTTGTTCTTCAGACATCTACAGGCATATATCACGTGACATTGAAAATCAATATAACAGCAAGCACTCTTGAGCAACGTGTTTAGCTGGCGGCTTCTGTGAGACTAGTTGAAATACATCAGGATATTCAGCTTGAGAATTATGGGAATTTACTTCAAGGAAGTATTCATCAAGGAATGACACCAGTTGGAGAACCATTAACAATATGAGAGCACTGAACAGCTGTTTCGTCTTAGTATGGAACTCCTCATAAATTGTCACCTACAATCCCACCCTGCCTGGGATAGAACCCGGGGCGTTGGGGTACCACAGCGAGCACCTTACTACTAAGCCAGTGGGTTGGATGGAGTACAGCAGTTCACAGTTTCCTAATTCTGTTGATTGGTGATATGAAGAGGCCATCTTCCAATATTTGCTGTTGGCATCCGCTTCTCTTCCGACTGGTTGACTCCACAGGAATGGTTAACACGAAGTCACCGCAAAAACTGAAGGTTTTGGAGATGTGGGTGCACACTGTCGACCAGTTCCATACTAGGACTAAACAGCTGTCCACTCTATGGTTTTCAATGATTCTCCAACTAAGGTTTGTTTTTGATGAATACTAACTATCTTGAAATCAGGATACTAACAGACGATAACATAAATGTATTACTGATGACTAACGCAAGAGAATGGGTGCAACAATAAATAAAATCGGCCTATAAATAACCTCTAGATACTTAATAAGCCTACATTCATATTAAAATAAATTTGGTCCTGACTGTTAAGTGTACGTACACATAATAAGGCGATAAATCACTGAAAGAGGCATTATTGAAAAATGGATTGGCAGTCTTGCATATCTTAGTAGAATCACTTAATAATATGTACAACTCAGTAATGACATTCAAGAGAAATGAAGACGGAAATGAACAAGCTGTATACTTGATAAATGTCTCACCAATCGTAGTACAATAAACAAACATCTCAGTTATCACAGTAAGTTTACAGGGTGAATAAGGTTTTCAGAAGAGTTTCTTCAATAAAAAACTGTGTGATCTATTATCGTATGTTTTCCTTCGATTAACGAGTATTATATTATATTGATGACTGTAGACACTACTTAAAGATTTATTCAGTTACTATGACTACACGTATCTTTTATGCGATTGACATATTGCTTCACTCCTTATTACTGTGACACAACTGGTAAGTATGAAGCGACTTATGCACACGTTTTCAAAAATTTTCTCCCAATGTTTTGAGCACATAGAAATTCATGCATTAAGACGTACTGAATAGATATTTAAGTAATAGCTTAGAGTATAAATTAATTCTGCTGACAACAAGGTAATACAGGTAGTTGCATGTCAACACACATAAGAATCCATTAGTATATGTTGGTGGCTATAATTTTTTATTTAACTGACGTACAGTTGATAAGTAGGAATGGAGCAAGAGGGCGCAGTTTTCACTAAGTAGGATGATCATCAGCCATTTTGTAAAAGTATTTCACCTCCAAGAGTCAACAGAAATAAAACAATTGAAAGTGAAAAAAAACTAAGCACAGGCTGAGATTCAGCAATCACTAAAAAATACATGATCTGTCTATTTTCATGCCCATAAATAGGGTTACTCAAACTGATATACAAATAAGGATATTATTATTATTATATTATGATTTGTACCTTTGGTTCCTAGTGGAACATATGGCTTCAGTAGCACATCTCCATTGCACTCTCTTCTCTGCAAACTTTTAAACCCGGCTCCATGACAGCCCACAAGCTCTCATTTCTTCCTCACACCATCCACTTCATATCACCCTCGCCTCATACTCCCAACTCGCCGTTTCACATCTGGGTTCCACTCGAGAGACTGGCCTGGAGCGTGATGTCCCCGAATGGTATTCTCAGTGCATGCCCAATCCATCTCCACTTCCTTCCAGTGCATATTTGTTGAGCGATAGTTTCTTGGTTGGTTCTTTCCCAGAGTTTCTTCATGCTCATTATTTCTGGCAATCCATTTGATCTTCAGTAACGAGCCAGCGTAGGCAGCTGTTGATGAATGTCTGTAGTTTGTTGCAGATCCCTTTCCTAACGAGCCAAGTCTCTAAACCACACAGAAGCACTGACTTGACGTTGGTGTTGTAAATCCGGATCTTGTTCACACTTTATGTTGAGTGCAATAGATCTCCACACTGGTTTCAGGTTAATGAACGCCTGTCTTGCTTTTCCGATCCTGGCTTTTACGTCCTCGTCTGTGCCACCTGTAGTTGAAACAGTGCTGCCTAGATAGGTGAAAGAGGCTACTTCCTTTAAGTTCCTCCCGTTCATGGTGATTAAAGCTTGTTGTTGCTGTTGTTGTTGGTTGGGTCTCTTCATCACCTCTGTCTTCTCCACGTTCCCTTGAAGTCCCGTCTTCGCTGCCTCACTTCTTCTGTCAACTTGCTAGTTTTCGCCTGTAGATATTCAACTTTGTGTGACATCAGACACAAGTCATCGGCGAAATCCAAATCTTCTAGGATCTTTCCCCCTCTTCTCGCTCCTCACTGTTTGCTGCATGATCCAGTCGACCACAGTCAGGAAGATCATGGGTGATAGTAGACAGCCTTGTTTCACTCGTGTCTTCACTTCAAAAGCATCACTGAGCTTCCCATTGTGAATTACTTGGCTGGCATATGGCATCTTCATATAGTTGTTGAATGAGATTGATGAAAGTTTGTGGTATTCCGTATTGTTGAAGCAACTGCCTGGCAAATCACTTGTCGGTCGACGCTGTCAAAGGCCTTCTCAAAGTCGATGAAGTTGAGGTAAAGGGTTGACTGCCATTCTATACTCTGTTCTATGATGATGCGAAGCGTCGCAATTTGGCCCGCACATGATTTGTACTTCCTGAATCCAGCCAGCCTGTTCCGGTAGTAATTTTGGATCCAGTGCATCCTTTAGTCTCTCCAGGATGTGGCGGCTTAATATTTTGCTTGCTCTGGGTGGACAGGAACATGATTCCTCGCCAGTTCTTGCCAACACTTAGATCTCCCTTCTTCGGGAGTTTGACAAGATAACCCTTCTTCCGATCAGTCAGCAGGTACCTTTCCATGTCCCCACCTTTACTTTTGCTCTCGTCGAGAGAAGACACATCGGCCAATCGGCTTACCAAAGTCTTTCACCAGCCGGCGTCATTTCGTCTCCCTGATTCCAGCAAGGAATAAGTTTATTTTTATTTTTTATGTTTTGTTTGTGCTTTGAAGTTTCTGCAGCAGTTGGATTGGTTTTACGGGGTAGGGTTGCTAGCCCTATGTCCAACCTTCCCTCTTTACCCGGGCTTAGGACCGGCTAGTAACTAGTAAACTAGTTAACTAGGCGAGGTTCCTTAATGACTTTAAATAGCTGTAATTCAGGTTACATACCCCATCGCCTTAATACTGTTCATGTAGTATCATAATTTAATTCATATATAAATGTCTTTAGAATGTGCTAAACATTTTCACATATTTAAGGTTTCCATCAATAACTGTAAAGTAATGACTGGCAGCTGAAGTTACAGTCTGCATTCACCTGACAAATGTAGCATTTTCACTGTGCAATCCATTTAACGTATGGACAAACAAACTTAACAGAAATCGCTTGTCTCAAAGATACTTTTGTGAAGTATGCAGGCAGTGTTTAATTTTCTATCGAAATAAATAAATTGCACTCTCAAGAAAAGAATGTTGTGTTGTCCGGAGTACGGTTTAAAGAAACTGACTAGCATTATGGACTAGGCTTGTTACTTCTAAACACTTTAGGTGCACGCAAGTTCAATTAAAAATATATTATATATGAGAAGATTAAAGACAATCGCGAAAAATGCGGTCGTCATCATGTATCCAGTCTGGATACTTGAGTTAACAGCAAGATAAACTGCGTATTGAATCAATCTCCGGCAGTAGTAATAGCAATAACCCATCATCTGTTCAAGATTTCTAATAAAGTATGGCTACTTTAAAAATGAAAAAAAACACTAAGCTAATTGGGTTCCACAAAGTCATGTCAATGCCATCATGTTTTACAGAAGAATTACTTGTTCTGAAAAGTCTATTTTAGCGCAAGTATTAACAGCTAACCTGCAAGAAAAAGCTCGTTTTTGTGAGAGACAAATAAACAAGAATGAAAGATTTAAGCTGCAGTTACATTCTACATAAGTAAGTTTGTTCACATGAGTTAGAAACTGGAACAACGAATCAGACAAGTACTCCGTGTTACAGAAATTTTCATAAGATTTTTGAATGATTCCAAGTTGATTTTCATCACAGGCTGATATCAATTAGAGAATTACTGAAAACTTGGGAGCACTGTATAGCTTTTCGTCCTAGTATAGGGCTCGTCAGCAGCGCGAACCCATGACCCCACCAAGGATCGAGTCCAGGACCTTCAGGTTTCGTGGCTAACACGTTACCATAGATTCACTAGCTCAGAATCCAATAGTCGACGGTTTCCTGGTTCTATCAATTCATGAAATAGCGTGACCTTCATCCGGTGCCATCTTTAATTATTCGTCTTCACGTCCAACTTTGTTCGCCCCACGGGAAATATGAATCAAGTTTCAGCAGAATTACTTTTTATTCATGCGAAAAGTGAGTGAAACGACTAGATAACAGTGAAGTTTATTTCTTTCTACGCTAGATCTACAATTAATCTATTATTTGTTCAATAGAATTAAAGTAAGACATTGGTTGACCTAATAAAAAGTGTTGATCAAGGTCATATTATTGTAAATTACGTTCAAGGTAAGTTTCTTATGCCAACAAATTTAGTACGCCAATAAAAGGAAAACTTAATCTTTATTACACGTCATTACTAAACATGCATATCTAAAAGTTAAATTAATCGAGTAATAGATGATAATCAATATTTTTGCTATCTTCTCAAATAATTATATTGATAAAACTTGTAAGCCTATCCCTGCAGTGCAATACATCTGGTATTCACCAGCTAGCAACAGGTTTCACTCATATTAAAGCTCATCAATAAAGTACACCTGCAAACGTAGGGGACTCATCACCCATCTAAATCTGTGCTTTTACTGTCGACAGTTATTATTGAGAGTATTATAGCCACAAAAATGCCCCTCAGAAAAATTGGTTTTCTTATAGGAACTCATCATGTAATAAAAGTGTTCACAGTCTCATCCTCAGAGTTTTGCTCTACTAAAAGTATGCCAGCAATTCCTCCGACTTCATAGCCAAACAAATCACAAGCAGCTGGACAATAACGGCAAAATTGCATAGGCTTGCATCCTATAGTCAACTAGTGTCTTCAGTGTACACCAAGAAGCCACAAACCATGGTTTAAAGCCCTATGTGAACAGTCTTCAATTATCCGGCATTGAATAACTACAAAGTAGCACTGAAACTTTCTGCAATGGAAAATTTGACAACAGTTGATTTTCAAAGTGTTCCAGCATCTGCCTTTTAGCCATGCAATCGAAAATCTGAATTATGAAAAATATTTTCAAGTGGTTGGTTAATAAACTGGAATCTGGGGACAGCGAGTTTGTGCGCAAATGAATCTGATACATTTAAATTCCTTTACGTCTTCTTCATTGCTTAATGTTAAAAATCTGTAGAAGAAAAGAAAATCTAATCACACTTTAGTTGCGTATAGAGCGTTCAAACCGATAGCAAATGCTCGAGTAGTGAGACAGTATTACACCTAAATATATTCAGTAATCTGAAAGCTCAGTACGATAATACTAGGCTGTAGATGGCTTGAAACCCCTAATACTACGCTTTTAACAAATACGAGCCCCCTCTATGATCGATAAGATTCCAAATTCACACCAATAATTTTCAAGCCTACTTCAGTAGTAATCACATGAAAGCAATCAAATAATCATGATTCCAGTAAATAAACAAAGAAATGAATAAACCGTCTTAGGAAGATTATTGTCGAGGTGAAATTAGAGATTGAATATATCTCTTTGAACACAAAGATCAGGCTCATACCGCCGGATCGCTAAAGCCTCTGCTGTATTCAGGTGGCGAATACGCACACCCTTCGAAATGTTTGACTTAACGGCTAGAAGATCAACTCAAGGTTATCAAAAACTGCTTTTAGGATTGTGATAAATGAATAAAACGTTTCCGCTGCTTTATACCGCACACCAACATAAAGCAATAAATATATCGTGACATACATACGCTCGGCTGTAAATATAAATTCAGCTGATAAAATGTGGAAAGTTTGGGTAGTAAAAGCTCAAAATATCTTAAGTAGCATAAGACTAAAGAAGCTCAGATTCACCATTTATATGCACATTAGAGGTGTCAACAATTGGTAAACTCAAAATTCGTTTTTGCACCCAAAATGAGGATCAACAACCTCTTATTTTTCACTGATTATAACTTTTTCTAACTTTTCTCTTTAACTTATCATTGTTCTTCATAGAAAGTGAATTAAAACAGGAATCATTATTCTAAGTCATTAATGGCTGGAATAGTAGTTTTCAAGCATCATCCTTTCTTTGACAACATTTTTATGGTGAGGATGACCTTAGTGGACCGGTTAGTTTTCATTGGACCAGTAAAAAGAAAATACTCAGTATATACGTATATATGTCAGCTTTAGACTTCTTATATTTTTCATCTGAGTGAAGTATAAGTAGGGAGGGGAAAATTTTTATTTGTTCACAGTTAGATTAAACCTCATTATAGTATCGTTATTTAGTTACTTAGGATCGAATTCCACTTGATCACTTTAGTTCTCAGTTGGTATCACTCATTTCTTTTACGCTATATCTTTTAATTTCCACAGATTTGCTATGACCGGTAATTTGACCTAGCAGTCTACGAGCGATACGAAGCTAATACACAAAAGAATCTACTCTATACACCAATCAGAACGTCAATCACCACAACAACAACACTGACACGCGAAGATAAGAAGAGAAGCCGAACCGGTAACGGAGAGCTTTTACTGCCTCAACAATAATCAAAACGGATGAGACCGATCCTGAATATATATATATATATATATATATATATATATATATATATATATATATATATGACCTTGAAAGGCACAAAATTCACTGGTAAGTTTAAAGATTTAAAAATCAATAAGAGTTCAGCCTTCAGAAGGAGTGGGAAAACAAAAGCCAGTAACGGCACCAAGAGGGCACGAAAACAGCAATAATAAAGTTATTTAAAGGCTATAGGCAAACACTAGCCAAATTAGGGGCTTATAGCAAGATTTAATTTCAGTATTTTACCTCTTGATCATACTGATAGTCTTCATCGTGTATTGTTGCCTACTTTTCTTACCACTTCGATAGTTATACAGTCATTTTGATTACGTAACACCAAATTATAGATAAATAATGGAATTGTTTGTTTATCATAGCTGTAAATAACACTGTACATCTTTGTAGAATGATTTGTTGAAAAGAATCTCTTATTCCTTATTTCTGCATTTCAAAAGAATTTAGGGAAGGGTTCAATCAGATCAGTCAATAAATGATTGGTGCGTCAGTGATAGATTTAGTATACAAGCTAATAATGAAGATAATACAAAGCTCTACAAGGTCAGGGACATCATTCAGTAGTCAATAGAGTACATGTTTCAGGAGTAGTGACACATCATAAAATCAACTATTCATCTACCAATGAATTAGAGTAGGTCACCGAATCACTCACGAATAAATCTAGATAATATCGATCTTTTTTGAAATTCGCACTGAAAAATTTTGAAAAGAACAACCATTGAAGTATCTTTCTCAGAAAAAAACAACCTTAACAAAATCAACTTCAAAAGATAGAAATCTTTACCGCATCAACACATTGTGTATGTACTCATGTGATGAAATAGATAAATCGTTTGAGTAACAGATTTTTAAACGGACTATACATTGGAAGTTTCAGTTTCAGAAGAGATCTATATGGTGGCTTTTTTCCTATAAACAAAGTAACTTTGCTGACATAGGGATCGAAATCTAAGCTTATAGATTTAAATAAAGAGAGCGTTAATCGGGTAGTTTATAGTGAAAAGTATGTATATGGAAATGATATCCAACTGAAAAGGCTAAGTTTAAGAAACTCTGCAACTTCAAGTCACAGAAACTTTGGAGCGGTGGAGATTCATAACTTAATTGAACCTGTAGGGTTTTAGTGCACATATGCATAGTGTATCTTAGTCTTAACCATAAGAGTGTTAGAGTTTAAACAGATTGGTAGCATGTCACAATAACTTAAGATGTATAAAGACCAATCTTGTCTACCGCACACCAATCAACACTTACATAACCACATCACTACACAAGTTTTGCTATTACCCTCATCAAAGGTACTTCAAAATTCATTGGTCCAAAGGAAATAACACATCTACGGACATTGAATACCGAATGATTAAGAGCAACTATAGTATCTAATAGTAGCGTGATTTTCTCTGTATACTAAAGATCATAAAGTTTCCCTCAAGAGAGGAGGTCTGCATCATAATTGTGAATTCCTTCCAAGATCCTCTTGGAAATATTACAGAGAAACACTAAAAAAATGTTTACCGGTTCTAAAATGATGATTGGTTTGTAAAAGTTAGGAGGAATGGTTCTACGCTCTCACTCTGCTTGAATGTATTTATTTACAAAATCCTTAAGCAGCTATTCGACATCTTAGAAATATCCCTTCTCAACAGACAATGACGGTGAATGATCCTGTTCAACAGGTAGGAGATAGAACTTGAATCAATATATACAATAACTATTAGTCTACAATACATGTGAAGATGTAAAAATCTGATGCAGACACTTACTCATACATCGTACTATATATAGGAAAAGTAGTGTATTAAGTAACCCCAACCCTATTGATTGTTAAATATCAATGCATGAAATTGTGAAAACGGTCAATCATTTTAAGAGATATTCAAACGAAGGTGGTCTCTGGTATTCCGATAGGCTAGATATAGATTTCTTAGTCCGATTAAGCATAATCACTGATAAAACTTTACATAGAATTATGCCCAGCACTTATCAGAGTTTAAACTGTTGGTGAAAGTCATGCTAACCAACATTACTAAGAACAATCAACTGTAGCCCAAAAAATGTAAGAGTATAGCAAAAGTTTTGTATTAAATTTAACAAACAATCCTAAACTCGAGAATATCCTATGTGAAAGTGTTAGCTCACTCTATAAAACAATTTATAACAACTAAAAGGATTTCAGTTATCTTTCAACTTCCTGAAAATAGTACAAAAGTAATGTAGTAACACTTTATCCAAAACTGACTATTTGATAAGAGTAGAACACCTGAATACTTTGGTTACCTCAAATGTATGACCAGCAATAATCTACTCCTCCTTAGGATTTCACAATCTGACAGATAGACAGAAAGATACAAATACAAACAGATAGGAAGGAATATAATCAAGTATACTTCATTAAACATTCCTTTCAGAAGTGTTCTTATCATATACTAATAGTCAGACGGCCAGGAAAAGTCAAAATGTCGGGTGTAAGTTTCCTTTCAAAATGTTTTAAGTTTCATAATAATAAATAAATATCTGAAAATAAACTGATGTAAAAAAAGATAGGAGAATAAGAAAAGTAAGTGATATAGAAGTAAGGAAAGTGAATTTAGACTGTATGAAACCGGTTTTTTATATCATGTAATATTTGAAACCGTCGGTCTGTCCCATTGCACGATCCACTGCCAACAAATTTAGATTTTCATTTGACTATCTGAGATAGCCGTAGTTTGGCAGACTAGCATTTATTCTGGGTGATGATTGAAGATGAAATGAAACTTGAACCGCGGCCGGATTCGAACCAGCAATCCGATGCTCTACCATGTACAGCTACCCCAGACAATCGTATGCTAACCAATATGATGCTCCCCCTCTCTAACTCAGTTAGATTTGCATTGGGATGAGAAGTCCTGACTAGGCAGCCGGTGTGAATATGATCAAGTGGTAGTAACACGTCAGGAATTCACATGGTAGTCGGGCAAAACCACTGGTGATTGAAGTAAAATAAAAATCTTGTCAGTAGTCAGACCTCGTAGCTCAGTTGGTAGAGCATCGGGTCGGAGACCCGGTGGCTGCTGCTTCGAATCCAGTGGTGGTCTAGATTTCCATTTCATCTTCAATCACCCCCAATATAAATCTAGATTTGCTCATCTCACCAGGATCAATGTTCACTGATTCCATACATTGTCTTATCTCAGTTTGACTATTTTGACAGTGATATCACATAACTGTCTAGAAAGACTAAAATAGCTTCATATTTAAGCTACATCACCAAGATCACCCATCTGAGTTGCACATGTTTTTTATCGCGTCGACTAGTTTTCGGTTCTGAACCAGGTCACATAGAGATTTTAACAACTTATTCCTGAATAAAATTAATAATCACTTTATTTTTAATACTTCAGTGACTTCAACATTTAGAGACTTCATCGACCCACGTCATTAATTGATCTGACTATCCATAGCTTCTACAATATAACTCTACGCCAGCTGATATTCAGTGTTGAGGAAAACGGTGGGTGGATGTGCTTAACACATGTCCAAGCCATTTTCACAACTGCCAATTTGAGTGAGCAAGTACGCTTAGTAAGCTGACTACTTACTTTCACAACGCATACAATAAGTTAGTTGATACACATACAATTCATCATGAGAAAGAGCAATATGTTGTTATTCATAGGTTCCTCAGTTTTAACTGAACCCAAACCAATAGCTGCTACGTTGACGTGGTGGTAGGGTTTGCATATAGCAATGACCCAACTAGCTATGCTGGTGAAACCCTAGTTCCCTCGAAGTTCTAACGTCCCAGAAAGGTCTGTTGGATAGTGGTAAAATGAAAAGTAGTTACCGTTGTAGTCTAAATTACTACACTATGCTGGGGGTGCAAGGGCGAAGTCGTGATGCTGTTATGTTAGCTAGATAGGGTGTGATACCAGTAAGGTATTTCATTCGGATGACAAGCAGTGCTACGCTGATGCCGCCTTCTTGACGAGACGGGTAGGGACTAAAAAAGGTAGGCCTTAGAAATAACACACACCCACCCCGTCGCGGCATACCGATGCTTGCAATAGGGATTCATAAGTAAAACACCAAAATCTCAAAACTGCCAAAAGGCTGTGTGTGACCGGCCTGAATCAGATGGGCTCTACGATCATACAAATCTTTTCTCTTTCATTTACCTTAAGAAATAGCCATCCACGGTATGGACAGCCGGGAAGTATCAACCGCTTTCAAGTAGTATACAAGACTCAATCAAACAAGACTGAACTCTACCTGTCGTCTCTTCAATGAAAAACTATTCCTTTTCGAAAGTCAACAAATTACTGTTAAATAATGAACCCACTGACCGAAAGTAAATTTCTACACTTTTTCACACACAATTTTATCGGAACTATACGCTATCAGTGTAAATAACATCAATACTGCTCACAACAAGTTACAGATACTTTGAAGTCTTTAATAATCAACTATGTTTAGTTTTGATAAACAGTCAACTTATACATATTCACCGACTGACAACGCATGCATAACCAATTGGTCCGAAATAGCTCATACACACTTTTTTTCTCTAATTAAAATAACCAGCATATTTTTGTCGATTTGAAATCACGTCAGATGATTGATCATATCACGTGTAGTTGTTTGGTGAGCTTTTGTTTGAATAAAGGTTTACGAATATGAAAAGTGAATTATACAACCGATTACTGAATGGTAACTATTAAAATCCAGTGCAATACAAGAAGTTTAAGTCCGATAATTATCGAGTGGTTTATTTGGTATAAAATAAGTCTAGTAAGATGATCCGGACCTATCGGAGAAACCTGAGTTATGACCGGGTTCCTACTAAAATCTGCTTGATTACCGATTAAATGCTCTGACTAAAGTAAAATCCAAATTGTTTTAGCAGTCGATCGTCGTAACGTAACCAATAGGGTAGTGTATCAGCAAGTCACAGACTGATGCTGTGTACCTCAGGGTAACTCCAACCTTATCACAATTATATTCATGATGCCTGAATAGCTAAATTCGTCTACGGAATGAGGTGACATCAAATGTTATAATAACAAAAATCATAAGTTCTATATTCCATATCAATTTATAAAGCTGCATTTATGAGGAACTTGAAGACAATAAGACTGAGATGAATTCATTTGCACTGAAATGTCAACGTCAACAATGAAATTTCCTAATGCACAAAAGAGAATGTCGATGAACTCGGTTATTCCTCTTAATGTAATAATCAGGTAAACAAATGACACGAAACCGTTGCAATATTTTTCCACCCCTTCCAGATATCAGGTGAGCATTCAACTGCTCTACTTCGCACACAGAAATATTTTCTACTTGATTGAACTCCATAATACCCTTATCACTTTCTATAAATCTCATGTTATCTATTTCAGTCTGAAGAAACAAAATTGTATCCCAAGTTATTAACCTAATCCTATCCTACTAACCAACAATACACTGTCAAGCAGTTAAAACAAATGAAAACATGATTGTGCAACTATACAGAATGACAACATCAAGAAAGATTTGATCTCTGAAATTTCTCGTCGTTCCTGAATGCTAAAAAACCTTTTTGTAGGCAACTATTGAAAAAATAATGGAGATTACTATAGTGGATAACCAATTGGCGATAAAGTGGCACACTTTGTGTTGCATACAGTTTATGATCGCAGAAAAGCCTTTAACACTACCAATGTTTACAACTCCTACACTAGAGTATAAAAGTATCGAACATTTGAATGACTCTTAAGATCACCCAAATAACTGGAATAATCGATTTTGCCCCACAATTTATGAAAAATAAGCATTCCATAATAAATACTTAAACTGAATTGTTTATTTCAGTTGTCACTAGAGTCGTCTTCAAAGTAACACGAGAATCCTATTAATTCCTCGCACGTGTATGGTACTGATAGATGGATCAAACCTTTACTAATTTCTCGACGACAGAAGTCGATCAGTTATACTACTCTGGACCCTTTTCCTACTCAGTAGTGGTATTTATGTTTTGCGGTGTTATTCACTTTTGTGTTTCAAAGATACTGTATTCTGCATCTACTTTCTGTTGAATAAATGACCAAATGTAATGCACTCAGAGACCTAGGGCACATCCGTGCAGTAGGCAACGAGCCACAACTATTGTGTGAGCGCTAGTGATACTACTTGGCTGCCCAAACCCCGGTAGGTGGAGTGAGTCTCGAGCCCGTAACCCACTAGTTGATAGTCGTCGCCAAAACCACTGAGCCACAGCACCTAATCAATGAACATATCTCTACGGAAGAGGTTTTCCTACTAGCTATGCAGACATCTGCGTTATTTGACCCTGTATTAGTAGTGATAAGTCACTCATCGTGAACGTTAGCTTCTGTATCAGAGCAAGCTTACCATTATCCGTCAGACAAAATAAGTATAGACCGACAGTTTAAGTTATACATCTCCTAACCCACTTAGTTCAGATTTTAAAATAAGTCTGAAGATTAACTGTACTGCTACTTATATCACTGAAAAAAGAATTGGTACTGAATTTTGTAATATCGAACAAACTCGCTTAGAAACAAGCTTTGTAGGTTAAAAGATCCTATCGATGCAATTCAGCAAAATAATATGGTTTACCAAATCCCTCGCAATGATTACTAGGTCAAATACATAGGTCAAAGTAGTCGACCAGGGTCGACTAGAATAACAGAGCACAAAAACTTAGCCAAAACAAGATTATTAGTCTCGGTTGCAGTGTTCTCTGCGCTGGGCTGTTTAATCGTGGGGAGCTTTCATTGTCTTTCTAGAAGACATCATCACTAACTTCAGCATGAAGTGAGCTGTCAATATCTCTCCGTGAGTGATTTAGTAGCTTGCCTTGACAAAGTGGTCTGTGATTGGTTATTTCCTTCGATTGTTGTGTCATTGACTGTACAGATTTCCGCCAGTTTTCTCTTTGCTTGACCTCAGACCTTTCGTTTATGTCTATACATCTGTTGGTTGCTGATTGACCTGAATGTCAAGCTTCTAGAAATTCTCTGATACTTTTTGTGTTTCCTCTGTCCAAAATTTCCAAATTGTCGAAATTGAATTCATGTCCATAACTATCCACATGCATTGAAATGAGTGACGAAATGTCGTGACGTTTAATAGCCATTTGGTGTTCATGTAGACGAAGGTGAAGAGGGCGACCACTTTGTCCAATGTAGTGTTAACTGCAGTTATTGCAGTTGATTCTGTAAATGATATTCGGTTTGTCATCTTTATTTGTTGCATCGTTCGGTCTGATATATTCTTTATGCATGGTAGGATGATGCGTTTATTGATTTCCGTCGATGACTTTGTAGTTGATGATGTACGGGATAGGCATCTTCTGACAAAGTTTCGTGGGTAGTCGTTCTTCTTTACGATGGACATCAAGTAATTCTCTTCGTTTCTCCGTTGTTGTACAGCAGTGTGTTCTCGCTCTTTTGAATAGAATCTGCACGCAACTGATCTTGTGCGTTGCTGCTACTGTAGTTGAGGATTTGGTCAGCGTGTGTTGGCTTCCTATACGCTTGGGTTTCCAGCTTCCCCGTATTCGTTGTATTCACTAGAACATCCAGGAATGGTAGTTGGTTATTTGACTCCTTCTTCATTGTGAATTTGCTGTCATTGAAAAAGCTGTTGATCAAACTGTGGGTGTCTTCTAGAACAAAACCGTCTGCATGCTCCAAATCAACCAAATGCAAAGTGAAAATAAAAGGATGTTTTTTAGACGATAGTCGAAAATTTCAATACGGATATTTTAGGACACTAGGCTTAAAAACAATACGATATCACGTGTACAGTGAACCGAATAAAATATGACGGTATTATAGAGATATGGGAGGATGATCAGACATAACTTTTAAAAAGTCGGATGTGAATATCTCATCTTAAAAAAATAATAAGATTGAAAACTACAGTGCGAATGGAGGAGACTTTGATTTACGCACATCTCACACCTTGAACTACTGATCTTTCAAATGGAAGCCCTGAGTAGTAGTACGGTGAAAAGACACAACTATACTCTACAAACTCATGAGAAAAAGTGACTATCTCCGCTTCTTTTAAGCGTAACTAGGGTTGGTAAATAGAACTCAGGAACGAATTTGTTGCTATAAACATATATTAACTATGTATAAGGAAGTGTTTTTATTTGCCACTGATTGTGTTATTATTAATAATCGTTAACAAAAAGAAAAATCAACGTATAACCTGGTACAGAAGTGGATCATTTCAAGTTGCAACGCTTCACAACAAAATGCAAAGTGAAGAGATAAATAATGACCTTAAAGAGCAAAATCAAACTGTGTGAGAGGAGTCAGAATGAAATATAAGATAGATGAGGATTTTCAAGACCTAAGTGATGACGGAGTGCACACGTCTGACCAAGAATTCCAACTAGTTTTTGCACTAACTTTAAATAAGATCATGGTATCGCCGGTCGAGTCGAAATACACTGACCAACATTGTGCAAGTTCGTGCAGTAGGCAACGAGCAACACCTGTTGCGTGAAGGTTAATGATACTTCCTGGTTGCCTGAACCTCGGTAGATGCTTACTGCATCATATAAAAAAACAATACTGACAAGTAATGAGCTGCGGAACTAAAATAGCTGCGAAGAGTATCCCAACATAAAAACACCAAATTTCCATCGGCTACTGCAAAAAAAAAACAGATACCAGCACCACATCGTTAATGATCGAACTGCGATCAATAGGAATATAGAAACATAGCAAATGTTCCTTCTCTTTTTAGTTACCACTTTGTCTGAATTCCGAGAAATTAGGAAGCTGATCGGTACGATGGAGTACATCAATATAAGTAACTTCCTCCCAGTTATTGCATTAAGACTCCACTCCCAGCTCTCATGTAATCTAATATACTTAAAAACAAGGTAATCTAGCTATAGTATATCAGTTGGAACGAATTATCTTTAAAAAGAATATCAACAATCACATGAATCCAATAACTGACATACAGACTATATTCCAGAGACTAACAATTCCACAAACTACTGAAAATCAAAAGAAACACGTTGTAAATGGGTAACACGATATTATTGTACAGCAGATTGCGCATAGAAGAGATAATTAAAAAAACAAATCACGAAGTCATAAGATTAAAGGAGGTCTCCAACACATTTTGCCCAAAACAAGGAGTCCTAATGAAATGGTCAAATAGGGCGTAATGGGTGAAGTATTGACGTAGAATAGTCACCGATAATTTTCCCCTTCGAAATGATACGAATCTCTACAAAAAAAAACCTTGTTTTTTGTTCTACGCGTAAGCGAAGAAATCAATATTCAACACAGCTACAATAGATGTAAGAACACTGTAACGCAGAGAAATTTGTGTGTGTATGTATAGAGAGAGAGAGAGCATGGGGGTACAATCGAAGAAAGATAATATAGTGATTAAGTATTGAAAAGAATAACAATAACAGAACAAATGACGTCATATAAGCCAGCAAGTGGAATGAATGTGATAAACATTTCATTGATGAAAAAAGAAAAACAATAGTAAAATTACATAAACAACCATTAATGAGTCAAAAAACAACATTGTGAATGATAAATTATCGAGCAACTCAGTTATGTAAATCAGATGCAAATAAAGTGTTTATAATATTAGATAGAAATAGTGGCAGAGTGACAGTTCAAGTTCAAAATCTGATGATTTAGGTCACTTGTTCTTCTGAGGGGATTACAACGAACTACATAGGAAGATTAAAAATAAGAAAATCGCAACTTGCATGAACACAAAGCAGTCATTAATCAAAAACAGCCTGAACAAACGCAAAATGATGATGCGGGAGACCGGAGAACTGAACTGGGAAGATGGGTGACACACTACACCCGCATTATTTACGATGAAAAAATCCAGATAGGTAAATCAAGATTATCTACAGCATTGTTTAGGCTGTGAAGGTGAATTGCCTTGAGTAAGTTGTTGTCCCCCAGATGGTCTAGATGGCTCTGCATCATGAGGTAAATTTTGGGCTACAACAAATAAATTTACACATATATATGAAAGAGGAAAATATATGAATTACATAGCAAGCTACTAAACGTCCATACAAAGTATTTTGAAATGAAAACTCATCACCCGACCACTAACTAACTACCAAATAATAAGTGCAACCTAGAGAAAACCTGTATTTTAGGTTGATATTCTTGGAATGAATTGAGGGAAGAAGTGTGCGAGGGGGCTTTTATAAGCCCATAAATTACTAAACAATAAGCACACTGATAAATATATGAACAATGATTTTGTTAGGATACTTTTATGAACACTAATTATTTTGAACGAATGATACCATTTAGCTATCCAAACTTCAGTATGAGGAGCAAGGTTCAAAAACACGGGACTTACTAATTGCAAGGCAAGTGCATAACATTAATGAGCCATTGTCCACAGAAAAGAATGAAAAGATATATGATAAGAGATCAAGTATTTAAACCAGACTGAAAAACACAGAGCCATGCAGAATAAATAAAGATATACAGTGTAAGTAACTGGATTCAAGTTAGCCAAAAAAGAATGATAGGCTATTGAAGACCTCACTTTTTCAAGCCGTTTGTGAGAAAAGGATGAAAATGGAGCATACAGGTTTAAAATTAAACCATTCAGCTGAGATAATTGTACCATAAATACAATTTGAAATAACCAATTGCTGGTCAATAGTCATATGTGAAATTTATAGATCAGCGCGGATGTTGCCGAGAGAAAAGAAAAACGATATCCGAACCTTCCATTATGTCTTACGTTGGGTTTCGCTACAGTAGTTTTTATCATGGTTAACTGCGCAATAGTTGAAAACACGAAGACCACTGATACAAAAAAAACATTTAATTCTGCACTCGTGAACAAAATGTATAATTGCAACAGAATGACTAAAATCTACGCATAGTTCAGTTTCCAAGTCTAATAGCAGTTCAGAAAATCATGCCATGTAGAATACGAAATATTGACATAAAAAGATACACTTCGTTAGGAACTTCTTGTTATTTCCCTATTTAAATATGAAATATCAATATGTGTAGGTAAAACACTTAGTCACAAAAGCCTTCGGTTCAAGTCTTTCATTAAGTATTATAGTTTACACAAAGAGGCAGTTGTCGTTGCCATACGAAAAGTTCATAATCAATCATGTGGAAAGTGCAGTTCAATAATCTATTAGTTATGTATACGAGGCAGTGAACTACACTCCCGATACCATAAGAATAAACCTAGGGCATTGTTACGTCATAATTCTATCTTAGTTTGAGCAATAAGACGTGTCCACTACGATATCCAGTAAATGATCCTGGTTCACATTTGAGAAACAAACTAGAGTAGGTTTGAAGACTGCTATATGTGGTTCAGAACTTCATCTTAATCAGAATACGAAATATACACTACCAACTGCATTTAAGAGGTTCTTGCAAGTGGTGAACTTACTGATAAACTAATGTTGATTAAAATAAAAGATAAATCATACCTCAAAACTCAAATGTGAATAAACATGACAGATGGTTGTACTCGGGACTGTTACTATGGTTATTTATCCTACAAATCAAGAAAGTTGCAGCAAATCATAACAACAATGGCCTTCATATTCCATAAATGGTAATTTAGGTGTAAAGCAAAGTAACTTTCATGTAGAATACAGTCACAATTTTAAGAAATCTAACGAATTTCGTAAGAGTTGATAAAACTTGAATTACAATGAAGGTCTTATAAATCTACGCTTATCAATGAAGTCAAAAACTATATCGAAAAATCAGGACCCAAAGTGTAGGAGCTTAGTCAGGTTGACTGTTCTATGGTCTCGTTTAGCCGATGACTGCTACATGTACTTGCAGTCATTAGCCACTTTAAAACAATTAATGAGTCATAGTGAATGCATAATGGAAAGATAACGCCGCTTAGAAATCCGTGGAAGAGTGGAAGTCACGATGAGAAGTAGAATACAAAAGATGTAAGCCCAAAGATGAGTCAAAACTGAGAGAATTCACAATTACTAACAGTTGTGAGTGGAAACGTAACAGCAGTGAGATAGTCTTTTCTTTCATTATCAATGAACTTGTGAAAAAACCATGAAAATTATTTACCTATAGCAGTGAATAGCTCCGTTACATTAGTCGCCATCTTAGCTGACGTCTCCATGAACAGTAAACGATTTTGATTAGCGTATTCCTGTGCCTCCTGAAAAATTTTGTAAAGAAAATAGCTTTGATTACAAGACGTTGAATAAAACCTAATAACATTACTCAATAGAAAGCGCAGACCACAAATCTATTGTTAGGAGACATGAGAACGTAACTCATTGGTTTCATTGCTCAACTAATGAGTAATCAACTCAGGGTTAAGATTTTATTCCACCCACCTTGATCTAGGCGTCTGAATATATATCGGTAGGTGGGATGGGGTTGGGTTCGAACCCGTGACCTACTGGTCAAAAGTGAATGGCTTAAACTAGTGATGCACAACTCCGAAAAAGTGGTAGATAATCACGACAAGAGAGGAAGAAGGAAAACGTCAGAGTTTCGAGTAACGAAGCTTATTATTTGATTTGATGGAAGCTATGACCATTGAAAGCTTTAATATGAAGTTTCGAGTGTGGTTTCAGGGAACCAGACATGCTGTTTCGTGAAGTGGGGTTGACATTAAAGGTCATGGATAGGTCAGAAACGCATAAAATAAAAAACGATTAACATCTTACTTCAAAGGAAACTGCCCTCTGTCCCTCAAGATCCACCTTGTTTCCAGCAAGTGCTATCACTTGGGGAGTATTGGCCTTTTCCTTGAGTTCATTAACCCATGATTTAGCGCGCTCAAAGGAACTCGAGTTTGTTATGTCGTAAACTACAACAGCGGCTTGAGCTCCCCTGTAATACATAGGGGCCAAACTGTGATATCGTTCTTGTCCTAGATTAAAACGTTAACAGTACGATTGGATAATATGCATAAAACTTATGGTAATTAAGGAATGTGGACATGAAGCAGAATATGAATATTTCGAGGCTGTCTTTATCAAAGCTAAAAACAACAGGGGAAAAACTGATAGCTGTGATGAACAACTAACGGACTGACCAGAAAATACGTTGTAGTTGTCTAACTTTAATATGGCTATCAAGAATGGTGTGAAAAAGGAACTGGCAAACTTCATGAAAAAACCACCAGAAGTTATAAATTTTATCAAGTCCAGTTTATATTTTAATGAACTCCCAGTAATCTCTAATTTAGTAAGAACACCAGTTCCCCTCACTAGTAGTACTTTTTTATGAGGTTTGAATGGAAAATAGAACCGCAATCTGTCATTTAAATGCTTCAATATTCCTAACCTCTGTTTCTTTTTTTGGCTGTGATAGTGACGTTGAATAAGCAGCTGAAAACCACCAGAGATAAAACAGATTAAAAGCCAGTTTTGTGTCAATTTTCTGGAAAGTGCATAGTACATGAGTGAATAACACGCTAAGTTCCACTTTGGTACTTCTCAAATCTGTAAAATACAGGTGAAAACTTGTAAATAATACTCAATCTGTTAGGTAAAAACTAAAGAGCATACATGTACAAATAGCTGGTGGTAAGAAAAATCACTGTAGAAGATAAGTCATAACCATGCACGGACACTAGTCGTGGTCAGGTAAGACAGTAGCAAACTACTTTTAAAAAGCAGCTAATAAGTACCTAGAAATCTTGCCTACATGAACTTTAGACACAAAGACAACTCGACTCGGAGGACCAACCTTAACACAAATTTGAACATATACCGGTCACCGTTGAGAATTACAGGGAACTTAACTGAACTCATGGATTTGCATGCTAAGAAATGAACCATACCAATTTTATGACGGTTGCTTTTCAAACACCAGCAAATATGAAGGGGTTTAAAAATGGGTACAGAAGAATGCATCTCAGAAAGTTACGCATGACAAAAAGCCATCAAAATGTAAGCTGATCAACCTTACGCAATGATTGAGAACAGAGATGTTAGTAGCAGTAAACAAAAGCAGACTAAGCACTTTCATTTATTTGTCTAGGAGAGACAGATGAGTCAGTCAACAATTACATCACTTGTAATCCAGCAAGTGTCTACTTACCTGCTAAACTGGATGAATCAATGTCAGGAAAATCAGTATTTAAAATCTTGCTAGTATGAACGCTGAATTCTACAACTTCTTTAAATATAGTCTTTGAATACAGAAATAATTATTACATACAAATCAGGATCTAAGCATTGGCTGTTACGTGTGTGATGACCAACAAGTTACTGTTACATTGACATGATGGTCACATTTGCGTATAACAATGACTCATCAAGCTTTACTGGTGGGAACAACTATTCGTTGAAGTTCGTCCTACCACTTCCCAGAATAGCATTTCTGGTGTCCTGAAACCTCAATCTAAACTACACATCGAAGCTTTCAATGATCGCCTCTTTCGTCAAATCAAATAAAAAGCTTCGCTAACCCATCCTAGGCTACGGACGTGTTCTGCGTTCGTCAGGCATAATTATAGATACTTACTAAACCACTACGATGAGTCTTCATAATTTACCCCACGCGTTTCCGTAGATTTCATTGCCAAATCTCACGGTCTTGCGTGCGTAAGAATACCGTCAAGCCCAAAGGCAAAAATAGCACTCCTGGATGTCAGTTGACAGTGGCCTGTGAGCTTGTCGTTTGAGCTGACATTCCGTCGGCGACCAACCAATTTGAGCTGATGCAACTCCCCAAGTAGATGAAATGATCAACGGATTCTACTACTTCACTCCCTTTCCTTAAACTGGGAGAAGTAACAGTCCAGTCCTGAAGCACTGCCTTCCATTGGACATGTACTAAACGCATATCAAACATACTCAGCTTTTTGCTCAGAGCGTTCGGAAGGATTTTTGTTTTGCTTCCATACTAGTCTTGGATGAGAATTTCATCTGCATATTCTAAGACAGCTAGATGCCCTCCAGGGAGTAGATCAATCATTGTGGAGTCAGAGGTATTTCAGGTTATGTCCATTAGTAAATCTATAGCGAAGCTAAGTGGGAACGGTAACAGCGGACACCATTAGTTGTTGTCAATTTGGATGAAAACTCTCCATACGCCCTGACCCGGTTGTGTGAGGTTGAGTAGACAGCTTTGATTGGTATAACATACTTGCTTGTATTCAGGCATTACCACAATACCTATCGGTCAACATAGATGAATGGTGCCTTTAGGTCAGTCAATGAATATGGTACACATCGACTACTTCCGCTCCTTGTAATGGCCACAGCTAGCTGGAAACAGTTTTTTGTCACATCAGTGGGTTCGGATGAAGCTTCGGAAATCCGCTGGCTGCTGCTAAAATTTTGATATAGGTTACCTACTGTTTTCACTGTTGTTTCTACAGTAGTGAATATTACCCCCGGCTTCAACAGGAAGAGAATGGTTACCATATTCAGATATACACTTGGCGCTCTCATCTTCGAATCGAGCACATGGTTTCCCTGCTGTCCGCTCCTTGCAACCAACAAGTCACAGATATACATATACCTGTATCAACGCGTGACCGGAGTGCAAGAAGATACTGTGGGAAAAGCAGTAGTCTTTTCCAACGATGAGCCATAGCAATTTGATCTATTTATGTTCATCTTTGGTTTCATGTCAGTAGACGTCATGCGAGACAGTATCTCTCCTCATGCTTGCCAATAGTCCTGGCCAGAAACACGTGATTATCAGAATAAAGTGGAAACAAATGATCACTACCATCCGTTTGTTAGTATGGGATTCCGCACATAGCCTTCCAAGTGGTTCAGTTTTCTTATTTGTTTGCTAACGTTACCTGTTGTTATGGCTGTGTTTGAACGTTTGGATTTCTGTAGCAAAATTTACAGCTCCTGATAGAATCCATCTTTTGTATCATCCAAACTGAAATCGGTGATTGTGTAGGCGGATATTACGAAAATATCGGCAAGTCTCACGACCTTTCTTAATTCTTACAGATCTATATAGTTGAACAGAACACAGACGGCTATTGAATAGTTTCTAGTCAAGAAGTATGCTTTATGTTCTATAACCTACTGCTATACCTTCACTAGCAAGTCCACAAGAGCTTGTCACTGCCTTTAGGGACAATCGTAAAGTGAATTCCTTAGACTTACTGCATTGATCAGGCGACTTCTAGTGAATAGGCAGGTTCGGGTTCCGTATACGTGTCTCAGCAACACAGCATACATCCATGGCTCGAAATTTCAGAGTTCTAGCAAGAGATACCTGTTATCTGACTTGGCATCGGGTTCGGACTTTAAAAGCCTCAATGTGAAATCAACAGCTGGGTCTTAGGAAACTAGGAGAGCTTATTCGCTAGCCTGGATTTCTAGCAATGGTCGTAGGGTTAGGTTGGGAAAATTGTAAGAGCCTTAATATTGGTACCAGGAAGTGAAGACAAGAGAAAAGACTAAGGTAAGGAGGGTAAGGTTGACGTTATATGGGTGTTAAAAACTCCTGGAAGAATGCACGCGGTTGGTACTTCCCAGTTTCTCATACTCTACAAGTTATTTCTGCAAGGTAGTTTTCAAGTGGGCTTGGTTGGAGTGACTCAGTTGGCGGTTGAATTTCATCTTAACTCCATCTGTACTGCAGTTAGTCGGAATATAGGCAGGGATGACGGAGAGACCCTTCTTATTTTGATCGAACCTTTGAGTCTGACAGCAAGTATACGACTGTTGGTGGAATTCTACTTGACTAGTGAAGCCTTACGCCGGCACTTAATGCAATACCAAGATCAGCAAAGCCAGATTTTGTGGCACTTTTGGAATTCTAGTCGGACGAAAAAATAACTAGGATCGCCTATTTTCAGTCAGCATGAACTTCAGATTTACAGAAATAGTTTAACATGGTGTCCACAGACCTCAACTCGGTGGTGTACAAAGACATACCATGTTACAATTAGTTATCGCTAAAGAGAAGAGATGGACTGTTGAGGCCCCTTCCGAAGCATATGCTTGGACAGCAATCATGCATAAGTCAGACAGACAAACGGTCAAAATCAACGCGGAACCTCGCACACTAGTGCATCGGTTTAAGATGAAACACTTCACATTAGTATACAAAGAACAAGTGGATGGAAAAGCAGTGATAGAAAGTAGAAGTTAGAGAATGAACAATTTGATGATAACGCTTAGTGCAAATACTCAAGCTTTAGATTTAAAGGAATGAATATATCTGGGTCATTGTGACTGATTTCCAGTCGTAACCGAGAGTTCTCAATCACTGATTCCTACAGTCTTATGGACTCCAGACCCTAGTAGTCCACATTTCCCAACACGACTCAAACCAACAGTCAGCAAATTTATAGACTGGTGCCACGTCTTGGACCAGCCACCATAAACTCTATTCCAAACTGATCCAAATATCTTAGCATGGCACATTGAGGTAGGCCGTGGTTTAGCATGGGCAACACACGTCGAAGCAACCTCAGTCGATGAAGGTTCACAACCTCATCAATCGAATTCCCTGTCTTATCTAGTACCCTTCCCTTGACCTCTACACTCCTTACACGATGATTACACAAAACGTGGGCAATACTACGAAGACATCTGCGACCAAACACCTGTAATCGCTACATATCTTCTACTTCCAACCAACAAGTCTAACAGCCGTACAACACGACAGAATGAACTGCAGCACAGTATACTCCCTCTTTGGTAGATAGTCGAATATTTCGTCAGTCGGCGCCACAGGTGACACAAGATGATAAGTGCAAAACAAGCCTTATGTATCCAAGATGAGATTTTGTCAGCGACCAACCCGTTCGGGATGGTGCAGTTCCTCACGTAAGTGAAGTCATCGACACACTCCACCACTTCACTCCCTCTCTATCATTAAACTATGAGTATTTAGGCCAGAACAGTCCTACAACATACTCTTACATTTCACAGGTCCCAGTGAAAACCATGCCAAAAATACTCAGATTTCTGCTCAACGCCTTCACAAGATACTGCATTTTGTCAACACTCACCTAGCAGAACAATACCATCTACGTACACTAAGTCAACAAGATGACCTTCTTGGAACACACCGATTCCTACGAAGTCAAACCTATCTAAAGTTATGTCCATTAGTAAGCCTATAACGAAGTTAAATAGAAACGGTGATAGTGAGCGACCCTAACAGACACCACTAGTTATCGTCAATTCACATGACAACTCTTCATAAGCCTGGACACGGCTGCTTGAGTTCGAGTAGAGAACTTTGATAGGCGTTACACACCAGCTCGAGACCCCCTTCATAGACAGGCACAGTCACAACACTTAATTAATACTCGACAGAGTCGAATGCTGCCTTTAGGTCGAGAAATATTACAGGCGTCCACCACAAGTAGGTATGTACCTTCGTTTGCACCCTATGATCTTGGACACAATATTAGTTAAACTGATTCCTCTATGGTTGTCGCAAGATTTCTCCCCCTTCTTATACACTGGGGTGATCAGGAAAGTACACCACCCGGATGGTACTACCTCTGATTCCCATGCACTACCTAGTACCTCCGTCACTTCAATCACCAACTTTCTACCTCCATCCTTGAAATCTTCGGGTGGTAAACTGCCAGGTCCTGCAGTTTTTCATCGTTTCAGGTTCGATGCAGCCTTCTCAACTTCAACGAGAATTGGAGGACCGACACCTAGGTTCCACTCAGGTTCAGGCCAGATGTTGGGCAACTAATGCGTTGCCAAGGGCCAGTTGGACTGTGTTTCAAAGTGTTCTGTCTAACGTTCTAGCCATTTGTCCTGAGAGGTTATCATCGTCCCATCCTTTTCGGTGATGGTTTCACTCAGCATCGTCCTCTTCTTGCCAGAATCTTTAATAAGCCTAAGTAGTTTCCAAGTGTTACCCAACGCTGATACCTTCTCCATCTCTCCCTCTTTCTCGTTTGCCATCTACCACCGCTCGCGATCGACGTGAAGACTCTTGGTCAACTTACGTTTAAGTTACTTTCGCTATCCGTCGTGGTTAGAGCTAGTTGGAATCAGTCTTCTCGCATCAATCAGTTCGGATGACGTCGTGGTGCAGATGCATACACACATTATCCTCATCTTAGCCACTATGCTTAGTCTCATCTCATTCTTCCTTCCTCTCTCTTACTTTTTACTTTTACTTCTACTGACCGATTTTTCTTTCCTTTATCTGATATTTTATTGCCTTCTTACTTGATGTGTTGATATGAGGTGTGGCAACTTGGACCGTAACGCACTAATGCCTGGTCCTATGTTGGTCTTGATGATGACGTCACAAAAACCTAATGAAGTTTACCAACCTCCCTGTGTAAGTTACCAGCTGTCTTAACCGCTTTTTCTACAATAGACTGAATATCATGCCACGTCCCCTTAGGATGAGTATTGCTGTCATGCTCAGATAAATGCTTAGTTAACTCCTCCGTAAATATGTACCTGGCGTCCTCATCTTCCAACTGAGCATAGGGAGGCTTTACTATCGCCTATTTCCTGCGACCAGTAAAGCGCAGACATACATGGGTCCGTACTAGCCAGTGATAGGAGTCCAAACTAGTACTCCAGAAAGAGGCAATCCTCCACCGATTTTCTCCAACGATGACTTATAATAATGTGACCTGTCTGTGTCCATTGTTGGTTTGAAGTCGGCAGATGCCATATTAGACAGAGTTTCTCCTACTGCTTAAATTTAGTGTTGGCTAGGAACATGTGGTTGTCGGGACAAAATTACAACAGACGACCACCATTGTCAGTTCGTTGGTATGGGATTCCGTAAATACTCCCAGGAGGCCTATCCGATTGGCGTTAAGGGCACCTTTCATTATGACTGCATATGAACGTTTTGCTTTCTGACGAAAAATTGAAAGTGTCTCATAGAATACATCCTTTGCACCATCTGAACTGCAATCAGTGGGTACGTAGACAGAGATTACGAATAGGTATCACCTAGTCTCATGACACTTCCTAGTCCTTACACATCCATTCAGTCGAACAGCACATGGATGACTGTTATCCAGTAAAAAAAGCGCACTTTTTTGCTCTACAACTCAATGCTATGCCTCCCTACACCAGCACATCTACGAGAGCTAGCCGCTGGGTCTCCGGATAATCGTAAGGTGAATTTTGAAGATCCACTACTATGGCCACGTGAGGTCCTTACGCAGTTGCTTGACTTCGAGTAGAGAGCTCTGGTTACCATAACATACTTCCTCGGTTCATTCTTCACAGTTAGGTATTGTCATAACACCTTTCGGTCAACACAGTCGAATGCCGCCTTCATGTTAAGAAATATGGCGTCTGCCGCCGGTAAGTAGGTGTTCAAGAACCTGACAAAAGGTGGAAAATGGGTCGATGCATTCTCGCCCTTTTCTGAAACCTTCCCGGTTTTCTTTGGCTAGCTGACTCGAGCTCTATTTAGGCGTTGGACCACTATGGACACAAAGATCTTGAACACGATACTAGTTAAAGTGACCAACCGAGCGTTGCCACAAGGAGACTTCCCTCCACTATAGGATGGAATGACCATTAAAGTAGACCAGTCTGTTGGGACTACTTCCGATTCCCGTAGGTTACTCAGTACTTACGTTAGTTTAATCAGCAATTTCCTACCTAGTTCCTTAAAAACCTCTGGTGGCGAGCCATCGTCCTACTGTTTTGCATTGTTTCAAGTTCAAAACAGCCTTCTCAACTTCCGGGAGAGTCGGAGGACCAACATATACGCCCCAATTAAGTTAGAACTGAATGCTGGGCAACTGAGAGATTATCAGCCTTCCATCCTTTTCGGGGATGGTTTCACTAATCATTACCTCTTTGCGAGTATCCTCAATATGCCTAAATAATTGCTGAATATTACTTAATGCTGATCCCCTCATCACCTTACTGGCTTCCGCCACTCACCACTCCTCGCGATCATTGTGAAGACTCAGTTAATTTACATTTGAGCTGTTTTTGCTCCTCATTGTGATCAGAGCCAGCTGAAACCAGTTTTCGCACATCAATCGGTTCTGATGAGACTTTCGAAATCCATTGGCTGTTGCTAATGTTCCGATATAGGTTACCTACTGTTTTCACCGAGGTTTCTACAGCAGACTTAGTATCACGCCACGCTTCAACAGGAGGAGAATGGTTACCATATTCAGATGCACATTCAGCCACCTTCTCCCTAAATACACACGTGACATTTTTATTTTCCAATCGGAATGTCTGCTTCATACGACCAACAAGTCAAAAAAACACGTGCTCGCATCAATGCGTGACCGGACTACAAGCAAAAAAGGAGGTAATCGTTTACTGATCCACTCCAACGATGGTGTATAGCAGTACAATGATGCCATGTGAGACAGTCTCATCATGCTTGAAGTTATTGCTGGTCAGAAACAAGTTTATCACGACAAAACTGAAAGGGATTATCGCCGTTGTACTTCCGTTGCTATGGGATGCTGTAAACATCTTTAAGATGGCTTTCCGACTGCTTAGATGAGGTTAGGTTAATAACTACACTCCGGTCCTGCATGCGTGTCTCAGATACGCAGCATATATCTATGGCTCGAGATTCCACAGTTCTGGAGGACGATGTCTGCTGTCCGATTTGGCACAGGGTCCGGACGTTGATGGCTCCAATGTGAAGTCAACAGTCACGTATTAGGAAATTAGGGATGGCGTTTCGCTGGCTTGGATCATTAGCAATGGTCACAGGGGCAAAAGACTGAGGAAGTTGTAAGAGGCTTACTATTGATATTAGGTGACGCCAAAGCAGAAGGCAATTTGTTTTATTGGGTCTTGTATACTACTGGAAGCGTGCGGGCGGTTGGTATCTTCCGGTTGCCTACACCGTGAGTTTTCTCTGCAGGGTACTTGAAGGATAAAAAAACTGTGATCGCAGAGTCCATGCCCATGAGATATCTGCCTGACACCTGTCACATGGTCTATTGCGGATTATTGGTTTGAGATCTGTTTGCTCTAAGGCCAGATGGAGAAAACTCATACCGCTGGCAACGGAGGGCCACCATGTAGGGAGGAGCATGCTATTTTACAGGCCAACCTTTTTCAACCCTACGTTTCCATAGAAAAGGCAGTATCAGTATGGCATTGCTGACCATCTACATGAAATACCTTACTGCTGTCTTACTCCAATCTAGCCAACAGTACGACATCTAAGGACCCCACCATGGTGTGGGAATCTACACTATAACGGTAACTGCTTTTCGTCCTACCACTCTCCAAGGTATTTTTGTGACATGGTAGGACCTCAAGGGAAAAGGATCCCAATCAGTGTAGCTAGTAGGGTTATTGTGATATGCAAGCCCAACCACTATATCAAAGTAACGGCTTGTTACAGTGGACAATTATTTAGACTGGTTAGGGAAAATTGTGCGACGGTTAGTGATACTATGACGTAGAAGGATGGGTCTGTGATTCACTCTTAGGAGACGACTGCAAGTTTGGGAACACTCCGAAAAACAGTTCAACTGGTTTCCAGTTACTATCTCACTGCCTGCTATCCAGTCGGACCCGGAACGGAACACTTAGATAGGGTCTCCAACATTTGCCTAAGTCGAGAAAACTAAAACCTTAAACGAGGAAAGACAGCAGGACTAGATAGGTTGGTACCGGAGGTATTTAAGGACTGGTTATTCAGGTTAACTGAAGGGTCAGCTAGAGTATAGGAATCAAATGTGATTCCCTCTGACTGGTCCCAATGACTGAATATCCTAATCTTCAAAAAAGGAAAGAAAGCCTCCCGTGAAAACCTTAGGGAAACCAGTCTGCCTACGACTCTATGCCTTATAGTCATTAAACATCATAGTGAATCTCTGAGTACTTTCAGTTTGATTCTGATATTGCTTACATGGTGATCCCACAATATATGAGCAATGCTTAGAAGAAAATTATGGTTACAGGTTTTTAAAGCCTGTAACATACTTTTAACAACTGCCTTACAGTCGCGGAGCAGGACAAAGTGGACTGCTGTGCAGCGTACTCTGCAGTCGAATCCACCACCAGCACTTTAATTAGCGTAAGATGACAAACACCAAACGGGCCTTTATTATTTGAGCTGAGGTTTGATCAACAACCAGAACATTTACGCTAATGCAACTCCCTAAGTGAAGTGGTCAACGTATTCCGCCACTTCAGTGTATATCTTTAAACCTAGTCAGAGCGTAAGTCCTGGAAAATCATCATACATTTGACAAATGTGAAACACATGCCAGATATAATCAAACTGTTGCTCAAGGCACTCAGAAGACTCCTTTTGTTAGCATTTTCGGCGAATAGCGCCATGAACTTGAGTGAAGAACGAAGATATGAGCAGAACAGTATGAATTCCTTTCATTTCTAAGGTTTCTCATTAGTTGCTAACAACCCGAAACAAATTATGTGGCAAAGGAATTCAAACATGTCTTATATAATTAATTGAATTCAAAATAAGTGACGTAGTATAGCAACAGAATGCACTGGCGTATCCTTGTTCCTTATAAACTGATTTACCCTGTAGAAACATGTTTAAATCCTTTTGTTACATGTTTCAGGTAGTAAGCAGCCGACGAGGAACCAACGAGGTAAGACGGATCCATGTCATTCGGCCCAAGTGGTAACGCCTTTCTAATACAAGTTCATAAACATGACGAAGCGATTACAAAGTTGTGGAACTAAACGCCCACTTCAGGTGGATAAGTTTAGCAGGTTTAGCCGTCATTATGACTGTTCCGAAATCTGCCATGGGGTGGCCTAAACGATGCACTTCTACCCTTTCTGTTAAAATTAAATCATTAACAATTTAGATCAGTACTTAAAAATGCCTTCGATATCCTATACACTAGGTAGTGCCTCAGCCACTCATTTCCTAACACGATTCCCGCTGGTCAGTGCCGTTTCAGGTGTGAAACAGCTCTTTTAACTTTGGTGAGTTGGGTGAACGACATCTACAAACCATTCCGTCTCGGGCTGTATGTTGAACTGTTTTCGAAAGTACTCCATATAACATTTTAACCTGATCCGGGAATTCGATAAGGATAGGCTCCTCTTTAACGTTTTCATTCACTATTGTCTTCTAGGTAATCTTCTTAATGAGCCTAAGTAGCTGTCGAATATAATCTAGGATCGATGCTCCCTCTCCTGCTCACCACCCGCCACTCCTAAACATCATGAATACTATACACTGACGCGTTTTTCTCGCCCTCAACCATGATCACAGTGGAGTAGGAGTTTTTCATCAATTAATCGGAATAGTTTCAGAAATTCACTGGCTTTACCTTATGGTCTACCCCAGTGCACATGCTTCAATTGTTTTGATCTCCACGTCCATTAATTGTATTCCCGAAAAGCCGACAGCCATACACTAACACCCTTTGACGATGGCTTACGGAGTTGTTCTCGTGTCAAAGAATAGTATAGACCCAGAGTACGTAAAAGGACCAAGTGAAGAAATCGCAGGTCCCTTGAAAATATGTTTCAAATTGCAAACTACCGCCGACGTTGGAGCGCAATCGGATAGGTGATCCATCGTTTGCATGAAACTACCCACACTATTTTGTACTAAACAATACCCACAGATATTTTACGTTTGGATACCAAATGGTAGACGAATTTCCAACACAAACAGTAAACTTGCTGAATATTCGAGAATCTACATCACCACTAGTGCAAGTGAATCGTTTGAATTTTAGTCGATAATATACTGCACAACCAATTAATTTGCTCCGATACGGCTGTTAAAGGTGAACGTGAGACATTTTGATACCTTGGACGTAAGACCTAGTAGTTTATCCATTTTTAGAGGGATAAGAGATCATAGTGACGGTAGTCAGACAACCGGATGAGCACACCGCAACATAATAAAGAACAGATGATTGATTACTTCGAACAAATTGTCCTTTCAACCACCTGCTTGTGGTCAACCCTAACTTTAAAAGTAAGGGAATAAACAGGCTGACTTGAGAGCAGCTGAAACCAAACAGTGTAATGAGACCAACCTTATTTCTTAACCAAAGTGGGGAGTACTAACTGGAGACTTTTCTTCATAGGATCTCCCTAAATCCCAGCTACTCATTGTTTTCAATGAGTGTATGCAGACTGCTGAGGAGTTCTACGATCCGACTCCACAAAAATTCGCGCAGAAACCAGGGATACCATGATTACAACAGCGCTCATCCCGATAGAGAAGGAAAAATAGGAGAAGACCTAACTCCCTAGTCATGATGCGGTGTAATCATTTCCTGGGCACGCGTTGCCAATGATGAAGACGGTTTCCATACACAGTATGTGCGCTCAAACCTCTGCTCGTAAAGTTACACAAAAAAAGAGACAGGTTTCGTTGTAATGCCCATTTGACTAATTAGAAAGCGAAATCTCAGTCTTAAAACAATTAGTAGTCAAGAATTATTATAACGAATTAAATGACCAGTTATATAAACAAAACCAACCTGCCGTATCCCATATCTCGAATTTAACTGTTGTCGGTGGCTCTTTGAGGACGATCGTCTGAGTCAGATAAGCAGCTACAGGATAGAAGCCAGTACCGCGAACTTACCTCCAATTGTCGCCTCTTGATACTCACTAAATTGACACTTCACGAGCCTGAGGACTATGCTGGATTTCCCAACAGCTGATTCTCCAAGGATTACTAGTTTGTAGTGGCAACTCCTATTTGTCATCGTAAATGATTTCTATTTACTCTTATGCTTAAGGAGAAAAGTGCTAAGTTAAAAATCAACAAAAACGATATCAACAAACCGAAATGAAAGACAAAATGGGTATAGATAAAAATTAATCCCCTCAAGGAAACACTGATCCGCCAGGACACTGGTCAACACAATAAAACAAAAAGAAACTAATGTCTTCAAATATTCATGTTAGGACAACTGTGAACTAGTATTTCTTTGAATTATATCTTTATATTACTGGGATCGAACTTCGATTACGGCGTTTTCGTCCTTCTTTAGGGCTGTCAGAATTCTGAAGACTAATCCAATATCCAATATCTTTTAACGAGCTAGTGTAAACCAATTGATTTCTTCGCGCTCACTTCTAGGTCTCGCGGAATGGTTCCAGGTCTTTGGTGGGTTCCAATGCAGTAGGTCTACCCACTCGACTGCTGTAGCTGTGGTTAGCCCGACAGGCGGTTGGGTGTTGTTTAGATTTGTAGGGAGTGTTGTTTATTTGCTTGCTTTTTCTTCTGACGACTGTGGTGCAGATGGGTTCCTGAAGCGTCGTGCTAGCAGACAACTGGTCGGACTGGTTGTAAAAAGGAGATGGAAAATACGTGTAGAGAAATCAAGGGAGAGAAAGTGCAGAGAGAGACAAAATAGAAAAAGAAAAGGAAGAAGAATAATGTGTATTTTAAAAAAGGATTAGGAAAAAGGAAACGGCACGGAAGAAAAAACATTAGTGGGTTCATGGGGAATAGGTGATAGGGAGAGCTTTTGTTAAAGTTCGAGAACATAAAGTCAGAAGTAAGAAGAACAAATAACATTATAGGACGAATGGGAATATAGTAATTCTTTTAGTAGAGGACGGTAACTGGAGGAGACGTCTACAGGAAGGTATAAGGTTGAGCCAAGTTCTCAGTGATAGTGGTTTTACTAAGTGGTCAGTAACGGTTGGTCGTACCAGGTTAGTAAGTCGTGTTAGCCTAGTCCACATCCCAGTTAGATGAACGCAAACCGTGCGTCGCTGCGTAACTTTCCAACCTCTTCTTGCAGCTGTCAACAGGCGGAGCAGTAGTAATCTCGGCGGGCAATGCGTTCCAGTGGCAGCAAACTCGCAGAGAGAAGGAGTGTGACCGCACACAGGTTTTCACTCTTTGGTGAGCCATCCTCCTTGGGTTACCACGAGGACTTTTTGGTTGCAGTAGATGCTAATTCGTTTCGCTGTAGGTCATACACATTTCCATCCCTTGAGTGTTCGCACGGCCTTAGAGACGATTAGTGGTATGCATTATTACGCTTGGATTTATTCCATCTTTACGGGGATGATGTATGCTTCATTCAACTTTTTGCATTCCTAGACTAAAGTGACCACATAAATCGTCTGGTATTATATAGTGACACCTACACACAAAGGAAGCTTTACACCATATTCATCAAAACACAAACTGATAACACTGCATTTAGAATGTTGGAAAGATCAATCAAGAGAGCTTCTATGACCCTTCTTGAAAGCAGCACCTTCCTATTAAACATAAATTACGTCTTTCAGGGAGGTTTCTTTTGAGAACTAGAGAAAGCTGGGGTTAGGCCTTAGGACGGCGAAAAGCCCGTAAGTTTCGCTCCCATAAACTTGGGTAAAGAGTTTTACGAGGTGTCTACTTTTAGGTTATATATGAAACTACAAAGATTTTGAATCGTTAGTAGTCTACTCACATGGAGTAAATAGTTACCACTTGGTAAAAAGCAGACAGTAAGGATCAACTCCATAAGCTGACAGTGAAAGTTAATAGAGGGCGAAGCACATCAAAGTGGGGCTTTAGTTCTAGTGCTATATATTCCGTGTATCTGTGTAGTACCGTGCATCACAAAATCTTCCATGATTCTCTACGTCAAGCATCCAGAAACCATTAGGAGATGGGGGATCACGATAATTTGTGCGCTTTTCAGTCGGATCCCAATGGTTTAATAATCTACTTAAAGAATTGGCTGATGTCTGTAAACCCAGATATGTGAACAGCCATGCACAAAATGCACTGATGGCAACATTTATGTGACTTAAGGCATTTTTTGCAGTCAGATACGACTTCCAAGTCATGGCTCACTGTCACCCAGTAGTATTTCAGAGCCCCGGGACATTCCCAAAAGCAGTAGCAAGTTTCAGGACCACTGATAACATTTTCACCACCTTCGATTTACAGCCTTCCATAGGTTCAAGTTCGAACATTGTGTCAGTCTCCACCCGTATGGTAACTCGGGACGCCTGTGAATAATTCAAAGGTTGGCGACTGACAAAATCCCCACTGTTGTCACCAGGGGGCAACTTCATGAGTTTAGCATCTGTTTGACGTAGTTTAAAGGAAGATACTTGGTCAGATAATACAGAATCTTAAGAAACTATCTCATTCTAGCTTTCACTTCTCCCCTCCCTCTTACCACTGCAGAACATATCAAACAACATGGTAGTAGAATACGAAGGTTGAGTTTGAATGAACTGGGTGTGCATTGCTGATTTATGTGTCAAGTAATCAACTCATCTAAGCGTCTTCCAGGTGAGATGTTTTCCAGGTTGCCAGCTAAGTAATTCAACAAAGAACTGTGTTATCACAAGGATCTCTATGGGAAGGACCAAAGTAAGCTCAAAGCCCTCTAGTTACAGAGCAAAATCTGGATTCCAAAATGTGGATTTCAGATGAGTTAGATAAATACCCATTAAGATATTTCTGCGAAGCTCATTAAATAGAACCATGTTTCACTGTTGCCGCACCTAGAGTAACGCCACTTTTTGTTTACAGAGAAGCAATCTTTATGCCATTCCGAAATCCACAGCCTCGGAAACTGCGAAGCTCTGATGGGTTGCGCAGTATATTCCTGTCTTTACCGACATACTGTGGATGGATGGTTGACTATACTAATCAATATGACGACGTTTATATAAAGGTTATCAAACGATTGGAAAAAGGTAGTTATTCTTGCACCTGGGAGACGTAGCAAACAAACAAGGGCTATTTACTGGCCTAAAATGTCTACTGGCCTAGATTCTAATACGTCTTAGAAAGTAACTTAGGGTCGGATGTTGACTCACACTTTACGCTTTATTTATAGTGGTGCAACATGGTTTTCGGACCGGCCATTCTCGTTAGGCAAAACATCTTCAGGCAAGTGAGTTTAGGATTTGTCCTGGTACGAAATTGACAGACGCAAGAACCAATCACTAATTATTCGGACTTGTCATGTACCCGCGAATACGATAGAGTAGTCGGATGGAATAGTATATTTGGATGGTTGTACCAGGATACCGATGCGTTCCAACTAACCGGCTAGAGAGTCAAATATGAGCAGTGCAACGTAACACGACAGCGTGCCAAATGGTGAGGATGCTTGACCGGGTGCCTTCAGCTTAGCGAGTCCAGTTAAACTATCAAGGTCAGCATCAAAGTTGAAAGTCGTCAAACTCTAGGCTATTGATTTTGGGGGAGTGTGTGACGTTACAGATCACTCCCCCCTAGTGGGTTCGTGAGGACCCTAGGACGATACCAGCTGGAAGTAAAATCCCAGTGGTTTCTCCACTGGTAAAACTCTTCCAACGGGCTCACTGCGCGAAGTGGCCCCTGGCTGTTTGAACTTATTCTGGCGTGTCGTGGCAATTAAAAAATAAAATGCAGTAAATCGGATTGGACATCGATCGCAGTCCCCAGTTTTCCAGCGCTCGCTGCACCTGGAATATAAATGAAAGCCTTTAACACCATGAAAACGCTTCTTAAAAGTGGGAATTATGTGTACACAAATACATAGAAAAGTAAAGTAAAAGTAAAGTTTACACTCACTTTCACCGTTTTTTAAAAAAAGGTGTCATTACATGGTAATTTAAAAAATTGACGCAAAAAGCAAAATGTATGAGGATTTGCGCACCGCCGGTAAATAAGAAAAATAGCGCCTCGGAAAGAATTTTGTAAGTAAGAAAATATGGTTGGCACATCTTATTTCACGCTACTAAGTTGAGTACGGCTTTAAATACTCCGGGAACCTGACGGTTCGACCTGATCGTGTTTTCCGTTGCGCCGATGGCTGTTGTAACTGTGAATTACCAAGGACATCTTCAAGAATTTCGATAATTGGGCTATCCGTCAATCGGCTGTAGTGAGCTGAAACGTCGCTTAAAATGGTGTTGCCTTCGAAATAAGCTGGTTTCAAACGGTCGATACTGACAGTATCTTCAAGTCTGCCTCGCTCACTTATGTAGAATTTCTCGTGTCGCTTGATCACTTTGAATGGCCAGTCGTTGGGTGGTTCAAGTGGTCGACGAACGGCGTCGTGGCGAATAAACACGTGCGATGTCTTTTGTAAAATGGAGTGATCGAAGACATAAGTCGTTTGAGGTCTAACCGGAGGAGTCCTAACTGAACGCGTTGCATTTGTAAGCCCAGTCACGTACGACACCCTGTCGGAAAGACGTTTGAAAGTTGAAGGAGAAACAAACTCGCCTGGTAGGCGAACAGTGGTCCCATAAACCAGTTGTGCAGGGGTACATCCGGCATCAACTTTCAAGGCGTCACGAATACCCAGTAGGGCTAAAGGCAGAGCCTCGGTCCATTGAGGTATGTTTGCAGCTGAAAGGGAAGCTTTCGGAACCGGGTGCAACCTAAAAATGCTGTCAGAGCGTGAAGTAATCCACACTCAAATTGGCGCCCACGGTCGGTTGTGACGTAAGATGGACATCCGAAGTTCGCGATCCATCTTTCTACGAAAACATGAGCTATTGTTCCAGCAGTAGTGTTCTTAATAGGCACTGCTTCTGGTCATCATGTGAAACGATCAACACAAGTGAAAAGGTAGGTGCATCCATTAGATTCTGGTAGGGGTCCTACAATATCTACATGGACGTTGTCGAAACGCATGTCTGGGGCTAGAAAAGAGCCTAAAGGGCTTTTCATGTGTCATATGACTTTGCACTTTTGACAAGCTAAGCACGACCAAGCCCATCCCTTAACTTCCTTGTTCATCACAGGCCAGCAGAAACGTTGTGCATAAGCCTAATGGTGGCTCGTACACCTGGATGAGGGAGTTTGTGCAACGTATTGAAGACGTTGCGTCGACAAATCTTCGGAACTATTGGGCGTGGTTGACTAGCAGAGACATCGCACAAAATTATATCCTTGTCTGATCCAGCTGGACAAAGTCGCAGTTTGAGAGTTGTGGACGACAACTCGTGATGCAGCTCAAGGTCTTCCTTTTGACGCCGAGCTAGTTCAACGAGATCAACGCCCTCGATATGATTTATCGAAGCTATTCGTGATAGTGCGTCGGCTGGGGAGTTATTTGCTCCAGAAATGTGGCGGATGTCTGACGTGAACTGGGAAATGTAATCCAGCTGTCGCGACTCACGCGGGGAGTATTTGTCAGACGCCGAGCTGAGGGAAAAGGTTAACGGTTTGTGGTCTGTGAAAATAATGAAATCACGACCTTCCACAGAATGTCGAAAATGGCGTACAGAACAGTACATGGCTAGGAGTTCCCTACCAAATGTACTGTATCTTGTTTCCGCGTCTTGCAGCCGCCTCGAGAAAAAGGCTAACGGTTGCCACTGGTTGTCAGTCAACTGTTGCAAAACTGCTCCAATTGCTGAATCAGATGCATCAACAGCAATACTCAGAGGAGCATTGGGGTCATGATGCATAAGCATGGTTGCGTTCGAAATGGCTTCCTTGACTTTAGAGAAAGCAAGTCTAGCCGCGTTGTCCAGAGACACGAACTTCGCAGTTCCTCGAAGTAGATCTGTTAGTGGTCTCATGACAGAGGCACAGTTAGGGATAAACCTTCGGTAATAACTTACCAGGCCATTGAAAGTGCGGAGATGTTTCACAGTGGTCGGCTCTGGATAGTTTGTGATAGCCGCCACTTTATCTCTCAATGGGCGTATACCTTTGTTGTCAATGGTATGCCCAAGGAAGCTGAGTGATTCAACTCCTATTTCACACTTCTGTAAGTTGACTGTGATGCCATTTTTTGAGTCTTTCGAATGCGAGGTCCAAATGTTTAAGGTGTGTTTCCTTATCTGGACTCGCAATTAGACAGTCATCGATGTAGACATGAACAAAATTCAAACCACGGAAGACATCATCCATAAAGCGTTGGAATGTTTGTGCTGCATTCCGAAGACCAAATGGCATGCGCAGGAATTCAAACAGGCCAAAAGGAGTAATAATGGCTGTTTTCGCGATATCTTCTGCTGCCATAGGTATCTGGTTGTACGCTTTGACCAAGTCGATTTTGGAGAAAATGTTCATTCCGCATAAGGTTGCAGTCAAATCGTAAACGTGAGTATCGGGTAGCAGTCCGGAGTTGTTTTGGCGTTAAGCCTTCGGTAATCACCGGTTGGACGCCAGTCGTTGCTATCCTTTTTGGGAACCATGTGCAATGGCGATGCCCAAGGACTGTTTGACGGTCTGATAATGCCCAGGTCGAGCATATGGTCGAATTCATTTTTCGCCGTTTGGAGCTTATCGGGGGCTAAACGGCACGCTTTGGATGCCACAGGTGGGCCTGTGGTTGTGACGTGATGCATAACATTGCTGGTTATGCACGGAAGAGTGTGCTTTGGTTGTCGCAACTCCAGATATTTCTCGAAAACTGCTTGGTAGGACGCGTCTCCTGATTGTTTGGTTCTAACGATGGCTAAACTCGGACCTACATAGGTGGTGCCGCCAACAGATAACTTTGTGTCGTTATCTATCAGTCGTCGACAGCGAGCATCTACGAGTAGATCGTAATGGTTTAGCAAATCTATGCCAATGATGGACAGAGACGTCGGCCAGGAGGAAAATTCAGTGGATAGGTTTACGTACACCTAAGTTGTGGCGGCATACTGTCTCCCAGATGTCACGATTGCCTTGCAGTTGGCGGCTTGGAGACTGAAGGATGGGCCGTGATGACGCTCCTTTATGGGTGCCGGAAGAACGCCAACTTCTGCGCCGGTGTCGACGAGGTAGCGGACTTTCGTTTTAATGTCGGTGACTTACAGCAAACGGCTTTTTCCGTTGGCTACGGTTGCCGTGACCACGTGCCGGCGTGACCGTTTCCCGAGTTTGTGTCCTTGTTAAAACTGCACTGTTTCCGACATTTTCTGACTTCGTCTCCGTAAGTATTGTGGAACCAGCACCATCCAGGGTTTTCCACCCTGTTAGGTTTAGTTTTGGGGCAACCGCGAGAGTTGCTGCGATGCTCTAAGACGCGTTTCTATGGAGTTCTAAGTGAACCAGGACTTCGAGATCGTAGCAACTGTTTAACAGAGCTGCACAGCTTGGTCATCTAAAAATGCTGGCTCTGGTTTGCCGCAGACAGAATATACTTTGGAGACGGGTCTGCTAGAAATCTCCAGTATTTTATCTACCGAGGCTGCCAGGCCATCGAGTGGGACTGACTGCGGTGTCACCAACACGGTTTGCACCAGTTGTGGTGGTTTCGAGGGAAATAGTTCTCGGAAAAGGCCATCGTCGAACATTCGTAGGTCGATTACTTCTCGCATGCGTGCGAGGACTTCAGTAGCCGAGTGGCTGCCCAGCTCGATGTTGAGAAGTAATTCGTCCAGGCGCTGGCGATCTGCGAGATGGCTTTTCTTTAAGAATGCTGCCTTGAGAAGTGCATAAGGATCACTTACTTCAGGACTAAACATGTGTGCCCTAACATGTCTATCTGATTCCTGCAGCAGTTAACGTATGACAGCAAGAAATCGAAAATAAGGATCTGAGACGCCCTGTTCTCGAAAATCTGCCTCGGCATACAGAAACCATGTTTCCGCATTGTCTGGCCAGTATAGCACGAGTTGGATGGTGTTCGTGGTCGGCTTAACACGAATAAGCTTGAGGGTGTGGTAGGACATGAGAAAGTGTAGTAAATGGATATATAAATGTTTTCGAAATGAAAATAACATACACATATAAAGTGGAACGGGCTCACTAATTCAATATCTGTTGTTGGTCGCGATATGTGATCACGTCGGGCTCACCAATCTAGGATTTGTCCTGGTACGAAATTGACAGACGCAAGAACCAATCACTAATTATTCGGACTTGTCATGTACCCGCGAATACGATAGAGTAGTCGGATGGAATAGTATATTTGGATGGTTGTACCAGGATACCGATGCGTTCCAACTAACCGGCTAGAGAGTCAAATATGAGCAGTGCAACGTAACACGACAGCGTGCCAAATGGTGAGGATGCTTGACCGGGTGCCTTCAGCTTAGCGAGTCCAGTTAAACTATCAAGGTCAGCATCAAAGTTGAAAGTCGTCAAACCCTAGGCTATTGATTTTGGGGGAGTGTGTGACGCTACGTGAGCAACAGCCGGAGGCTGATAACGATTAACTACCGGTTTAAGTGGTGTTTGCCGTCTTCAGAAAGCTGTTTTGCATTGTGTGTCTAACAGGTTTGATGAGGAAGTTTATTTCATTCGTTGACAGTTGAACGACGAGGTGTGTCATGGACCGGCTACATAAAACGTAACCGAGAGTCAGGGCACGTGAGTTGCCGAAAGAATGGAAACTGAAAATAATCAGGGACCTTAGGGTGTTATTTTGTGTTCACTTATTCACTTGCGACTCTGGTATCACTGGAATTGTTCGAATCCGCACCTGTGCCATTTGCAGACTTTACGGACATCTGCAGGGTGACCTATATGCACACTTCCAGCTGGTCACGGAAAAATGACCAAACCATCCCACCCATGGAGTTTGGAGATTCCCTTTAAGAAGAGCCCACTAATGCACCCTGGTCGTGGGGGGCCTAGTCACTAGTTTGTGGGCGGATTATTTCCACCTTGTGTCCCGGAACAAAGACCTGGGATCGATCACTAGCTGAAGCCTGAAAATAGCGGCTAATTTTGGCGCACATGCAGTTGAGGCAATCCAAATGCTACGGTCACTTTAGAAGCGCCCAAGGGCATCAATTATTTGTTGTAGATTCTAAGTACTAGTTATCTAAGACCTTACTTCACTCCAGCAACCAACTTGTGTCTTGAAAAATTCAACCAACGAGAATTTGTACAGAAGGTAGGTACCTGGCCGCTGCTATGATTTTTCCAGCTTTCCCTTTACGCCTTGGCAGAAGAGACGATATTATACCTTACAGCCCTACAGTTGGATCAATGGCTTGGTTCTTCATATGTTCAACCTTCCAATCAGTTCTAGAAGTGATCGCTTAATGAACATGGGGGAGGGCTTAAAGCCAAATTAACTTTCTTTCAGTGTAACCGGTTACCTGGGTACTGCATTATAATAACCGGTCTCAACTCCTCCAGTGAAAAACATGCTCAAAAAACACTGACTTTTCATGATTTCCTGGCACTCGCAACTCCCCATTGTTTTACTGGATCGAACTGATCAAACTCTGCCAGCAAATGAGCTGTTACGCGGATACCACGATAATGTCTTAATACTTGTCGTTGTAACTGACTTGATTGCGGCTGGCACTGGAATTCAGGGCAAAACGAGTATCCTGATTTCCACCCCTAGCCGCAACCAAGGGAACTGAAAGTGGATTTTCCCCAAGATAACTACTGAAAAAACTGCCACACGTGTGCCAAACTACTGTGTCGTTCACTTGGAGCCACATAAAATAGGAGACCATTGATTTTTGACCGTCGTTGTTATTATTCAACGAAGGCTGGCAGTGGATAACGTACTGATGCAATGCCCCAGATCGATTTCACCGAAGATGCCTGGCACTGAAGCTACCATTTTCTGAATAGCAAAGACAAAGGCAAAATTTCAGATAGGGGTTCGGAAAAAATATCTACTGGAGCGAGGGAGGTAAACGCTAAAATTTCCCATACCACCCTACCCTAGTTCCTTGTCTGTCGGGATACTGCAGTTTCTCTTCATGGATAATAAGCATTTCTAGTACTTTTCTGCCTATTTGCTAAGTTTCATCCGCATACACCGTGAAACTTCCCTGAACACATTACTGGGAACAGATGGTTATAGAACAAGTTGACGTGTTTATAAAGTTAAACCGCAGGTGGCTTAGGTACTTACTACCCTTGATGTCATGACGGCCAGAAAATATGATTTTGAATGATGACAATAAAACGAACTCATCGGCGTACACAAGTCTAAACATAAATTAAACGTACTTACAGCTATTATTATTTGTATGTGTCTGTGTGGGACTGATAGCGTTATAATGGAATCGATACAAAGTTCTGGCCCTACAACTTTCAGGACAGTTATGTTGGCTAAAAACATCGAATTCAAAACCCCGGTTTTGTTTGTAAACATTATGGTTGTTACCCTGCATAAAGAACACATACGGTAAGATATAAGAAGCAGGCATGTGGAACACTTTGAGCCACAAACTGAAATAGACATTGAAATGGATCCGATGAAACAGCTGGAGAAGTATAAAATTAGCACTTGCTAATGCACACCATATTTGTGCAGCAACTGTAAGTTTTGCATATGTTCGATAAACGCCCTTACACGCATTTGGGCCTCGAATTCTGCCTCACATTTCATGGGTGGACAGTAAACAAAGGAGCTGGAAACTGAGGGAAAGTAGGTGGTTAATGTTAGGCTAGGTAACGTTGACCTTCAGCCATTGCAGTCTTCATATGTTCCCGATAAACAGAGTGGTAGTGCTTAATTTGGGTAAAGCGGTGCGTTTTGGCTTCAGGTGAACAATGTTGATCCAGAGAAGTCGTTGAATGAGCGTAGCTACCATGCAGACTGAATTCCAGAAGCACTGGTTTTGTTGCTCCCTCTTCTTCACCTATCTAATAGGGTAATAAGATTGAAAAATGAGCACTACATGGGAAGGCTTAGAAGTCAACTGCTTTCGATGTACTTATCATAAATACTTGAGTTGTTTAGTGAGAGAAGTTGGCGTTCTTGTCAGCATTTGTAAATGGTGCTGCGTTCGCTTTATTTCGTACTCACGGAGTTCACCGTGGTCGGGAATGGACAACAGCCATGAGGCCATGAAGGATAATCAATCACTATCCTCCTGCGCTGATTAACCTGCAAGCGGATGCAATAGCCTGACACTGTACCACATCGTAAATTGTGAAGTAGCAGTATTAAGTGCATAGGATAAAAGCCACGATCAAATACTGGCCACATGGTGCGTAAGCGTTAATTTATCATTTTATTATCAGCCTCGTTGCACGTGAATCTGCGCTGCCAAATGCGCCATAGTCCACAGTTACTGCATTTTGGTTCACCTTGCAACCGACTACGTATCCTTGTAAGGGTGCATTTTTATATATAGCTGTGATTCACTAAACACTGCTTTTTCAGACAGAAAACATCTTTACTCTGAGATGTGCTAATCTGACCACACCAAACAAGTAATGGTGCTGGAAATGATTCTCAGCATACCGAAATGTTTTGAGTGACGTCAATTCGTTATTCCTTAAATGAAGATAGTTCAGTGCACATCAGTGGCTTTGTCTTCCTTCTTAGCCTCTAATTACTGTACAGGATCTCAACCTACATAACAAGTAAATTTTGATGTTTTACATGGATATCACTCCCCTCTAAGTGTCATAGCCTCAATTTGTATTTTGTGTGCAGTGGTCATCCTCGCTCATTTAATTTAAACTGAACTGAGTACACTGATGTGAAAATACTAACTGATACAAGTGCACCAAAATAAACTGAACAGTAATGAACATAAGTCGTCCAACGGACTGAGATGTTTGCCGAGCTCTACCAAAAAACCACGAGCTTCTTAATGGACATCGGCGATGAAATACCGCAAAAACAAGGATTATCCGGTTAAAATGTGATCCACTGGGTTACAGAAAGCTTACGTATGCTGCAGTTTACGTGTTATGCGTTAGAGAAGAAACCCAGTCTCACCAGCTGCAGCCTAAAGGATGAGGTGGTCCTAAGGAACAAAATGCCTTCAGCGAGTAACTAGAGTACGTATTCCTTAGTATACAATATACACACAATTTTTGTAAGCACAAATAAATTCATATGAAAATTGCACGTTGCCTTAGTGAAAGTAATTTTGACGGCTGGAATGTTTGCGTTCCATGTAAATAAAATGTAGGATAACAACAGAATACGTATGCACGACTGACGCTACAGGCAACTGACCAGGGTTTGCATTTACGTATAACAAGGGTTACTCGGAAGAGAAAATATGGCTTGACGCTACTATTTCCAGTGTCATGTTTGTCATATTTTGCTTACTAATAGTGATGAAAAGCTCATGCATGAACAGATGCCGTTGAAGGCCGAATATCTGCTTTTCTCAACTACAGAATACAGATGCGGTAGGTTTGTTCGAGTGCATGGAGTGGGCGTCCAGAAACTTTCGTCTGCCATTGTCCCTGTCCATAATGATCTTCTGGTTAGTAGGTATGACACGTTCCTGCTTACCTTTGTGATGAATCCTGGGTCTTGACAATCACCAAGTTGTAGTTCGAAGGATATTACTGGTTTATCTACATTGTACTTTGACTTTGTGAGCGGAGCGCCAATACTGGACCCAAAATGGGTGGTCTCAGCTCAAGTTTGTCCCTCTAACAATTGCATTTCAGTTAAAACCGAGGCCACATTCAAAGTTCAGGGGTCTTCCCACAACCAGAATGAAGGAACTACACGCAGCAGGCAGAGAAAAGAGAACAGAAGTTCGATGAGGCATTTGTTTTTTATATGCCTGTTTCTCAGCACCTTGACCTTCCTTACTATGCCATCAGTTGTGTAGGCCCCGCCTACTAAACATTCACAGATTCATTTCCCATGCTTTTTGCCAATCTGGGACCTGGTCCCATGTTTGCTGTTGTTTGCAGATGTGGCTATCCGTCGTTAAGTATGGAGTGCTTAATTATGAGAGAGTTTCTTCGGCGTTACGTATGAAATTTCAAAGACGTGGAAGAGGTCTCATTTAGACCCCAAGTGGGCCTGATATATACGGTGTCATAGAGGATGGTTATGGCCCACTCAGCAAGCCTGAAAAGTTTTCTGGTATTAAGAACCTAATTAATAACCCACCAAAGTCGGAGGTTGATTGAGAGGTCAGGAAGCCTGTTCCAAACCCGGAAGAATTTCACGGTGAAGACACTTACACGCAAACAGGATTTAAACGAGTTCGCCGTGACTCAGTAGGCATGATTGCGCAGATCGTAACGACTATTTTGTTTGAAATGAAACTCATCAATAGCTGCAAGAGTGAATTTGTGTAGTACATCGAAGAAGTGTCAGGCTAATTTTGAGCTGTCTCATCCAAAGCGGTTCTAGATTTGGGGTCCTGCATCTGGAACTGCAATCCTGTCCGTAACTGTATCCTAGTAACCCAGATACAAAATGTCTTTGAACACCCTTTACTTTTAGTTTTTTTAGTGTTGATACCACCATTACGAATAGACAGTGTTCTAGTGGCCTCTGTAGTGGGAGTCACGGATTACGCAGCCCCATAAGGTCCTGGATTTGCAAACATGTGGTGTAACCTGTCCAGAAAATGTGAGGCCACCTACGCATCTTGGCCTGAAGTTATTGACACTTTTGAGAACGGATAGTTTCATAGACTGAAGGCGTGGTTGTATTTCTATCGAGGGAACACCAAAGCGTATTCACCCACATCTACTTGTATTGAAATGAAGTTTCCAAACAAGGGACCGCATGCATATTAAATCGGGCTCCCTTTGTACTAATATTTGGAGGTTGGATAGATCAACATAAAGGAACAATCATGCAACTTTTGATCATCATCAAATGAGAATGCTTTGCCGTGTGTTAAGCAGCTGCAGACGTCGCTGAAGTACACAGTAAGGAGAAGGGGACCTAGTACACTGCATTGAACTACACTAGAGGTAATTGGTGCAGGTTTTGGGGTGTGTCAGTCCACTTTCCCCGCTTGAGTGCGAGTACTGAGGAAAGATATAACCCATCCTGATAACGGACGGCCAAATCCTGGAGACCCTGACTTATTAACAGTAAGTGAGCAACTATATCCAGCGCCTTTGGGATGTCTAGATAACGTACAGGGGCTAATTGGTGTCGGTCACACATAGTAGTTATGACAGTGAAGAAGTCAAGATGGCAAGTTATACTGCACAAAACAATTAGCGCTTGCCACAACTTCTTAACTCCACTGATAGTAGACCCATTTTTTCGCAATTTAGACGGTGCCGTTTATTTTTACCTTCTATGCACTTTAAATGTCATTCAACAGTTTTAAGAAACAAAAAGTGAAGTTAAGTGAGCTGCATAATACTTGCGGCATCTGTAAACCAAATTTATCCGCAGAAAGCTGTAACCTCACAGATTTGCTTCGAACAATTGTGTGCATTAAGTTCGATCAATTTCTGGCATTAGAGTTACCTCATTGTAAGTCTTCCATGACCTGTGAATTGCCTCTGAGCAGCCTAAAGCTAAAAATAATGATACATTTATCGCTTGACAGAAGCTGTATAAAGGTATGTCAGTTTTACCCGCACGGACGGCTTGTTAACATATCTTCGAGAATATGAGGATTAGCACGTAAAACATACTTCATGTGTTTCAGTTGTATTCCCTTAAAGTATTCAAAACGTAGTTAATTGATTTTGTTTGACCTCATTGGACTTGGTTGTGCAACTATGCAGAAGTTGTTGTTTCGAAACTCAGAACCATAGCATTTTGCCTCGGTAGCACACTATGGCAACCGTAAGACTGAAGGTTTGTAGTCAGATCCTTCGCATAGTTTTTGCTGCGAAAAACAATTTTCGACCGAGTCTCTTGCAGTCTGAACAAACGTTCCTTGCCTGACAGTTTAGTGTCTTGAACTCAGTTGGCTTCGATTAGGATTTTGGAACTCCTGAGATTCGCGTCTTCACTACGGGTTATAAGGCGATTTCGGCCATGACATGAAACGTTGGTACACACTCACTTTTAAAAGGCCGAACACGTCAAGACTACTATGGGCCAGTAACAATGCTTTAGTTATTTATGACAGGAGCAAAATCCCGGTTACAGCCTCTGCAGTCTTCTGCCAATGTTTTGGTAGGCCGGTTGGGTTAAAAGTTGGAAGGAGTGGGGTAGATGTAATTGTTGGTGATGTGACAAATAGCAAACGAGATTTGAGATCGCGTATAAAGAAAAGGGTCATTCTTTAGACCTGAAAAATGGACAAAAGAGGTTTTGGCAGATTTGGGTTGAGCAAACGATGCAGCAGCGGAATTTTATATCACACGATATTCAGACACTGATACGGAGTTCATAAAAGGGAAACCGGTGCTGGAATTAATGCGACGGAGTGGATGGAATGGCCAGCACGTTTTCTTGAATACTAATAGCGTTGGGGAGCAAAAGATTTAGGTATTAATAGGCAGAATAAAAATGCCACATGACCGTCAAACTTTTCGCCAGAAGCAGTTTTCCCGTTTTATATAAGCATATGGAAGCAGCTGGCTGCGCTGTTCCCCGATTAGCTTTATAAATTCAGGGGTTCAGACATGCAGTATCTTGATGTTAAGCGGGCTGAGATGATAGGTAGACACTCACAAGGTTCTCATCGGCACTGCGTTTTCATTTATCCCTCTTTCGTTGTTACTTGATTTGCATCCCAAGGAGAGGCATAAATGACAGTCACAAATTACCTAGACGCACTGTTCTTCAGATAACTTTATTTGAACTTGTTTCTCCACTGTCACACTGCTCGTCAGTTATCTACTCAAGCGCGATTCCGTGTGAAAAAAATACCACAGATGTCCTTGTGTCCTTGATGGACTACTAGGAAGCACCCGGCTAGACAAAACTCAAGACTAATATCATTGCCGGTCTCAGGCCAAGCTGGTGACCATGATCCATGCACTTAATACTGGCGATAAATCAAAGGCAGGCAGATAACGCCTCTATGGGTATGCCTCAGTGAAGCGCTCATAAACGGATAAATAAGTATTTTATTCTCATATTAGTAATTTAACATGGCAAAAGCCAGTTTACGGGCATCACCACATTGATATATGTTGGAAAATCTACAATATGCTACCGAACCTGTATGGTACAGAAGGGAGGTCATTGAATTCGATTAAAAACATCAGATTCCACAAGTTGTGAAATGAACAGGAAAGTACCACTTTTCAGCACATACAGTGTTAACGTTTAGATCGTTTTCAGTCATACTTTCTTTTTTCACTATTGGTGACACCAAGGTTGCGCAAAATTTCGAATTTCCGTTACAAGTAGTCGACATGTTTGATTCGTCGTCCTAATGCCCCGTTACTGCAGACCGCTTGCAGTGCGTTGTCAATACTGTTCAAGTTGAGGTATGCAGCATTATCAAGGAGATATATTCACTGTTTGATGAAGTACTAGAAAAGTCTGTTGCATAGCATCGTTGTGGACATGTTAACTTTAAAGTTAGTAGATGAGTGGATCTCCTGGATTTTACTGTCTGTCCAGATTTTCGTTGCCACTGTGACCGTCCAGAAATTCTAGTAGTTTGAGGATTGAAAAATGTTCATACGGTGGGCGAGTCAAATGAGTGAATGGAATTGGTAGTTCTTATTTGTTGAACAGTTATTTCCGTGGGGGCACAGTTGCATTGCTTTGCAAAATAATGGAAAGTCGAGAATAATTAAGGTATATCCCTCATTTATGTCCTGTTGTCATCATCAAAGGTAATCTTGATGATGTGGGTTTCGATTTTTCGAGTTAAATCCTTTGTTCGTTTAGCGTTTAGATTTCCAGATAATCGGTAAGTTCTCATCACAGTCCACTTTCTTCATTGCCTAGTGATATCCTCTTGTTGCAACTATCTGAAGTTTTGGTAGAAGAAACGACAGAAGCGGGTGTAGCCTCTACACCTTTGACGTTGGAAATTGTTTATGTATTGAGATGGCAGATCTGATGGTGGGAGTTATGGAGACCATCTTTATCTGAGGTCATTAGACCCAATATATGCCCTTGCCCTCACTTCCCCCAGGATTACAGTGACTATCTTCCCCTAACCCCATAAGTGTATATCAAAGTTTTCGCCAGCACACAAATACCGAACAGCCACCATCTTAAAGGATATGTAGTACAGATTAAACTAGGATACGAGAAATGCACTACATAGAACTTCAAAGGTATTCCACAGGTGCAGTATAGAACTATGTAGTCCCTTGCTCCCCATGTCCCCTTTAGATACTCTAGTTGACAGTATTGATTCCCCAAATTCTAAGACAACCAACTTCAGTTGTCATACCACCATGTCCCTCTTTCTCGCCCGATATGCAGATTATGATGGCGGATCAAGACAACGCACTGAGCACCGAGATACACTACGAACTTCTATTCAACACATGAGAACTATCCCCTTTAACCACCTGGAGATGCAGAATCACCAAGAGCTAGACAATTCATCCCAGACTACAACCTCTCCTAAATGCATAGCCCCGATTGGGAGAGCAACCAGAAATGTTATAAAATCTCATTTGCATCCAAACATGTGAGTTCTTTCAGTCCTGACGGCCACTCACCTGAAAATGAAGCTAACCGAGAGCGACTTCATATGACGCCCCGAACTTGAGGTTTTATTGGATGGTTTGATGGTGAAACCTCTTATATTCTCCATCATAATATGACAACAGCAGATGAATAGAATTGCATCCCTGGCTTTACTTATTTGAATGACTCCGTTTAGAACATTACAAACCTAAACAGTTGCTACACTGTGCATAACACTGTAAAATACCAGACCCAAGTCTGTATCCGCCACCCATCTCATTTTCGCTTGCCATCTGTAGACAGTACAAATTTACTGAAAACAAATGTGTCTCCGGATTCATTCGTTCTCAACACTCCATATGCAATGTACTCTTATAGATTTAATGACTCACTACTGCCTCTCGTACTGAGCGATTATACCGTCATTAATTTTCAGCACTGCTGTTTAACGAAATCGCTCCCATCCGATATTTGTGACAAGCCGGAAGTTCCGTAATGCGAAACCCACCAGTTTCCGTGATTTCGATGCCTATGTGATACTTGCTCAGAGAAGGTTGGGTCGTGAGAATATTGCAGCCCTAAGTCTTGTATGAACTTTAGTTCCGGGAGGCGATGCTCGGTTACCATTGAGTTTAGTTCAAATGCATATTCACCTATGGGTACCCAGCCGCATTTTTCTGTGTTAACTTCAAGTCACCAGGTGTTGCACCACTTGCTAACATTTATTAATTCCTCCTACACAGAGCTTATAGTTTAGGCTAAGTCACTGCTAAGACATATGTATACCACTTTTAGGTCATCCGCACATAAGAATGGCTTACCTACCTTGAAAAACTCACATATGCTATTGAGGTATGCTATGAAGAGGGGTGGACCTGAGACGCTGCCCTGGACAACTCCACTGGTTATTGGTTTAGGCTTAGAGATAGTTAAACCAACTTTTGTTGTTCAGTGACGGTTGGGTAGAAAGTATTTTGACCAGCCTAAGAGTGGATTAAAGATCCCAAGGGATCTTGGCCTACTGATAAGCGAGTTGTGAGGGGCTGTATCGAAGACTTCAGTGATGTCAAAGTAAAGTATTATCACCAACTTTTCTGATTCCACTTGCCGGCGGTCTCGTTAGACAAGTGAAACAGGCCTGTAGTGCAAGATCTTCTTTTCAAAAAGCCATATTGTGATGAGTTGATATGGTTAGATCCCAGCAAGCAATCAGAAACTTGATTTTTAATCACCTTTTCCGCAATCTTTGAGATGACCGCAGTTACGTTAACTGGGCTGTGTTTGTTGATGCTGGTTATGAGACAAAGAAGAAAATATTACTATACAGCAGATGCAGAGCGTCTGAGCGAAGATAATAAAAATTCGAATCCTCATATAATGGATTTAACATGGGCGGTACCAGTCTACAAGTATAGCAAAACCGATAATTCTTGGAAGTTCACATAACAGTATTCAGTATTATATGATCGACATATCAAGCTATTGATGTGCTTAACCTCATTAAAACTTGCTTCAAATCATGAGATGGGCATGAGCTTCCGTCTACCATTACACAGATAGGTTCTGCTGTCAATAACAGAGGCGCGCAATGTCAGAAGTTTGCGTCATAACCAGCCGACGTTGTTAGTCCATCTGCATAGTTTGTTATTTGGTAATACTACCGTCCATTCACTAGAAAGTTCTTCAGTTTCTAGCTTTGCTAACCACAAAAGACCAACTTAAATTATTGGAAGTATCAGTAAGTATCCACAGTCATATAACCAAGGTGAGTGTCTACATCAACGCATTTCCAGTTCACCACGTTATGTTTAAAGGTAATATATATTGATTTCACCGGGATTACTCGTAATAGTAGGTAGGAGTATGCGTTGAAACGACTAATATTTCAAATGGCAGCGGTTATACGTAGGCTTCAAGCATCCCAGCCACACCACATTGCTGAAATAATGCGGCGAATGCGTAAATAATGGGGTGAATGGCATTAATATTCCGGTCGCTGCGTAAGGGGTAGGTAATGTGTCCCAAAAATTTCCCCGCACAGCTGAAACAATGTGGATAATGCAGAAGTAATGCGGTAGTGCTGAAATAAGGTGTGTAGTGCGGCTGCATTTATGCTACATTTACACATGCATGCTTAGATTATTGTGCAAGTGCATAAATTATGCGGGTTGTTCATAAAAATCCCTTTAATTGTCGCATTTCAGCACCATTTCAGCAATCCTAACCAACACACTGGCTTGCATTATTTCAGCATTGGTGTTTGACCGAGATCTTTCACATCAGCACGGGCAGGATCATTCGAGAGGTGTGTTTGATGCAAGGCAAATTTTGGTTGAAAGACCACTTGATACGGAGTATTAGGGAATATGTAGTTTGGAACAACTGCAGGCAGGTTGTGTTTTGAGCCAAAAAGGTAAATTGGTCTCTAGTTTAGCCGGTTATTCAGAATATTTGCCCCACTATGAATGTTCTGAAAGTTTAGATGGTTCGCCACTTTAAGAATCCAAAGCAGTAGGTGAGTTAATTGTGAAGATGTTCCAGGAACAGCGAAAGGGTGGGAGCAGTCCAATGGTTCTTGGAGTCAAACAGCAGGAACTGAAACCCAGTATCAAATGTCTTCATCAAGCTGTTGCTGCAAGTAAAAAGTGGAAGAAGAAGCACGGGCAGATGTGGAGAAAAGAATTACTACTCAGTCCAGCTTCGAAAACAGAGTTCATATAACTTTAGACCAATTCGAACTTTATGTACACTTTTATGTATGCACGTATGATTAACTGCATTGTTTTTTAATAAAAAGGTTCTTAAAAGTTCTCTATATCTGGGGTGTATCGTGGTAGCTTTGAGGGGAAACCAGTGTACATTGAGTTCAATATGATGGGGAGGGGAACCGGTACTCACACTCCTGTAGGCAATCGTTAACCCATCAGTGTAAGAGGAACTCGAGGACTATAATAACTCTCTTTCATTCAATTAGAGGTCCATGCACGTCCTCATTAACTCAGGATTCACAGGTGGTGGCTAACTGGGTGATAGACTTGTCGCTTATCAATAGCCCATTAAGTGAAGAGCGGAAAAGTGTTAAAGAGCTTGGCGTACGGGTTTCTTCTAGAAGCTTACACCAAGTGTGCGAGAATTTATTGAGGAAGAAATCATCTGGTAGGCTTGTCGTACAACACTCAGTTTCAACTAACACTATATGGTTACGCATACTGTACGCAGACGTTATAATTAGCATGATTCGCGGACCAGCATGGTGCAGGTGATGATGAAGTAATTCATAATAAAATATGAGGTTCGGATTAAGTCCCCCCTTCTAGAGCGGTCCTAACCTAAGCATGTCGCATTTGGATGTGTGTCATGCCTTCGAAAGCTAACAGTTATATATACATATATATTCCGAATAATAGGATAGGCACGCTTAGCTGACAGCTAACGCAGTACGCAAGAGCCACTGACTGCAACCCCTGGGCGAACAGAGAGAAGACCGAAGCTACCAGATGGGAGAGTTTCTTACTCCGAGAATATAATCATAAATTAATCCAAAACACGTGAATAAGTATACACATAAAATATGACCTCTTCAGCAGTTGGAGATATTCGCATAGTAAGACTAAGCGTTAACCAATCAGCGATTTACATTACAATGGAGACAGAAAGTAGACTACTAGTCAGGCCGTAAAAATGGTGCGAGAACGACAGGTTAAAATGTTCAGATCGATAACAATGTTTTATGCAAAACCGAGGCATCACAACAATGTGTAGTCTAGGCTGGAGTGAGCTCTTAATGTTCTGGAGGTGAAGTAGCGTTGTATCCCTTCGACTTTCAGCTTATCGCCCCTACGAAGGCCACTGAGAATAAACGGTGAATGCACACTTTATGGGGTAGGGCCCATAGTTTAGTGCTGCAAAAGTTACAAATGATGCATCCCGAGAGCCAACTTGGCTTGGGTCTGGTATAAGCTGTTTGGTCCGAGAATACCAGGTCTCCGGAATATCTGATGCCAAGATCTAGCACAGAAGAGCTTCTAGGCGGTTGTTTTCCACATACTTTGAGGGTCCAGTAGTGGTTGTGGTTGCCTGTGGTAAGCCAACCGTGTCGGAGTCCAGTGGCGCCACTGTCGACCAAAGGTTTTTTATCTATGGTTGCCTGGGGGAGGCCAGTACTGATAGTTGAGGTTCCATGATAAACTAACGAATCTGGTTTACTTTCATCCAGGTCCGCTTAGGATTGCCTTACTACCAGATTCCCTGGCTTGGTACTAATACTGGTTACAGCAGCACCGTTTGTTTCTCAGTGCACGCAGTACCCTCACGGCTCGCATGCGTTGAAGTGGTAGGACTTTTCCTCCTTTGTTTTCTACGCTGACATAGGGTTTTTGCCCTGTGCAACTGTAATAGTTTTAAAACTGCTGCTTAGTCTCACATGATCCTGATGGTTAATAAACCTCTTAGCATCATATGAGGTGGTGAACTTGAAAAGACTGGGACAACTCAGCTATGCTGCTTTCTTGCGGAGGTGTTTACAGTCACAGTGCAAAGCCGTCAAACCAAGCCACAGGAGTTTATTACCCTTTTCTTGACGACATCCATAGATGTGGTATCTGGAACATTATGTACTATGACCTGTTGAGAAGATGCCGGCCTCTACATTACTTTGGTTGCCGAGTAGTCTATCGGGGTTTCAGTCTCTTCGATATGGTTTGGGGCTAGGTTGCTGTGTTTCTTAGGAAGATATGTTAGGAGTTGGAAGTCCTCAACTACTCTCGATTCCATCTACCATGGACTTAGTGTTGTCAATTTCTTTTCCATTTTCCTTGATGTTATTAATCATTATCGACATAATGTCTTCAGCCCTGACAAATGGTGTGGGGCATGTAAGTTCGTCAGGTTCTGGATCATATAGTGCTACAGAGTTTCGGTCACAACCCGAGATATCAGCGGAACCAACTCTTATATTCTTATTGCCAGAGATATCTATCTCTGAGTGCTTTGCTTTTGACCGTCCCATCCTTAAAATAGGCTGTGGATGAGACTGGCAGTGAAGGTATGTGGTCCGAAAGGATGGGAATACACTGTTCATAGATAGTGCAGCCTCAAACTATCCACACCGAATAGATCCTTATACTAACGTAAATATGCAGCAATAGTGAGCCAAGCACAGTGATAAGTAGGCAGAAGGTATAGTCAAGGATCGCGTGTAAAAGTAGCCTATAATTTCAAAGTTACTGCGTTGTGTGTGTGCATGTATCTTGTAACTGCTGCAATAAATTATCCTGAAAATTCTAAACCGTGCCAAAAATGGGTTGCAATTCTGTGATTATCATTATTACTACCATTAAGTTGATAGCCTCAGTCTTCAGATTTATCTCGGTCACATGGTTCCACTACTTACCGTGGAAGTAGAAGGGAGTGAAATGCATAAATATCAATCTCACTTCCAACACAGTCACTTTGTTCTTTATTTCTGAATCGGAATGCAATGAGTCGACGGCTACCGTGGGTCGTTTTGTGGCGTTCATTTGGATGCATTGAAAATTAGCTGTAAATTTTATGAAACGTGATGGAACCCCCCCCCCCTACATGACTCCTGGGGGTATATTAGCCCCTACTATCTTGTCTTCATGTGCGTAGGTGGATATGCTCCTACTGCCTTGCTTCTATACTCTGATTCTTGCTCAGTCTCATAGGAGTATTTATGTGAGTTTCCCATTTCCGCATAACTAACTTGTATTTTTTTGTGGTTCAGTTTATTTCACGGTAATCTGCCGCTTGTATGAAGTCCTGTTTTATTTTCATCACTTCGTTTTTTCACTATGCTTAATGATACATAGGGGGCTGCTATCATGGCTTTGACTTAGCTGTTCGCTTGAGGCATTCTTGTTGTTTGGCCTAACGTTTACTGACAAATGTTTGTACCCCTTTCGTTGGGGATATTTTCAACCTTTCTTGGGAATTCTTCATGTCTAACTGATCGTTTCGGTCATGTAGCTTAATATTCCAGTACCAAAGAAGTTATAATTAACTATGTAGTACCAGGATAGGACTGCTGAAGTGCTTTTTGTTATATACGTTATACAACGGTCAAATAGCATGGTGCAGTTCTGTTCCCCTTAAAATATATACAAACTGGGTGAAACTTGTGGAAGTTGAATTCATTACACAGAAAAAACAGCTACCTGTTTTACTGAAGCGGAAACCGGTTCTGGACCATAAGCTGCTTTCTGACCAGAAGGCTTGCACCTTGTTTGTTACGGCTAATTCACATTCAGATCGCCCACAGAGGCGCTGAACGTTCCACTGCATATTAAAGTCACATAGTTTTGTAGGGCAAACCAGCTATCCATATTTTTTCCAGGACTACGGGTGTTGCTACCAAGTAAAGGACACCAAAGTGCTGATGGTTCACCAAATGCAGACTCACATGATGAGTCTCATCCGTGGTTAATTCAGTGATGATTCCGTAAGAGTAATAAAGTGCATAAAATATCTTTGCGTCACTCATCAGCTTCTTGAATATTTGGATCCGAGTGGTATAAGTGGAGTTTGACACTTGAATTTCCTGTCTGACTAATACACTCCTGCCACATTTTTCTCCAACTTGCCTTTCAAAGAAGCTGTTGTGTAACAAAGTACAAATGGCATCAAATAGAGTAACAATGGATAGTGGCTGGCAGTGGAATCCAGGAGGCGCATTTAGTCCTATTTGAGACTCGTCAGCCGGATATGATCGCTTCCCTGTGAGTGATGTCCCCGCATCACTTGCTGGGAGGCATGTACATCCAGCTGACGAGTCCCAAATGGGACGAAATGCGCATCCTGGATTCCGCTACCAGCCACCATCCATCGCTGCTACATATAATTAAAGTACAGGCAATATCGAGGCACCCGCATAGGAGCCCATATGCCAACAGAGACCGATCAATTCGGTCCAGCCAATGACGGTATAACACAAGCATTTATACAAAAGGCATTGTTTACGCCTATCTAGTTGTGAAAGGACCACTAATAATTTGTCTTCTTCACATCTCCTCCTGACTGTTCGTGTGCTACTTTTGCCTTCCGCCATTCCTCGGAGGCAATCACCGATCCATGCAGTGTTTCTTAAGGTCTCTTTCCTTATTCATCCGCATCGAATCCATAGTTTTCTATCCTTGGTATTGCTTGCACTCGCAGGAGTACTTGCATCAGTTTCATTATTTTTGTAAAAATATATTCGCGTTTGTCCTGTAAAACTTAGTTCATTCGACTGCAGTTTGTTGTATTTGCAGGCTTTTCCGCTTTCATTGTTGGTTCGCTCTGTTCAGAGTAGTATAGGACGCCATTCTGATTTTTATTTGGCTGCCTGCCTCAGGCATTTCTCGTGTTTCCTACGACTCTTGAAGACAGATACGTTTAGTCCTTTCTTGTGGGAAAACTATCAATTCCCTGGGAGCACGTAATCTTCACTAACCGATTCCTTTTATCGTATGGGTACACGTTAGGAGTCGATGAAATTATTGTTGATTGTACAGTGCCAGGGAGGCATTGTTGAGGCGCCTTTTTGTCTCATACTGCATAACAGCCAGATAGTATAGGAGATTTCACGCAGATTTTATATAGGTTTAACCACGCCAACTGTGTTCTGCTATCACCGGGACAGATTTTGGCTACGCATGACTGAAGGGAGCCTAAGACACTACACAGAAACGGCACAGCCGCGCTCTCTTGGTCGGTTGGAAACCTATTCTAGGCTGGACACTGCACTCTGACTGCGGTAATCGCATTTGTTCGTCCGGTCGTTTTGCATGACAAGGCATGGTGTACCGATTTCGTTGCAGTTTGAAAAGGTACATGAAGCCTGTTCTTCGCAGGAAAGCATCGGTGTTTAATCGTTTCAGTTGGTTAAGTAGTGGACACAACTTACACAATGAGTGGAGAAATGAAAAGACTGTGGGCAAGATTTAGTCGAACTTCAACGATTCGGTGCTAGATTATTATCAGGTATTTGCGAATGTGTTCGGCCTGCAATGACATTTCCACGGTGACGCTTTTTTGAGACATAAGTAACATGTTAAGACTAGAGCATCTTGGATTTATCCGCAAGGATACGGCTGGTATTCTTATTTCCATCTATCAATATGTCTGCTATTAACATATTCAACATACTAACCAAAATCTTAAGTTACCAGTAAAGCCTACAAGTATTTCTCTCCGGTTGAGTGACCACTACCTTCACCGACAGTGAATCAACAGCGATTTAGGACAAAGAGAAAGCTGCCAAGTGGGTCAAAGAAGGGCCGGCAGAATAGTAGGAAAGCTGCTTCAGAAATTTGTTCGAAGGTTTTTAAGCTACCACAGTTAGAAAAGTGTGCTCTATAGGGCGTCCAGAAAATAATCATGTTCTACGACGGAGTATACGTGATTGGCCAATACAACTCGGAGACGAAACAGGTGTCACTGACCCCAATTTTTAGAAAGCACTCAGTTCCATCAACCAGGACCAGCCCATTAACAGCTTGAGGTTAATATCAGTCCATTTGCCACCAACCGGTTGCTTATCTTCATCTGCACATGACTGGTAGTGTAAATTCTCGGGTGAATTACTGCATGTTATAGAAAGCAAGACGTCTTTGGAAATGGTTCAGGTTTTAACTCTGTGACCACTCGTTCTTATATCCACTGTAATTTATATTAGTTGATACCGACAGAATACCCATGAACATGCCTTCTGCGATTATAATTTTACTGATGGTGCCCAGCTCATGCAAAGAATCACAGATGAAGTCAACGAAATAGTTTGATCAAAGTACTCGACCTGACCTACAGATGGAATACGTTAAAACTGGCTTTTTACTATTCCAGGAGATTTAAGGCAGCTAGCTTACCATCCGATCGGGCATAGGATCCGAGTGTGCCAAGCTGGGCGATATTGTGGCCTTTGGGTCCCATAACCTTCACTCCTGACCTGCCTAAAGATGTATTCCATCCAGTATGACTTTAGTGATCCTGAAGTGGGCGCAGGACGAATAGACTGAAAAAGTGTTCATTGGATCTTCACTGATGTCACATTTTTAATTGACTACCAGCCCTTTCTCCTTCGCCCCTAGAGGATGAAAACTGTTCAGAATGCTTTGACTTTTTGCCCATCTGTTCCTTCCAAATAATCTAGTTCATGACACATGTAGTGTCAGATCATTCCATGAAATTGGCAGCCAGGGGTGCGGTAAGATTCAGCGCTGACACAAAGCTGAAGGTACATGGTCCGCCATCTTGATCACGTTACTTTGCGTTTCTTGTACACTATCCCCCAGGCAGTTACTAAAACCACTTCGGTATTTTGGTATGGTCCATCAAATTTACTATTTCACCTGGCGACTCTATTCTGTCCCTTATTGGTCTCGGACCTGTGGCTACATTACGAGTACAGATAGTTAGTGACTGCCTGCTACATTTGAAAAGTTCGCATCAGACCAACTTCTTAAACATGAAAGGCGCGTAGCTGTTAGAGACTTGTACCCCTTGACGTTTAGAGGGCTGATCATGAACTTATAATGAAATGCAACCCTCTGAACACTTTAAGTAACCAGCTCAGGCTAGGCTTTAGCAATAGCCCTAGAAAGGGTAGTCAGAAGCCGAATCTTCAACCAAGGAAGGAGTGACAACAGAGTCAAGTATATAATACTCTTACGTTCTTCGGTGTTGGTGATCTCTTCATTTGAAGCTAATCCAGCATATTTCGCCAGACTGCCGTGAACACGAACTCAAAACCTCCTGAAGGCTTTATCACCGCTATATAGGCTGGCTTATTACCAGTCCGTCTTTGCACCTCTCTTTTCTATAAGTGGTTTCACAAGTACCTGAACCAGCGGTCAACTACTGGCATATGAGTAAGCTGAGTAGGTAGAAGTTTCATCTGTTGGTAACCCCCACCGGCCACTTAGACTGAAAGCGAGAAAAAACGGTGTTGACTTTTGAAAAATCTAGTTTAGTCATCATGTAGTGGTACGGAGCTACATGGTTCACTTTGACAGCAATCATACGCCTGCAAAGTGACGAATATAAAACTTTGTGACCGAAAATAAGTCACCAAAACCAACAGTTGGGTGTTTAACGATTTTCGGCATCGCTACTGGCCTTCATTGTTTCAGCGGACTTGATTGACTGAATATATATGGTTCAGCATCAGAGTCGTCTGTCACGTTGCCACATTGAGTCGCCCTGCTCATTCACCATCCTGTGGTGAGTTAACACATGCACCAACGTTTCTTTATATGATCCAACAAATACGCTATCTCCACTCGACGACCAACTGGCACTTTTCCCTGGTCTCTCACTAATGGGTGTGAAGCAAGCATAAAGAATCAGTGATCACCTTGACAGCTTCTAAAGCACCATAACCTTGCACTGAAACCGTAGTTAGCCTATTGTGTCTGAGCAGTTTATGTTTTACCGAGGAAGCCAACTCATTCAAACGTGCTTAGCTGATAGGAAAGGGGTTGGTGTTAGGATTTTGTATATATCCCAGAAGCAGGTAGCAACTTTGTTGACGAACCTGATTTTGATTCCTTTTTCAAGAAACTGACGATAAAGCAGCACTCGAGCCAAAGCGACGCAAAATTCTCTTGTCACAAGATATTCCAAATTTTCAAGCACTACGGTTGCAGATGTAGTGAACTAAAAAAATATTTGTGGCTCGGGAATTGTCTTATTTCTAAAGTTTCCCCCTTATTTGTGTCCCAGTAGGGTCTAAAAATAAGCGGTGGGGTGTGTCAGTACTTACTTAGTACCAAGGGTGAAATTTGATGCCGTGGGCGGCTGACACTTTGAATGCCCATCTGCCAACTCGACAGTCACCAAAGGAGATATCCACTCTCTATTTCAGGACGTGGTTTCACGCTCCGCACAAAAAATGACCGCTGCTTGGGGCAGATTAAGAGGTAAACTTTGGAGGCTACCTATTTAGATGCGCATTATTGTGACCGACACGATGGACAGTGATTATATCTCTGTGTAATTCATCACTGTGAAGAATTTGGATGCATTGTATTCAAATTGATTTGACTTACACTACGTCCTAGCCCAGCCCCTCCCTTTGTTGTACGTCTCAACTTATTCTAAAGGAGAAAAATCATTTTTAATGCAGCAACATATTAGCCGAGTTCAAATCTGGAAGTGATCAGATATACAAGCAGTAAACCGTTCCGAGCACTTCCATTATTAAACTTCCTGATTTTATTGAAAGAAACCAGAGGATACCCAACACCATAGTTGAATACGAGAGGCGTTGTGTTGGAGCTCCATGAATTTCAGGGACACTCCCCAGCCTGCTTCAACGGCGAAGCGGAATGTCAGTCTCTCCGATGAAGTAGACGACCTCTGCAACATAGGTACTCATGCCCACTCACTGTAGTAAATTCTGCAATCTATTCTTTTTTAAAGGGTCCAGAACTCGTGGGCTGGTCCGTTTACCTTCAACTCAGCAGTTCACCAGCACATAACAACGAACAAGAAATAAGCCAGCCTAGTGTATCAACGACAAATATTGCAGACAACCAAGGACAACGTATAGAGCCTTGAGGAATGCCACTGAGCATAGTGGATCGATTTCTTCATGATCTTAGCAACAAATGACAACTTGTTCGTTTACCGGTTTCTTCTGCTTTTTCATGGATTCCAACTTTGTATTGGCAAGGGATTACTGAAATTTTGTTGCCAAAGGACTTTTCGGGAGTTATATGTGTATTAATGGGACTCCAGTCGTGAACACTTCTTGACTAGGAGATTCAAACAATGCGAAATTCAACTAACTTTCGTTGCTTTTGACTGACCTATCACTTAATTTAAATTACTTGGTTTCTGCAATGTCACTCTCTCATGCTCGGGGAAAGTTCCACTCAGTTGGCTTCTGAGTACTGCAGCAAACGTACCAGAAAATTCATAAAAAACCTACCTTCTTGAATTCTGTTAACTGAACAGACTATTCTTAGGTCTTTTAATAACGTAAGTCACACCTTCATCGCAGCAGGGCCAAATGGTTACTTTGCCTGACAAGTTCTACAACTCTGCTTCCGTCTGTCAGTGCGGTGATTTTGGGATGCTCCATAGTAGCCACAGTCAACCGAATCATTTGGAATACACTGGTGATCTCAAGGCGCACGTGGATAAAAGTCATACTCCCGTGTGCTGGATTTCAGCCATAAAAATAATCCGCCGTGCCTGTCGTGAGTGATAAAAATTGAAAGGAACTAAGACGCTACACGAATAACTGCCACAATGGAAAACATGCATACGGAGTCCAGGCGTAGGGAGCAGTTAGCATCCGAAAATTCAATACACATTTCACCTTCATCAACACCAAGAGGAAAGCCCTACTACGATTCTGTTGTAAGGCCCAGTTTTGTATGAAACGCTACTAGCGGTCTCAGCATTTTTACGTGTTGTCCCCACACCAGTTTTTACGGTGTCAGTAGTAGTCTATTTTCTGCTCGCATTGTAATGTAAATCGCTGATTGGTTAATCTTACTCTTACTGTCTTTGTCTCAAATTGACGACAAGGTCATATTTCATGTTTGTGCTTACTCACGTGTTTCGGGATTGATTATGACTATATTCTTGGAGTACTAAACCCTCTCATCATTCTTCTTGAATCTTCTTTCTGTTCGTCCCGGGGTTGCAGCCAGTGGCTCTTGTGTACTAAGCTAGCTGTCAGGTGAGCGGGCGTACTATATTCGTTCGGAATGTATATACCAGTTGGCGATCAGAAATGTTACAAACTCCTAAAACCGAAGCTCTCGTATGCCTGTAATGCCTTGTGAAGTAGCACATGGAATGAATCCAGGACATGTTCACAGTACCTTTCGGATCATTCACTTATCAGTTTTCGGTGTTTCACACCTAAAATTAAAATGTTATTTCTCTATTGTCGGTTGGTGCCTTCAGCGAGAAAATAATTCTCATAAAAAAGTCCCATCATATGCGTTGACAGGAGCAAGATTCTTGATTACGTCTATAATTGAACCAATTGGGAATAGCTTCTGAGGACTTGGCGGGTTTTTAACTCCATATGTTACAAACATCAAAAATGTACAGAAGACATTTTTGTTTCAAATACACTGTTCTTGGTAGAAAAAACCTCCATTAAATATCTCGTCTGTTAATTAATTATAAAGTGGACGTTAATTTCACTTTTTGGTAAGTATATTTCGTCAATTTTACTGAGATTATTGGAAACGTGTTCCTCACTGCTATTTTTGAATTTATTTTTTATATTAATGGTCTTAATGCTCTGTTGCATGCTGAAAAAGAGGAAACATCATGACGGAAAATTCTGTGGGCTTTAAGCAGATTTCGTCGAGTACACACAACTTAAGTTGCAATAATTGATGTTATTCACGACCTTAAAGTTGTCTCTTGGCTCTAAACTGGGAGCAAAATATCATACTGTATACTTGCCACTAGGTGGATGATAAGTTACACTAGATGGTGAAGAGGAAATGGAGCCCACATCATTGGCGATTAATTGACTCGGTGCCTAGTTAAAATAGTTGTTGAGTTTTCGTAGTGCTTTCACGCAAACCCTACAAACACTGTTTTGGCTTCCTTCATTATGCACTTCATTTTAGTTCTCGGGGAATATTTCCACTACCCCCAGTAATATTTCGTGGTTAGGTAATGGTATCCATCTCCATCTGTTAAGTGGTATGCGATGGTAATTTTGGATAATCTTACCGTCACGTAAAAACTATCAGCCGGTTATAGGTACCGAATTTTTTTATTCCGGCCGTGTAAGAGCTAATGGTGTATAGTCTGAAGCGTGTTCAGTATTTCATACCGATTGATTTCATTCGCTTCCCACTCACCTACATCACAAATATGGTTTGAAGCTTAGAGCTTCCATACTCTTCATGAGTTTCTTTACATAAAAGTTTTCTTGATCAATAAATCCGTGTAGCTCTTGTAGATGTCAGGTAATGTTAGGTAGTTTAGACCAATTCAAGGAGATTTGGGTGAAAATGTTGGCAGTTAGCAGGGCTAAAGCGAAGAAAATTAGGGCATTCGATTATTTTGTAGGGTTAAAGACTCAGGTGAAGAGTGGGATACTTTAAAGAACAATTAAACATACTTTTAGCTACTCTTTTTTCCGATATCTAGTTGTAGCCATAATCCAGGTTGATGGATGCTACCTTGATGTAGGGGTCTGATTTGCATATCATAATGAGCCAACGAGCTACATTGTCTGAAACGCTTGTTCCCCTGAGGTCCTACCATGCCAGAAAAGTCTGGGGTAGTGTTAAGAGGAAAAGTAGTTGTCGTTGTAGTGTAGATTGCTGCACTTTGATGTGGGTCCGAGGGCGAAGTCATACTGCTGCAAGCTGAACTAGACGTGACAACAGTATGGTGTATCCCTTGAGTGACCAGCAGTGCCATGCTGATGCTGTCTTTATAGGAAGAGGGTGGTGTCACAAATCTTTTTCTGTTGCAGGTACCTTAAGAAAAAATAACCTTCCACAGTGTGGGCAGCCATGGCGTCAACCGCCGGCACACTTCCAGTAGTATACAGGACCTAATCAAAATTAACCTTTGCTCATTAACTTTAGCTCCTCCTTTGCTTTGACCTTCTGATACCAATATTAGGTCTTTTACATCTTCACCAACCTCTCGCTCTGAGACCATTGCGAACAGTCAAATCCATGGGGACCTCATTACTTGTCTCCTAAAACCCAACTATCGATTTCATGTAGAAGCTATCAGTGTCCGAATTGTATGTCAAATTGGTCAGCAACCGTCGCTTCCTAGAACTCTAGAATCCCAAGCCATGGATGTGTACTGTGTCTCTGAGACACATTTATAATACCTGAGTATGTTTATTCACTTGACTTCACGTGGCCTTAGTAGTGGATCTTCAAAATTCACCTTACGATTATCCGGAGACCCAGCGGCTAGCTCTCGTAGATGTGCTGGTGTAGGGAGGCATAGCATTGAGTTGTAGAGCAAAAAAGTGCGCTTTTTTTACTGGATAACAGTCATCCATGTGCTGTTCGACTGAATGGATGTGTAAGGACTAGGAAGTGTCATGAGACTAGGTGATACCTATTCGTAATCTCTGTCTACGTACCCACTGATTGCAGTTCAGATGGTGCAAAGGATGTATTCTATGAGACACTTTCAATTTTTCGTCAGAAAGCAAAACGTTCATATGCAGTCATAATGAAAGGTGCCCTTAACGCCAATCGGATAGGCCTCCTGGGAGTATTTACGGAATCCCATACCAACGAACTGACAATGGTGGTCGTCTGTTGTAATTTTGTCCCGACAACCACATGTTCCTAGCCAACACTAAATTTAAGCAGTAGGAGAAACTCTGTCTAATATGGCATCTGCCGACTTCAAACCAACAATGGACACAGACAGGTCACATTATTATAAGTCATCGTTGGAGAAAATCGGTGGAGGATTGCCTCTTTCTGGAGTACTAGTTTGGACTCCTATCACTGGCTAGTACGGACCCATGTATGTCTGCGCTTTACTGGTCGCAGGAAATAGGCGATAGTAAAGCCTCCCTATGCTCAGTTGGAAGATGAGGACGCCAGGTACATATTTACGGAGGAGTTAACTAAGCATTTATCTGAGCATGACAGCAATACTCATCCTAAGGGGACGTGGCATGATATTCAGTCTATTGTAGAAAAAGCGGTTAAGACAGCTGGTAACTTACACAGGGAGGTTGGTAAACTTCATTAGGTTTTTGTGACGTCATCATCAAGACCAACATAGGACCAGGCATTAGTGCGTTACGGTCCAAGTTGCCACACCTCATATCAACACATCAAGTAAGAAGGCAATAAAATATCAGATAAAGGAAAGAAAAATCGGTCAGTAGAAGTAAAAGTAAAAAGTAAGAGAGAGGAAGGAAGAATGAGATGAGACTAAGCATAGTGGCTAAGATGAGGATAATGTGTGTATGCATCTGCACCACGACGTCATCCGAACTGATTGATGCGAGAAGACTGATTCCAACTAGCTCTAACCACGACGGATAGCGAAAGTAACTTAAACGTAAGTTGACCAAGAGTCTTCACGTCGATCGCGAGCGGTGGTAGATGGCAAACGAGAAAGAGGGAGAGATGGAGAAGGTATCAGCGTTGGGTAACACTTGGAAACTACTTAGGCTTATTAAAGATTCTGGCAAGAAGAGGACGATGCTGAGTGAAACCATCACCGAAAAGGATGGGACGATGATAACCTCTCAGGACAAATGGCTAGAACGTTAGACAGAACACTTTGAAACACAGTCCAACTGGCCCTTGGCAACGCATTAGTTGCCCAACATCTGGCCTGAACCTGAGTGGAACCTAGGTGTCGGTCCTCCAATTCTCGTTGAAGTTGAGAAGGCTGCATCGAACCTGAAACGATGAAAAACTGCAGGACCTGGCAGTTTACCACCCGAAGATTTCAAGGATGGAGGTAGAAAGTTGGTGATTGAAGTGACGGAGGTACTAGGTAGTGCATGGGAATCAGAGGTAGTACCATCCGGGTGGTGTACTTTCCTGATCACCCCAGTGTATAAGAAGGGGGAGAAATCTTGCGACAACCATAGAGGAATCAGTTTAACTAATATTGTGTCCAAGATCATAGGGTGCAAACGAAGGTACATACCTACTTGTGGTGGACGCCTGTAATATTTCTCGACCTAAAGGCAGCATTCGACTCTGTCGAGTATTAATTAAGTGTTGTGACTGTGCCTGTCTATGAAGGGGGTCTCGAGCTGGTGTGTAACGCCTATCAAAGTTCTCTACTCGAACTCAAGCAGCCGTGTCCAGGCTTATGAAGAGTTGTCATGTGAATTGACGATAACTAGTGGTGTCTGTTAGGGTCGCTCACTATCACCGTTTCTATTTAACTTCGTTATAGGCTTACTAATGGACATAACTTTAGATAGGTTTGACTTCGTAGGAATCGGTGTGTTCCAAGAAGGTCATCTTGTTGACTTAGTGTACGTAGATGGTATTGTTCTGCTAGGTGAGTGTTGACAAAATGCAGTATCTTGTGAAGGCGTTGAGCAGAAATCTGAGTATTTTTGGCATGGTTTTCACTGGGACCTGTGAAATGTAAGAGTATGTTGTAGGACTGTTCTGGCCTAAATACTCATAGTTTAATGATAGAGAGGGAGTGAAGTGGTGGAGTGTGTCGATGACTTCACTTACGTGAGGAACTGCACCATCCCGAACGGGTTGGTCGCTGACAAAATCTCATCTTGGATACATAAGGCTTGTTTTGCACTTATCATCTTGTGTCACCTGTGGCGCCGACTGACGAAATATTCGACTATCTACCAAAGAGGGAGTATACTGTGCTGCAGTTCATTCTGTCGTGTTGTACGGCTGTTAGACTTGTTGGTTGGAAGTAGAAGATATGTAGCGATTACAGGTGTTTGGTCGCAGATGTCTTCGTAGTATTGCCCACGTTTTGTGTAATCATCGTGTAAGGAGTGTAGAGGTCAAGGGAAGGGTACTAGATAAGACAGGGAATTCGATTGATGAGGTTGTGAACCTTCATCGACTGAGGTTGCTTCGACGTGTGTTGCCCATGCTAAACCACGGCCTACCTCAATGTGCCATGCTAAGATATTTGGATCAGTTTGGAATAGAGTTTATGGTGGCTGGTCCAAGACGTGGCACCAGTCTATAAATTTGCTGACTGTTGGTTTGAGTCGTGTTGGGAAATGTGGACTACTAGGGTCTGGAGTCCATAAGACTGTAGGAATCAGTGATTGAGAACTCTCGGTTACGACTGGAAATCAGTCACAATGACCCAGATATATTCATTCCTTTAAATCTAAAGCTTGAGTATTTGCACTAAGCGTTATCATCAAATTGTTCATTCTCTAACTTCTACTTTCTATCACTGCTTTTCCATCCACTTGTTCTTTGTATACTAATGTGAAGTGTTTCATCTTAAACCGATGCACTAGTGTGCGAGGTTCCGCGTTGATTTTGACCGTTTGTCTGTCTGACTTATGCATGATTGCTGTCCAAGCATATGCTTCGGAAGGGGCCTCAACAGTCCATCTCTTCTCTTTAGCGATAACTAATTGTAACATGGTATGTCTTTGTACACCACCGAGTTGAGGTCTGTGGACACCATGTTAAACTATTTCTGTAAATCTGAAGTTCATGCTGACTGAAAATAGGCGATCCTAGTTATTTTTTCGTCCGACTAGAATTCCAAAAGTGCCACAAAATCTGGCTTTGCTGATCTTGGTATTGCATTAAGTGCCGGCGTAAGGCTTCACTAGTCAAGTAGAATTCCACCAACAGTCGTATACTTGCTGTCAGACTCAAAGGTTCGATCAAAATAAGAAGGGTCTCTCCGTCATCCCTGCCTATATTCCGACTAACTGCAGTACAGATGGAGTTAAGATGAAATTCAACCGCCAACTGAGTCACTCCAACCAAGCCCACTTGAAAACTACCTTGCAGAAATAACTTGTAGAGTATGAGAAACTGGGAAGTACCAACCGCGTGCATTCTTCCAGGAGTTTTTAACACCCATATAACGTCAACCTTACCCTCCTTACCTTAGTCTTTTCTCTTGTCTTCACTTCCTGGTACCAATATTAAGGCTCTTACAATTTTCCCAACCTAACCCTACGACCATTGCTAGAAATCCAGGCTAGCGAATAAGCTCTCCTAGTTTCCTAAGACCCAGCTGTTGATTTCACATTGAGGCTTTTAAAGTCCGAACCCGATGCCAAGTCAGATAACAGGTATCTCTTGCTAGAACTCTGAAATTTCGAGCCATGGATGTATGCTGTGTTGCTGAGACACGTATACGGAACCCGAACCTGCCTATTCACTAGAAGTCGCCTGATCAATGCAGTAAGTCTAAGGAATTCACTTTACGATTGTCCCTAAAGGCAGTGACAAGCTCTTGTGGACTTGCTAGTGAAGGTATAGCAGTAGGTTATAGAACATAAAGCATACTTCTTGACTAGAAACTATTCAATAGCCGTCTGTGTTCTGTTCAACTATATAGATCTGTAAGAATTAAGAAAGGTCGTGAGACTTGCCGATATTTTCGTAATATCCGCCTACACAATCACCGATTTCAGTTTGGATGATACAAAAGATGGATTCTATCAGGAGCTGTAAATTTTGCTACAGAAATCCAAACGTTCAAACACAGCCATAACAACAGGTAACGTTAGCAAACAAATAAGAAAACTGAACCACTTGGAAGGCTATGTGCGGAATCCCATACTAACAAACGGATGGTAGTGATCATTTGTTTCCACTTTATTCTGATAATCACGTGTTTCTGGCCAGGACTATTGGCAAGCATGAGGAGAGATACTGTCTCGCATGACGTCTACTGACATGAAACCAAAGATGAACATAAATAGATCAAATTGCTATGGCTCATCGTTGGAAAAGACTACTGCTTTTCCCACAGTATCTTCTTGCACTCCGGTCACGCGTTGATACAGGTATATGTATATCTGTGACTTGTTGGTTGCAAGGAGCGGACAGCAGGGAAACCATGTGCTCGATTCGAAGATGAGAGCGCCAAGTGTATATCTGAATATGGTAACCATTCTCTTCCTGTTGAAGCCGGGGGTAATATTCACTACTGTAGAAACAACAGTGAAAACAGTAGGTAACCTATATCAAAATTTTAGCAGCAGCCAGCGGATTTCCGAAGCTTCATCCGAACCCACTGATGTGACAAAAAACTGTTTCCAGCTAGCTGTGGCCATTACAAGGAGCGGAAGTAGTCGATGTGTACCATATTCATTGACTGACCTAAAGGCACCATTCATCTATGTTGACCGATAGGTATTGTGGTAATGCCTGAATACAAGCAAGTATGTTATACCAATCAAAGCTGTCTACTCAACCTCACACAACCGGGTCAGGGCGTATGGAGAGTTTTCATCCAAATTGACAACAACTAATGGTGTCCGCTGTTACCGTTCCCACTTAGCTTCGCTATAGATTTACTAATGGACATAACCTGAAATACCTCTGACTCCACAATGATTGATCTACTCCCTGGAGGGCATCTAGCTGTCTTAGAATATGCAGATGAAATTCTCATCCAAGACTAGTATGGAAGCAAAACAAAAATCCTTCCGAACGCTCTGAGCAAAAAGCTGAGTATGTTTGATATGCGTTTAGTACATGTCCAATGGAAGGCAGTGCTTCAGGACTGGACTGTTACTTCTCCCAGTTTAAGGAAAGGGAGTGAAGTAGTAGAATCCGTTGATCATTTCATCTACTTGGGGAGTTGCATCAGCTCAAATTGGTTGGTCGCCGACGAAATCTCAGCTCATATACGAAGGGCTCATTTGGCATTTACCAAAATACATCTCGGGAGCCAACTAACGAGACAGCCGACTGCCTATTAAAGAACAAGTATACTGCGCTGCAGCCCTTTCTGTACTGTTACGCGACTCTGAGACGGCCACTGAAACTAAACTAAACAAGATTAAAGGTCTCTAATCACAGGGATCTTCGCAGCATGGCATTGGTCGTATAACCGTGTGAACAGTGCAGGGGCCAAATGAAGAGTACTAGGTGAGGTGGGCAGGTCAGTCGATGAGGTAGTGAACCTTCAGTGTAATTGAGGCAGCTTTGATATATATTGCGCATGTCGAATCACCGCCTACCTTGAATTACAATGTTAAGCGAAGTAGTATTGATTTGGTGACAAGTTTAGAGTGCATAGATCAAGACGTGACACTAGTTTGTGAAGTCCGTGACTGTTGGTCTGGTCCGTGTAGGGAGGTACCTGATTGGGGTCCTCGGGATAACACGAGTCAATGGTTGGAGGCTGTTGATGATGTGGCTAAAAATCGGTCACAGTGGCGTAGATGCTATCGCTTTTCGTCGTTTTCAAAAGCTTGGACATTTCACCTAGCCTTGGTTTTCATGTCCTCTCTCTTGCCATGTACTTTTGCTTACTTTGAGTTCGCTTTTTTCTAATCATTTGCTCTTGGTATACTGCTCTAAATTGTGGCAACGTGAGCCGTTGCAGTTATGTGGGTAGGGGGGGGGGAGGGGGTTCTACGTTGGTTTTCTGTCTATCTGAAAAGTAAAACGAACACAGTGAGTGTATCTTTCAGTTTGCCTCTCTGATAACGTATTTCTATCTTTGTCTGCGTTTTGTTTTCCTCTTTCTGTTCGGTGTTTGTTTTGATTGTGCTTACGTTCTTTTTGATGGGACTTCTCTTGGTGTTCATTTTTTATCACTTTTTGGCTCTCAAACGAATAATAATCATTTTCTCAAGTTTATTACCAACTTTAACACCTATTCCTTGTGTCTGATGACTTTCCGCAGCTCTTGATTACATTATTTTTACCTCTTCGTATTTCATGTTTTTGACGTGACTTTGATATGCTCATATGTGGTGTGAAAATCTGAGCAGTCTAGCAGTAATGCCATTTCATCTGTTAATATTTACTGACTAAGCAGTGAAATTAAATAGAATAAGCAGAAAGATGGTCAGTTCATGGTGCGATGTGAAATGAGTAGTTGTGTTAAATAAGCATTTTTTACGGGATTCCTTAGGTGAAATCCTGGAAAGTGTGCGATCCACTGACTAAAAAAATGTTATCAATTAGGCTTTAGGATCAAAGTAAGTGGAGATCATTTTGCGGTTTTCCTGTCTCTCATTTTGAAAGTAATGCAGTGGCTATGCAAGCTTTCTGGATGTATTTTATTTGACTAATGCACCAATTATTTCATTCTTTGTTTTCACCTTTCTCATTTTGCTGTTTCTGCATACGGTCGTTATATTTGTATAACGTGCTTGATGCTCATATTATACTGAGTTTTTGTTTATAGTAAATACTTTGATTTCATCCCAAATGATTCTCTGGACACCATTAAAATCAGCAAAGGTATTCCCGATCCACTAGCTGTAGGGTAGTCGTAAGAATGGGTTGCAAGCTGTGTGGATTGGTGACTAGTTTGTTGTCAAGTTTGTCCCTATGAGTATATACAGTGTTGTCATTTGTTATGTACTTTTTGTTACTGCTTTCACTTAAAGTGCACCTAACCGCTCTTTTATTTTTCCTCTGTAACTGCTGATGTCTAGGCATTAATTTGAACCAGCGTATGATTAGATATACTCCCTAACGAACACATCTTAAAAAGTCGGTGTTAACCGTGATAAGCTCTAATAGATATCTGAGGTTAGTTAGCCAGTCAAAATCAACGTGCGGTCTGGCATTACTGCATAATGGTCCAAACTTCCACAACTCATCAGCACATCAGGCGAGAGTGCATCAAGATGAAAGATAAAGAAAGCAGTAAGAAATGGTCGACTCTTGTGGAGAGAGAACAAATGATGAAACTCAACATAACGATCAAGATGAAGATAGTGTTTTCATGCATATAAGCCACACATCGATTCTGAGTCATATTACCTAGAATTTCTGATCGTCGATTTTGGTTGTCACACAGACCCCAACCGAGAAGTCGACATTTCCCTACCTGACTCAGACCAACAGTCAAAGACTTCAGGGACTGATAACATGTTTCAGCCTGGCCTCCTTTAACATATTTCCAGCCTGAACACACTTTAGCCAATATTGTGCAACGAAGCGAACAGTGACTCAAAATGCATAGCTTATGTCCCAGTCATCTGAGTCGATGAAGATTCACAACCTCATCAACTGACTCCCTATCTCATCCCGAAACTCTGCCTTATTTCTGCATTACTAATGTGATGACATCACGACACGCAGTTTATGCAGCGAATACGACAGTCGAACACCTATCCTCTACTCTTAATGGCCATGTTTCACAGCTATTTAGTAGAACAGAGAGAACTACAACTTATTACACTCTATCAGATATCTCGGTCGTGCAATAGGCGGCGCGTGTTGGAAAGAGCTAGTGGGGCCTTTTGTTATCCATGTGGAGATTTATCCGGTTACTGACCCACCGGCGTTGATCTGAATTCTCAGGTAAACGAATTTGATAGGCCTAACCAACTTATTCCCAACCGCTGGAGAAGGCATTATTGTAGACATGTCCTGGAGTGACAACTTGCCTTTTGGTGATAAAAAAGTATCGCGAACATTTTCGATTTTCCACTCAAGGTATCTAGAGAGTTCTGTGTCTTTCCACCGTCTCCACTCAACGGGACTATGTCGTCTGCGTACTCTAGGTCTACTGAAGAGTTTTCTGTAACAAGATATATCTCTGCAAATTTAAACGAAAAGAGAGAGAACTCTATAAGTTCGTTAATGACAAAGCTAGATAAGATTGGTGTATGCATCCTTGACGGACACCATGACGCATACAACTCACCTGATAACTCATCATATTTTCTGAAATGCTCACAGGTGTTCGAATACGTAACCTGATTTATTTACCTGGTACTCCTCTGGTTGAGAGACATTTGCGTAAAACCTCTCAATCAATGGGTTTGTATCCAGCTTTCAAGTCAAGAAATACAGCCAATGTCGGACACAATGAATACCAATACTATATACTGATCTGAAGAGTTGTTGTTTATGGTTGACACATTGCTGGAGATAAAAACAGTTTCATGCTTTTATCCATATACTATTACGATTATTGGCTAAGTTACCGATTTTATCTCTTGCTCAGTTTGTATTTCGTATATTCAGCGTCTATGAATAAAAGTCGTAAATAAACAATGATGCATTTTGGTCGCTTCCTTTACTAGTGGTATAGCACACTGCCTATCATCCAGATTCTCATGTCTTTCTGTCAGTTCTGTTTTTTCTAATTAGTGTGATGGCTGCTACAATCAATAGAAATGTAATTTTAGGAGTGCATACTTTCTTATGTTCTACAGATCATATTAGTTCTTATTTAAGCCTGAATGCACTGATCCTTTGACTTATAAAGTCCTGACGAGTAAATAGTAAAAAGTCAAAGTTACCGAAAATACATCCAATAAATGAACGGACCAAGAGAATGTTGTGCCTCCAAACCACTAGGTGTTTCAATTAAAATGAATGCTGGTGTTTGAGTAAATGAAGTCTATTGTTTAGCTTGATATGGAGCAAAGATCTTGGGAAACATTCGTTCTAAGCAACGATCAGGCATACGGCTAAACATCCCAGATATTACCATAACTATCATTGTGTTATCATTTCTTTGTATTACTTCTCTCCTATTAATCTTAACCAACCAGTTCGGTTTATTTGCACTGTTATTTATAACTTTATTTGCAAGCCATAGTTTTATATCATTTAAATAATGCTTTTCCGCTGTTGTTTACCTATATAGCTTATATTTTCTTCATATAAAGTAGGGTCAATGAATTGTCAGTATAAAATTACTAACTGCAATCATCATTCTCCATATAAAAATGTTTAATCAAATGGCTGTAGACTCATCTCTAAGTGGAATTTCTGTGTCTTCAACTGTTGATCGATCCTACAATCCATTCCTAAATAATCTAGATACACAACCAGGAGCATTGCTTTCTGAACTTCTCTCCGATTGTACACCATCTGATGATTGCCTTATTTCAGGAAATATACAGTCCAGTAATCACGATAGTATTTCGTTGTATGGCATATCATCCTCAAGCAACAACAACAATAATAATAATAATAATGTAAACAGTAATGATGCTACTAACGGAATCTATGTACCAACCAATTCTAATTCACATGATTGTTTTCAAAAAAGTTCTGCAAGTGAAATGAAATCTGGTAAGATTTTGATAATGTTCACTATGTATTACAGTGATTTTAATTTTTGTATGCTTATTCTCCTTCTATGGTTTGTTGTGCCTGTTCACCAAAAAGATGTCATTTGAAGTCTAAACATCGCTTGACTATTTCATTTTACTGTCAGGGTGTTATTGAATTGCTTTTGTTTTCATTCTTAAGCTCCGAGAACTAGTGTGTTGTCTAGTGAAGAACTATTATTTCGAGTCATCAAATAAGATTGTCTACGTGTTTACAAACTATAGACTTGTTTTTGTGTACCTGACAAAAAAGGTGATTCGAAGCGCTTAACCCGATTTACAAAATTGGACAGCTTAGTTAGAATACGAAGTTTTATTTGAAAATGTGATATACTCGTGAAATACACTTCAAATTGTACTGAGCAAGTAAATCACATTTTCTAGATGATTCTTGTCTTTTGATTAATCTCGCCTGTTTATAAAGCTGCACCAGTTGACTAGCTGACGTTTTCCACTATTTGATCGGTATTGATACCTATCTTATCATGATAGTAATTTAGTTATGACTACGGTTACCATGCTGTGATGGTTGAACTAAAGTAATGACCGTACATGCTATCCTTTGCTGAACTCTCTTCTTACAGTTTGTACCACACTAGCGAGGTCAGTTCGAGAGTGGTAATATCAAATATGGCAGGTTTCAAGACAGGGTAAAATCAAACCACTGACTATACGGACGTATAAAGACAGCATGATGTTTTTCAAGGATAATTAACATTTGCAACGATGCTATTTCTGCATTATCGATGTTGACAGTATATGTGTTGGCTACTGAAGGCTAATCAACTTCAGTTTGTCAAGTCCTGCCAGAGATTAGTCAGTTGTTGAGTAGATTAAGGGTATTGTCTCTGACTACAGCTCCGGCCTATGCGTGTTTGAATCTCTCAGGGGATATCAGTCCCCTCAAAGATGCACATAAGTCTTGCTAACGAGTGCCAACAAGCATGAAATCTAGGTGGAACAAGGCTTCCTGGCGACTCCCCCAGGTCGTCTAACATCAATCGAAGTTAAGAGTGTTTAAGTTTAAGAGTAGTACATGCACCCCCACATCACCGAGTTATGGTGTTTAAAACGTTATTTTTAAGTTTGGACTCAACCAAATAAAGCCGATATAAATATTCCCGAAAATATTTTGTAGTTATGCTCTCAAATCAGAGATTCTTTCACTACAAACTAATTTTTTTTCTAGATACTTTAAAAAGGATTAACTGTTTGGGTAGTCGGGAAGTTTCAGTCACCTGCTTACTTCCAGTAATATTTATGTTTATTTTATATCTGTGTTGTAACTGATAATAGAATCTAAGGTATACGGTTTTGTTGTATTTGAAATCCATCATTTTTATGTACTCGCATGCTGCTAAAACTTACATTTGACGTGCATAACTTTAAACATTAGAGCTTTATTCACTAGACCGCTATGTTACGAAAACCACTTCTTATTTAGTGGATATGAGAGACTTTAAAGGCCATGCTAGCAACTGACGAAGTAGCCAATCAGGTTATATTCTGGCTGGGTAGGCAAATGTTCATGAAATAAAGAAGTATGATTGGTCATTTCAGTTGTTGATAGGGTGGCCTTTAAATTCGCTCGGGTATAAGATGATACTATTAATTTTTTATTTGTAGGACAATATTAGTCTTTTCTGTTGGTATATAGTCGGATGAACAATGAAACTAAATGTCTACCTCCCTCATAATATTAATAACATTGATAGAAGGGAAAAAAGAATGCAAAACAAAAAAGAGCTTCAGAGAACATCATACCTGTTAAATACTAGGATGTATGACCTAAAAAGTCAAAAATACACTATTATCAATCATAAGAAGTAAGTATAAGCGATTGTTTGTTGGTCATTCATTATTTTACAACTTTTGTTTTACAGAAACAGATTAGTACAACATATTTTCTAGTCTACTGTTACACATACTTTTCTGCAAAAGCACAATTTATAGGGTGGTTTTTTTCAGATAAGCGCGTAACTATTTTATTCTAATGATAACCTTGGAATGCTGATTAATAAATAGAATACAAAAGAAATCCAATAATATAACTAATATTCTTCATGTAGTTGTCTGTGCATGTATGCCTTTTTTTAGGGGTGTGTTAGATTTACTTATTGAGTATGATCAAGTAACCTATTATCTTTTGACTGTCAGAGATAGCCGTTGTTTGGCAGACTAGTATTTATACTGGGTGATGATTGAAGGTGAAATGGAAATTTGTACCGCGGCCGGATTCGAACTAGTATAAATACTAGTCTACCAAACCACGGCTATCTCTGATAGTCAAATGATAATCAGTATGATGCTCCCTCTCTCTAATTCAGTTAGATTTGGATTGGGATGAGAAGTCCTGAATAGGCAGCCAGTGTGAATACAATCAAGCGGTGGTAACGCATCACGAATTCTCATGGATGTCTGTGTTATGCATTGACTGATGTGAATAAAATATGGTCCAACTCCATAAAAGTACTGTTTTTATCTTGGATATGTGTAGAAAAGCTTAGGAATTTTTTGTTGTTGTCCTCGCCATGTAATTGAAGGTAATGACTAAAAACCATATATCTCCTTAGTTTGTTTTCCTTTTTTCATTTCTGCCTGATTTTATTTTGTATGGTGGATTTCATTGTGATCATGCTGTACCAAGTTTGTTTTAAATCAAAAGTAAATTAGTTATTAAGAAATGGCTTAAAGTCGGTTACAGTGTAGATACATTTGCTTTTCCTCTCTCGAGTAAACATGTAATTCAACAGCAGTTTGTTTCTGCCTCAGCCGTGTTCATTTTAATATTTTATTCCCCTGCTAATTTTTAAAAAATCTTGTTAAGTTTGTGTCAATGGGTTTTCTCATACTAATCGTCACAGAATAAAACTGGAGGATATTAGCCAGTATTCAGACAGTAGCAGTAATGTATCCGATGTAATACCTGTAAGTCTTTAGTTCAATCTTTTGAATATGCCGAAGTTCTCAGATGGTTATCAGGTGGCCAAACGACCCCTGAATAACTTAGGGGTAACGTCGCTGACTGCGACACTAGGTGACGTGGGCTTGAATCTCATAGGAGACATCAGTTCTTTCGAGGTTGCCGACACACCTTTCCAGCAGGCACAAAAACTAGGTCCAGAGTTAACTACCGATTGCTTCCAATCAACTAAGGTAATTGTCTGTTGGGTGCATATGTTGTTGCTGTAGATTACTTCATATGATTCCTTTCTGTCTCCATGCATGAAATGTTAAACAAATAGATATGGTGGTCATATCGGTGATTTGTAGTGGTACATCAATTAAACTAATTTTAAATTATACGAAATGTTCATCCTCAACTCTGTCAAAGGCACAACATTCTAGCGGACTGAAGTGCAATCATACTTTTTTTTAGTGTTAACAGACATTTGTTTTCTTCTTGACTAACTATTTGTCGTCGATGTACTTTACAGCTGCATTATATTTCCCGTTTGTTTTATATATAAGTGCTAGTTTTTTCATTTCCAGATGTACATGACTTTGTCAACTCGTTAGCGGTTCTGTATTCTAATAGTTGAGTGTTAAGCTAAAGCTAAAGATGACGACACCAACCTATGAGGTCTCCGATTGCTGGTTTGAGTTGTATGTGATAATGTAGGCTACCTGACTGAGGTCCTCAAGATGTTAGCAATCAATGGTAAGGGACTTGATGAAATGACTCAAAGTTGATCACAATGGTATGAATGCATAAACCTTTTGTCATCTTCAAAATGTTGAACATGTTGTAATAACCCTAATTTATTGATTTCTTCCCTCCGCACATATATCTGTCTACTTCATTATTTTCTGCATCTACTTTTGTTTAACGTGCTACTGTGACTTGTAGGAGCTTCAGCTGACGTACTTTGGTGCAAGGTTCTGTGCTGATTTGTTTGTCGTTCTGCTCTGCTTGGTGTTGTGAGCAAATGTTGATTCGATTGATTCAATGCAGTACTCATTGTTAGAAGAATGAGTCAATTCTTTGGTTTTCAGAACGGTACACACCACATACCAGCAGTTCAGCAGCTGCAACAAACAAATCCGAACACAAAATGAACGCGTTGTTAAGGTCCCTGTCACATTTGTTCTCAGAAGTTCACAGAAATAAGTGTCTTCATCTTCTGTCTTTTGTAGTCTTAACTTTTGTTTTCCTTACTCCCTGTTGACTTCCGCTTTGATGTAAATTGTCACAATGTGGACTAGAAAGCCGTAATATCCAGTCTCATCTTATTTATCTCTGTCTCTCTGTTTAACCAAAGTTTTTTTTCCACATTTGTCGTTCTTCTCTTCCCATTTTTTCATATTAAAAGGGTGTTTTGTTTTAACGTTGTGGATCATCTTAGAAGTCAAAACTTTCAACATTCCTAGCATTGGTGATCTTTTACGTAGTAGTAAAATGTACAAAGGTCATTTGATCAATGCCTTTTGTACTTATGTAGATTGTTTTTTTCACTTTAAATCTATTTTTCATGAGTTAACCCTAGACTTATGTCTGATTTTCTTATCACGTTGTGTTTTGCAGGTTACCATTTGTCTGTCTGTCTGCCTGCATGTTTTAAATTTTCTCTTCCCGTATTAACCCTTGTAATAGTAGTAGCAATAAACAATAACCTTAGTATGCATTACGTGCTTGTCTCATTTGTTCAAAGGTTAGAAACACAAACACACACACCCGCTAACTGGTCAAGGTTACTTGGCTTCCTTTTACACTTTGATTGATTTTGAGTGTTGTTCGTGAATGAAAAAACAGCTTAAATTGATTTGTATTCATTCTTGTAATATGTACAGATTAACGTATCTAGTAGTGTAGAGAATTTGAAGTCTGTGACCTTGATGTATTCTTTTTCTTTTATGAATCGGTCATCATGATCATGAAGCTCAGTTACTTAAGCAAGTATTCGGTCCGCAAAAAGTTGACCTTGGGATCAAGTCCTGATACACCTATTCCAACTTAAGCAATTGGTTGGTGTCCTAAGTCCCCACACAAGTGTGGCTCATAGCCTAGTGCATAGAAACATGTACCTGGTTGAGTTACATTAGTAGCAGTTACTATTTCCTGGTCATAACCGTTGTGTTGAGGAGACTCATCTGTTGGATGTAATTCCTAAAGTTGGTACTATTTTCCCTCCTGAATTTCAAGATAGAATTTTGGCATTATCCAGTAGGTTACTAAGTTACACACAACTAATACTCGTTCAAATAGTAGCATCCGTTTTCAATAGAACCACACGTGTTCACAATTGAACAACCACGTTTAACTTCATGCATTCAATTCCGTTTACGAATTTGAATGGTGCTATAAGAATAAATTTTGCACTGTATATTGCATTTCATTGCATTCTCTTCAGCTGCTTTCAGGCTATTGATGGTGAATCCAACGAAATACAATGTGCGATGAGAAAATTGTTCTCCTCACCTTATTCAAACCATGCATGAGTTTGTATATTTAGCAATGAATCACTCATATTATCTTAAGATAATGCTACTTAGTTGTCATGCTCTTGGTAGAATGTGTCCGTGAACTGCAGCTGAATGATGTTTATTTCATGTGCAAAGTAGTTTTCATCACAGATAGATGTCACTCGGAGAACCATTGAAAACCTTAGAGTACTAGACAGCTTTTTAGTCTTAGTTTGGAACTCTCCAGCAGTTGACTTTTAAAAATCGCTTAAGGAATTGAGTCTAAAACCGTTAGGTTTCTTGTCGAGAACATTCATGTTCAACCACTGGAGTGAAATTTAGTAGTTCAGTATTTTTGTCTCCGTTACTTTACGGTCTAGTGTGACCATCATTCATTATCATCATTTGTTCATCATATATCCTCACCCTTGACTAACGCCATGGATCGTAGTCTCTCTTTAGAAATGTAAGAAATCCATCTCGAAAGAAGTCACTAATTAGTACTGGGTTATAACTTATCCAGTACTTAGCAGAGGCTGCTTGATTTGGGCACTCGCGATTGAAGAGTTTCAAATTAGGACTCAACGGCTGTACACCTCTGCCAGTTAATCCTTGGTGAAAACTACTTTGGAACCAATCAGTTTTTATAAACTGCAGATTATAGTTTCATATCATTGAAGAGGAAGTACAACAGGTAAAGGTCAAAATTTTTCATCCATTAGGCATAAGTATGTTTCCCAAGACGATTGCATATGCAGCTTATCAACATAAGTCACTGAGTAAATGTCTAGTTGATTGAAAACTAGACTAGACTTCACCGAATTTATTGTTTCACTAATGACTATTAACAATCAACTCACTATATTTGACTGGGGATTGTCATCTGCAACCCGAAAGAAATGAATATCTAAACAAAGCATTGTTGATCATACTAAATCATTGCATGTGATCTTTTTCAAAATGGATAAGCTCTCGTATTTATGAAAGGTAACATAACTATTCATCAGAAAGCAAATAGTTGATGAGGGCTATTATAAACGTCAGAAGACAGTGTGAGCAGATAGCTACATTCCTGTCAGTTAACTATCTACTACCTTACTTATTCACTTCACCATTGTAGCCTTAACATATCTGTTTAGGTAATCTATCGTTTTTGTACAAACGCAAGAATCAATAGGGCCTACATTAGTCACAAATAATACTTTGTTTACAATGTGACAGAGCTGTGGCTCATTCGTCTAGGCTCCCGACTTTCAACCTGTGGGCTAGGGGTTTGAATCTCGCCTCACCTACTGAAGTTTGGGCAGTTGTGTAATATCATTATACCTCACACACTAGATGTGGTTCATTACTTACTGCACCAACGTGAACTTGGTCTCTGAATCGCATTTCGATTTCATATATTGTGTTAATGACCTGCTGGATTTCATGTCTTACCAAAAAGTATTTCATTTCTTTTTTATGAACTATTCGTTCTGGCCTTTTTTTTTATTGAATTCTATTTTGATATAAAGTTTTCATATTCCATGAAAGTGAACTTAATTTTATGAAAAAATAAACGGAACTTCGATTTTTGGGATTATGTCAGTGGTTGATATTTCTCGACATTCAATACGAAGAAGAACATATACTTTTGAAAATGCTCGACGAACCCTTTGAATGAATATAGTGCACATGACAGAACAGCCCAGATTGTTCCCAACTAAAGGATATGAAGACAATCTGACGTACGTCTACTTGAGGTCACTGAAGTTTTAGATTTTTACGAATGAAACATTTTATCCGTATTCAGTGGAAGTAGTATAGCTGGCTATGGCGCATGACAGGTCAATGTAACTCACTTTTTTATAACCCGTGTTTCTGACAGTGACCAAATATTGTCGGTAAATCCATATCGTCAAAAGTGTTTCCTTTGAGTTTAATGAACCTTGAGTCAAGTACTACACTGTACATCATAGTCTGATATTTATGTCACATTTATAGATTATCAAAATGTATTTCAAGATGAATGGCATGCATATTTGATTTGGCACATTAGTAGTCTAACCTATAAGGCTAATTATATCACTCTTAGGCTGTTTATATTTATTACAACCTTGATGCCATTTCAGCGACCTAATTGGCTACTTAACGAAATTCCGTTTGTAGTGCTGCAAGTCGTTCCTCTTTATCATGTCTGTGTGGAAGTGCTGCTGAGTGGATCTCCGGTACGAAACCATAACTAGAGTCTGACAGCCTTTGCTATGTCACTTTCTAGGTTATCCTATGTCCCAGGTGTACTTGCTTTTCAAACAGGGTTGGATGTAGTTGAAAGAGTCGGCAAAACTGCATGAAAGCTTGACACATATTCGAGAATCATTTTGACTATTTGAGATAGCCGTAGCTTGGCAGATTGGTATTTCTACTAGGTGATGATTGGAAGTGAAATGAAAACTTGGACTGCGAACGGTTCCCGTCCGGGTTGGTAGAGTACCGATTATCTATCAAAGAGGAAGAATACTACGCTGCATTCCGTTCTGTCCTGTTGTTCGGCTGTGACGGTCGTTGAAAGTAGACGACATGAATCGATTGCAGGGATTTTAATCAAAGGTTTCTTCATAGCATTGCCCTTGTTTGGTGGAATCATTGTGTCAACAATGTTGAGGTTCGATGAAGGGTACTAAGCAAAAAAACCAATTCGACTGATGAAGTTGTGAACCTTCATAGACTGATATGGTTTGGACATGTGTTGTGCATGCCGAGCCACCGCCTACCTTAACGCGCCATACTAGGGGAAGATGGATCAGTTTGGAAGAGTGTTCAGGGTGGTCAGACCAAGACATGACACCAGTCGATGAAGTCTCTTACTGTTGAACTGAGTCCTATGGGGAGTTGTCCTCGAGAGGAAATGAATCGGTGGTTGAGGACTGTTGATGACATAGAATTAGATAGCTTGGCAGAAAACAGTCTACAAAAATTAGTTCTCGTAGTAAAATGAAGGAAGGGGTGTTTTTTCTTAAATTTATTCGATCATCGTTTATTTTTCAACTATTGACTTTTCCGCTCTCCTGCATACCACAACCAGAAAACAGACCTACTGTTACTCAGTCAATTCAGAACAAAAAGCTAGTTTGATGGTGTCAATGTTATGCTTAGTCTATCCTATGATAGACCTCTCCTGCTTTATTGTGATATTCTAAGGAAATTTTGCATCCACAAAGTGGACGCAACACATTTTATACTCATCTCAGTTAAGATGTGCTCGCAAGAGTAATTAGTATACCTCCTGTATATAAAATTTCAGAATGTCTGACCACCAATAGCCTTCTTAGTAATAGATAAACGATAGGATTTTTTATAAATAAGCTCATAGTTTTTCTTCTACATAAATCTTAAACAGTTTTTCTTTATGATGAAGATTTGACTAAGTGGTATTGTTACTTGGTTTCTAGCTACTTTACCCAGTACTATATTTCATCTGTTGAGGTTTTGATAGTTGTGTAGCATCAGTAGACCTTAAACAATTTGTACCCAAATAAAATAGTGTATCGTCATCGAATTAAGTGTGCTTAGGGAGTTCTATTTTTAAAAGTAGTTTATTTCATAGAGAGGGTCTATTAATCTGCAGTAATACTTATTCCTTAATATACATCTAAGCTATCTTCTAACTTACACTTCATTTTCAGAATGTGATATTCTGCTATCGAAACGTATCGATGAGCAGTCAAACGATAGAATCACTTTAGATATGCTCTCAGTGAATCTAAAATCTGAAATTTCTACTAAAGGTATGTGATTTTGCTTCATACAAATAAACTTAGTATCATTGTTTTTATATCATACCGTTGTTGATTGGACCGAATTGATCGGTTTCTATTGGCATATGGGCTCCTGTGCAGATGCCTCGATATTACCTGTGTTCTAATTATACTAATACAAATAAACCGTTTGCTTACTGTGAGTAAATGTATATCTTAACTGATCATTATGAATATTTGTACGTAACAATATTAAACTACATGTAAAATGATTATGAAAGTAAGTTTTGATATAATCCCAGTGTGTTTATAGAATAAAGACAAGATTTTTCTGGAAGTCTCGCTATGTATACTACAACTCCTTCAGACTCAGCTCTCAAATTCGCCCAGGACAGTCGCAGCAACTATGAACTGGATATTTATAATACATGTATAGATGGTTAGTATCTAGAAATATGATTGAGTGTTCAGAACACTACGAAATATTGAAATGATGGTCTCGTTTCCTAGAAGATTGAATATGGATGCCATAGACCATGGTATCCTCGAGCTATTAGCACTCACGAACACGAAATAATCGAATGACTAAAGTGATATGAAAGATTTGCAGCTCCATGATAAAGATGATGGTGGTTTGTAGTTTAAAGCTCAGAGAGCACCAAACCATCATAATTGACTAAACTGCTTACATTCGACGCATAACTATCCTCAAAACTGAGTAATGATCTAAAAGAATAACATTTATCGTATCATATCATTTAATCAAATAAAACTGTTGTGTTGTGTGCAATGGGATTCAAAGCAATATGAATGGAAATCATACAATCAGAAATGTACAATGGATTCAAAGTAGAAGCTCAGCCGTAAGACAACCAACGACTTCTTAACTATGTATGTCTTCTACTACATCATCGTAATCGTCCAATAGCTTTTTTATCATGTACTTCAGTCGATATTATACTTGCCACATGTAACCTGGAGGTTGCTGCTCTCATTCTGACAACAATTCATATTTTCACTTATTACCTTCGTATCACTGATGCAAAACCTGTCAATTGAGGCTGTTGTAAGTAATCTGAAAATAGTGTTCTCTTGAGGTCACCATTTCTCTTTCAGTTCTCTCGATCAGACTATTCATTGAAAACAATAAACTCTACAACTCGAAATTGTATTTAAAGTTAGGTATTTGGTCAACAGAAGGTCATACACTTTCATTTCCTGTACATCAGCGCTAATGATAATAATGGTATAACACAAATCAAACTGATACATGTTTATACACTAGGCAATGAGCCACATGTTGTGTGAAGGCTTGTGATATTGGTTAATTGCTCAACCTGAAGTAGGTAGGGTGAGATTCGAACCTGAGACTCATTACTTAAAACTCAAACGCTGAAACCAATGAATCATTGGTCTACAGTACTAATTACGACAGAATGTACACGAAAGAGTGATTCAGTTTGTTGAATAGATTGATCATTAAATTTCTGTAAGTGTTGAGGATCGATATCGGTTATCGTAAACTGTGCTATTCGTGTACTTAATTTCCTCAGAGAGGAAGTGGATAACTTCTACATTAAGGAGGTAGGTCCACTTGTATATGAAACAGCTTAAACTTATACGTTTCACAACTCATTTTCGACTCTCAAAAGATTTTCGCGTTTTTCCATCATTTCAAGTATGACTTGCTGAAAAAAATACCAAGAATCACGAAGCATATAACCATCCTACTTGTTAATTAGACTAAATTGGACTAGAATTTATTAACTTCCAATCAATATTCAGTCTTTGTTTTGGTAAGCGACATAATATCTAGCGTTCGTTATGACATTTATCTAACCAATAATTCTTTACCTCTAAGCATTAGTTACGGTTAGTACTTTTTAAGGTATCTGCACTACTGTATAAAGTGAATGAATAAACGCCCACTTAGCCGCATATCTTTTTGATCACCGCATGTTCACAATATGGATAAAATTTATGAACTAGGGAATTTTCAATTTTAATAGAAAACTTATTGTTTAGCATTTGAACGACGTTGTTTTTGTTTACGTTTTTATCATTCAACTTCCATTCAATTGATCATCGCGATTCTATTGTAAATCATGTGATTAAAAATTGACCAATCACCTTTAACTTTGGACTGTTATCGCTAAGTCGGTTGGCGATTACTTTTGAAAATAAACACCTCACTCTTATATTCAATCAAAGTGGCTACGGGTTCGGCTGAAGCGCGATTGATAAAGATTCTCACCCAACTATTAAAGAAAAAAGTCGTTTAATTATCTGTGGATTTTAGGGAATCAATTGATTCAAAGATGTATATATCTTCATATTTCTTATCTCCCTTTCTCTTCATCTGAAAGCTTTTGATGGTGGCTGATATTTTCATTTCACTGACTTTTGTCTTGTTGACTTCTCTCCTTATATATATATATATATATATATATATATATATATATATATATATATATATATATATATATATATATATATATATATATATATATATATATATATATATATATATATATATGCAGATACAGAACACTTTGAAGCACAGTCCAGCTGACCCTTGGCAACGCACCAGTTGTCCAACACCCAGACTGGACCTTAATTAGATGTAGATGTCGGTCCTCCAACTTTCCTCGAAGTTGAGGTAGCTGTATCGAACCTGAAACGGTGAAAAACAGCAGGACCTGACAGTTTCGTACTTAAAGTGACGGAGGTACTAAGTAGTGTATGAGAATCAGAGGTAGTGCCATCAGACTGGTCTACTTCTCTGATCATGCAGTCTATATATAGGAATGAATAGAAATCTTCCTTTTGCATCCATACGGGAATCAGTTTGACTATTAGTGCCTCCAAGACTCTACGATCCATAATTATCCGATGTTTAACTGGAGCTTGAGAGCAGCTAACTCGAGAAAACCAGGCAGGTTTCAAACCTGGATCAGGGTGCATCGATCATACTTTTACCCTCCGACAGGTTCTGAAACACAGGCATACTTACCGACCAACAGGCGATACTTGCCATATTTGTCTACTTGAAGGCGGCATTCGACTCTGTCGACCGTGATGTGTTGTGATAGTGTCTGACTATGAAGCGAGTACCAATCAAGCACATAACGCTTATCAACGCTCTTTACTCGAACTCACGCAACCGTGTCCAGGCTTATGGAGAGTTGTCATGTGAATTGACGACAGTTAGTAGTGTCCGTCAGGGTCGTCCACTGTCACCGTTTCTATTTAACTTCGTTATAGGCTTACTGATGGAAATAACCTTGGTAGGTTTGACTTCATAGGAATCGATTTGCTCCCTGGAGGTCATCTCATTGACTTAGAGTACGCAGATGATATTGTTCTGCTAGGTGAGTGTTGACAAAATGCAGTGTCTTGTGAAGGCGTTGAGCAGAAATCTGAGTATTTTTGGCATGGTTTTCGCTGAGACCTGTGAAATGTAAGAGTATGTTGGTTGCTGACGAAATGTCAGCTGGGATATAGAAGGCTCATTCGGGACTTACTAACTTGTGTCGTTTGTGGCTGCAGCCAGTGAGATATCCGAATACCTATTAAAGGATGAGTATACTGCGCTGTAGTCCATTCTATCCTGTTGTATGATTGTATATATACAACAGAACAGTTCTTAATTATATTGTGGTGTAAATATTTGATACATGATAACTCATCTTATTTGTATCGTAAAAATGGTGACTGCTTTTTAAAACGGAAGGAAGAAAAGTAAAAGAAGAGAGAACAACTTCGATGAAAAGTGAACTTATTGCATAAAAATGAAAATGTTTTGACAGCCTATTTTTCTTCCTCGCCTTCTTGCAACAAAGCACTCTTGTACACATACTTTTGATTGCATAATATTGTGTAAATTTATCATTTCAACTGTTTCCTCATTTCCCTCCGGCGACTGTACGTATCATAGTTGTGAAAATACCACTTCTATACATCTAGCTGTTTCATCATAGAAATGTATATATGCACACGTAAACGGTATTATGTAGGTGAATAGATAAAGATGTTTGATTTTAGTGTAAGAAGTAGGTGGGTGTATTGGATAGATGTTCGTTTTTTTTAAAACGTTTGCCATACATGCACGCACCCCTACATTCACCTACATACTTCTTGTAATTAGTTTTTAATTCCTTTTTTCTTTCATCACTTCGTAAAGAAGATTATTTTGTCTGATTTTTCATCTTATTATTATTATTATCACTAGAAAATATGTGGTGACGAAAAGTTAGTGAAGCTTTCAGTATACGTGTGCATAGTTTCCTTGTAGTGTTGTTAAGATAGGTTCTCTTGAAGCTGCAACAAGGTATACATAGTAAACTAAGGTATTGTGATGTATTACTGGGACGTAAAACATGGTCATTAAAAGTGTGAACCGTGTAGGAAGACTTGATTTATCCATGCAGTAATTCAACATGCGAGACTGATTTAAGTTGGAACGGAGTTAACACAATGTAGCACTAATCTATGAAGTTATTAACAGCTGCTAGGAGACATGTGAAGCGATTCTAGGCTGAAACACTTGGAATGAAAAATTGGTATATGTAAGTTATGAATAATTGAACTTGAGGTAATTTACAAATAATTTTATAATTCCCATTGTAACATCTAGGATATGCAGATGACATAGTCCTGTTAGGTGAAGACGCTGACAAGATGCAGAGTCTTCTGAGCACTTTGAGTGGCAATTTGAGAATGTTTGGGATGCGATTTTCACCACCCAAATGCAAATTTTTGCTCGAGTACTGGTCTTCAGCGATACCGCGGTTAACAATAGAGAATGAAGTGGTTGAGTGTGTTGACCACTTCACTTACCTGGGAAGTAGGATCAACCCCGGTGGGTTAGTTGCCGATGAGATTTCTGCACGGATACAAAAGGCTCGATTGGCTTTTGCCAATTTGCGCCACCTATGGCGCCGCCGTGATATTCGTTTGTCTATTAAGGGTGGCGTGTATTGCACAGCAGTCCGCTCTGTTTTACTATATGGCTGTGAATTATGGCCATTGAAAGTGGAGGATACAAAAAGGCTTCAGGTGTTTGACCACCGTTGCCTTCGTAGTATAGGAAGTATTCCGTGGTGTCACCATGTGAGTAATGCAGAAGTTAGGTGTAGAGTTTTGGGGAGAAGAGGTAAGTCAGTTGACGAGTTTGTGAACCTTCATCGACTGAGATGGTTGGGACACGTACTACGTATGCCTAGTCACCGATTGCTCCGTCACACAATGTTGGCTGAGGTGGGTCCAGGCTAGAAAAAGGCCCGAGGTGGCCAGACTAGAACATGGCACCAATGTATGAAGTCTCTGACTGTTGGTTTAAGCCATGTATGACGATGCAGACTAGGTGGTTGGGGTTGGCGGGACAAGAGGAACCAGTGGTTGGAGACCCTAGGTGATATGGCTCAGAAACGAAGTCAGTGGCGCAGATGTATACACACATTATCCTCATCTTAACGAGGGTATACCGAATCTCACTATTTTGTCACTCCTCTTTCCTTTCTTTTGGTACTTTATATTTCTTTTGACTGCATTCACTTATCTTCATCCTTCACCTCACTACCTTTTTACTTGATGTGCTGATATGAGGTGTGGCAACTCGGACCGTTACGCAGTAATGCCTGGTCCCATGTTGATAATGATGATGATTGTAACATCAAGAACAAGATATTCAGCGAAGAGACTCTAATTAACGAATTTATTTTCAAGCTGTACAATCTTTTATATATATTTGAAAAGGTATATCCCATGAGGAAAAGTAAACGCTATATGATGATGATAACAATCATAATAGAGCGGATGATGACACAGGCATTTGTGATTATGATAATAATTGAAGTGTGAATGATAACAAAGTAGATTCCTTATAATGTGGGACGGTTCATAGGAAGTATATAACTCAGAAGGGATTGAAAAAAAATGATGAAAGTGGTAAATCAATTAGTAAATGACTTCGTCAAAAAGAAGAACGTTTCTTCGCTGAAACCACGTCCTGTCTTTTCCTATGAACAACTAGGTATTGTGTAGTAGGATTAGACAAGTTGGTCAAGATGAAATCAATGTTTTCTAAAAAGATTAAGACAATTAAGTGAAATAACACCCGAAACTAATCAAAGTGAAGGCAATTATAATAACAATAATAGTGATAAAGGAAGGATACAAAGGTTAAATTAACAAAGGGGGGAAGCTAATGGGGTGGGAAAATGTTATGGCCATGATAAAAACAGTGACTGCACATACTTCATTTGTACACACAGATCAGGCTTTAGTTCATGAATAGCTAAAGCCTCCGCTGTTTTAAGAAGTTGAAAACGTGGGAGGTTTGGGCGAATTTGATAAGTAATTTTAAAGTCATTGTCTGGGTTTGTTGAGTGATGGAAATCAATCAAATGTTTTAGAATCGAACTTCTAACAGACTTTCTTTCACCTTTATACAAACAAACAGGAACATGTTCTCGTATACGTTTAGAAAGCATTCTTTGGCTATGGCCGATATACCTTGCTTCACAAGAGCAGGTGAACTGGTAGATGCACATAGAGGCGGCCAGACAAGGAAGCTTATCTTTAACACAAACGGAGAATAGGTTACGGCTGATAAAAGTCAATCGAAGTCTTGCTGCGATGAAAGTTCTACTGATCGATTTGCACAGATGATTCTTTAGTACATCCGATGTTAGTTCACCTTTAAATGCTAGGCTCATGAACAATCTTTTCTTTGAGATCGAGTGAATGACCCATTTAGTATTTCTTTCTAGCCTATTTTTATCAATAAAACGGCTAAAGTAACGGTTTTCGACAAGTGTACTTTTAAAAAAGTTAGCTGTTCATCAATACAATCAACAGAAAAAGAAATCTTATTCACTCTCTCTGCTATCGAATAGGGAATATCTTGTTGCATACTGTAGATATCCTTTCATCTCTATAATGTAGAATAATTTTAACAAATTCTCTTAATCAATTTTGTCCCCCAACATAGGTAAGATTCTATCAAGCTATTATTCCTCAGATTATCTTTCTTAGTTTATTGCATCTAGCCCTCATAGACACCTTCCTATTTTTTTTTATATTAAATCATCACCTACGTACGTCGTATAGATAGATAATCTTTTTTTTTAAAATCCACTAACAATTGTTTCTATTATTAACGTTCATACAAGACTTTTCTGAATTGACTTCCTCAACTGTATAATATTATTAACAAATTGATGAGCGAAATCTTAATATTTTGTTGATGTATAATTCCTCATTATGTACATATAACCGTAGAACCTGAAGAAGAAGCTATCGAAAAGAATATTTTTTGTTTACTCAAATGGCTTGTGAATTATAATGGGAATTTTTAATCATTCTTTGGATCACCTAACAAATAAAGTAGCAATGATTTTGATGTACAATTTATGATTTTTGGCTTTCTTAAAAGTTTGGATTCCCTAATTTTACATTATCATGTGTGTTATCATACACACATGGTTTAAAGTATGTGATAACCTATAATTTTATTCTAATAACCATTATAATTTTAAACTGTATGCGGCTGATGAATGTTCGTAAGGTGGAATAATGTCATTTTATTCTTCAGTCCCAGTCCTTCTTTGTTTGTCTAAATTTATCAACTGATCCAAATGCAGCAAAGCTAGTGACTTGTCGATTTCCTTCTCGTCATTCACGCACACAGACATACACATACATGCGTATGCATGTGGTACAAACTTCAAAGTCGTAACATTGGTTCATGCTTGTCATTATGTTTGTTTATGTATGTGTTTGAATCATTCCTTCTGTCCCACAGTAGTATAACTTGTGGAATAATGCGTTATCGTCCTGGTTACTAGTGTGGTTTTTTTTACGGCAAACTGAAGCCAAATTATAAATATCCAGGCCATAGTTGTTACGATTGTCCTGAAAGAAGTTGAACGCTGAGTCAGGTTTCATTATTATATAAGTAAGTTAGTGATATCGCCTTACCAATAAATACAGTTATTACTGCTAGTATTTAGGTTATCAGTTACCATTCTTCCTATTTATCAATGCTTTCGGTCTAGTTTTTCGTTCAAAAAGGAAACATAGTTAAGCTAATAAATTAATCTTTTTCTTACTTCAGTTACTCGTGATTCTATAGTGAATTGTATCGTCTAAAAAAGGATGCATTCATCAGTTAATCATCACAAGTTATTGGGATCATAGAGAATGATTGTAATTGTTACTGTTAACAGGATTGTGGTTATCAATATTCTTGTGTCTCTATAGTAAGCTTGATGTTTACGGTCGATTTCTAGATGTATGAAGATGATGATTGGTTCTGACCAAGGGACGTAGGTTGCTGCAGGATTATAGTCAACAACTTTCAGCCTACTAGTTAATTTACGTGACCTGACTGTTGATTTGATCTCAATGTCATTCCAACTGTCGATAATGATAACCAGTGAACAGTTGGATATCAAATAACGGGATTAAATCAAGATTCGTCACCAGTCAGCTTCTATAAATCAATAAATAGGGTGATACGTCTTTGATCTGAAGGTTATTGGTTTGGATTCTATTATGACTCAAGTTTTATTTCAACCCAACTAATGCTGTCATTTTTGATAGTCTAATTAATAACGTGGGTTTCACTGTTGAATAGAGACAAACGGTAAAAATTACTATGACTTAAATATGCGACCTACTCTTAGTTTGAAGTTTGCTTCACTTAAATAATGTTTGAAAAATTGATAAAGGTTCGTATATGGCTCACCGATATAGATATTTTGCCTCAAAGCTGTAAATTCAAACCTCACTCCACCTACTTCTGTATGATCAGTTGAGTAGTATAGTAAGTCCTCACGAAAATAAGTACGACTGATAACCTAGTAGAGAAACCTGCTCAGAGTTAATGAGCTAAGTTAATCGATCTACCAACCAATGTGCCCAAGTTCAAGTCCCGTTTCACACTCTGTGGTATTCTCAACACCAACTGTAGCCTAAAACCTAGTACTTCAATCTGTAGTGGATCGCTGAGTTGTCCTATTCCCTGCTTATAACTATTATCTTGACGTAGTGGTCGGGCTTTTAAATCAGTGACCCAACTAACTATTTTGGCAGAAACATTTATTGCTTTGAGGTCCTACCATACCAGAAAAGTTTGGTAGATATTATTATCGCATAAAAAACGGTTAAAGTTTTGATGTTACTAAACGTGCTATTGTGGGGGTCCCGGGGATGAAGTCATACTACCGACTGGACGGAGTTTGGCTGCAGTAAGTTGTTTCCCACGAATGACCAGGAGTTTTCCTGTTTTCGTGTCTCCCGTATGAGATGAAGTTAAAATACGTCAGTTCCCAAAATAAGACATTCTTCCGTGTCCTGTGGTATCTCGCTGCTGGCGATATAGGTTTTCTAGCTCGATTGAAGTTAATATAAGTCTCATCTCAAACGTCCACGAAATTTGTGTAACCAGCCTCAAGTAGATGTCTCTTGGGCTTTGTAATCATCCAGTACTGTTACTAACTCCATTTCTTTTTGGGATATAACAGGAAAAGAAGTAACCTTCCACTGCTGTGAGCAGCCGGAAATTGTCATTTTTCTGCACAACTCTATTGGCGCTCAAGTGTCTTCAAAACCCTATCGATCTTCGACATTGTTGCCTTCTAATCTTTGCTAAGATCTCTATCAGCAGTCTTATATCATCTTTCGCTTCTATCAACTCCTGATAACTGTTCAATTTCACGCAACAGCGTATTTAGTCATCTGACACCGCGTTCCCAGCTACATATTGAAGCCTTCAATATCCACACCCTCCATCAAATTGGATAATATACTTCCCTAGCCAAAACTCTAGCATTTCGGATCATGGATGTGTTCTGTTTCTCTAAGATACATCCACATGACCTAAGAGTGATGAGTCTTCGAAATTGACTTTCCCATTTTCAGGAGATTTCGTGATTCATTTTCAGTCTTGCATGTGTAGGTATAGCACTAATTGCTAAAGTAGAAAGCACATTGCTCAACTAGATCTCAGGTGACAGTCGCCGCGTGTGAGCTCTTTGATTCAATGGTGTAATGAAGACTAAAGGGAACAGGAAAGTCGTTCTTGTTTGTTTATAATCTTTGCTTACGCACTGACGAGTTTGGATGAATTGAAGGATAAGCTCCGGCGAAAACGGTCTAGCCTTCTACTGAAAACCACACATTCAAATGTGTCTATCGTTACCAGACACAAAGGCAATTTTGAAGTACCTGCTGAACAAACGAATGGATAATGGAGTCATCTAAAACTATGCTCAAACAATCGTCTATTTCTGACCAGTGTGGACCTACATTATGTTAAATTTTCATCCGAGTATGTCGGTGGTAACGTCACTGACTGCAACACTGGGTGATGTGGGTTCGAATCCCACAGGGGACATCAGTTCCCTTGAGGTCCCATATACACCTTGCTGATGAGTGCTAACAAGCAACTACCGGTTGCCTGCAACCAGATAATTGCGAGATCCTAACATAAAAGACATTGCCTGAGGTCTCAACTCATCAACGGACACAGATCGACCATATTGCTATCCGTTAACTCTGAAGATGATTGGTGAGAAACTGTCGCTCCTTCTGGAGCACATGTGTTTTTTGGTGATCACTCGTTGACTCGAGCACGTGTATGTTTTTGTTCATCTGAAAAAATTTTCTTTTTTTTCATATGAATTGAAGTAATATTCTTTTGAGATTAGTTATCAGTTATTGTTTCATCATAATTTCACTTCCAGGTCCTATTTTCTCCGATCACTTTGAACTAGTTGAGAACAATAATAACATTGTTACTACGTCCGCTTCTATAAATAGTAATAATAATACCGATAGTCATGAGTCAGACATTCAGCATTGTAAAAATTCATTATCATTGGTTCAACCTACAATAGCATCATCGTTATCACTAACAACAACAATCGCTACTACAGCACCAACAGTGACCACAACTAATCAAGCAGCTTTAATTGCAGCTGCTTTAGTAAAAGCATCTGCAGACAAAACAATGAATGGTCCTTTCTCATTAATTGAGCGTACTACCAATAATAATAATGCATCAGTGAGTGCATCAGTGATGAATAAATCACGTAAAAGTTCCCTGACAATGACAAATCATCATCATATACATTCGTTAGATAATTATGGTAATAATTCGAGTAAACTACCTGGTCGAAAAACTTCATGTAGCTCCGGTAAGTTCATTTTCTGACATTATATTAATAATTATCTTTCAGTCGAATAGTTTGTGAAAAATAATTTTCAGTGTGGAATCAGTTTTCATCACAGCCTAATACCATCTAGGAAATAAACGTTAAACATTTATTTAAGAATTCAGTTTATAACCGGTTGGTTACGAGTGTGAACTCCACTATAACTACGAATGTCTTGGTACCCAAGTAATATCATCAGCCTACTGAACAAAAGTACATATGGCTTTTGAGTTTCACTTCATTTCATTCACCTCTCAGTATATGATTCTTCAACAGTATACTTACAAAGTACAAATGTATACTCCATTTTAGTTGATTTATGTATCGCATGGTGGAACAGCACTTTATGCCGGATTATGTTTCGGAAATAATTTATGGTCCATAGTCATATCAAGATAACTACACAACTTTGAGTCATCCTTTACCTAGTCCTAATTTCTTCGCCTTCGTTGTGATTCGGATAGTACAATTTTCTGTATACCCGGAACAGGTGCTGAGTCATTCCTGTTACATGTATATGGTGTTGATTCGATAAACAAAGATTGTTATCAATCTCTCCCTCTATAGTGTTATGTTAGCTTTAAGGATTTTCACTCTGTCTCGTTCTATTGTATGGTTGTGTGTAGTTGCATTCATAGGTCTGATCGAGCTTGTTTCTAAATTCACTATCTTACTAGAAGTTACCAAGTTTGACCTAGCTAGGCTTCTGTACTCGGATAGCCCAATTGACCGTGATCAACTACTTTGACCTATGTATTTGACCTCACTATCATTGCAAATGATTTGGGAAAGTAAATTATTCTGCTTAATTGGATCAATAGGATCTTTTAATCTATAAAGCTTATTTCGAAGTGAGTTTATAGATTTAAATGCCACTCTAATTCCTTCCATCCAAGGTTATTAAGAATCCTATGTAGTGTGTCTGAGGTGCCTTCTTTGCATGGTATTACTGTAGATGTATTGAATTCTCTCTCTATAGTATTACCACTGGTATTAATAACATTCTTATTAGTGCTATCAACACCAGTTACTAATATTAGTTATATTTTTCCTATGATGATCGAATTAGTCGAGCATTGTGAATTAGGCTATGCGAGTACAGAAGCCTAGCTAGGTCAAAATTGGTAAATTCTAGTAAGATAGTGAATTTAGAAACAAACTCGATCAGACCTATGAATGCAACTACACACAACCATACAATAGAACGAGACAGAGTGAAAATCCTTAAAACTAACATAACACTATAGAGGGAGAGATTGATAACTGAATCTTTGTTTATCGAATCAACACCATATACATGTAACAGGAATGACTCAGCACCTGTTCCGGATATATTGAAAACCCTACTACCCGTACCACAAACGAGGCGAGATTTCTCACCAGTCGGCTCCAGAGATGGTGTGTGTGTGTGTATTAACGTAAGCCGAACGGGTCCTCTGTGTTGGAGCTGACATTTCGTCAACAAGCAACCCGTTTGGGCTGGTGCGACTCCCCAAATAAGTGAGGTGGTCAAATTATTCTGCTACTTCACCTCCCATCCTCAAACTGGGAGTTGTTGCAGACCAGTCCTGAAGCATTACCGTGCATTTGACTCGCGGAATGCATGCCAGATATACTGAGATTTCTGCTCAAGACATTCAAAAGAATCTGCATTTTATCAGCATCTTCGCCTAAAAGGACAATATTGACTGCAAACTCTGAGTAAACCAGTTCTTTAGGGAGAAGTTCAATCTTTATAAAGTCGGAGGTATTTAGGTTCATGTCCATTGATACTTCTATAACAAAGTCAAACACGAACGGCAATAGGTAGCGTCCTTGATGCACGCCGCTGTATGTTCTTGAACGGTTTCGTGACTTTGAGTAGAGAGCTCTGGTTAGCATTATATACTTGCTCAGTACTCTCTTCAGACACTGCTGCAACAACTCACGGTCGACGGAATTTAAACACTTGATTAGCCGGTCGGTCACTAGTTCAAACCTAATTCAGCTTCTGAGGTTTGGTGTTATCATTAGCGCTCACATTATAGGTTTGGCTCATTGTGCACTGCATGAACATGCACAGGGGTATTGAGTAGATTTTGAGTCGAGTCGAATACCGCTTTCACGCCAAGATATATATGGTAGGTGTTGACTGTCGGTACATATGTGTATTTTCCGTAGCCTGATAAAAGGTGAAGATTTGATCGGTGCACCCTCGTCTTGATGTGAAACCCGTCTGGTTTTCCTGGGTTTATTGTTGTCGATCTCCACTTAGGTGCTGAATAACTACGGATTCCAGGATCTTGGACACAATGTTAGTTGAAGTGACCGGCCTACGGTTGTCGCAAGAAGACTCCTCTCTTTCCTTATAGACTGGAATGGTCAGTGTAGTAGACCAGTCTGACGAAACTAATCTTGACTCCCATCTGTTAACTAGTTCCTCAACTACTTTACTTAGTAATTCCCCACTTCATTCCTTAGAAATATCTGGTGGAAAACCGTCAGGTTCTGCTACTTTGCATAATTCCAGGTTTGAAACAGAGTTCTCAGTTTCGAGCAAAGGTGGAGGACCGACACCTATGTTCCATTCATTTTCGAGCTTGATGCTTGACCACTAGAGCGTTGCTGTGGACCAGTTGAAATGTTCTTCAGTGTTTCACTCAACTTTTTAGCCATCTGTCCTGAGAGACCTATTGTTGTTGGCAATAGATTTTACTAACTATCGTCTTCTTCTTACCAGTGTCCTTAGTAAGCAGAAATAATTACTGATGCTGATACCTTCGCTATCTCGTTCGCTTTCATCAGCTACCACTTCTCATGATCATTTTGAAGACCTAGTCAATGTATGTTTGAGCTGCTTAGTTGATGGGCAAATAGATGAAGATTATGAATCAAGATCGATGAGTGTCACACCCCTTCCCAGTTGTTACAAATCCGTCCATTTGAGCAGTACGCAGATGGACCGTCAGCTAGTTTCCAGTCGACAAGTGCTCTTTCTATTCTACACCTTAATCTTATACTTGCAGGGGTGAGTTCACGAGAATTACCCACTGAATCTATGAACATCCGTAAAGTGAGTTATTCAGATTTACCGCACTGACCAGCTGAGTTCAATTGAATAAGTACACTCGGGTTATGTACACGTGTCTCAAAAAAACATACATCTTTGGCTCATGATCCCAGAGTCTTGCAAAGGGATACCTGTTGTCCAACTGGATATGGGGTTCAGGGGTTGCAAGTTTCAAAATGAAGTTGTCACCGCGGCTTAAGGAGATTAGAAATGGTGTCTGATTGGCTTGGATAGTTGACAATTGTTGCAGGATAAGAAGTTGAGGAAGTTGTATGCGGCGTGATGTTGGCATCTGGAGATAAAGGTAAGTTAGTAGACAAAGCCAACGGAGTTAGGTTATGGTTAGTTGGGGTTTGGATACTACCTCAAGGGTATGGGCGCTTGATACTTCTTTGTTGTCCACACCGTGGAAGTTGTTTCTGCTAGGTGAGTGAAAGCAAAAAAGGAATATTTTCGCCTAATCGCAGAGGCCCAGAAACACCCACTTGAGGACTGTCATATTTGGGGTATTTAAGGGTGGTCGGTTGAGATTTCATTGTGCTAATGCTGGACAAGAAAAACCCATACCACCGACAACGTGATACGCCCCCTTCAGAGAGTATGGTATTTTTGCGACCGACCTATTCTAATCCCGCCTTCCTATATGACGGGCAGCATCAACATGATATGAATTATCGTTAGGATCATACGTTGAGTTATTCTTCCACACCAATCATTTATCATCTTCATTTGAATCTACTGTACGTTTCTATTACTTTTTCATATCACCACTTTATTAGAATGATTGAAAGGACATTTCCATGAAATTGTTACCTATCATTTGCAAGTTGTGTCTGATTAGCGCAGTAATATATCTTCAGTAGCACTGTACTACATTGTTGAGTTACTTATTTTAGGGTAATCATCTCATTTTTTTGACTGATATCTCTGTGAACTGTCGATTATGAACTCACACAGCTCTGTAAAGACTTATGGAGAGTTGTTTGAATTGACAGTAAATAGTGGTGTCCGTCAAGGATGCCTGATGTCACCCTTCTTGTTCAACTTCTTCGTAGATGTATTGTCGGACACAATCTTAAGTACATCTGACTGCACAGAAACTGATCTACTCCATGATGGGTGTCTGGTTGACTTGCAGTACGCAGACAATATTATCCTGCTAGGCAAAGACCCTTACAAAATACTTGGGTCTTTTAAACGCTTTAAGCAGTAACCGAAAATGGCATGCATTTTGGCATCTGTGAAATGTAAGATGACACCCCAGCACTGGTCTGCTGCAAATACTACCAGTTGAATGATAGAGAGGGACTGAAGTGTCGGAGTGTGTCGACGACTTCACTTGAGGAGTTGCATGAGTTCGAACGGGTTGGTTGATGACGAAATCTCATCTCGGATACAGAAGGCTTGTTTGCCATCTGCCAACTTGCGTCACATGTGGCGCCGACTGGCGAAATATCCGATTACCTACCAAAGAGGGAGCATACTACGTTGCCGTCCACTCTGTACTGTCGTACCGTTGTGAGATATGCCTTTTAAAAGTGGGAGACATGAAACAAATACAAGGTTTCGATCATAGGTGTCTTTGTAACATTGCTTGCGTTTGCTGGAATCACTGTGTGAGCAATTTTTAGGTCAAGTAAAGGGTACTAGGTAAGACAAGTAAGTCGGTCGATAAAATTGTGAACCTTCACTAACTGAGGTGGCTTGGATATGCGATGCGCATAATGTTTAGACTTAGGCGACTAGTTTGACAAGTGTGTATGTACTGTTTATTATTTTATGGTTAACAACTTGATAGATATTCAATGCTGAACTTTGGCTTTTGTTATGTTACTGGTTTCTAAATACTGAAGATGTTTCGGAAATCAATTGCAATTATTTTGTACCCTGCTTTGTTTAAGCAACAATGATAGCTCATTGGTTTAATAGTGATTGCTGGGCTTAAATTCTCTTTCGCTTACTTCGGTCTAGACAATCGAGTTGTATTTATTATGAACCCTCACAAATTAAGTAAGTTCTCAGAGTTTCTTACACAAACTTGTACAACAGTTCAGAATGCTAGTTTGTGAGTTAAAGATTGAACACTATGTAAGAAAAACTGAAAATTGGAAAATATTTACAGTATTTTAAGCATATGAACAGTAATTACATTATTAAAAATTTGCTAGTTCTATATATAATTGCCTCTTTTGTAATGTTATCCTTATTTTTCATGCTACTTAGAATATCTTCACTTTAGGGATTTCGTCTTTTAAACAAATATCAGTTGCAAATTAGTTACTTCTATTTCAAAAATTAGTTCACATATTTCCAAAGTAATGTATATACCGTCTACATTCTCTGCTGCGTATATTGGCACCTTGATAACATACAACAAAGGTTGTATCGAAGAAAACATTGATTTGCAGTGTACCGGAGAACATATAGGCAGAATAAGTTGTTTTGGAATGCACAAGAAGAATATTGACGAAGAGGAAACAAACAGATAGATGAAAAGAGATAAGATGTTTGTGGTTTGAAGAGAAATTAAAAGCGAATAAATTGAGGCTGTTGCGAACAATTTCGAGTCTTGTCATTGACATTCTTCAACCTTGAATCGTCTATAGCTCGGCGACCTCAGTCAGACAGCTTACACTTGCCTATATATCAATATAGGCTTTACTTTTCACACAACCAACAAGTGGTTTCTGTCTGGCTAGCGTATGTTCACATCTACGCTAATATTGGTTCACCTTTTTTGCATTTAGTGATGCAGGTTCAAATAAACATTTCAAAGGGAATTAATTGTTAATAAGTTGCAAGTGTACTCTTGTTTTTGTCAGTTATGGCATATTTACTAATAGTTACATTGATGGTTACTAATAGTCACTAATAGTTACACTTTATTATTTTATGAGTAGAAAAACACTTTATTGAACAAACTGGTTGCAGTGATGAACGAAGTCCAAATCGTCTTCATTCTTCTGAAGAGTTTGACAGTTTACTTGATTCAAATACACCTATTCTAGACTTCACCTTTTCAGATGTACAATATTGGTGTAGTGTATTCTATTATGAATTGAATACACGAGTTGGTGATGCATTTCACGCTGGTCGACCTACATTAACAATAGATGGTTTCACTGAACCTTGCTATCGATCTGATCGATTCAGTTTGGGCAGTCTTAGCCATGTCAACCGACCGTTACAAGTTGAAATGACTAGAAGACATATTGGTAAGTGATATTTTTATTTTAGATTGTTTTTATAAATTCTATTAGTCAAGTATGAATGAACTCTGAAGTTTATTCAAGAATGCCTTTTAGTTGGTTCAGATGAGCATTATCTTACGATTTCTACGTTCGAGGCCTAGTAAACTTCAAGGATTCACCGATAAAACTGAGCTTTTTTTTCTCACCCCATCAATCCTCTTCTTCTTAATAGTCAAGTCTACACCCAAAAAATAGATGACTCAACCTCTTGTATAAACTACTCGAAAGCGATGAATTGAGTTCACAAAATAATCGCCGACTGAAAGCATGCATCGCACTAACTTATTCAGCTGCAAAATTAATAGTTGTCTATAACATGAAAAACACGATCACAGAAACTAATTTAGATATGAGACCTCATCATGTTACCTTCAGCTATATTTATTGATTTACCTGTACTTGCAGCAGCATGTGTCAGGAAGACAGAGAAGATCCTTACTAGGCGAATCACTGAATATGTACCGAAGCGCCCATCATTTAGAGGTGGAAGGCTACCAAGCAGTGCCATTGGTAAACACATCCTCGATACGAGTCATGCCATTGATTCAAACATAATTTTCAAGGTGATCAACAGACGAAAAACAGTAGATTGTTACTTTATGCAGAAGCTGTAGCAATCCGTCAACTGAAACCAAACCTATGTGTAAAATAGTTTTTTGTTCACCATGGATTGCTTTAATGAAGTGCTCTTTTTCTACAGTTTTATTTACTACTTTATTCTTTCATCTTGTTGTCTTTCATCTTATTCTTAGACATTATTCATATTCCTGTCATTTCCGATTTACTTTAAACCATTATATCTTAGTCATAAATTTTTACCATATCTTTTTCCATTCTTTACCATTAATTCATACACTTTGGGTACCATCCTTGTTGTTCTCTCCCCTTTATCCATATGCCTACCACCTTGAGTTGTAATCGAATTCCGGCACAACTACTACATCCATTGTTTTTTGTGTGTTCACAGATCGATTTTACAGTCGGATTTGTTACTTTACTTATTCCCTGTATTGGTTGATTAGGTCATGAGCTTTGTCATTCATCTCTGTTCCCATATATATGTATTGATGTCCAGATGTGAAACATGTGTTTGACGTTGATTTTACTATTGAAATGTATCAAATGACATATTCTGGATACTGATAGCTTACTATACGAAATTTTGAATTTACTGCGTTTTTGGAAGATTTAGAGCGCACGAAATGAATTCGATTCAACTCACCATGTTTTTCTTGCTTTGCAGAAATTTGTTAAGGGAATTGTTTTTCTGAAAGTGGAAGGCAGTTGAAATTAAACTTGATTATTGTTCAGTGTTCTCTGAACTTTGACATTTTGCTGTGGAAGTTTAATCGCCAGGATTTGTGACATCCTCAGCGCTAACTTAATAAATAAGTGGAGTATATTCAAATGTTTGTGAAGTGTTTTCGCCGACATTGACTTTTGTCCAGTTGGAAGTTGGGGAAGAGATTTTTGTCACACTTTGACCTCTTTGAGTTTAAATTCCACTCAATCACACCGGTAGCTGTTTTCGTTGGAGTGACATTGTTCTATTTGCTACTGTCATGTTGTACTTCATTACTGATTTGTTCGGTCATTTTACTATGGGTTGATGAAAGGCTTCTTAGGTAGATTGTGTCTATATCCATGTGTATGTTGGTTAATTTTTCGTTGAAATGCAGTGCTTATAGACATTTTCTTCCAGCTTTCAAACCTGCTGTTTGGAGGCTTTCCATATTCTCTCTGTCGAATTTGTGATCGCCTGCTTTTATTGAAACTAAAGAGGAGGTTGCGTCATGTCACTTTATTGCTAGTATGTGTCTATGAATTCTTTAAACAATCCGACGATTAGACTGGCAAACGTAATGTTTTAAACAATTTTTGTAGGTAATTTTCTCCGTAATTTGTAGTCGATTGTCCTAGTCTGTTGCATCGTATCCTTAAGCCTCAGTTTATTAGTGCTATGACCGGTAATGCGACCTAGCCAGTCTGTGAGCGTTACGAAGCTAACGTGCCAAAGAATCTACTCCAACCGCTAGTCTGAACGTCAACCACCATAACAACAATACTACCGGCACGGAAAGACAAGAAAAGAAGACGGACGGAGAGCTCTTACTGTCTCAACGACCGTCAAAACACTTGAGAGCGGTGCTGAATATGTACATTCTGAACGACCTTGACGAATACTGATAAGTTAAAAGAGTTGACAAGCAATGAGAGTTCAACCTTCAGAAACAGTGGGGAAAACAAAAGCTGACAGTGGTACCGAGAGCGCACAAAAACAGTAATAATAAAGTGATCTTAGAGTTATACGCAAAGGTGAGGAAAAATTAGCGGTGTATAACACTGAGGGAGTATTTACTCATCATTTGTAAGATAACAGCCTCCCGAAACCTCTAGGAAGTAAGCAGACAAACGTTTTGAACATAGCACCTACCGTTACTACCTAAAGATTCAAATTGTCACACACCACATCAGTACATCTGGTTAACAAGAAGAAAAAGAAGTGAAAATGTGACCAAAAGTTGTAGAAAACCAGGAGACAAGCAGATGGTAATGATGGATAGTGGCTAGCAGTGGAATGCGCCTTTCGTCCTGTTTGGGACCTGTTAGTTGAATGTCCCTGCCTCCCAGTGGGTAATGTTGTTCCCTCCAGGATTCGAGCTCAGGACCGATCGCTTCAATCGCCAGAGGGTTATCCACTAGGCCACCGAGCCACAACAGCCACTCTGTGAGACGGATATAGTTTTAGTCTTATCACTTGTATTATACCGATCAATTCGGTCCACTCAATGACGCTATAATACAAGCAATAAGACAAGCAGACGTATTAAAACAAATGACGAAGTTTGATATTGCAGTAATGAGCGAGTGTATCTCCACCACCGAGATTAGTAGAAGACTTTTGTCTATGTATGTAATTCAAAAGCATCTAAACTTGCATAGATATACATCTTTATCCTATTAATTATAATCCTGTCATTTAGATTGTTTGTGATTTCTCTGTCGATCTCACCACTTGTGCGATATGATACGCTTTGCTTCTTTGTTTATTTTGTCATTTCAGGTCGTGGTTTAAAATTACACCATATTGGTAGTGAAGTTTATCTGGAGTGTTTAAGCGATGCTGCGGTGTTTGTGCAGTCGCCAAGTTGTAATCACTTTCACAATTGGCATCCAGCAACTGTTGTTAAAGTTCCACCAAGTATGTTACCAATATTAACTCTTCTAGTTCTTAATGACTAACCTCCTGTTTTCTTTTAATTTTTCATCTGGTTATATTCGATATACAAATGTTTCAAGTATAATGGAATATGTATGGTTTTCCTTTTTTCTTATCAACACTGTCGTCTAAGTAGGGTGGAATTTATCTACCTATTTGCATAATGATGGGATTGTTATGTATTGCAAATATGTAATGTTATTTCCTGTTGGTTTGAATTGTTGTATGAGTAGTTGTGTACAGTTTGACAAAAGATACTAGATAGGCGTTATTGTTCTACGATGATGATAGTGGGACCTATTCCTTCTTTAATCTTTATTTATTGATTTTCCTTCATTTTGTATTCTGCACCCCTTCTTTCTTTGTCATTTTTCAAGTACTGTTTCGAGTTGATTAAGTTGTAAAGTTGTTGCAGTTACATCTTCAGGATCATGTTTAAAGCATTGGAGCTACAGTGTGGTACTGAATCCAATAGCGTTAGGTGCTAGAAACATGAAGATAAAGTCGTTAACCGTTGACCAAGGTCGTGTAATTGAGGTTTTTGTATATTAAATTGAGCTATAATTAATTTGTGTTTAGATGGAAGGCGGTTGGTACGGTTGTGAACTTTGATCAAATGAGATGACTGGACATGTATTACGTATTTCTAGCCACTTGTATCACAGTGTCGGTCGAAGTAGGTTTAGGCTGGAAAAAGGCTTGGGGCGGTCAGACTAAAACTTTGCATCGATGCATGAAGTCTTTGACTGTTGGTTTGAGCCATGTAGGGTGACACAGACTAGCTGGTTGGGGTCCGCGGGACAAGAGAAACCATTAGTTGGAGACTCTAGGTGATATGGCTCGGAAACGATATCATTGGCGCAAATGTATGCGCATATTATCCTGATCTTAACCGCTATACTTAATCACATCATTTTCTCATTCCTCCCTCCACTGTTTTACTACTTTCTACTCCTTTTGACCGATTTTTCCTTCCTTCGTCATCTATTTTATTAGCATGTTAGTTGGTGTGCTGATATGAAGTGTGGCAACTTGGACCGTCACACAGTGATGCCTGGTACTATGTTGATTTTTGATGATGATGATTATGTTTAGATCGAAGTAGGTAGGGTGTTGTTCGAACTCGGGACTGACTGCTTCAGAGTTGAATATCTACGCTGAAGCAAATGCACAGATATTAGAAATCAGTGACTGGAGATCCGAAGTGAACTAGAACCTGAAATATAGCTTTAAAACTGACACTTGTTTTCAATTTAATCGATTCATTCCCTTCTTATTGTTATTTCTTTTTATTCCCCTCTTTCTATCCTGTTTCTGCTACTCAATTTTCTTTGTACTTACTACTATTTTTAATTTTTCCGTCATATTGTTTTTCGTTTATACTTTACTTGATTCAATAAATGTAGCGCAGTTGCATTAATTTTTTTAAACGTTATTTCCGTTTGTTTATTGGTTAATTCTGTTGATTTTGTTCATATTTTGTTTTGAATTATAGCAAATAGGACTGTTGTTTCGGCTATTATGTATTAACATGTCTAAATTGTAATAGTTGTAAACACAATACTTATTTATTTCACGTGAATAATGGAAAAAGGCCTCTTTTTACTTTATTTTATTATGCAACTTCTAGTTTGCTGGCTAAGTGTTTTGCCTACTGAACCCTTAAGTGCAAATAACTAGCTTGGTTCCAGTTTGATATGCATCGAATAAATTCATCAGACTTCTGCAATACTCACTCCTCCCTTCTTAAAACGATTACAATTTGTTATGCAATTAGTTTATCGTAATTAAGAATGGATAACGATGATTCGATTTGGAAGGAAATAAGAATGATGACCATAGTGGACCGAGAATGAGATGTAAGTAGGCGAACTTGAACTATACACGGACAAGAATGTCTTTAAAGGTCACCCTAGTAACTGGTGAAGTGACCAATCAGGTTTCTGTATTTCACTTGGAAAAGTACTTTTCCATGAAATAAAGGAATGTAATTGGCTGTCTTACCAGTTAATAGGGTGGCGTTTAAGGTCACCCGACGGATAATAGCTTTTTCTCCGAGTTCCTTGTACATCTGCCGTAGTGTTCGATAAATGAAAATGTTAATTTATGTGTTAGCCACTTCATGTTAAGGTTTCATTTTTAGTCAATTTAAAATTTTCTTTATTGAACTAAACAATCAACTTTCACCTAATGGATCGAAAATTTGAACTCCATCCCCCCTACTGATAGTAGATGAAATTCGTTATCCAATAAATAAAACTTGTACCTGGTTGTTGAATTATAGTTTTGTACATTTCATATGTATAGTTATTTTCAAGTTATTTCCTTTACTGCATGTATCCTATTTTTCTACTGTTATTATTTTTCAGAGTGTAACCTAAAACTTTTTGATAGTACAACATTCGCTAGTCAACTAGCTGATTGTATGTCACGAAGTTATGAATCTGTATTCGCATTGACTCATATGTGTTCTATACGTATAAGTTTTGTAAAAGGTTGGGGAGCAGACTACAGGTAAGATCATTTGATGATTATTATAATTAAACTATCTATTTTAAAATTTTAAAAAATTGATGAATAATTTTCGAAGAATGTCGGTTAGCTTTTATTTAGTTTGCACCGTCTTATTCTTCTCACTGATGGGTTTTATAAACTTTGTTTCATCAAAGAGGATAGATAGATAACCTTTTATCTCTATATGCTTGGCGATATATCAATACGGACTGCCAAAAGTGCACAACTGAGGAACAATAAGGAGATTATAATGGTGCGTCCTGACAAAGGGACGGGCGTTGCATTGATGAATCGCCAAGAATACAGAGATAAAGTGTTATCTATTCTCTCTGATGAAACAAAGTTTATTTTAAAAAATGAGTTTGCAGTTGTGAGACTGAAATGACGAGATTTGTTTGTTGTGGTAGCTCAGTCGAGTTATAAAGTATGGGATAACTGTTACCCCTCCTTTTCTTATGAGAGAGAACCTGACAGTTTTATGTAGGACTTTATATTTCTTTTGTGTGAATTTCATTTTTAGCCATATCGTCTCTGCTTTCTGAGAGGAAAACAGAGATACACGAACTTAAGAATCTATACACTCCAGTTATTTACCTCATATGTCCTTGTTATCTGTATTAAAGCTTGCTTAGACACAAATATTATAAGGCGGTAGCTTCTCAAACTGAAACGTCATTTGAACTGTGAAGTCGTACATATCTTGGTGTTGAGTAGTTCCTCAACGTAGTATCGTCATATATGACTTTTCTATTGATTTCATTTCGATAAAAACTGAGAATTAAAAACGGAATTACTTACATATGTATGTCATAGATTTCTTGTTTTTATTTTTCGACTACCAATGTGTTTCACAATCTGTTTAGCTCAATCACTTTATGTTTTAAATGATATCCAGGCTCACGTATAGACCTTTCAAGTTAACTAGAACAGAGATATTATTATTTGTTGATATACTTTCAATTCTCCGTTGTTATACTGGACCGAATCGATCGACCTCTGTTGACTTACGGACTCCTATTCGGATGCCTTGATATTGCCTCAATATTTATTGTTATAATTGCTATATACCAACAGAAGTTGATGAATTCGATCCAGTATAACAACGGAGAATTACCAAGCATCAAGAAATAATAACTAACACCTGTTGTACAAGAAGTGACTATCACACCTCAGTGGCCTAGTGTATAAAGCTTTAGCGTTTGAAGTAATAGATACAAGGTTCGAGTCCCAGTGGGGACAACATCACTCACTGGGGTTCCAAGTACATCCAGATGATGAGTTCCAATTAGGACGAAACGCACCTCCTGGATTCCACTCAGTCACAACCAAGTCAAATAGAATAAAGACAGATTATAAATGAAATATATTTGTAAAATCCCAGTGAAGTCGCTTTTTCTGAGAATAAAACCTGTTCAACTTATTGTATATTTAAATGGTAAGCGGAGATAAATCAGATCACGTTGTTCATACAGGATAATAATAATATGGGAATAAGTGTCATTGTTATCACTTACTATTCTGTAAGTTCATGGTGAAGATGTGAATGTTTGAACCCATGTGAATGAGTGTAGTCTGAGAAAAATACTATGGGATGAAGTGCTCAGTTTTTGTTTGTTTGTGTGTACTTTAGTTACGACTAGTGTGTATGACGTGTTATTTCGGATATACTGCTCAAGTTTGTTGGATAGTTAGGCCTTCCTTTATAGTTGAGTGTATTGCGATTCAACATGTGAAATACCTCAGCTATCTGTTTTTCCTTGCAGTTGGAAAAAAAACCTTTTCAAATAATTTTAATATTTTAAATGTCTATTTTGTAGTTAAATTCAATGACATAAACAGCAACTGTCGATTTTATTTGTAAACTCCCTTATTCTACAAGATTATCTAGAGGTCGTTTTGTTTAACTTGCACAAATGAGGATCTTAGGGGATGATTCCCCAATATAGTAAGCATCACAATCTACACAACTTAATCTGTAGACACAATTTGGAATAGAGGTAAAAGGAATACTATCTTTTGAATGAACTAAAGCATTCCTGAGAGTGTAGAATAGAGACAGATATTTGCAACACAGAAACTAACACAACTTTGCATAGTCTCAACTTGCCACAGCACAGTAAAGCGAAATCGATATAAAGGAAGACAAGTAAACTCGAGAAATAATATCACCAATAGTAAAAACAAATTAAAGATTAAAGAACATTCTGAAATAGTGAAGAGTAGGAGTAGAAGTTTTTTCCAAGCTTTTGTATACTTTAGGAGCAGAATGTATCAGTCACCAGAAAATGGACTACGACAATTACTCCAGATCTTAAAAACTCAATCACCTCTGTTCATTCATTTAGATTCAAATAAAGCAATCAATCAACCCAGAGTAAGATATTAACAAACGAAATATCGACACAGTGGAATAGATACGTTTAAATACTCCTAAGAAGGTCACGCTCTTCGCCACTTGTCAACTTTCACTGAACATAATGACTAGAAGGTGAATAAAAGCTCAATATCTAGATGTAGAGCACTGCCATTGACTTTAAACCAAATCACCAACATTCATCAATCCTCGATTCCTATTATCTCGTGAACTGCGAACAAGAAACGTACATCGACCCGAACAACTAAGATTCAGCAGTAAAATTATAAACGTTACATCATACTTCTCCTATCAATTAAATATATTTTCCAGTCAGAAGATATGTGCTAGGCACAAATTAGAATTTCTCAAGTTGTTATTCATCGAAGACTGACATCAGTTGGAGGAACAAAGGAAACCTGGGAGCACTGGACAGCTGTTTCGTCCCAGGTTTCGCTCCCAGGTTTCCTTTGTTCCTCCAACTGATGTCAGTCTTCGATGAATAACAACTTGAAATATTTCCAAATCTCCACAACCCCCACAAATTAGAATTATTTGTTTTTGTTGTGTTTGTTAGTTAGAAATAAACAATCTGTTATCGGCATCATATCAGTTGTATATCGTAGATTAGCAACTGGCGTTTCCCTGTACAGAGACGTATGAATCCTAATCTTTTTGCAATTCATATGTAATTTTTAATTTTACCTATCACTGTATAAGGAGATTATCTCCAGAGGTTGAAAGTAAAACCAGAAGCTTCCACGTTATCATACTAATAATCTACTGATGTCAACTACAGAATGCGACTGGTAATCGGGTGTCATATTTCGATCTGACCACCATGAGTTTTATTAAAGTGTCGTGTGAATCAGCGGTATGTTCTCATCATGACACTAGCTACTCCATCATTTCTTATTGACTCAATTCATATCCAAACGAATCAGATTGAAAAAATGTTCGATTGACTTTTGATCTAAGATAGTCTTGGCTTGGCAGGTTAATCTTAATGTACGAGTATAATGACGACAGTTCAACGAAAACGTAGGACTTAATATGATTCTAACTTAAAGCTCTCAGTTTTGGTGAAAAACCGTCAACATTGTTTTCTTTCCCAAGTTTGTATATATATTCTCTCTCTCTCTCCCTTGGTCAGGGAATGCTTAATAAACAGCTTTATCACTCGAATTTTTTTTATCCCTTCCTTACTATTCACCCCCTTTTATATACTTATTCTGCTTATTTACACTCTATTTATCCGCTTATTTCGTCATTCATTATTAGACAGCTTTCAAGCTGTTGACCTACTTTGATTATCAAAATGCCTACATTCTTATGCTGTTTTCTTGTTTCTTATTGTCCTTATCGTCTGTATTACAATTGCTTTAGTCAACACTGTAGTTATTGATGGTCAACGTTAGTATACTTACTATTACCACCATCGTTATTAGTATCATTAACCGGCAAATCTAGCTAGTTAGGCCTTCAGAGAATCTAATTGAAAACAATCTTGTTCACTTGTGTGTCTTGTTCTAAAAACCCATAGAGTTTCAAAGTCTTTTTTTAACTACTATAAAAATCATGTCGGAAAATTTTTTATTTTTTAAATTGCAGAAGACAAACTATAACTAGTACACCTTGTTGGATAGAAGTTCACTTGAATGGACCTTTAAAATGGCTTGATCGTGTACTTCGACAAATGGGTTCACCGACACTCCCATGTACTTCGGTTAGCTGAGAAGGAGAATGCTAATAATAGCGGAAAGGTAAACAGATAAACAAAAGAAACTGATCTCACTCACTTATTTGTTGTATATTATTATTAAACTATGATTTTATTACTGATCCTCCCTTCACGGCTGGTATGACATGATTACATCATTTTATTGAGTTTTTTTTTTATTGTCCATTTTTGTGTATTCCTTTTATTTTCTTCTCTTGTGCAAAGTACTTTACATTACTTTTACACTTCTTATGCATCACTTCATGCTGGAAAACACTACATAACTGACAGTGTATTTCTTTTTGTCTTTTACACGCTGTGTGTTTGTAGGTATGCACTAGACTACATTTTCGTTTGAATATTAGCATTTACCCTAGAATTGTATTATCCATTGGCAATGGTTAGAAAGGATAAAAGCACTTTTATTCATGTGAATGATGATTTACGACAAGACTATACTTATATAGACTTGAAATTACCATAACATTGGGCTTTTTTTCTAACAGATTTCTATCCTATTACTTTGTTTGCACTATTATCCATATGTTTTTATTCGTTTATATTATCTAGTGTTGTTGTCGAAAGAATAATTCAAGTGTGTATTGTTTGTTGTTTTGACCTTTTTTTTTCTTTGCTTATCTTCAGTGTTAAATCGAATTGCTTTGTCGACTAACAAGTCAGTAGTACTTGCATCCATTTTGTTTCATAGACGACAGTAATGCGAATATATATATATATATATATATATATATATATATATATATATGTATGTATTCGTGTATTTACCTATTCATCTATTTGGTTCTGTGCAAGTTTTTCTTCGACTTTTTTTCAATTTGTACAAAATAGACTTTTCTCTTCTGTTATATATTTTTGTTGTTTGAATTTATTAAGTATTTACACACACAAATACATGCGACTGCATAGGTGCGCCTGATTCAATATTGTTCTTATGTCCCAATTTACTACACAAACATATACATATTTTTTCATCATAATTGATTTTTTTTTGTCGAAATCCGTGACATGATTGTAATTTAAATGATTTATCGGTGTATTGTCTTCTCTTCTTTTTTTTTAACACACAAATATTCTTCTTGAAAAGTTTTATTATATTATGAATAACTGGTGAACATTTTTCTAAAACTACATGACGAAATAACTTTTATGATAATGTTATCAATTCATGAATTTTTGTATATTTGAGTGACGATTAAATTGAATGGATTTACAAGAGAGTTCTCAATTTTTATATGCACTTCATAGAACAATTACAAGGTATTCGGGTGTCTATCAACAGTTGAGTTTACAGTGTGACAGTCTCTTCCAATTTCATATAAAGACTGAAACAGTTGAAGAAAAGTGAAATTCGTTTACACATGTATGGTGCCTTAGAAGTTTTCCCGAGGTATGATGTTAGTCACTCAGCATTAACGTAGGATTTGGCATTCCTGCGTAACGGTCCAAGTTGCCACAGTCTACACAGCGAAAGCATGGGTGGTCAGACATCAGAAGTCTTCTAATACTCTTTACTTTTAATGGCCATATTTCACAGCCACAGAGTAGGAGAGAGCGAACTGTAAAGTAATGCACTCGATCCCTAATAGGAAATCGGATATTCCGATAGTCCAACAGATGGTATGCGTTAGAAAAGGCCAGTAAAGCCTTTTGTGCCCATGTAAAGATTTCGTTATTCACTAACCCATCAGGGTCGATTCGACTTTCCAGTTAAGTGAATTGGTCAGTGAGTTGAACCACTTCGCTCCCTGTATTTAGATGGGGCACAACTGTAGACCAGTTCTGGAACAACAGTTTGCATTTTGGCGATGAGGAAAGTATTACAAACATCCTCAAATTCCCACTTAAGGTGTCCCGGAGACTGCATATTGTCAGTGACTTCACGTAACAGGACTATGTGATCTGCGTACTCCAGGTCTGTTAAGAAGTCCCGTTTGACAAACCTCAACAAAAGGGATAACTCCATAAGTGTGTCCACAACAAAATTAAATATGAATGGAGAGTACACATACTTGCTGGACACTAACAGGCATACAAAACTCACTCGATGCCTCACCATAAACAGAATCTGATACCCTTGAGTGTTTGAATGCATTACCTTCAACAGGGTGATGTACTAAAACCCCGTGACTTCCTAAAGTTTGCTGTTGTCGAGTTTCATGTATGCGTCAAAGGATTACAGAAACCAGGATCTTAAACATTTTGTTCGTCAAACTGTTTCCCCTGTGATTATGAAACAAGGATTCCCTTCCTATTCCGAAAACTGGGATAGTGAGTGACTGAGAATAAGATAAGATATTTGATTCCTATACGCTAGATAAACTTTCAGTTAATTCAGCCGATGATCTTCGACCACCGTCTTTAAATATCACACTAAGCCATCGAACCTGCCTTCATATTTTGTTTCAGGCTATTTACAGCCTACTCAAATTATGAAAGTATTAAACACTCTATCTGAGTGTTTGGTTAGAGATGTGACTGGGCAACTGGAAACTAACTGAAGGCCAGATGGGATGTTTGTCAAGGTGCCACACTTATCGCTTCAGTCGTCTCATGAGTGAATCATAGACCCATCTTCTTCGTTCTAGTTTCGCTAACCACTGACACCTCGCCTCATTTTCTCTAACCAACCTAAATAGCTCAATTCTTGCAGATAACCACTGCCTTTCTCATCTCTGGCTTTCTCCGGCACTGTTCGCTATCATTACGTAAACTTCCTGTCAGTCTAAATTTGAGTCGCTTCCGCTGCTCATATTGCTAGCAGCCCGTAGGAATGCTTTCACACAAATTGATTAGTTTAGGAAAAACTGCTGAGATATACTTCCTTTTTCAATCACTTTCTGAGAGCCAGCTACGATATCTAACGGCTTTACAGCAGACTGGAGGTGGTATCACGCTTTTTCTGGATGAACGACATCTCTCTGTCTCGACAATAGTCTAGCTAGTTTATTGTTAAAGGAAGCCTTGGTTTTCTCATCATCCAGCTACGCTTGAAATGGTCCTGTAGCTATAGTTTTCCCATGTCCATTAAGGTGCAAGCATACATGCGCTGGAACCATGGCGTGATCGCTGCCAAAATACGTCCTCAAGAAAGATCGGCGACCTTTTCCCTGAGACGTTTCCTAACCATCAATGACATTATCAAAGTAACAGCCCCGAAGATGTTTATCTTTGTGAAACTGAGATTGATTGCGCTATTGAATAATATCTAAGTTGAACTAATTAAGCTGGTTGGCCATCGTCGACTCGCGATACTAATAGAATAAAAGGAGCCTTGAACTTAGAGATTGCACTTACTCGCTTGTTGCTCAACTGTTTTGTCAAAAATCAGTGGTTAGAAATAGGTAACATTGAGGGATACGCTTCAAATGTATCTATTCCTCATTATTAGATACTAACTATTCCTTGCCCGTCTCTTTTCTGCCCTTTTTTTTCCTCTCAGTTACTTCGAGTTTCTTATATCTAGTCTTCTTCATATGCTGTTTCACGTTTTAATGCTTCAAACTACTGCACTACTGTTTCTGTGATATTTCAGTTGCAGAATGGAATGTAATTCAAAAAAGATATGATCAAAGAAAATTACTAGTGACCGTGTTTTTCAGGACCTCATATATCTCACTCAAGTTTCTAAGTATCTGCCATATAGAAGATACAGAAACATTTTTTGACAAGAAATTTACTAACTACTGTCGTTGTGTAAATCACCATATTATGAAGATCTAACGATTAGGTCGTACTCTTGATAGTCAACAGTGTGATAGCACCAAAGAGTTTCCCTCAAGCTGTCCTGCCTTCCCATTCAGAGTAGGAAGAGTTCGAAAATATCAAGTCTTAAAACTCTCCACTCAACCTTAACCCAATAGATTTCTACTATCAGTGTTAACTACGGATCCAACTCGACAGATACAAACACATTTGAACGCACCGTATTCTATTGGCCATAAGCATGCGTTTCTTGAACTTAACATTCGCGTCCACTCTCTTTTTAGCTACCTCAAGAAGAGATATCTGTACCGTCAACCTCAGCGTAAATGCAACCCATAGCGAAATTCTTAGTAGAACACTTCTTCAGGAGGGAATACCATACCTCTCGGGGTGGTCTTCCTACTCACTCTACAGTAATCTTCATCTTACTGCATATAACCTTAAAGATGACCGATGACAGTAATAAAGACATACTAACCAAATATTTATCAAAATTTGTCGTATTAGTGCATGGTTGAAAAGAAACTTTGTGGTTTACAATGTTAAAAGATTCATACAAGTTAAACAAGGATAACCTCACACAGAAATTGAGATCACGATGTTACCTCGAGTTAAATGCTAATTACTGTGAAACATGAGGGTCGATAACACAGAAAAAACAAAGTGAAAACAATATTCTATATGGAAAAAAAATTGTCGGGGGTAAGTGCAAGTCACAGCAAAATTGTATGTATATTATAGTTGCACATCATAATTTCCCATCATGACAATAATAGATGTACACTGAAAATAGTAATAATAATGAAGATAATAATCGCAAATGAATATCGAGAAAATCACAGCACTTTTTCCTTGCCCCCCCCCCTCCCCCACATACACAGTGTTATCTTACTCTAGATGAGAGACTAATCGATTAATCCCCCCTGTTATGGATGGACTCACAATGCTCACAATTTTCATCCCTTTCTTCTGATGACAAATATGCTGTTTTTACGTTTCAATTGTTTTGTTAATAAACTAGAGAAAGAAGAATGATAAATATTATTAACTATATGACATGATCGTTATGTGTTTGTCCACAGAAGACATAGATTTTAATAATGAGGAGAAGTGTGAACTATTCTTCTTAATCACTTTAGTTTAACAATGAAGTATTTCAATGGTAGGGGAATGATGGATGAGGCGAAAGACAAAGAAAAGCAGAGGAGTACAAAGGTACAACGAGGATCTCTTCAGAAGGAGATACATTGAAGTAGAATGTGATGTATGTTGCATAAATTGATCAGTTGCCTATTCTGTTCAGAACATTTATATATGTATATGCGTATCAATCACTGAAATGATGGAAAACTTTAAATAAAGATAGGAGAACAAATGCAACATCACATGACTTAGTGTTTGAGATTATCACAGACTTTCATACTTCGCTTGATTCATCAGTAATAATCTCATATATATTATCACATTAACAGTAAATAGCAGTAGTAGTATTAGTAATAGTAATCAGTGATTAAAGGTATGAATATATCATATAACTGGTGGTATCAGATGAAAAGAGCCAGTAAAATTAAAATTGATTAAATAAGAAATTTATTAAATCTAGTAATTTAGTATATTGCAAATAATGGCGCTGATTAACTTTCATCTCAATTAGGATTAGTGTTTATTCATCTTTTTCACAGTGTGTATATGAATATAAACAATAATTTACTTTATCAATGATAATTAGATGAATCTGTTGTTTGAATATCTGAATTATTTGATTGTTGTTTTAAATCAGATAAATGTCGATATAGAGCTTCAGCATCTTCATAAACTTCTCTAAATCAAAAGTAAGAACAAATTCATTCAAATGAAACAAAATAATGATTGACAACACTTTAACAAAGTATAACTTTTAAAGGATTTTTCAAAAGGAATCAATTCCTTTGAGTTTAATGTATATTTATTATTATTATTTTGACAGATATTAATATGCAACTTTAGCTCTTCTCATAGAAAAAAGTAAACAAACTGGTGACCGATGTGACTATCAAGTCTTAAATGTTCAACATTAACTGAAAGTACAACGGTTACCAACTAATGAACAACTTATATACATAATCCAGTTGGTTCTACTACATATCAGTCACCATTTGGGGATAGCTTATTGATAATTTCAATTCATTTATCTTCTCATATAATATTCATCAACTTTTCTTCAGTATGAGATAGAAGAGAAAATTTATAAGCTCACGATGAGGATGATAATTGTTTAGTGTTCTCTAAATTATGAGGTTTTTTCTTGCATATTTTATCACCAGATAAGATGATTTCATCAGCATTCACTTCAAGAACAAACTTCAGAGAACATTAGTTTGTTAACATTTTGAAATTATCTTGCCAAATGTCCATTCTGTAGTGACCACCTGTAATTTTAATGTCAGTATTCATCTTCATCCTATTTTATCGAACCTAAGTAATTTTCATGTTCCTTTTACGATATAAAAATTTGTGTTTCTCAATTAATTAGTTTTTATGTAGATACTATAAATTATCTTTAACTGAATGGATTCTTGAAAGCAATGTGGATTTACCTTAATTTCATTTTAGTATGTTTATTAGAAATGTTAAACATTTAGTCCTACATCAAAGATACAGTCCCAATATGTAGATGATATGTTTACAGTACTCAAATCGGAACGCATCAATAGGTTCTTGGCGCACATGGATCTAGTAGTGAATACAATCCAATTTACCTGTGACTTAAAAAGTGATGGTGAGCTAGCAGTGTTGGATTGCAAGATTAAACGAACACAAGACGGAAGTTTAGAGACTAATGTCTATAGGAAACCTTTCCCATTCAAACCACTACTTAGATTTCAAATTCTCCCACCCCATCTCATTTAGAGTGGGCTTAGTTAAATGACTAAGTGATAGGGTGGAAAAGCTTACTAGTAGGCCAGAAAACCTACAAGAAATTAGACACAGCAAGAATACCTTATATCTCAATAATTACCTACCTACATTTATAAATAAATCAATAAGAAATCGAAAGAAAAATATTAGCATTGGTAGTAGTAGTAGTAGTAGTAGTAATACAGGTGTTATTAATAATAATTCTACTACTAATGGTAATAATGGTGACAGGGTTAAGAGAGAATTCAAAGCCTCTGCTGTGTTACCATACAAGAAAGGCACCTCAGAAGCACTACGAAGAATTCTCAATAAGGCTGGGATTAAAGTGGCATTCAAACCAACAAACTCACTTAGAAACAAGCTTTGTAGGTTAAAAGATCCTATCGATGCGACTAAATAAAATAATCTGGTTTACCAAATCCCTTGCAATGAATATGAGGTCAAATACATAAGTCAAAATAGTCGATCAGGCTTGATTAGAATAACAGAGCACTAAAACTTAGCTAAATCAAGATTAGTAGATCCTAATAAGAAATTTAGAAATAAGCTCGGCTATGGCTCTGCATGCAATTACACATAATCACATAGTAGGATGGGATAGAGTGACAGTGTTGAAAACTAACTTAGTTGGGTGGAGGAAGAGATTGATAATCCAATCTTTGTTTATCGAATCAACACCAAATACATGCAATCGAAGTGATTCTGCAATTGTCTCAGATATATGGAAAATTCTACTACCTTTGTCATCACAAAGAAGGAGAGAAAACTAGGAATATATAAAGACTCTCGAAGTTGTGGAGTTACCTCATATGAATATAGATAATAAATTGTGTCCGAAACGTTATCCAGTAAATGCTACTGTTTCTTTGTGTGATATTTTTAATAAACAGATTATAATGGAATTACAATCTACCACAGTGCCCAAGTTTCACTCATATATTAATGGATTTACTTTATTCTGTAAATGTGGTTATTTTTGTGCTGTTCAAATTTATGAATGGAAAGAACTGCATGAAGCTATTTCTCCAATTTACAGCATTATTATCACCATAAATATTGTTATTATCCATTCTTCAAGTTTTTCAACAGACTACACCTTGCAAATATTATATACACACGCGCATGTATGAATGTATAACTTAAGAAAAAATCTAAAAAAAAGAGAATTCCTCACCGACTTTCTTCTTTTTCATGTCGTAAACGAATATATATATATATAGACAGAGAGAGAGAGAAAACCTTAATCTAAACTACCAAAGATTTCATATTTTTCCATTTATTTTCACCATTTTTGGAATGCCGATCATTTATTCATTAGTTAATGTTAATCTTGGGACTATCTTTCATTAATGTCAGTTCGATTACTTTTTTTGTTACATCATTACAGTCCACTTTCACTGCATTATTCATTTACTCTCTTGATTTGTGCATATGTAAACAGTTCAACATAAAAAATTCGTGTAGAGTTATGAATACTGCACTTATTGTGCTGAAACTAATTTTGTTACGCATGATGACTACCTGACGGTTTCTGAAATTGAACACTCGTCTCTCTCAAATAGTCTCAGGCTAGACCCCTCCAAATGTTAGACTGTTAATTCTAGCTTCAGGCATAAAGAGGACTTGTGTAAGCTGCTTAAGTTTCATGTTGTAGAAAGTAAATCGAGTGTTAACTATATTAGGTTGAGTTTCACTTCCAATCTTTCTTAGTCGCCTCATGTTTTGTTGACTTTCAAGGAAATCTTTCCTTTAATGTATTACATAAATAAACTAAGACTCTCTGGTATAACTCAGTCTCTACTTTTACGATTTATTAATTCCTGACTTCTGCCTATTCTTGTCTATTATTCTCTGCTGATCTTTCCTGGTTTATTGAAAAAGATTATGTTAGATTGCGTAGTGTTTTGAAAGCTGTCAGTAGGGTGAGTGCTGTGTTTGTGGCTCAACTGATTGACACTGTAGTTGACTGACATTTAAATTCTAGCAGGCAACTAGCTACAGTGATTTTAACTGACACTGAGCATCCACTGTATTCACAGTTTTCTCCACGTATCTCCTCAGGGAGGACAAGAAGTATTTACATAAGACTGTATGCTCGTACAGCTACATACAAGAATTTGACTATGACTTATTTAGTACGCATATTATGTGGAGGAAAAAGTGTTAGAACCAAACTCACTTATCCACTTTGCAACAACACATGATCTATCTTTTAATGTTTTAACTAATAATGCGAAATTTTTGTCCTTATTAATATCCTTAACACAACTTAACTTGTTACATTTACATTATTCGAAATGTGGAAGTGCTGAAAATCCGAAATTGCACCGAAAATTCTTTCAAATAAGGCGATTATTATTATTTAAACAGCGTAATGAGAAGACGAAGATTATCTGAAACATATGATGTATTAGCGCTATACACTTCGAACAATCTGATCACACATGGACTTGTCGAACTATTTATGTGAAAATTTACGAAAAACGTCAATTAAGTTAATAGGAAACATAGGAATAGGAAGAGAGAGAAAAAGAAAAACCTTACTCTTGGTATGAAAATTAAAATCAATACTACCAAGGTAGGTTCAACGTGAGTACAAATTGTTTTTGTATACAAGAGACGAACAACCAGCTACCGTTCCTAGACGTATTGCTCAGTCGACGGGAGGATGGCTCGATCAGGAGGTCGATCTATGAGAAACCTACATGGATAGAGCAATATCTTAATTTCCATAGCTATTGTCCAGTCCAATATAAACGTGGTTTAGTCAGATGCTTATTCAACAGGATAAACCGTATCTGCACCGATGACACTAGGGAGGAAGAAACCAACTTACTGACGACAACTCTGATACAGAATGGATACCCGTTGAGATTTATCGACAGGTGCAAAAGTTATGTACCATTGAAAAGTACACAGTGTTCCGTTGCTAACATAAATGTCTACATCTCATTACCATTTAGAGGTGATTCACATAGCTTTGTTGTGAGGAAAAGACTAAGATCGGCCGTCTATAAAACGTATTATGCAGCTAAGGTCATCATCGTAGAGAAGACCAAGTCCATGTTACAGCACAAACCGAAACAACATATAAACGATTATATCACATCCCACTGTGTTCATCAATTTACATGTATGTGTGGACACACATTTATAGGGAGGAGTAATCGTGATATGCAGTTAAGGAAGGTTGAACATGTACCTAAATGGCTACAGAAACAAATGACCTCAACAGATCCGATAAGTGCAGGTGACAAACATCCATCCTCGTCTATCGCTAAACATATACTAGAAAATAACCATAGGATAGACATGAAAACAGCCTTTAAAGTACTACTTACATAAAAGTGGTCAGAGCCGAGTGCTTAAATTTATTGAAGCTGTTGCCATCTGTAAATTTAAACCCCCTTTATGTATACAAAAACAATTTGTACTCACGTTGAACCCACCTTGGTAGTATTGATTTTAATTTTCATACCAAGAGTAAGGTTTTTCTTTTTCTCTCTCTTCCTATTCCTATGTTTCCTATTAACTTAATTGACGTTTTTCGTAAATTTTCACATAAATAGTTCGACAAGTTCATGTGTGATCAGATTGTTCGAAATGTATAGCGCTAATACATCACATGTTTCAGATAATCTTTGTCTTCTCATTACGCTGTTTAAATTTATCAAAGGGACCAGTTGCTTTAAATTATTATTACTATTATTATTATTACAGTACTACATGGCTGTCTAGTTTCAACAGATCAAAACGAAGCTGAAATCCATGACTCACTGGTTGGGAGTAGGGTGACTAAACCAATATAAAGCAACTCTCATATGTTTTTGAAAGCAGTTAGACAGTGAAAAACACTTTTTTTATTTCACTGATTTGATTTATACAGAAATTATTAAGAAAATAATTCGACAACATGAAGTTCCCAGGGTAGTTATTGCTGTTTTCCATCTTATTCTATTTATTAGAAGTATCAAATAGTGAAACAGTATCATTTACTGGATAACGTCTCGGACATAATTTACTGTCAATGGTATGAATATGGACAATAAATTACGCCCAAAACGTTATCCAGTAAATGATACTGTTTCACGGTGTGGCACTTCTAATAGACAGACTTACACTGAATTACGATCTACCACAGTGCTATAGTTCCTTCTGTCTTTTAATTCTATCAAAATACTAGAATTTATGAATGACGTAATTAGAGAAATTAAAACAATACAACCAGTCAACTAATGAACTACTGACCTGGTTGTTTTCTGCTTCGAGATCACTTCATCACACGTTGGTGCAAACTAGAATTAAACAGCGACAAAAACAATAATAATAAAAATTAATAAGTCCAATTTATAGCGCTGTAATACATTACATACAACACATACTTGTATTAAAATGACCATAAATTCTACACATTTGGTTGTCTTGGTAACTCACAACAAAGTAAAGCAAGAATAAAATATGCATTATTTATTTTACAGCTTTCCACCAGATGAAAACAGTCCAAAATCATAAAAGTTATCATATATTCAACAACAAAAAAGATATTTAATTTGGAGTTTTGTGGGGATTTATTTATTGATTTCGACTTGGTATTCATCATGGACTGATATCAGCTGGAGAAATATTGGAAACCTGGCAGCACTGGACACCTGTTTCGTTCTAGTATGAAACTCATCAGCAGCACGAGCCTACGGTACGCCCCACCATGGATCGAACCCAAGGCCTTCAGGTTCCGACACTTCACCATTGGGCCGAGATTCCTGGTGGGGTCACTGCTGAGGAGTCTCACACTAGGAGGAAACAGCTGTCTAGTGGTCCCAGGTTTCCAATGTTTCCATGAATGATATCAGTTCATAATCAATGCCAACCTGAAATGAATAAATATATCCCCACAAACCTCCAAATTGAATAATTGCAGCACTCATTGATGACTCGATTCGAGAGATGCATCCCGAAGTTCTAATGACCGGTAGGGCCAACCAGGTCGGATAATAGGATAGATACTCAGCGACAGCGGTGGATGGAGGTCACACTATATTGTGAACTGACAGAGGTAGGAAATATGGACCACTGAATTCCGACCCAGTAGCTCAGTGATGACGTGGCGGTGATGGAACCTGGAGGTCCTAGGTTCGATCCCTGGCGGAGTCATAGATGCGCACCGCTGAAGAGTCCCATGCTAGGATGGGAAAGCTGTCCAGGGCTCCCAGGTTTCCGATGTTCCTCCAACTGGTACCAGTCCATGCTGAATATCAACTGAAAATCAGAAAAATATTTAACGGACGATAAAGGATGCCTACATAGTCAAAAAGAATAGAACATAATTCAGTAAAGGAAATTTTCTTCGTAGACTATCCCATTTCTGTAGTTTATACACTCGTACGTATACATATCACAAACATATCGAGTCTATTAATGAATGATAGGATACAATTGCATCATTAGAGTAGTGTTCTAAATGAAATAAAAAGTGAACTATTAACGAGAAAGGCGAGGAGTTTGACAAGAAAAATATTGGTAAATGTGAAATGTATTGGCTGAATGTCTACTTTATAAGTGTAAAGAAGGGGAAGAAAGAAACAAAGATTATAATGATCATGGTAATGAAAAGTTGACTGATCACATAATAATTGAAAACAAAAACGGGGGAAAAGTTTAAGACTATGCTAAGGTTGAATATGCTTCTTCTGAAAGTAAAGATAGGGCTTAAATTAGTTAAATGTCAGTTCTTCTACCATGTTTAAGTTTCGAAAGTGCACGCCTTTTGAAATGTTGAGTTTGACTTTATGGATGAAATTGAAAGGGGACTATGGTGAAGCTATACATGTTCAGAGTTGGCCAAATGTTCAAAAAATCGAACTGGTAATGAATTTGCATTCTCCGCCCAACAACCATGTAAGATAACGTTCGAAGATGCATTTGGAAAGTGCACACCTTGGGGGATACGCTGGACTGCGGAAAAGAACCTAGAAGACTTGGATTTCGCCGATGACTTGTGCCTGGTGTCACACAAACTTGAAGATCTTCAGGCAAAACTAACAAGTTGACGGAAGAGGCAGCGAAGATGGGACTTCAAGTGAATATAGAGAAGACAGAAGTGATGAAGATACCGCACCAACAACTCCAACAACAACAACAACAAACTCCAATCACCATCAACAGGAGAAACTTAAAGGAAGTAACCTCCTTCACCTATCTAGGAAGCACTGTTTCAACTACAGGCACCACAGGCACAGACGAGGATGTCAAAGTCAGAATCGGAAAAGCAAGACAGGCGTTCATTAACCTGAAACCAGTGTGGAGATCTTCTGCTCTCAGCATGTGGAACAAGATCCGGATTTTCAACACCAACCCAGTCAAGTCAGTGCTTCTGTATGGTTCAGAGACTTGGCGTGTTACGAAAGGGATTTCCAATAAAATACAGACATTCATCAACAACTGCTTACGCTGGCTCGTTACTGAAGATCAGATGGCCAGAATAATAAGAATAAGCAACAAGGAGCTCTGGGAACGAACCAACCAAGAAACTATCAGGCAACAAATATGCAGAAGGAAGTGGAGATGGATTGGGCATGCACTGAGAAGGCTGACTGGGGACATCACGCGTCAGGCCAGGCACTCGAGTGGAATCCCCATGGGAAGCGACGAGTTGGGCGTCCGAGGGTGACATGGAGGAGATCGTGCGAGGAGGAAATGATAGCTTGTGGGCTGTCGTGGAACCAGGTTCAAAAGATCTCAGAGAACAGAGGTCACTGGAGACGTGCTACTGAAGCCCTATGTTCCACTAGGAACCCAAGGGACTAATAATAATAATAATACACATGCATTGAAGTGATCTAAAAGATCAGTTTGTCTTTAATACACTCTGGAATCGTTTGCTGGTCAGAAGAGCTTAGAAGAGAAAAATGCACAAAATTCGGTCATCAGTAGATAAATTATGTAGCTGTCTAGTCCTAATGCTGAGGACTGATCGAAGTCTATCAATCAAGTTTTGCAACATGACCACTCAGCAAAGTGACACCACAGTGAATTGAGCAACGCAGGTTTGAATCAGAGAGGACTACAGATTCCTCATGGTTTTGGACCCCAACAGGCACTAAAACTAAGTTGAAGGCTTCCTGTCGACTGACTCCCACCGTCTAACACCAGAGAAAATTGTTCCCAGTGATTTGAATAGCTGATTCTTTAGGATCTCTGCTACCGTATCACCTTTGAAATCAACATTCATAAGTAAATACTTCTTAGGAAATGTAGGTACTTGCTCCGTATTCCATTTGTACTTCAGTTTTCTATCAATAAATCCCGAAGTTCGTTCAACTCATCGTTGATTTGACATACGTTAAATATTTCGAGCAATGACCAAGCCAAAAACTCACGGTACACCAAAGGGTCAAGTTGAGACAGAGACAAGACAATGAGGGTTTCTTTTACACACACACTCTCATTTTAATTATATCAACCAATGGACGTATAAATCACTTTATTTCCTTTGGAAATGAACCCTGGGATGTTGCATGAATTATTTTTCTGTTTACTTTCCCTCAGATTAAGACAGAACATCCATCTAAGCAGAAAACAATAAAAATATTTCCTTAAAGGTAAGAAAAAAGAATACGTGTATGGACAGCTGCTCGATCGTTCATACTTAACAGGAGACCTGACGTTACTACGTAACGGTACAAATTGCTACATCCCATATCAGTGCATCACGATTGCAGCGAAGCAAGATGAAAGACAAAGAAGCAGAAAAGAAGGCAATCAAAAACTATAGAGAATTGTAAAACGACAAGAGAACAGGATTAATCATACAGCCAAATGTGACATATAGGTTAGAATGAGAATGTGCAGATGCATCCGCGCCGCTGAGACCAATTTTGAGCGGTACCATAAAGGGTCTCCGATCCCAGATTTTGGTTGTCAAATGGACCCCAACCCTACGCAACTCAGACCAACAGCCAGGGACTTCATGAAGAGAAGTCACGTTATAGTCTGACCACCGATAGCCCTTTTCCATACTAAACTTATTCCAGATAACACTGTATATGAATAGATGATGACTAGGTATGTGTTCCAGTCATTACAGTCGATGAAGGTTTGCTACCTTTGTTGCAACGATAACTTGGTGTGTCCAAAAGGCACTGGTTTATTTTCGCGTTAACTGTACACTAGAATGGTGGCCGAATTGATTGCTTACACCGTAACTTTGTTATGATTGAATCAGTATGATCGGCTAGTTACCATCCACAGACCGAACCGAATTAGATCGAAAAGTAGAACCCCAGGGCAACTGACTGCCTGCATTTCCAACAAGATTTATATATAGTAGTCAAGAAAAAAGCGGGTATTAGTGAATTCGAACAGTCACTTACATAACTTGATATGATCAAGGTAAAACTGTTATCGTTTGACCTTCAAATAATGGATATTCAGATATGGCTAGTATAGAAGTTGAAAGCCAGGCAAAAAATTCTACGCCTCATTTTTATCCACTCTAGCAACTTATCAACTAACTTATCTCTTTTATCTAAGACTCTACACCTAACCTCTACATTAAAAACGTGATGGTTCGACGACAAATGCAATACCTCTAAGACCACACCAACCAAACACCTAGATCCTTAGTATATCCTCCACTTCTAATAGCCATGTTTCATAGCCGTATTAGTAAGGCACAACTGGCGTAAGATTCAAGAAGCTAGTCGAGCCCCTTGCATATGCACCGAGACACTGTCGGCAACTGATCGGTCAATGTGCACAACCACTTCACTCCTAACTGTTAGATGATGGAGACCAGTCCTGGAACAACTTTGCATTTTGGCTGGTAGGAAATCCATCTCAAACATCCTCAAATTGTCACTCACTCTATCAGTAGGTTTATATCATTAGCAATACTGTGTAGTTGTCCATCTTGCCACAACTCACATAAGCACACCAAGATACATGGTTGCAAAATGGGAGATGGAAAAAAAATGATCAGAAGTTATACAGAGTTGTAGGAGGAAAGGAAAATCTAGTCGCTCAAAGGATCCATAAGACTCTGAATCCTGTCAGCACTTTCAATTAGTGGCATTAAATTAACCTTAAATCAACTAAATGGGTTCCTGTGGTAAAAATGCCTATGACACAGCTAAATGAAAATGTGAAGAGTCAATATCCACGATGAGCACAAAAACATGGGAACTTTCGTTTATTTATTATGATATACAAATACTAACTACTCTATTAAGCATTTCAACCTATTCATCACTAATCAATTATTCAGTATCATGCTATCTTAGTGCAAAAATGGAACATAACTTATGAAACAGATAGATCAACTGGTCGGTTTATAAAATCTCTACATTGTCGAAATTGAATTCATGTCTATAACTATCCACATGCAATGAAATGAGTGACGAAATGTCGTGACGTTTAATAGCCATTTGGTGTTCATGTAGACGAAGGTGAAGAGGGCGACCACTTTGTCCAATGTAATGTTAACTGCAGTTATTGCAGTTGATTCTGTAAATGATATTCGGTTTGTCATCTTTACTTGTTGCATCGTTCGGTCTGCATAACAGTGTTTGGAGGGAATTTTTTGGTTTATGAGCCACACCAATTCCAAGTGGTCTCTGTAATCATGTCGTGATTCCTGATACATTCTTTATGCATGGTAGGATGATGCGTTTATTGATTTCCGTCGATGACTTTGTAGTTGATGATGTACGGGATAGGCATCTTCTCACAAAGTTTCATGGGTAGTCGTTCTTCTTTAGGATGGACATCAAGTAATTTTCTTCGTTTCTCCGTTATTGTACAGCAGTGTTCTCGCTCTTTTGAGTAGAATCTGCAACTGATCTTGTGCATTGTTGCTATTGTAGTTGAGGATTTGGTCAGCGTGTGTTGGCTTCATGTACACTTGGGTTTTCAGCTTTCTGGCATTTATTCTACTGACTGAAGCATCCAGGAATGGTAGTTGGTTGTTTGACTCCTTCTGCACTGTGAATTTGATATCGTTGAAAATGTTGTTGATCAAACTGTGGGTGTCTTCTATATCATCTTTTTTAATGATGACAAAACTGTCGTCCACATAGCGAATCCAAATTTTTGGTTTGATCACAGGTAGAATGATGGCTTCCAGTCTCTGTATCACTGCTTATGCAATTAATTCGGATATCGGTGATCCCATTGGAGTTCCTTTCATCTGTTTTTATATCTTGCTGTTGAATCGGAAGTATGTTGTCAGACAAAGGTCGATGAGTTCCATCAGACTTGGACATTTGAGTTTTGTGCGTTCTGAAAGGTCTATACAGTCAATGGCACAACAATCAAAAGAAATAACCGATCACAGACCACATCGTCACAGCAAGCCACTAAATCACGCACGGACAGATATTGACAGCTCACTTCATACTGAAGTTAGTGCTGATGATGTCGTCTAGAAAGACGATGAAAGCTTTACACGATTAAACAACTCACTTCAGAGAACACAATACGACCAAGACCATCCACCTGAGCTAAAAATATTCTTCACCATATATATATATATATATATATATATATATATATATATATATATCGTTAGGATATGCAAATAGAACGAAGAAATGAATATCAAACAACTGCATATTCATGGATTATTCCTCAGGTATTTAAGATACCATTTCCCGAAATAGCCATCACGTTCATAACGCAATTTTGTAGACATTTTTATGAGCTTTCAGTTTTCTTCTTCCATTAATCAATTACTCAATATCCTATCATACGGAAGTAACTGTCATCTAACTGCAAACTAGGTTGCTTATTTTCTGACCTAAATGGTTTCCCTCAACCACTAATAGTTTATATTTTTTGCAGTACAACGACAGAGGAATAGAAAAAAACACTTCTAAATATTGTCATGCCATTTGTACTTACTGTGATGGGCTCTACATCCCATGTATATAAAACTTAATACAGGAGATAGCTCTGAAGGTGTGTGACGGTGGTGTAAGTCTACCATCGGGAGAACCACTATTTGATCTTGAAGATGCGGACGATATCGTCTTACTGCGCGATAACACATAGGCTACTCAAATCGCACCTAATCAGTCAGCGATTAGTATCCATAAGTATGGTATGTTCTTTGGACTATTGAAGTGCAAAGTACTTTGGAAGATTGGCAGTAGCCTGTGCTAACCTTTGATGGTGAGCTACTGGAAGTAGTCGAAAAGTTAGTGTATTCGGGTAGTTGTATGAGTGCTGGTGGAGGTCTGAGTGATGAAATTTCTAACCGCATATCGAAAAAAAGAGTAGCATACATTAATCTAGGCCACCTTTGTGACGTCACATCGTTCGTCTGATCGTAAAAGGTCGGGTTTGCAACGCTTCAGGGTGACCAGTTTTTCTCTACATCTGTGAAACCTGGCCTCTTCAAGCTGAGGATGTGCGACGACTCTGTGCGTTCGATCATCCTTGCCTCCGCAGAATTTCTCGTACTAGGTAGCAACACCGTGTAAGTAATTCTGAGGTACGACAGCGTCTTTTGATACAATGGAGATCCTCATTCAATAAGTAAAGTCATCTGGAAATACAAGCTTCGGTGGCTTGGACATGTGTTATCCATGTCATCTCAACGTCTTCCATACCGATCACTGTTTGCTACCCCTGGGACTGGATTGAAGAAGCGGATGGTCAGTGTATGGCGTACTGTCATGGGATGAAAGATACCATCTGTTGATTCATCACGACTTCTTGGGTGAGGTCTGAGAGATCAGGCAACTCAGTGGCTTGAGACGTCATCAGACATGGCTCAAAATCGAAACCACTGGCGTCTATGCTGTAGTTTCTTTTTATCTTCTGCTGTTGAAAAGTAATGGATGTTTTATATGGAATGTATCTTATTGGACTGACTTTCTAATCATCCTATTCTCACCGTATTTTTCTTTTTTACTTATCAACCTCCCTTCGCTTCATGTCTTCCTAATGTTGTTATATTGTTTTGTGTGGCACATTTCTTGGTGCCTTTGCTGTACCATGTTTGTATTCTGAGAATAATGATAATAATACAGGAGATATTTTCCAGTAAGGATGAAAAACAAGGCGGGGATAATTTAAGTGGAAGCTCAAAACCATCATTCTCAGTCATAAAAGCTTTATAAACACCATACGAACAAGTTGGAAATTTATTAACTTTTATATCATACAAGCATCACCAAGCATATAAACAATGAAATGTATAACTTAATTGAATGAAAGAATCGAATAATTTACCTCCATAACTGATTCATAGGCTGTTGAACATGAGCTAATCTCAATATCATATAAACGATTCACAGTACTTTTAGACAAACTGGTAAAATAATGTTGATTCGAAGATGAAATAGAATTATGCTGTTGTTGTTGTTCGTGTTCGTGACTTGTTACCTCTTTAACTGTTTTACTGAATCCAAATGTTGTCTTATGACTAGAATTTGTTGTTGATGATAAAGGTAAAGGTGACGACAATGGGTTATTTGTTTTTATTGTACAATTTGGCAAAAATGCTAAATCTGCATATTTTGTCATTGATGTTGTCGTCGTCGAAGTTGCATAAGGTTTTACAGTATCATTCCCCCGGGATTATTTATTATCAGAGCTCCTGTAGTCGTCGGTGGCGTTAGCGGTGTTGATTTTATTTCTCTGATATCTGTATGAGGAGATAACTTGATGGTCTGGGAAGAATACTTTACATCCAGTTTTACTTGTTCATCAGACCTATTATCATTGCTACTACCTTGAATGTTATTTGCGGTATCATATATGTGCATTGAAGGCTCCACTCTACAGCGAAATAAGAGGAATTAAGAAATATTCATCATATGTGATTTTATTCAATTGATTATTGAAAGAAACTTAAAACAACACCAGTCCTTACTGAAGGCCAGAGGAGTAACGTTTGAATATGATCTTTCCGAATGAAAAGTTCAGGTTTGATCAACCTTATGGCAACAACCTCAGCTATGTTGAGAAAGCGTTGGCGAGCTACACATGGTAGTGTTTTGTGAATACGGTATATGGCATTCAAAGCTTTATTAGCACCTATGTGATGCTCTGTGTTTACCAGGATAAAACTTCTCACAACTTTCACTTTGCCTTTTCTGAACCAAGCCGCTAAATTCTCTCTTATCCGGAGACGGACCTAACTAGTCGTGCGCCCTATGTAACTTGTTCCACATGAACAGTTGAGTTGATATATGCAGGATAAAGAGCTAAGATGAGGTAGGCTATCCTTTGATTTCAGCAATTACTTAGATTTATTACAGACAAAGGCAAGAACAAAAAGATGGTAAGTAAATCTCTCACCAAAAAGAATGGGTTCTTAATAAATGCTTACGACAGGCCATAATGTTAGACAAAGCACTTTGAAGAACAAATCACCTGAAGTACAGTCACATTTTGGTTGCTCAGTATCCCACCCGAGTCTGAATGTAACACAGGTGTCGATCCTCCAACTCTCCTGGAAACTGAGAGCTCCGTCTCGAAACTCAAATTATGTAAAGCAGCAGGATGGAGGTAAGAAATCACCGAGTAAAGTAACGAAGTTGTGGGAATTAAAGGTAGTCCCTCCAAACGAATCTAAGTCACTGGTCATTCCAGTTTATAAAGAAGAGAGGTCAGTTTCAAGAACATCATATCCAGGATCCTAGGGTGCATAGTTACATGACACCTAACTGGAGCTTCAGAATAATAAACTAACGAAAACCAGAGAGGTTTCAGACTCAGACGAAGTGGTAAGACTTGTTGAGCACCCCACTTGCTTTCGAAGTTGCATCAAGCAGAATGGGATGATTGCTGGAAAAGTCTCAGCTAGGATACATAGGGTTCACTGCCACTTCCTAATTGGTATCATTTCTGGTACCGACTGGGGATATATTCAGGTATATATTAAAGGACGAGTATACTGTACTGAAGTTCACTCTGTCCTCGTATACGGCTGTGAAACATTATTGTTGAAAGTAAAAGATTTGAAGCAGTTACACATTTTTGACAACAGGTATCTTCGCAGCACTGCTCAGTATACTTGCCCATTATACTCAGCTGCTGGCTGGCATAAACATAATGACAGACACCTGCGGAATGCTTTCGATTGCTGCGTTACTTTCGAAATGAGAAAACTTAGAAAACCAGTTTTTTCTTGGGGGTATACCAATAAACCTGACTACAATGATCAATATTCGATAATTCGTTGCTTGTGAAAAACTATGAATGTTCTTCATCACTCAAAGAAAGCGCTTCATTTTGATGACTTATCGACATACCACTTCCAGGCAAATTAAAAGCTGAGGCAGAGCAAAGAAAAGGAAATAATAAATACGTCTAAGATATAAAAGATCACCTTTCATGAAGTGTTGCATAACAAGACGGAGGGGATATTACAGGCAATGCTGACTTTTCTACAGGATTAGCTGCTGTCACTGCCATTCTGTCGTTTGTACTGTGTTGTAAATCGGTTGGAAGATATGATTGAGGTTTAGTTAAATTCTTTCCAGAATTATCTGAAGGACAGCTATTTTGATTTATTGATTTATTCCTCATCAAGGGGTTTATATGTTCACCAGGTGTACGTATTTGAAAACTATCAGGTGAAGGCTGCCATCCAGCAACTTGTTCTGAATCTGTTGTTACATTCTGGTCACCAATACGTCGATGGGTAGTTGTTTTGACTAAACTAAAAGCAAAATTTGTAAATACAACTGAGAAACGTATTTTAGAAAACAGTTACACTAAAAGTGATTGGTTTAGACAATCGACTGTGAGTTAGTCAGTCAGCTCACTGCTGAATACAAGAACCTATGCTAGTTGAGAAACGAGAACTTAACAATTAGACAACATACTCACTTGTAATCGAAATATACTTCTATTTCAAAACATTCACATGTTATCCCCTGTACACCAGGTGTAACTTAAAACTTAGTAAGCAAGGTCCTACTTAGATAACGATAGTGTCTTCCTGGAAATACACAGTACACAATGACGGATTAGAGACTGTCTTCTATTGGAGGCTGAACAGATCCCCATTAGTTATTTCAAATTCTACTTTCCTCATAAACTCAAAGTTAATGTGAATAATAAATAAGACCATAGTGAGTAGAGGATGAATAGCATGTTTAAATTATAAGCTATTACTTTTGCAGTAAACTTGATATTTTCATTGTTAGCAGTTTTATTAATTTTTCTCCATACAGAAAATAGTTCAGAAAAACATACAAGTTGGGAAAAAACATGTACTGGGTACATTAATACCAACAGATTCAACCACCTTGAACATTTACTGTTTCATCTAGAAAAATAGGACAGACAGCTTGTGTGGAAAATGTCAAGGCTAACAATAATAGTTGATCAATGTCGATCTTAATACGATGTAAATTTTTACATTTAAGCGGGTAGAAAAGTTTTAACAAATTTATAAATATATATCATTAAAAAAAATGTAAATGAATATTTTATTGATGATTAGACGAACCGAATAGTTAGTTATACAACTTAAATGTGTTCATTCACGTATGACCATAAGTTGTGCTACATCGTGAAATGATAGAAGTATGAGATATGAACGATTGAATTCCTACCCAGTGGCTCAATGGTAGCGTGATGGCAACTGGACCTGAAGGTCCTGAATTCGATCCCCAGCAGTGTGCACTGCTGACGAGTCTCATACTAGAACGAAACAATTGTCCAATGCTCCCAGGTTTCCAATATTCCTCCAACTGATATAAGTTCATGTTGCATATCAACTTGACATCAATAAATAAATCACAGCAAACCTCTAAATTGCATAACCATAGTATTCAGCAGGAGTGGTTTGCAGATAAGGTTGCTTACTGAATGAACTGATTGGGTTGAAACAAATATGAGCCTTAAATGCAGCAATATTTGTAACGATAAGAATTCTTTATATATATATATATATATATATATATATATTCATGCTAATAGATTTGTTAAGCCTATCCGGTGTGTCATGGGATGAAATGATAGAAGACTCTAATAGGATTTCATATGTAACTTGCAAAGCGTTAGTAAGGAGTACCTATTACCCTGAGGAAATTCAGACTCCTACATAGGTGTGGGTATGGATTCTTCACCACCATCCAGCTCCTACACAGGCATACCCACACTAACAATACAACAAATAATTTCAAGAGAGTTTCATCCAATCCGTTCAGTAATTTGATTGTCATATTTAATCTTTTTCATAATTATTATTTATTGATATGATTGTAATTCTCCGTTGTTTTACTGGAGCAATTTGTCCGACCGCTACTGACATGCGAGTTCGTATGCGGATGCATTGATATCGTCTGAATGTTAATTATGAAAATTTACTTGGTTGTAGCTAGCAAAAACAAAGCGCGTCCTGGATAACTCTGCTAACCACAACCTAGTAAACTTTTCATAATTCATCGTAAAGAAAGAATACCTAAAAGACAAAGTATATAATGCAACGAAACAGATCATACTCGTAACCTTGACAAAAGACATCTACACACTCATACAAATAAACACTAACCTGAACAGTTTACTGATTACAGTTTTTGGATGAGGTGTCTTTCTGAGCCGACCACTTTCAGTGTTTGAACACTTTGCTGCAATATGGAAATAAAAAAATATGTAAAATTCAATTAAGTACGAAAGTGAAAAAAGTGGGTTTTACTGAATTCATAATACTTAGTAGAACAAATTAGCTGAGATATTATTTGATGCATAGGAATATTGAAGGTGAACAGTAACATAACAGATCAAACGGAAATATGATAAGGTTGCAGAGAATGTTCAAATTGGTGATCAGATGAAGACTGAATAGATAAAAATACAAATCAGTTTAATATAGTCAGAGCAAGTAGTCAAATAGAATGATTAACACAATAGTGTATGGTAAAGACGTCATAAGAAGGTCAAGTAACAGAGATTAATAAAGCACTTACCATCGAAAAGTACTAGGGCTTAACAGCGGAACAAAACCGTGACAAAGAGAATTGATTGAATGAAAAATTGAGGGACTTTGAAGGTCACTCAAGCAACTGCTGAAACAGCTAACCAGACAACCCTATTTTACGAAAATTCGCCTTTCCAGCCGAAATGAAGAAATCTAATTGATTATTTCGATCGTTGCTAGAGTGGCCTTTAAAGTCGCCCGAAAATTTAGACAAGAACGAAAATGGTTAACTTACTTTGCAACAAATGCCACTATGACAGATCTAAGTCAATCACTACTTCCTTTTCTATACAGAAATTGGTTTTCCTTCCTAGCTCATTCAGAGAAGGCCAGTGTTACCGCTCCTACTTAACTTTGTCAAAGACTCACTCACGGACATGACCTTAGGTACGTCTGGATTCACAGGGGTTGATCTAATCCATGGAGGTCATCTGATGGATTCGTAGTATGCAGGCTATATTATCCTGCTGGGTGAAGACGCTGACATCATGAAGGGTCTTCTGAACGCATTGAGCAGAAACCTGAGTATGTTTGGCACGCGTTTCACTGGCACCTGTGAAATATAAGATGATGCTCCAGAACTAGTGTGTTCCCAGTTTAATGATAAAGAGGTGGTTAAGTGGTGGAATGTGTAGACCACTTGACCTACTTGAGGAATTGCCGAACAAATCTTAGCACGAATACAGTAGGCTTGTTTGGAATTTACCAACTTCAATCATCTGTTGCCCCAACTGGTGAGAGATCCGATTACCTATTAAAGGATGGACATATTGCACAGCAGTCCGTTCTGTCCACTTCTAAGGCTGTGAGAAATGGCTGATAAAAGTAAAAGATATGAAGAGACCACAGGTTTTTGACCATAGACATCTTCGTAGCACTGCTTGTGTATGCTGGAATCACTATTTGAGCAATGTAAAGGTTAACCGAAAAGTAGTAGGTCAATAAGTTTTTGAATCTTCAGAGACTAAGGTGGCTTGGATATGTGTTGCGCATCCCAAGTCACTACCTGCCTCTATGTGCAATGCTGGGAGAAGTTGGATTATGTTGGAAGAGGGTTCAAGGTGCTCAGACCAAGACGTGGCACTAGTTTATAAAGTATCCGACTGTCGGTTTGAGCATTGTAGAGAGGTGTGGATTGTCTGACCGGAGTTCTTGAGATAAAAGAAATCAATGGCTGAATACTCTTGGTGACATGGCGGAAAATTGGACACAATAGTACGGATAAATTCACTTCCTGACATCTTCTAAGGCTTGAATATATGAACTAACCTTTATCTTCAAGTTGCTTGTTCTCTCACATAACTTCGTCAACTTTGATAACAATGTCTTTGCATTCACTTGATCTTTATGTACCACTGCGAAGCGTAATTCCATTTTAATTAGAACAGTATTGTTTACTGGATTGTGTTTCGGATGTTATTTATGGTCCATAGTCATATCAAGATAACTACACAACTTTGAGTCATCCTTCACCTAGTCCTAATTTCCTCGCCTTCGTTGTGATTCGGATAGTACAATTTTCTGTATACCCGGAACAGGTGCTGAGTCATTCCTGTTACATGTATATGGTGTTGATTCGATAAACAAAGATTCAGTTATCAATCTCTCCCTCTATAGTGTTATGTTAGTTTTAAGGATTTTCACCCTGTCTCGTTCTATTGTATGGTTGTGTATAGTTGCATTCATAGGTCTGATCGAGCTTGTTTCTAAATTCACTATCTTACTAGAATTTACCAATCTTGACCTAGCTAGGCTTCTGTACTCGCATAGCCTAATTCACAATGCTCGACTAATTCGAACTTCATAGGAAAAATATAACTAATATTAGTAACTGGTGTTGAAAGCACTAATAAGAATGTTATTAATACCAGTGGTAATACTGTAGAGAGAGAATTCAATACATCTACAGTAATACCATGCAAAGAAGGCACCTCAGACACACTACATAGGATTCTTAATAACCTTGGATGGAAGGAATTAGAGTGGCATTTAAATCTATAAACTCACTTCGAAATAAGCTTTATAGATTAAAAGATCCTATTGATCCAATTAAGCAGAATAATTTACTTTCCCAAATCATTTGCAATGATAGTGAGGTCAAATACATAGGTCAAAGTAGTTGATCACGGTCAATTGGGCTATCCGAGTACAGAAGCCTAGCTAGGTCAAGATTGGTAAATTCTAGTAAGATAGTGAATTTAGAAACAAGCTCGATCAGACCTATGAATGCAACTATACACAACCATACAATAGAACGAGACAGGGTGAAAATCCTTAAAACTAACATAACACTATAGAGGGAGAGATTGATAACTGAATCTTTGTTTATCGAATCAACACCATATACATGTAACAGGAATGACTCAGCACCTGTTCCGGGTATACAGAAAATTGTACTATCCGAATCACAACGAAGGCGAGGAAATTAGGACTAGGTGAAGGATGACTCAAAGTTGTGTAGTTATCTTGATATGACTATGGACCATAAATTATTTCCGAAACATAATCCGATATAAAGTGCTGTTCCACCATGTGATCAATTTAATAAATTAAGTAATATGGAGTTACATTCTACCAGAGTGAACAAGTTCTTATATATTACTGCGAACTGTCGCAACTTGAAATGATAACCTTGTGTGCGAGGTTCTACGTTGATTTTATCTATCTATCTGTCTCGCCTACCTAAATAAATAAACATCATTGTTACTACTAATGTTAATAGTTTTACTACATATTGAGTACTCTCTTAATCGCTTTGTTTTAAATTTCTAACAAACCTTTTGTTTAGGTTCTATCTGGAAGTTTGTAGAGACTTATTAATTGATTTTAAGTTGAGATTCATCATAGACTGACATCAGCTGAAGAAACAATGGAAACCTGGGAGCATTCGATAGCCGTTTTGTCCTGGTATGAGACTCCTCAGCAGTGCGCACCCATGACCCCACTAGGGATCCCACTCAGGACCTTCAGGTTCCGTAGCTAGCACGCTACCATTGGAGTCACTGGGTCGGGGTCCATTGGTTCACATTTCCTACTTCTATCAGTTCATGATATAGCGCAACTTACATACAATGTCGTCGTTGAGTAACTGTCCTCATGCCCGACTTTGTTAACTCCACTGGTCACGACTTCTCACTGGAACTTCGGACAGGGTGAGCACTGCTGAGAAATCACATGCTAGGACGAAACAGATGTCCAGTTTTCCCAGGTTTTCAATGTTCCTCTAACCAATGTCAGTTCATGATGAATTCCAACCTAAAACTTTTATATAGTAGTGATGGAATTTGCTGGCAGTGGAACCCAGGACGCGCATTTCATCCTCTTTGGGACTCGTCAACTGGATTTACCTGCCTCTCAGTGAGTGGTGTTGTTCCCACTGGGATTCGGACTTGGGAGCGATCGCTTCAAACTCCAGAACGTTATCCACCACACCACCGAGCCTCGATAGCCGCTTCTTGTGTGACGGGCATAGTTTTAGTATAACTGTTTTAAAAAAATATTATACCGTCGTTGATTGAACCTAATTGATCGGTCTCTATTGGCATAATGATGGAAACACCCATCATTACAATAATTAGAACACAGGTAATATCGAGGCATCCGCACAGGAGCCCATATGTCAGTAGAGATCGCCCAATTCGGTCCGATCAAAGAAGGTATAATATTTAAGAAAAAAACAGTTATGCTAAAACCTGTTGATCTAATAAGTATTCTGTTCACAGTGATGCAATCCAACTTTATTGTAATCAATTTTTTGCTTACATCTTTACACTATTTTAAATATAATCATCATTTGACATCTAATATTCTCATACTTCCTTAATCATACACTGTAATCCAACTTCAAAATGGTATGCCAATTGTTCTCTTCACGATGATGCAATAAATTTTAATTTTATCCAATACTCATCAGTAATTTGAACATTTTTAATCTTTTCTAAAATTTACTTGATCTGTTGAAGAACTGTCGATATGCTCAATGGATCCCCCAGTTTGTGTCATGTATTTATACTTTCCTAGATTGCATAACGTTGTATATACAAACGAGTATGTACAGGATTCGACTACACGTTATCAATTCATTATTAAATCCTTCTTTTTCAATTCAACTGCTTGTTTTAAATTAGTATCGGAAAAGAAATATATCCAACTAAAGCGCAACAAAGTCATACTTTCAATTTGACATTTAATATGAAAGATACTTATGAAAATTTCTGCGTAAGTTTACGATGTAGATCATAATGATTTGAAGGTGGACAAAAAGTGAATCTCAAAAAATACTTCAACAATGAACAAAATAAATTATTTTGACATTACGAGGTCGACAAATGAAGTAAAACATCAATAACAATAATAATAATCCTTAGTAAAGGAAATCATTTATAACTTAATGCAGATAATTAGTGCTATGAGACAGACTGTTGAATAGTAGGTTGACATTTAGAATAAAATAATGAAAGGTATGTGCTCTTCGGCAATCGATTGATAAAATAATTTGGTCGATTTCAAGCAGAGAATGCATGCGACTATTATTTACAAAATCCAGTGACGGAAATGCGTAGTAAAGGGGTGCATAATAATTTATGTTAGTATTTATGTTTATGTTTATGTTAGTATTTTATGTTAGTATTTCTTTTAATTGTTTATTCAAGGTCAACTCTCTCCATAAGAAGGAAGGTCGTTGCAGATATATTTTGTAGAGTACCTATAATGCTACTCGTAAGTAGTACAAAGTTATAAATCGAAATTACTAAGCCATGCCATATTCGAAGGTCAAATCAAAAGTTGCTTTTCATCATGCCAGCAATATGAATCAACTGATAAGTCTGTGATAAACTAAGTGAAACTGAGTTTGAGTCACAACATAGATTAACTGTTATCATTATTTATCAACCAACATCCTCACATTTCCTCAATCGTATACTGCAATCCAACTTCAAATTTGAATGCGAATTGTCCTCTTCACAATTATGCAATAGATTTTCAACTTATTTAATCTTCGCCGTCGATTTTAAATGTGAATTTGAGAGAAATAATGTTTCAGCATACTATTTCCCCCTGTTGTTGAGAGCTTATCTCAACTAATGTTAAGACGATAATCTACTCTACTGTTATGTGCAAAGTTGTCTTTTCCTTGTTTTGTTTTCTTCACTCATCAACCTTCATTTGTAACATTCTCTTTGAGCTCTACACATGCACTCATAGTAATAATTTTACTCAATAGTTATGAATATCCAGTTGTCAACAGCAAAATCAAAGTGGGGAAACGACGAACATTCAAATACATTAATTGTGAGGATTGGGGAAATAAAAATCAATATTTAATTCAACTACTTGAACAAAGGTATCTAACTTCCAGAGAAAAAAAAAAGCACAATTGAACTCTAAATTGTATTCCAATTAAAGATTCTGTAGATAAAATAAAAGACAACCATCTCAGTAATTTTTTTCTGTCGATATACGATAGCAAACTACTAGAAATTCCGTTCAGCATTTGGTTGGTCATAGGTGAGTGGAGTTATTGTGTAACGTCCATATCACCACAATACGCATCAGCAAACCAAGATATAAGGTAATCAGAAAGTCGTACGAAGAGTAGAAGAGTGGATAAAGCAAATGACAAAAATGGGATAGAGCGATTGCAATGATGATAAAATGTAGATGTATCTGTGCTATTGTGATCAATTTTGAGCCATGCCGTCAAGATTGTTGTCTCGGGGATCACAAAGTACAAGCCTATATTCCCCTATACTACTCATAATAACAGTTAGAGACTTCATGAACTGATGCCAAGTTTTATACCGTTTACTTATAGATTTCTCTCAACTTTTAACTCCGTGTTAACTAACAAAGATCATCAGGGTTTACAATGACAACGCCGCCGGATTTACTCTTAATTACCAATAGTGAAAGTTCAACCATATATACTGTATTATTCAACACATTCTTTCTTTTAAATCTTGGTGATGAAAGATGCAGTGTTCAGAACCACGAAACTTTTAAACTTTACAGATAAAAAAGTTTAAATGTATGGGAAGGGATTTATATGGTGACAACAGAAAAAACCACAGAAGGACTAAATTTAAATGAAAAGTGTTTTCTCAAAATCATTGTCTTTGGTAAAAATTCCTGGCAAACAAAATAACTGACGTCCGTAGAGTATTCAAACGCATCACACAAATGTATAGAGGTTGATTAAATTTAAAGTGATGAATACATAATCTTTAAAAAAATTAGTCGATGGTTTCATTTGCAAGCAAATTTATTTGAACAAAAGTCCTATTACTTTGGTCAACATTTCCGAGTGAAACAAACAAAAATTTGTGAAAATTGTTACATGGAGATCTAGGATAAAAATCCAGTTACGCAACTTTTAATCATAGGGTGACACGTCCAAATCCCACCGTACCTACGAAAGTTAACGCATGCACCTGATCGACAGCTGCTACTTTGAGGTGGTAGGTGAATAGGTATACCACAATGACTCAACGAGCTATGCTGACTGGAAAGATTGTTTCTTGAGGTTCTATCGTGCTAGGAAGATCTGTTGGCTGGTGGTCAGGGTAAAAGCAGCTAGAAGTATGGTAGAGGTATGCAAGAAAACTCGTACAGTTAGTTGTAACACGGTGTGATAAGGATCAGTTGTTTCCAAAAGATAACCAATATTCCAATTTCAAACTGTTTTTCGAATCTCAAGAGAGGTTAGAAAAGATCGACTACAAATGTAGCATACTCATCTTGTTCTTGTCAGGGATAGGAGTATTTATCCAAGTACAAACGTAACAGCTTAGTCCCAAACCTTGAGAATGGCCACATGCAAACAAGTTCAAGTAGATATTTCCTGAGCCCTACAGTTTCGCAGCCTAGTTAGGAAGTGTAACTAATCCACTTTCTTTATCAACAAGTAGTCTTCCACGCCATCAGCAGATTTGTAGTTCAGGAGGAGGATTTTGGTGGTGTTATGTTCTTAGTTTTGTGTTGTTGCATAGAATGACAATGAAAGCCTCACGATTAAACTATCCAGCTGAGGGGGAAAAGCCATGAACAGCTTAGAAATGTCAACTCTGGGCACTCAAATTGTCTAAAAATCATCAGCCTTCCATGTCGTTTATTCGTAAAAAAAGTGATATAACAAAGTGTCAACCAGGAAAAATATGAAGTTCAGCACTCAGTCAATAAACTCTCACCAGTAAGTTTATGGTAAAATTTCTGCCATATATACCAGACTACTAGCCTAAGCACATGAATCTATACATTGTAATGAGTTGCATTGACAATACTGATAATATGATAAAGGATGACATAGAACGTTCATTGGTGTTTCTTACTGGTTGTTCCCAGCTTTGATATACAGACTTGGCTAAAATTATAGGTAAAGTATAAGAACCAGAATAATTCGGTTGAATGCTTTTTTGCAGTTGAGTATTTCAAGACACAGAAAGGAATAGTTCCCGGTCTGGTTAATGTAAACTTCAAATTTCAGTCTCAACGATTAACAAAATTTGACGAAACGAGATATGTTGTCGCTTAGAAACGTATTAAAACGATGTCATTTGGACTGCATATATCATTTTCATCAGGAATATATGCTTTCTTTGTAGTTATTCTGAAATCCAAAGACAACAGATCGTGTCGGAGGAAACAACAATAAAAAGTTTGAAGTCTATGTTTGAATATTGAAAGTAAATTTGCACAGTTTATCAACAAGTTCACTAATTAAATCAGTTGCATAAATCAAAACGAAATTGATTACAAACAAAGATTTACGGATTCTGAAGACCTAATCGATGTGCCCCAAACTAATCCTACCTGTTGCTAATTTACTATTTTCTACTTTATACGTGTTACTCTGTAGCTACAATAACGAGATAAGAGAAAAAAGTCTCATATTCGTGATAACTTATACGTTTAATACCCAATCAGATTAAATCACTAAACGAGTTTTGTTACGATGATGCACACAGTCTTCAGTATGAAATCTTAGTTGCCTAATATGATTTGTTAGCCTACACTAAATACAATGCACAGAACAGATGATAATGAAGTATTTATGCACATTACACTAAGGCTCTTCTTAAATATAACGCTTCCCAGAAATAAAAAAAACGAATAGGAATGAGAAAGTGCATAAAGTATATTACTTACGATTCTGTTTACTGTTACTATATCCGTCATCGGAATCAGAAATGCAGTTCTGATCTTTAGAAGAAGAGAATTTCTGACCAATAACCATTTTGTTGTCTTCTCTTCGCTCCACACTCTCATCATAAACACAATTAGAATCTGGAATTAAAGTATTATTACTACTAATACTGCCGCCACAGTCACCGCCACTGCCTAGATGACTATCAACTCCCAAAGAGTCAACTTTCTTGGGTATATCGAGAAGTTTTAATTCCTCCGGATTTAAGGCTGTTCTAGGCTTTAAAACTGGACCATTCCAAGCGGATGGATCGAATGGAACAAGTACCATTTGACTAAAATCGATTCTTGGCTGTCGATAAACAACACGATATTTACATTTATTATTTGATGAATATTTACAGTGTTTATTACATGTGCGTGAAGTGAATTTACTTCTTGATCTATCTCCATCCATTGTCGGTGTTATCATTTTACCGGAAATTGAGGATAGATTAGAATCACTTAATGAATCTAACTTATAATATTGACGTTCTGTTTCTGGATCAGACAATGTAGCATCATAGTTTAAATCTGAATCATCTGTTGGGAGATAATGATATTGATATAGGGAGTCATTACCATCACCACAGTCATCAAATGAAGATTGTAGATGGGATAGATTTTGATAATTGTATATCATTTCTGTTGATGATGACGAATAATTTGACATGCGTTTTTTATCATTTTGATCTTGATTAAAAATGAAGTAACAAATTAAACAGATAAAAACAATTGATTAGCATAGAGTAATCAGAAGAAAATTGCTATTATACTGTAAACTTATGAACTAGAATGATAGTTCTCATTATAAGCCAGTATTAGGTAGTGAAAAGTTGTTCATGTTTAGGGATTTATTGGCGATTGATTAATTTCAAGGTAGTATTCATCATGAACCGATATCAGTCATAGAACTATTGAAAACCTGGGGAGCTGTTTCGTTCTATTGCAATTTAACAGATCTCTACAACTAATTGTAATTTAGAGCTTATGAATAAAATGTTAGGGCGGATGAAAAAGCAGCTGGCTGCAGATCCTCATGTTACCCACAACTGGCTGTGTTATTTGAAGGTCAAATGATAATTATTTTACCTTACTCCTTCTTTTTTTTACAAGCGACTGTCTCATTTCATGAATGTATCTGTTTAGTTCTTGAGTTTTGATATTATTGAGAAATATATAAAATCAATGAACTTACAGTTCAATATTTTGGTTTCACTCACTTTGAGTCATCGCATAATCCCAGTTCGATCACAATGAGTAAATGGTATCAAATTTGTAAGTGTCAAAATAGCAGTTCAACCACCTAGTCTAGTGGATACTTAACTAAACATTAGTACAATAAGTTTGTGCCCGTACTCAAGATATGGTTACAAGTGGTGGTGGTGGGGAATTCAGATTCATTTCATTTACGTAGTTTGCATTTAGATATCAACACAATGATTTTGCCAAGATAGAATCTAAAGTGACCGAATAAAATGATAAGAAATATGTAAACGATACTGATGCCGTGAAAGTTGGACTAGATACAAATAGCTATTGTTCACTTCTCAGTACCTTACACTTCACTGAGCCACGAAAATATCAAAAGACAAAGTCTACTCTATGACTATAAGGAAGACATTTTATTCGACAAAAGTAAATCACTTATATACAGTTTTCAGGAACATACATAATCACTAGGTGAAAAGTTAAGTAACTTATTCTGATTGGTCAACTGTGAGATAAAATTCCACAATAAAATTATCCTGACTAAGCTACATGAAACAAAAACTGTAATGCAAAAATCTCTACCTTAGGGGTTGATGAATTAAAATGTTGATTTCCTATCAGAATCATATACAAAAAGTCACAACATTTGTCAATTGCAAAATACAAATGACTTTAAAGGACACCTTAGAGACCACTGATATAAACAAATGAGTTTCTTTGTTATTTGTTGAAACGATAGTTTTTCTGTATTAAGGCTGGCTTTCAAAGTCCCTCTATGATATACACAATTATTCACATAAAATCATTAAGGAATTTGTTCGGCTTAATTCATTGTTTCAATTTCAGCGGATGACCTAAATTGAATCACTCACAATCGGCCAGTAAAATTTCATTGACACCCTAAGCGAAAATTCGATTCAATCAAATCGTGAGTTGTATATCATGGAATTATTGACTAATTATCTAGTATGTCTGATGAGTCCAAAAATGAATTGTAAAGATGAATTGTTTACAAAATTCGTTGTTAAAATAACTGTAAAGTCAGATGACAAAAATTTTAACCGAGAATAGTGAATGATATGAATCGAATACAGTAGAAGAACTGTTTTAACGAAGAAATACTTTTTCCTTCAACGACTTCATTATCAAGCTGTACAGTCGTATTTATAATCGATAAAATGATAGATAATTGCACTCAAAAGTTGTTCAGTCAGTATCGAAGATATACAATAGGTGTAGGTGGTGGAATTTATTCAAGTGGAAGAAATAATATAAAAAAATGGGTCACCGAATAAGGAACGAATTGATAACAAGTGGTGAAATAAGAGGTACTTGCTGTCGAAGAATTGTAAACCGATGATAATTTAACTAAAGCATACAAAATAGGTCAATGAATAAGGAACAAATTGATATTAAATGGTGATATATAGGTCAAATATTGTCAATGAAATGAAAAATGGTTGTAGTGATGATCACAAAAAAAAGAAGTTAACAAAATGACGTGAAATGAAGTTGACAAAGTAACCAAAATGAATTGTTAAGGTCAAGGTAGAGATATATCATCACCAACACCTATTGTATATTTTGCATATTGACTGAACAACTTTTTAGTGCAATTATCTGTCACTTTATCGAGTATAAATACGACTGTACAGCTTGATAATGAAGTCGCTGCAAAGAAATATTTCTTCGCTGATACATGAATAAATGGGCATATTTCGTCAGAAGAACTGTTTGTTAGGTACATGACATGCAAAAAAATATCTTTAGTATGTTCTTATCAAAACAGCTAACAACAGTAGTCATAAGTATTAGTAATAGCTCAGAAAACAAAAAAAAATTCATGTCATTGTAGAGACAATGGGAGAAATGCAACAAATATTCACTTGCAAGAAAAATCATAGTACAAATTTTCAATTTCCACTTTAATGCTACAATTTTATACACCACATCTCTTGTGTACAAGCCATTTATGCTACGTGATTGCTCAAACACCTTAGCAGGTTGAATAGAATCATAATCCTGATTCACCACTGGTTTGAAAGTTGACTGTCCATCCTAATGAGTCACGGTTGCGGACACTGACAACCCTCAAAAGTAATTATATCCGATCTTACCAGAGATCGAGATTATGACTATCGATTTTTTGAATGAGTATGCTACTGTTCAGTCAATAGGTGAAAATACTTAGATTAACATTAAAAACATTTATACGGTTCACCAAATAACCTCATTATATTCTAATCCCAGTACTGATAGCATCTTCAGAAATGATTCTATTGACTTAAGAAATAGAATGCATCTTTAAAGAAAAACTAATATGCTGTGAAAATGGTCTGGCTTCGCTTTATAGTAATCTTACCGAGGTTTAAATGGCGAGGTAGTATCACTAACCCTTATACAACAGATGGGACTCATCGCACGATTGTGTATAAGATAGTAGGATGCGTAAATCTTAGGTGGTAAAAGTTGATTCCAACAGGATATTCGTCAATAAATGGATCTTTGATCATACATTTCATATTTGATTTGTGCATAAACTACATCTGTCTGGACACCTCCAGTGATACAAGTATAGAACTTGAGCACTGTGTTAGAGTACTATTCCATATTAGACTATCTCAGTCAATGTAGCATACAATGATGCAGTATTACTTACTGGATGATGTTTTAAGCACAATTTGATGCTCATAATCACATCGCTATGATTATGAGGAACAAATTGCACTTGAAACGTCATGCAGTATCATTGTATGCCACATTATATAAGGTAAACCAATGTGGAATTTAGTACAATGATTCTTCTCTCACCTGAACATCATATTTCTAAAACTCCCCTGGTGAGTTTGCATTTTCAAATACACCAAAACAGTAAAACAAAATAGAAGATGCACTCACACTTTATCTTTGTCTACATCGCAATGCCTCATAACCTTATTCGCTTTCTTGCTTTGTTTCATGCCTTTTTATAACTATTGATAATAACATTCTCATTTATTTTTCTTCTACTTTATTGATTTCTGTTTCCATGTGTTGATTTGGAGTAATAACAGCATCTAATTAACCTTGAAGTCTGTCCAAGCTTTTTATAGATATCTTGAAGTCATTCACTTACTCATCAGTGAAATTCATTTACTTACCACAAGTTGATTGAATTGCAATTTCTATGTGTGAATGAACTTCTGACAAGCTACACTCGTTTGGTTAAATAGCCCAGAGTAGCAGCTTATATTCTGAATATGGATGTGCGCTCTTAGGACGTTAACAAACAAAGATGATAGGCAAATTAGCTAATAAAATCACTTAAATGTTTATTCAATGACTCAATAACTAGTATCTTCAGAATTTTCCCTGCAATTCATTCTAAAGAGACTTAGTGAAGTCTCAGTCGCTATTGTTAGGGTTATTACGAGTTCAATTTTAAGCAGTTCCATTAGTTTAACCTATCAGACAATAAGTAACTACTCAACATCCAGGTATTCCAGAATGTTTATGAGGTTATTTCAACGATTTCCTATTCTCTGAACAATCAGTAATAGTTTCAGGTTGATATTCGTCATGGACTGACACTAGTTGAAGAACCGCTGGAAATATAGAAGCACTGCACAACTGTTTCGTCCTAGCATGGGACACCTCTGCAATGAGAACACATGACCCCACCCCATCAGGGGTCAAACCCAGGACCTTCAGGTTCCACGGTCAGCACGCTGCCACTGGGTCGGCATCAACTGGTTCACATTTCCTACTTCTGTTAGCTCACTGGTGTGGAATCCCATACTAAGACGAAACAGCTTTCTAGTCCTCCCAGGTTTCCAATGGTTCGCCAAATCATGTCACTACATGATGAATATCAATCTAAAATCAATAAATAAATCCCCACAAACCTCCTATGGCAACAGTTAAGACTCGTTTTAGTTGGTGAAGATGTAGCATTCAGGACAGCAACAGAAATATTGCTCTTGTACGTTTTTTAAGGATGCATTAAAAATTAGAGGCCAATGATCAATTGTTGGTCTCAGGAAACCAACTGATTGGCTGGGCAGTCGTGGAGCAAGGTTCAAAAGAGTGCAGAGAACAAAGTGCAACGGATGCGTGCGACTGAAGCCCTATGATCCACTAGGAACCAAAGGGAAAAATAATATGACAATAATGGAAATTGAAGAAACAATACAAATGAAAAATTGTTAGTCAGCTATTTGGTCAAGCAATGAATTCTCACACTGCCATTGAAACAATAACTTTATCCAGTTATTTACATTTTTCAGCTGAGGTTAATTTGAATTCACTGGCAGCAGACATGCCTTTCATCAATCTTAAATTAGTTAATCATTTATACAAAATTACTCCACAATAAAAGTCTGAAAATTTCACCACTAAACTGAGTTTGTGTTATAATAGAACAATTTGAAAATAGTTTCTATTAAAAAGTCAAGAGGAATCATAGAGTATCGGGTAACTCAGGAGATATTGGGTAACTTCAGCGACCACGTGCTAGATCACACATTAAGCAAAAAGCCAAATATTTTAAGTGAATGCCTAACGATATTAACTGGCTTTCGTGACCTCAGTCGGTGGAGTAAGTTTCAAACTAATGACCTAGCGGTTGAAAATTGAATTAATCGCTATGCCAATGAGCCATATAAAGCTCTAATATAACTGAAGATTCTTGGACAGTATTCGCAACAATACTGCGTCTAAGAGAGGGCTTATTGGCTACAACTTCAACAATCAGTATATCAGCAGTAAAACACTTTGCCCAAATCTACCGAAAGAGTATTTTCTTAACCACAGGCCATGAAGTTGATTATTAAATGAGTGACTTCGTTTAACAGATATTTCAAGTAATATGTCTCACAGCTGTTTGTGTGTGTGTGGACCAACAGTTGACTACACTTCTCCTTTCTCCTTTCCTCCTATCGAACCACTCGTTTTATCATATTTAAAAAATATCTTTCAATAACCATTTATGTAGCAGTAAAGACATCAAAAGCACAATGACGAGAAATATGGCAAATGTTGAATACACAAATAAACATATACAGCTTACCTAATTCATTATTATTGTAACAGTATTTCGATTTGGAAGATATCCGTGTATCCGTATTATGACTTTGATAATTATTACTATTATGCGCAGGTGTACAGCTTTTTGTATCCGATGTGTAACCGAAGTTCAAATGTTTATGAGGTAAGCTGGTTTGTAATATGGTGTAGCGGTGTGTGTGTGTGTGTGATGATGATGATGATGATGTACATGAACGCAGAAACACATTCGAATAGATTTCGCAGTCAATTAGAGGAACAGTGAATAAGAAAGGAAAAATATAAATGATTAATAAGATTATTTAATCTAATGAACACTATTATTTTATCGTATGATTACAATAGTAATGATAATAAACCATGTATGTATATAGTTTGTTAACATTGCAGTCTCAGAAATTCGACAAATCCGGTTGATGAATTATTCAATATAGAAAAGTGCTGGAAATATGTTGCATTGGATAATCAGGCCTCTACTGAGTTATACGCACAAATCGTTGCTCTTAGGTTTATGAATTCCAGGCTATGCAGTAAAGCATGTTAGCCTTTTATGGTAACCAAAGTAAAAACCCAAAATCGAACATGTTTATCACATCTTTATTTACCTTTTGATTCTATGAGCACAGATTGAGCAATCAATTTCTTCCTCCATCTACCAGTTATGGATTTCAAAAATATCAGCTTGTACGAGCCTTTAGTTTGATCATGCGGCAATGCAACCATGGCAACATTTGAACTCATTTCCAGATTAGCGATCGAAGTAGGGCCTAAACGCTACATAAAGCTAATTTCTGTACTACTTACTGGCTATAACCGGTTACTTTGATACATAGAATTGTATGACACTTGATAAAATACATTATTTTCCTAACAGTTTTTCTTTAAGTGAATCTGTAGGCGAAAGCACCACCCTGATAGTCAATAACACATCATGAAAGCTATACATGACTTAGAGGTTGTTTCTATGACTGTCAGTACATGATAAAAAAAGCCACCTCCGGGTATACTAGAAAATAATGAATCCCCAGAGTTAAAACTCATTCAAACAATCCGAAGATATAAACATCGGTTGCAATATCGCACTCCCGGCATCTTTAACTGAACCAACTTAAAGACATTTCCCTATTTATGTAAGCATACATTACTTTCCTAGAGCTATCGGTTTTCTGTGTGATAAATGCCAGGAAGAATGAAAATTTTGCTCAATACTCCCTGCAAAATGGCTCAAACTTGCCTAAACGTATCTGCTACATGAATAGTGCATGTTTATATGATTGTTGTAAAAGCATACGAATAGTTACCTATACCATCACTCCATACAAATAAAAAACCAATAGAATGCGTACTGATCTTAAAATAGTGACACACAAATAAAGGTTAAGCCTTGCATGGAAGTGGATCGGTTCAGGTTCCCAAAATTCATAGTAGGATGCAAAGAACTATTCGGTTTAAAAATAGTGATATCAAAGTAAATAAAATTGTATATCGTGAGAGAGTCTGAAAATCAAGGTTGTTAAAATGTTCAAACATTCAGACATCAATTATTATGGATTTTCAACCATGTCATCAAATATCTTCCTCATTTTTCGGAACCATGCTTTGGTCTGATCACCCTGAGGCACTTCAGTCAGTGAAGGTTCACAACCTCTTCGGTTAGCTTAATTGTCTTGCCTAGTACCCTTCACCTAATCCCAACATTGATCACACGGTGATTCAACCATACATACATGAGCAATGCTACGAAGACACCTGTGGTCATAAACTCGTTACCGTTTCAAATCTTTTACTTCCAATTGCAATGTTTCACAGCTGCATAACAGGACAGAATAGACTGAAGTCTAGTATACTTATTCTTTAGTAAGTAGTCGAATATCTCGCCGGTGTCAGACGCAATGCAAGTTGTATCCGAGCTGAGGTTTTATCAGCAACCAGGCTATTTGAGCTGATACAACTTCCTAAATAAGTGGAGTTGTCGACAGATCCGACCATTTAAGTTCCCACTTTTAAATTAGGAGTAGTTGCAGATCAGTCCTGAAGCTTCATCTTCCATCGGACAGGCACAGAACCTATACTAAAAATATTTAGATTTCCACTTATGGTGTTCAGAAGAATCTACGTTTTGTCAACCTCTTTGCCGAACAGGAAAATGTTGTCCGCGCAGTTCAAGTCAACCAGATGCCCTTCATGGAGGAAATCAATCACTGTAATGTCAGAGATACTAAGGATTGTACCTATCAATACGTCTGTAATGAAGTAAACATAAAAACGATAACATAAGAACACTACTGGTTATCATCACTTCATGTGACCACACCCGTCCGAGGAGAGATCCTAGATTACCACTAAAACCTTGCTTGGTATCTCCTTTACAGTGAGATACTGTAACAATGCCTCCTGGTCAGTAGAGTCAAATGCCGCCTTCAAGTTGAAAAATATGGCAAGTGTCGGTCACCGGTTGGTATGTCTGTGTCACAGAACCTGTCTATGGGTGACGATTTGATCGACTGACCTTCTTCCCAATCCAAAACCTGACTACCTTTCTAGAATTTATTCATCTCCAGCTAAATTTAAGCATAGTATAATTGTTCACCCTAGGATCCTGAAGGCAATGTCGTTTAAAATGATCCCCCCTACACTTGTCACAAAAAGATTTCACTTTTTTATAAGGTGGAATGACCAGTGATCCAAAACAGTGATTCCTATACGTTACCTAGTACCTCAGTTACTCCAGTTAGTAATTTTCTACCTCCATCCTTAGAAAATTCTTGTGGTAAACAACCATATCCCTCTGCTTCGTATCACTTCAGGTTAGAAACAGCATTACCAACTTCAAGGATAGTTGTAGGACTGACATCAACGTTTTATTAGGCCGTAGGCTGAATAATGAGTAATTGGAGCGTGGCTGTGGCGCAGCTGAAGAGTGCTTCAGTGTTTAGAGCAAGCGTGTAGCCGTTCGTCCTGAGACGTCATCAAGGATTCATTCTTTTCGATAATGAACTCACTAACTATCATATCCTTTGCACAAGTTCCTTTCATTCGTTTACATAACTGCCGGCCATTACCTAATGCTGATGCCTTTCTCACTTTTCCATTTCCTCATACACCACACCTCAAGATCATTGTAGAAAATCTTAATCATTTTACATTTAAGCTGCTTTCGTTCCTCACTGTAGCCACAACAAGCTGGAATGAGTTTTTTTGCATGAAACGGTTCGGATGAGATTGCAGAAATGCACTAGCTTTTGCTAACCTTCGGATTCAGGTTACCATGTGTCTATATTACCGTTTTGACATCAGACTAAATATAACATCAAGCTTCATCAAGGAGAGAATGGCCGTCATTTTTAGATAAATGCTTTGCTCCTCCTTAAATATATATCTGACGTTTTCATGTTCAAAGTGAGCACAGAGGCTTTACTTCCACTTGCATGCTACTCTCTTGATGATATGAAGAGAATTTCCCATTGTAACACATAACAGTTCAAACAGAAGTGGCAACCCTCCGCCGATCCTCTTAAATGATGACTTATGATCTATCTGCATCCATCATTGGTTTGGTATCGATGGACGCCGCCAGATCTTCTCATACTTAAAGTTAGTGCTGGTCAGAAACAAGTGGTTGTCAGAACAAAATTGTAAAAGGTGACCACCGTTTTAGGCTTGTTGACATGAGATACTGTAGATACCTCCAAGGCACTCTTCCGACTAAGCTCAACTTCCCTGTTTGAGCACCGACGTCACCTGCTGTTATGACTGTATCAGAACGTTTTAGTTTATGAAGTGAAATTGACAGCTTTGATAGAATTCGTCTTTTGCATCATCCGAAATGCAGTCGGAGTGTATGTAGACAAAGAATACGAATAGACATCGGAAAATCTCACAATCCTTCCTATTTCTTACAGATCTATTCCTTCAAACAATACACAGATGGTCGTTGACTGGTACCCAGTAGAGACGTGTATTTTCTGCTCCACAGCCGAACGCTATACCTACTACGACGAGAGATAGCCACTGAATCTCTAGAAACTGGTAAAGCGAATTTTGTAGATTCGCCACACTGGCTAGTGAGGTCAAGCGAATAACCATATCCGGGTCCTGTATACATATGTCTCAAAAACACAGCGTATATCCATGACTCGAGTTCTGGGAATTAATGCTTGTTGTTCGACCAGGCAGTGTCCGAAAGTTGAAATCTGCAGTTGTACTGGCTATTATAACGTTAATTACTTTAACTTGTGTTGTTTGTATGGTCAGTAACGATGGGTTTACCATATTGCTATAAACTATGCGCCAATAACTTATTCTGTACATCAATTTAAGAGGTATGTTTACATGTCTAATTAGATTCGTGTTAATTGTTCAATCTACGTTACATTCGTATGCGTTAACGAGATCGTTTTAGTTATTATTGTAGAGCGAATGGTGTCTAGATGCTGAATTCGTATAAAGTAAGACTGCATGTTTTTATCAACTAAACTACTTGTATTGTTCCAGATGTGCGAACAACTCCGAAGTTTTGAAATGTACAAATGTGTGATTACAAACTGGTGTTCCCTCTTGTGGGGTTTGAAAGTTCAAGTCTGAGCTATCGCCAACTATCAATTCCAGTGCGTAATTCTATATTCCAAAAAACAGTATAGTATGTTTATAGCGGATTTTAGAGGTTTTTGGAAACACTCATTCCTCTTATCAAAGTATAGAATAAACAGGAATTAGTAGTGGTTGAAAGTAGTTCCCATAACGATCAAAATTTTACTGAAATATACTAAGATTCCAAAACATACAAACATAACTTCTAGAGAAGTGATTGAAAAAAAAGATAAGTATCCAAGACCTCATAATTGCGGAAATTGTATGACAGAGGAAATACGTTCATATTCATAAATAAAGATATCATGATTTAACATGAGAAGCAAAGTCGTAGCAAAATCAAAATAAGCTGAACTTAGTGCGCTATCAACTTAACTAAGAAATTTGAGTAATAATTAAATCCCAGTTTTAAAAAACCACTGAATGTCCACTTAACTTCTCTAATGTTTTTATTATACTTCACATCCCTAATGCTTGTTACTGTTACTGTTACATTTGCTAAAATAAATTTAAAAGAACTAAAAAAAAATTTACTTAAGTCATCACTTATCAGGAATCACCGGTCATACTTGAGTGATCGAATGCAATCAGACGACAATAAATTAGAATGGCCTCTTTCTTTGCCTTGGCCATCTATTTAACTTGTAATGATTGACAATATTTGTAGCTCAGGACGATGGTTTCAGTGTTATTTCGTTCTGTGAGCTGGAGAGTTTAATCATGAAGCATTCATTGTCATTCTAAACAGCATCAGAACAATCTGCAGAAAGAAGCAGTGAGCTATGAAATCTTCTCTACCAGTGGTTTAGTAGTTCGTCCTCATGACCTAGGGTGTCATGAATATTTTATTGTTATTTATCCCATGAGTTCCTAGTGGGACATACGGCTTCAGTAGCACGTCTCCATTTCACTCTTTTCTCTGCAGTCTTTTCAACCTGACTCCACCACTGCCCACAAGCTTTCATTTTTTCCTCACATGATCTCCTCCATATCGTCACCCTCGGATGCCCAACTCTTCATTTCCCATGCAGGTTCCACTCGAAGGCCTGGTGCGTGATGTCCTCAGTTGGCCTTCTCTGTGTATGCCCAATCCATCTCCGCTCTCTTCTAATTATTTGTTGGGTGATGGGTTCTTAGTTGGTTTGTTGCCAGAGTTCCTTGTTACTTATTCTTATTATTCTGGCCATCTGATCTTCAGTGTCAGTATCGAGTGGGCGTAGGCGGCAGCTGTTGATGAATGTCTGTAGTTTGTTGGAAATGCTTTCCGTAACGCGCCAAGTTTCTGAATAATCATATGGAAGCACTGACTTGATTGACATGGTGTTGAAAACCGGACCTTGTCCACGCTTTATGCTGAATGTTGTATATCTCCACACTGGTTTCAGTTTAATAAAGGTCTGTCCTACTGTCTTTCCGATCCTGGATGCTTTGACATCTTCATCTATGCCACCGCCTGTAGTTAAAACGATGCTGCTTTGCATAGGTGAAAGAGACAACTTCCTTTAGATTTCTCCCGTTGATAGCGATTGGTACTTGTTGTTGGTTGGGTATCTTCGTCACTTCTGTCTTCTCTACGTTCACCTGGAGGAAATCCCGTCTTCGCTGCCTCTTCCGTCAACCTGTTAGTTTTGCCTGTAGGTTTCCAAGTTTGTGGGACATTAGACATAAATCATCGGCAAAATCGAAATCTCCTAGGGTCTTTTCATCGGTATAACAGTGTATATCCACGTTCTCGCTCCTTACAGTTTGTTGCATGATCCAGTCCAGTTGACCACAATCAGGAAGATCATCGGTGATGATAGTAGGCAACCTTGTCTTCCTCCGGTCTTTACTTCAAACTCATCACTGAGCAATCGTGACTAGTTGCTGCTAAAATCGTATCTCTACACAAATTTCGACTGACTATCCCACTGACGTGAACTCTGACCTCCTTGGTGAACAGGGTGGTCGCTCTCTTCATGTCCATCTGCATGAATATCAACTAGCAGTAAACAGCCAAGGGATATCTTCGCTCATATCAATACATAACAAAAGTTATGAACATGGATTCGACCGGGAAAATGTGAACTTCTTAGACAGTAAATGCGAAGAGTGCCAGAGAATTTTTGAAGCTTAGCACTCAGGTTAGTCAGCGATCAACAAATACACTGACACCGACCCAATCTACCAAACGGTAAGAAACAACAAGAATGCCAGACTTCACATCAGCGGGATAGTCAATCAAAATATGTGGAGCCAATGATAATTTTTCGAAGCAACAAGCAAGCACACCCAGGGTCATCAGGACAAGCTACCGAACTATTAGTAGAGAAAATCACATAACCTACTAGTTCTTTCTGATATTTGTCCTGATAATGCTATCTAAGGAGAACAATGAAAGCTTCACATTCAAACTATCCATCTCGGAGAACACAACATCTCCGAGATCTATATAACGTATCTACGCAAAGATGACCCTTCAGTTTTTTATCTCACAAACAATTATCATTAATATTAATACGACAGCAGTTTTAGTTATCTTGTTACGCCACTTTTTTATCGTTAGTTATTCTTATTTAATCAATGCCAACAACTGAAAACTTGATACCATCATTCATTCTCTTTTCTCGTTAATCACTACTATCTAAAATACCGACTATTTAACAACCTGTTTAAATGAACGTCAATTTACGGTGTAATCATATTTCAAACCTTAGCTACTGTTATAATTACTTTGGTTATCAGTCCTAGAAGCATTGACAAAGATTTATTGTTTACTCATTATTACCATGAGACAAGTATATTGTTTCGTATTTCGAAAATGCTAATAATGTACAGTCATTGATGTGTACATCATAAAAAAGAAATATTTCCTGGCTCGAATTGCCTCTTATCTAGATAATTCATGACCCAAGATTCAACATACATCTCAATGCTATAAAGAAGGAAAGAGAAATTGTGTCAAACCTCCAGTCGACAAAAATATCCACGAAGAGAAACAAAAGTGATACAACTGAACGAGCGACAAATATGGCGAACTAACATACTTCAAATGACCTTCGAATGGTCATGGATAAATCATTCATAGCTGCCACCAAGATAAAAGACAGAAAAGTTTACTCAGGCGACAGTGAAAACCGCTCAAACATGATGAGTTTAAAACTAGACAATTTAACTATCATCATAGTTCGATGAAGCATAAACGAGATAAATTAAGGAAAACAACGAGAATGCTCAATAACAGTAAATTAAAATCAACACTTGCCATTAAAAGACGGCTCGCTCTTTTTGTAACAAGTTTCTAATTAATTCATTTGTAGTGCTGATAATTAACTCTGAATAAAAATCAGGGATTATGATCAGTTTTACAATAACTGAAGAGTCATAATAGTCTTTTAAAATGTACCAAAGCCAAGAACTTAGTTCCCAAGAAAATCTAAGTGCCAAACTGTCGCGCATAAACATCCTACTTGAGGATTGATGTTGCAACTTATGAAGACTGCATGTCGATGCTTGGTTTCAGACAAAACGCTAAACAATCCCCGGTAAACTTCATCTTCCACTTCACCTGAATTGCAGTCAGTGGCTATAGAACTACAAATGACAAAAAGGAAACCCCATTCTTCACCATTTTAACCACTCACAGGAAAGACCAAAAGTATTGTCAGTCAACTGAAACTCAGTACAGTACAGCACAATACAGGAGTCCACTGTCTGCCTTAGGATTGACTGACTGAATGAATGAATGAATCACCAAACACTATACATATATATATATATATACACAAAACCACATGAACTAGCCATCAAATCTGTAGAAACTCAAAGAGTGGATTGTGCAAACTCGCCAAATCGTCTGGATGAATTCAAGTGAATAACCACACCCGGATCCTCTTTGTGCATCTGTGTGCATGTCTGGCAAACACAGACCACCTCCATGACCCGAGATGTCAGAATCTCGGTTCACAGTGCTTGTCATCGGACTTGATAAAGGATGTGGACGTTGAAAGCTGTGATATGCTATGCAGTTTGGAGTGCGGTTTCAATACACTAGCGAGGCTATTCTGTCAAGTTGACTGGTTACTAAGTGTTGCATAACTGAAAGGAATTCAACATGACGTAGGAACATTGATGGAGAGATGTGAGGAAGAATTAGAAGGCAACAATTTCGAGAGTAAATGGTGGTGAGAATGGACGAGAGCGCTGATAGTGGTATGGGGTTGGTTGACACTTCCCTGTTGTTCACACATTGGAAGGCCACTTCCTCGTGAGTTACTTGACAAAAATGTTGAACCAGTAGGGATGTTATTAACGAAATGAATGTCTAACCGTAGATATCAAAGAATATCCGTTTTAGGCACTCATACGCGGTCTTTTAGGGAGTTCTGGAGTGAGATTTGATTGTGGTACATTCATACTCGGTGAAAACATCATTCCGATGGCACCAAAAAGCCATAAGAAAGGGAGGCATGTGAGAATAATGGGAACGACGATTTCTTATCCCTCTTAGCGATAAGGGAAAGTATCATTAGCATGAAATACTTCTAATTCGTGGGAACATTTTACTCCTGTTACAACCCTTACAATCAGCAGTATGAACTCACTCTCCAACCCCTTACCGCTTTGGGTCTTACCGCTATCTAAGAGATTTTTCTGACGTGGTAAGACCTCATGGAAGCATAATTTGACAGGTGATATGCAAGCCTGACCACGATCCTATAACAGAAGCTATCTACTATGGTTTATATGTATGTTACAAGATTAAGAATTTTCACTAGTAATACAGCTTGAATTTTACTGTTAACTTACCATGTCATAGGTTTTCGAACATTTCTTAGAGCACAATAGTCACCGTCTCTTTTCTTTGCACGTTTAGAATCATGATGAGTGTTATTATGATGGTTATCAGCATCAGTAGTAGTTGCAAGAGGCGAATTACTGTCATTATTGCTCGTCTGACACAGTCCTTTTGTTGTACTGCATGACATTGATGAGGTTTTCAAAATCTGTAAACAGTAGAAAACATGCAGACCTAGGTTGTATTTGTTTGTGCGCATGCGGTGAAAAAGTTGATATTTTCCAAATAGTCTGTTACTTGTAGGAAGACAATATTATAGCAATAATTAATACTCATTTTCTCCCTACTCTCCCTGTCTTCATTGTTTACGCGCCCACTTGCTAGCAAGATTAAGTTTTTGCCTTAAACAGGAGGGTAGATAGATGTGTCTGAGAAAAACATGAAAACTATTTGTGCCCGATTCTAACATGGACAAAAACACTGAAAAATGGTCACAAAATAGATGAAGATATCTGCTTAGTGGCTCGCAGTGGAATCCAGGAGGCGCGTTTCGTCCTATGTGATACCTATCAGCTGGATGCACCTGAACTCCAGTGAGTGGTGTTGTTCCCACCAAGGTTCGAAACGATAGACATTGGGTTCGAGTCCCAATGAGAACAATATCACACACTGGGGTGCAGTTACATCTGGCTGACGAGTCCCAAATAGAACAGAACGTGTGTCCTGGATTCCACTGCTAACCACCAAGCATATGTCAATATAATCAGTAGTTAGGCAGTTTTAAGGCATCCTCATAGGAACCCGTCTGCCAACATAGATCGAGGAATTCGGCCCAGTATAGCAACGGGAGGTTTCAAGTATCGAACAACTAGAGAAAGAAAAATTTTGAAGCAAAAATATCATCAGCTTAATGAAGACAATTCATTATGAACTAACAGAAGTTGACAAACATTTAGTTAGTTGAGATTGTTATTTGTTCCGAAAAGCAAACAAACAGAGTACCTCGAATGATTATGTTAAGAAATATAGATAGTATTATGTGAAGATGTTTTTTCCCTGTATCAAACTGTGTATTTATGCAATACATTTCAAACAGCATGACCATACATTAATGAAAAGATTTTCAAATCATCATAAACAGAAGTCAATAAAGCAATTTGTTCCGTATTTACCTCCTAGAGAAGCATATGTATCATTCCTAACAAGAATAGTTCAATTTATGCAATAAATACTCACACATCAGTAATTAAGTAAGAAACCTCCATTATATGCAGTTAAACTAATTCTGATTTGAATCGAAATTAGATGACTGCCCAAACCTCAGTAGGTGGACGGGGTTTCAAACCCCCCAACCCATTAGTTAAAAGTCATCTCTCTAAACCAATGAGCCATAGTTCCACAAGATAGAAACTCATGCTCCAAACGCAAACTATAGGTGAATGATTGCACCTATCAGTTAGATGTTATGCCTAAACAACAACAAAAAACCCAGCTTGAAAGTGATACTCTGATACATGCACAGGTGATTGATATCTCCCACTTGTAAATACCATACAATGCAATACAAAAGTGGCACGTGATCAGAATATGGACAGTCTTCACAGATAGAATATATGATTAGGAGTTTGTTGAAACCCTACTCGTTTGTTTTCTTATACATAACTTTGGAAGCGACTTTTTTGAAACACTTACACTGTTTGTTTTTTTAGATCACGGATGCAAAAGGTGTGTTACGGAAACATTTTACAGATTTACTTCTTATATCTCTGGTATTCCTACACTTTTGGTGTTTGTAATTTATGTAACAGATGATGATGATGATGATAGCCCTTCGGTTCATATAAAATATCTTGACAAGCTGATATATACGCACGTGCTGATTAGATTGTTCAAAATGTAGTATACATAAAGATATAAAATATTTCCGTTTTACAGAAATATCTTAACATTTCTGAAAGCATATTAATAGGAATAAATAAAAGTGGAGAGAATATATAAAGAAAAAATCGTGAATTTAACGGATAAACATGGATTAGCACTTAGGAATTGATATATAAGCAAGACCATTTACTTTTCCAGTGACCAAATTTGTATCCGAATCACGTTGTATAAAATAGCATAATGGTAAAGTCTACAACTTCTACACTGAGTGATGCCGGTTTCAGCCTCCGATAGAATATCAGTTTCTTCAAGACTGCAGATAAGCCTTGGTAATTAGTGCCTTTAGGCACCGAGATCAAGGTTTAAAGCTTTCTGCAAATTGATCCTTAGAATCTAACATCAAATGCAGTGTACTATAGCTTATTATCATTTATTTCACCATTAACTTCATTTAGCCGTTAGGTTTTAACAGATAAATTGGACAGCCAAGTTATGTGCAGATGTCCTTGAAATGAATATTCTATACAAGTAATAATTTAATTAGCGAAATAAGCAAATGGAGGCTATTTTAGATGCATACATAAGAAACGACTATTTCATATACATTGTGTATACCAATCCAGATGTAATTTATTCAGTTTTAGTGTAACACAGACACGAACCTCGCCTGATTAACTAGTTCACTAGTTACCAGCCGGTCCGAAGCCCGGGTAAAGAGAAGGTTGGACATACGGCTAGCAACCCCACCACGTAAAACAAATCTAGGTGTAGCACTTTCCAATGCACTAATTTGTACATGCTTGCTAAAAGCAATTGCTTTGATATTTCTATCTTTTCTTCGTTGAAAGTGTATTTGCGCAACCTAGTTTATATCACACATTATGTATTTCATTATCCAGAGTGGAACCGCTGAAGTTACTCTTGAAGTTGGACAAAAGATACGTGTGACTACTGATTCTGCATATATGGAAGCATGCAGTGGATCTATCCTATATGTAGATTACCCAAACATCGTTCATGTTCTGTCTGAAGGCTCGAAGATTTTCGTTGACGATGGTTTAATCAGTTTAGTAGTTAACAGCAAAGGTAAGGATTCTACAAGCTTTCCTACGTATATGGTGTAATCTTCTGCTCTTACCTTCATCACTGTTGAATATTCAAAGCCTTTCTAACTGTGATGTTGAAATGTTTGAGTTTAGTATATAAGTTTCGTTTGCCATTTGATGGAAATGACAGCGAAAAACGAAACGCACTCAGCCACCTTGTGCACATCCGTGCAGTAAGCAGTGAGCCAAACCTATTGTGTAAGGGCTAGTGATACTATCTGGCTCCCCAAGGCTCGGTAGACGGAGCAGGGTTCAATCCCATTACTCAATGGTTGGTGGTCACCTCCCTAAACCAGTGAGTTACAGCTCCACTCTTTTAATTGTGATCGAAAGAATCATTGGTTATTCCTCACTTATATTCTCTATCCCATTTTCTTTCTGATAAACTGTAGTATTCTTGCTGGTTTCCACTAATAAATGAGTCCCATCTATCGGTGGACAATGGTAACGCACCTTTCTCGTTGCATTCTTAAATTTTGGTTTTGTATTCCCCTGGTTGACCAGTTCACTAGTTACTAGCCCGGGTAAAGAGGGAAGGCTCGGCATAGAGCTAGCAACCCTACCACGTAAAACAAATCTAACCGCTAAACAAACTTCAAAGCACAAACAAAATATAAGAAATGAAGACAAAATTATTCTTCGCTGGAATCGGAGAGGCGAAATGACGCCAGTTGATGAAAGCCTTCAGGAAGCCAATTGGCGGGCCGATGTGTCTTCTCTTCTCTCTATGAAAGCGAAAGTAAACATGGGGACATGGGATGTCCGCACCATGTTTGAACCTGGTAAGGCTACCCGGATTGCAAAGGAGATAAGAAGGTATCGCATTAAAGTGCTAGGAACTTGCGAAAGCAGTTGGAATGGAAATAGACTATCCAAACTGTCAACTGGAGACGAGTCAATAATCTACTCCAATATTGTCACCCAGACGACAACCACCAGCACACTGTGTTTTAAAGTGGCTATCATGATGTCCCCAACAGCATCGAAGGCTCTCATGCAGTGGGAAACAATCTCATCCAGGATCCGGACAGCAAGTTTCAACTCAAAAGGAAGGAAGGTCACAATCATACAATGCCAATGCTACGCATCTACAAATAATGCAGAGCAAGAGAAAAAGTAGGAATCCTACAGACATCTGCAATCAACACTGGACAAGACCTCAGTTGGCGATATCAAAATTCTAATGGGTGGGGTGACATGAATGCCAAACTGGGAGCGGATAACACAGGAAGAGAACCAACCATGGGTCGAGAAGCGCTCGGTGAGGTGATGAACGAGAATGGAGAATTGTTTGCAGACTCCTATGCATTGAACGATTTGGTGATTGGAGTCAGGTAGTGTGTTCAAGCACAAGGATATCCACAAGTCAGCGACATGGATTTCACCAGACACCAGGACACTCTACACTAAAAATCAGATCGACTTTATCTCAATGTAAAGAAAGTGGAGACGCAAACAGCCTACTTAACACAAGGTCAAGAAGAGGAGCAGATGTAGGTTCACACCACTCACTGTCTAGTGCAAGGAACCTTCCAAATCGATTTGAAAGCCTTCAAGGAAGCTGGTGATAGATCACAGTTCAAGTACAACACTCGGAAACTGAAGGACAAAACTACAAAGGAAATCTTCGCGTCGGTCAGCCATCAAGACAAAATGGGAGATATCGAGGAACATCCCTGAAGAAACCTATGTAGAAGAACACTGGAAGTCTTTGAAAGAGATGTGGAAAGAAACCTGCACAACCGTATAAGGAAGGAAGAAGAAAGAAGACAAGGAATGGATCTCAATGGATACATGGAAGCTGATAGAACAAGGAGAGGAGGATGGTGAAGCAGAAGATAAACCAGTGCAAGGATGCACAACGAGAAGCGGAACTGAGTACAATGTATAAAACACTACACTGGACAAAGAAGTGAAGAAGAGTGCACGCAAAGACAAAAGACACTTCTACGACACACTGGCAAGTGAAGCACAACAGGCTGCCGGCTGGTAGGAGAGACCTGACAACATTGTATCAAATAAAGAGATTAATATCTTGGAAGAGATCAACACACATGAAACCAATAAAAGATGATGAAGGAAATTTGGTTGCCAAAGAAGAGAAACAAAGGAAACGATGGGTCGACCACTTCAAAAAGCTCTTGAATCGACCACCACCACCACCACCTGCACTTCGTCCAGAAATACCACATGCAGTCCAGCCACAGAACTACAAGTGAACATAAATCCTCTAACAAAAATGGAAGTCCTAAACGCCATAAACCTACTGAAATGAGGGAAAGCAGCAGGACCAGATGGGATCCCGTCAGAAGCACAACAGCGGACATGCTCACACCACACCACTTGCATTGCAGAAGGTGTGGAAGGAAGAGAAGGTAGCTGGCCAATGATTGGAAGAAGGGTTACCTTGTCAAACTCATGAGGAAGGGAGACCTCAGTGTTTGCAAGAACTGGCACGGAATCACTCTCCTGTCCACCCAGTGCAAGCAAAATATTAGGCCGCCACATCCTGGAGCCCGACCGTTAGCTGCTACCTTGACGTGGTGGTCGGGCTTGCATATCACAATGACCCAACGAGCTATGCTGGTGGAACGCTTGTTCCCTCGAGGTCCTACCATACCAGAAAGGTCTGTTGGGTAGTGGTTAGACGAAAAGCAGTTACCGTCATAGTGTAAATTGCTATACTATGATGGGGGTCTGAGGGCGAAGTCGTACTGCTGCTAGCTGGATGGGGTGTGACAGCAGTAAGGTGTTTCCCTTGGATGACCAGCAGTGCCAAGCTGATGCTGCCTTCTCAGTGGAAGGGGGGGTTAGAAAAGGTCGGCCCCAAAAATAACACACTCCACCACGCCCCACGGTCTGCCGGGCCGGCGGTGTTGGTTCACTTGTCGTTTCCTTTCGACCATCCGGCCCCAAAAATACAAAAATTCAAAATAATCATACTCAAAAGGCTGGGTGTGACAGGCCTCAAGCAGATGTCCGATGGGCTCTGCGGTCACACAAATCTCTTTCAGGTACCTTAAGAAGAAATAGCCTTCCACGGTGTGGGCAGCCGGGAAGTGTCAACCGCCCTCACAACTCTGTCAGCACCCAAGTTTCTTCTGACTGCTATCCTCCTCCTCCATCATTACCTTCTAATCTTCCTTCACGTCTCTTAATTAATGATGCTGCATCATCTTCAATTTCTCCTACCTCTGCAGCCTTCGACAACGATCTGAGTCCACAGAACAGTGTCCCTGGTCTCCTTAAACCACGCTCCAAATTACATATTGGAGCCTTCAATGTCCGCACCCTCCGTCAAATTGGCCAACAGGCTTCGTTGGCAAAGACTCTAGCAACTCGGGCATGGATGTGTGCTGTGTTTGTGAGACACGCATACAGGACCCAAGTGTGGTTATTCACCTGACCTCTCCTGACCAATCTGGTGAATCTGCAAAATTCACCCTTCGAGTTTCTGGAGATTCGATAGCTAGCTCTCGTGGTCTTGCAGGTGTAGGTATAGCATTAAGCACCAGGGCAGAAAACTCACTACTAGACTGGATCCCAGTTGATAGTCGCCTCTGCGCTATGAGGCTGAACGGCACAGTGAGAACTAAAAGGAATAGTGAGACTCGCCGTTGTCTCTTTGTAATCTCTGCTTACGCACCCACTGACTGTAGTTCGGATGAAGTGAAGGACGAGTTCTACCATAAACTGTCTAACCTCCTCTCGAAAGCCAAACGTTCGGACGTAGTGGTTGTTGCAGGTGACCTCAACGCACAGGTGGGTAGACTGAGTGAGGCAGAAAGGCACTTAGGTGGCACTTTCGGAATCCCAGCTGAACGTACAGATAACGGTGATCGCCTATTACAACTATGCTCAGATAACCGCCTATTTTTAGCCAGCACAAATTTCAGACATAAAGAAAGGCACTGTCTGACCTGGCGTCCACCGAGCTCGACTCAGCGATGGACACAGATAGACCACATTGCTATTAGTCATCGCTGGAGAGGATCGGTGGAAGACTGCCGCTCCTTCTGGAGTACGTGTTTGGACAGCGATCATGCGTTGGTCCGAGCACGTATATGCCTGCGTCTCAATGGACGTAGAAAAAATTTGGCAACAAAACCACTACGAGTTCTGCTGGACAACGAAAACACCAAAGCCGTGTTCAGTGAGAAGTTGGCTAGGCAGTTATCGGAACAAAAGACTGTCACTCATCCAGAAGAAGCTTGGTGCCATCTTCAGTCTACTGTAAAAGCAGCACTGGAGACTGTAGCCGACTCCAAGATAATGGCTAAAAAGAGCCAGTGGATATCAGCAGCTTCTTCCAAACTAATGGATGCACGTGAATGCATCCCTGCAGGCTCTGAGTACAATGAAGAGCGAGCGCAACTTAAAAATAAACTGACGAAAAGTCTGCGCAACGATCGTGAACAGTGGTGGGCAGCAAAGGCTAAAGAGATGGAAAAGGCAGCGGCGATCGGTAACAGTAGACAGTTATTTAGACTTATTAAGGAGACTGGGGGGAAATGGTCAACAACAGTTAGTGAGGTTATAGCGGAGAAGGACGGATCGGCGATTCACTCGCAGGGAAGGCGACTGGGACGATGGGCAGAACACTTTGAGGAACAGTTTAACTGGCCTCCAGCCACCATTGCGCTGCCCGCTATCCAGTCGGACCCTGAATGGGACATAGAGACAGGTCCCCCAACACTAGAAGAAGTTGAGAAAGCGGTAGGTAGCCTGAAACGGGGAAGGGCAGCAGGACCAGACGGACTACCTGCTGAGGTATACAAGAATGGTGGTAGAGTTCTCTTAGTCAGGCTAACGGAAGTGTTAGCCAGTATATGGGAATCAAATACGATCCCCTCCGACTGGTCTAAGTCACTGATCATCCCAGTCTTCAAGAAAGGCGAGAAGTCCTCTTGTGATAACCACAGAGGAATCAGCCTGACAAACATAGTGTCTAAGATCCTAAGTTCTATAATTCTCCGACGCCTGAGTGGAGCTCGGGAACAGCAAGCCCGAGAAAACCAGGCAGGCTTTAGACCTGGCCGTGGATGTATCGACCAAATATTCACACTGCGCCAGGTCCTGGAACATAGGCATGCTTACAGACGCCCGACAATAGCTGTATTTCTCGACCTGAAGGCGGCATTTGACTCCGTTGATCGAGAAGTCTTATGGCAGTGTCTGTCACTGAAAGGCGTGCCTAGTAAGTACATCACCTTATTGAAAGCTCTCTACTCGAACACTTGTGGGCATGTTAGAGCCTATGGTGAGTTGTCCAGGGAGCTATACTCATCAAGTGGTGTCCGTCAAGGATGCCCACTATCCCCATTCTTATTTAATTTTATCATAGATATTCTTATGGAGGTTTCCCTCTCGTCACCTAATTACAAAGACGTTGACCGGATCACAGGTGAATTTTCCTTAGATCTAGAATATGCAGATGACATAGTCCTGTTAGGTGAAGACGCTGACAAGATGCAGAGTCTTCTGAACACTTTGAGTGGGAATTTGAGAATGTTTGGGATGCGATTTTCACCACCCAAATGCAAATTTTTGCTCCAGGACTGGTCTTCAGCGGTACCGCGGTTAACAATAGAGAGTGAAGTGGTTGAGTGTGTTGACCACTTCACTTACCTGGGAAGTAGGATCAACTCCGGTGGGTTAGTTGCCGATGAGATTTCTGCACGGATACAAAAGGCTCGATTGGCTTTTGCCAATTTGCGCCACCTATGGCGCCGCCGTGATATTCGTTTGTCTATTAAGGGTCGCGTGTACTGCACAGCAGTCCGCTCTGTTCTACTGTATGGCTGTGAAACATGGCCATTGAAAGTGGAAGACATGAAAAGGGTTCAGGTGTTTGACCACCGTTGCCTTCGTAGTATAGGACGTATTCCGTGGTGTCACCATGTGAGTAATGCAGAAGTTAGGTGTAGAGTTTTAGGGAGAAGAGGTAAGTCAGTCGACGAGGTTGTGAACCTTCATCGACTGAGATGGTTGGGACACGTACTACGTATGCCTAGTCACCGATTGCCTCGTCACACAATGTTGGCTGAGGTGGGTTCAGGCTGGAAAAAGGCCCGAGGTGGCCAGACTAAAACATGGCACCAATGTATGAAGTCTCTGACTGTTGGTTTAAGCCATGTAGGACGATGCAGACTAGGTGGTTGGGGTCCACGGGACAAGAGGAACCAGTGGTTGGAGACCCTAGGTGATATGGCTCAGAACCGAAGTCAGTGGCGCAGATGTATACACACATTATCCTCATCTTAACAACGCTATACCGAATCTCACTATTTTGTCACTCCTCTTTCCTTTCTTCTCATACTTTATATTTCTTTTGACTGCATTCACTTATCTTCATCCTTCACCTCACTACCTTTTTACTTGATGTGCTGATATGAGGTGTGGCAACTCGGACCGTTACGCAGTAATGCCTGGTCCTATGTTGATAATGATGATGATGATGACATCCTGGAGAGGCTAAAGGATGCACTGGATTCAAAACTACGACCGGAACAGGCCGGCTGGCTGGATTCAGGAAGTACAAATCATGTGCAGACCAAATTGCAACGCTACACTACGCATCATCATAGAACAGAGTATAGAATGGCAGTAGACTCAACTCTACCTCACCTCAACTTCATCGACTTTGAGAAGGCCTTTGACAGCGTCGACTGACAAGTAATTTGGAAAGTGCTTCATTACTACGGAGTACCGCAAACCTTTATCAGCCTCACTCAACAACTATATGAAGACGCCACATGCCAGCCAAGTATTTCACAATGGGAAGCTCAGCTTACTGATGCTTTCGAAGTGAAGTGAAGACAGGAGTGAAACAAGGTTGCCTACTATCCCCCATGATATTCCTGATTGCGGTCGACTGGATCATGCAACAAACAGTTGGGAGCGAGAAGAGGAGGATACACTGGCTGGACTGCGGATTTCGCCGATGACTTATGTCTGATGTCACACAAACTCGATGATCTACAGGCGAGAACTAACAAGTTGACAGAAGAAGTGAGGCAGCGAAGGAAGATGGGACTTCAAGTGAATATAGAGAAGACAGAGGTGATGAAGATACCACATCAACAACTCCAACAACAACAACAACAAACTCCAATCACCATCAACGGGAGAAACTTGAAGGAAGTAACCTCCTTCACCTACACCTACCTAGGAAACACTGTTTCAACTACAGGTGGCACAGACGAGGATGTCAAGTCAGAATCGGAAAAGCAAGACAGGTGTTCATTAGCCTGAAACCAGTGTGGAGATCTTCTGCACTCAACATGTGGAACAAGATCCGGGTTTTCAACACCAACCCAGTCAAGTCAGTGCTTCTGTATGGTTGAGAGACTTGGTGCGTTACGAAAGGGATTTCCAATAAACTACAGACATTCATCAACAACTGCCTACGCTGGCTCGTTACTGAAGATCAGATGGCCAGAATAATAAGAATAAGCAACAAGGAGCTCTGGGAACGAACCAACCAAGAAACTATCACCCAACAAATATGCAGAAGGAAGTGGAGATGGATTGGGCATGCACTGAGAAGGCTGACTGGGGACATCACGCGTCAGGCCAGGCACTCGAGTGGAATCCCTATGGGAAGCGACGAGTTGGACGTCCGAGGGTGAAATGGAGGAGATCGTGTGAGGAGGAAATGAGAGCTTCTGGGCTGTGGTGGAACCAGGTTCAAAAGATCTCAGAGAACAGAGGTCACTGGAGACGTGCTACTGAAGCCCTATGTTCCAACAGGAATCCAAGGGACTAATAATAATAATAATAATAACACAGACACGATAGATTACGACGTTCAGAATTCTACTATAGCTTCATTAACACTTTAATATTACAACAAACATAATGTTTATTAGGAACTGAGAGTAGTGTATATCGGTTACCCCTATGCTCGTGGAGCACTACTAGAGTAAAAAAAATGCACTTATTTGATTACTACTGCTTTTGCAAGATCGCTTGCATATAAAGGAATCGCATACTAAGTACTGAAAAGCTTAGGTGTACAGTAATAAGTGAAAAGAGGAAGCAAGTTGAATTCTTAAAAGAGAGTACACAACAATACACTGGGGTCTGAGGTGTGTGAGGAGATGTAGACTACATGGCTGACCAGAGGTGTCCCCGTAGCATTGTTCATGTAAAGTTGAATCAACATGTGAGTAATGTTAGGGTTTGGCGAATGGTACTAAGTACGGCAGGCACGTTTGCTGACGAGGTTGTGAATCTTCATCGACTGAGGTGCTTCAGGGTGACCAGACAAAAACAATGGCACCAAAAAATGAGGAAGATCTTAAGTGACGTTGCTGAAAATCGATCAAAATAGTACTTTTGTGGAAGAGTCGGCCTTGATTTGTCTGGCTGACTATACAGGGAGTGGCTTTCGCAACTCAGTAGGCTAGTGGATTACGTTTCAGCATTGTGTACTGGACTTAAGTTTCAATGGGAAAAACATCCCTTTCTAAAATGCAAGTGGATATGGCTAACAGGTTTAAAAAAGAATGAAACGAGTGTCCAGGATTTCAGCGTTAATTACTAGTTATCCCAAAGCGAAATGGGTCTATTAAAGAAAAAATAACTAAAACACTAAGTTATTTCATTCAACAATAATAAACTGCTTTTAATGATTATTAACTACTCTTCACTTTATTCGACGGTTTTCAACCCCAAAAGAACAAATTTGATACAATCTTTTGTGTAAAATAAAAGTTTACGACTTAACATGCAAACTTACTACAACCATTATAAATACTTCCATTGGATGCTAACAGCTCAATCAATCAACAACCTGTAAAGATAGGAAACCAAGAAATATCCAAAACCACTATGTGAAGTTGCAACTCATTGCACCAGGCACTCTACTGTCAACCACTAGATCAAAAGTTTATGCAACTGGTCCACACAACGACATTCAGACGTCTAGATCAACAACAGCTCGTAGATGCGTTATTCATCGCCTACACATGAGGATGGTTACTAAAATGTATTTTTACTTATATCCAGAAATTCCTTTCCGCTGGATCGGGAAAATATGCAAAACGAAATTCGAACAAGACAGATATTATTATCCTACTCGCACTCATGCAGTCACGTAAGGGGCTTGCGGAGAGTTGTCATACGAATCGATGACAACTAGTGGTGTACGTCAGGGATGCCAGCTGTCACCGATCTTATTTACCTTTGTTATAGACGTACCAGTAGAAATAACTTTAAGCACATCTGACTTCACGAAGACCCATCTACTTCATGGAGGTCATCTCACTGGTTCGGAGCAAGCAGGGAAATAATCCTGCTAGGTGAAGACGCTAACAATATGTAGGGAACTGTGAACGCATTGAGAAATCTGAAAAAGATTTGGATGCCTCTTGCTGACACCTGTCAAACATAAGATGATGCTTGAGGAGCGATCTGCAACCACTACCAGCCTAATAGTCGGGAGTGAAGAGGTGTAAAACGTCGACCACTTCAGTTGGGAAGTTGCATCAACTACAATGGGGTAGTTGCTGACGAAATCTTAACTCGGATACCGAAGGCCTGTTTAACATTTACCAAATTACATCACCTATCACCCCGACCAACCAGATATACAACTACCTATCAAACGATGAGTACACTCCACTACACTCCGTTCTATCCTGTTGAACGGCTCTGAGACATTCTCGTTTAAAGTGATTACATTGTTTTCTTCACAGATGTCTCCACAGCATTGCTCGCGTTCCGTCGAATCACTGTGTGAGCAATGTTGAGATCAGCTGAGGACTACTAGGCAAGACAGGCGAGTCGATTGATCAGGTTGTGAACATCAGTCGACTGACATGCCTCCAACATGTAATCCGAATGTTGAGCCACCGATCACATCACGTGACATGTTGGGGAATGTTGGATTAGGTTGGAAGAGGGTTCAGGGTGGTCAGACCAAAACGTGGCACCAGTCGATGAAGTCGCCAACTGCTGGTGTGAACAGTGTTGGGAGATGTAGACTGCTCGGTTGGGGTCTCCGAAACGAAAGGAATCAGTAGTTGAGAACTAACTCTTGGTGACATGGTTGAAAATCGGTCACAATGCCACATTTGTATTCACTCAGTGATATCTATCCTCTTCTAAAGCTTGAATATTCACACTATCAGTTATCTTCAGATTGTTTATTCTCTTAAATAAATAACTTTAACTTATTTCAAAGTAGACATTTTCTATCGACTTGTTCTGTGTATACTATTGTGAAGTGTGGCAACTTGAGGTGATGCACCTGTGTGAGGTTCCACATTAATTTTGTCTATCTGTGTCTTATTACATGTCTTTAAATATTCAAGTCAACAATTGAAAATTAAATATCACAATATCTCTATGGAAAACAAACAAAATGGTCATCTTAAAAGTTACTATGAAAAACGAAACGACTGACAACTTACTCATATTAGTGAAAAGTTTAACAATCACTGTATATTAGGAAGACAGCATGTTCTTCCTTTTTTTGGTGTCTCTGTTGTATATACACATTTCATCTATGTATCTTTGATTAATGTAGTAAGTAACCATTGAAAATCAGAAGTATTATTTAAAAAGGTGCAACAATGCTATGATTTGTTTTCCCTTTTGCATACCTACCACTACAACTTGAAAATACGAATACTAGCACACAAAATCTTGTGGTAGACAAAATACTACCTTAGATGCGAAAAATCAAGATCACACACACACACACACATACACATAAAATAATACAACTACTACGGGAGAGAAAAAAACTTAATATACACTGTAAAGAAAGACAAAGAAAATGCATCGAAAATTTTTCAAATCAGTACAAACAAAATCACCAGAAACACAACTATTAGTAGTTCAGTATTCCCTTTTATCATTAACACTGTTACTTTTAAAAGTTTCACTTTCTTTTATGGAATAAAAATGCATGTAAATAAATAGCTTTATGCAATATGAAAAGAAATAACACATCTATGTAGTTAGTACTCTTTAAAGAGAAGGGTGAACATTACAAAATTCATAAGATATGTGAACTGCAAAGATGATATTAGTGGTAATACATTCTCAGGGGAAACTACTACATCATCACCTAAAGTAATATCTTTCTTTTTATAAACTAATGAGACAAGAAATATGCTTTTCTAATCATACTAGCACATAAAATAGAGGAAGTTTTCTAAAGCAATGTTAAAGATCACTGATTTTTTTGAGAAGAAAAATAGTCTACTAGAAATAACCAATCATTGTCAAGAAAAAAAGGACAAACTGAATAACATGATTTGTTGAAAAGTAAAAGATTCGATTCATATCGAAAGAATTGAGAATGACAAGGGGATTTTAACCAACATCCTATAGAATGGGGATTCAAGCGAAAAAAATAAGGTGTTTATTGCTGTTATTTTTTGACATATCTGAGCATAAGTAAATTCTTTGAGTAGACATACAGACCATTACTACTTTACAAGCTAAACAATCTGCACAAATACAGAATAATAATGACTGAATTCACTATAACAAGTGAATAATAAAGAGTGGAAGGTGTAGAACCGTATGCCCAGATAGGTAGACAGACAGAGAAATATTCATAACATATTCAAACGATAAGCAGAATCAGCATCAAGTAGTGGAACGTAAAGGTAGTAAACAAGGATGACATTAAACATGCAATATGTACAGACATAGATCATGCATATGTAACGGTAAAGTACAGTTCATGGTAGATTTACACCAATTTGGAGAATAACAGCACAATAAACACCACGGAATAAGTGTGAAAGAGGACACACATCACAACATTTAGAAAACGTGTATGCAAGTACATCCCCACACATGCAAACAAGCATTATAAAACATTAAGTTGGAATAACACGAAAAGCGCACCCATAAAATAAAAAAAGAAGATAAATAAAGATAAGTTATAATGTGTATGTAATGTGTTCAATGATGAATATACACACTAAAATAAGAATTACAATATCAGCAAGATCTATGACGGCGGTGAGCATGACAATAATAACAACGATAATGACAGTAAAATATGATATAAATAACATTCGAGTGATATAGTACTTCTTAACATATTTTGTACTATAGAAATATAAACAGTACCCTATATACAAACAATAAATACGGAGAGGGAGAACATCCATTTGTTATATGATGATAACAGAAGACAACACTTCACGTATAAGACAGAAATGTAACCTAATTTTGACTTTATAAGCTTGCATACTAATGAAAGTGAAATTTAATGATACCGCTGAGACAACTACTACATCACCAATTTATTAAAAACTAATCAACTGGAAGTAACATGTACTAGCAAAAGAAGTTCAATTGGCCATTCAAAGATGAATGAATAAGTTAATATTGTGTTCCGTTATGCAAGATAAGATGAAAAGATTATCATTATTTGCCATTGTTAACTTTGAAAGTATTTAAATCATAAGATTTATATAGAATGTAGGGTTTGATAAAGTAAAAACCAGTAAAGCTATAAACTTATATAAACTGAATGGACTCAAATACGTATTGCATTTGCACAACCACCACCTTTCTCAATATGTCGGACTAAACGGTGTACAGATGACAAGCAGTAGACACTTTAAATGAATCGCAGTATACTACATCAATTTATGAATTTAATAACCGATAATCACAAGGATGGCTAGACTCGTGTTTTTCATCCTGAAGATGAAATGTTTAAGGTAATCCTGTTAAAGGAAATTGACTTAATTGGCGTCAGTGCATTCATTGTCTGTCGTAATAAGAAATTAAATATTATTTGATCATACTTTCTTTTTCTCTAATGACGCATTCAGTAAGATATTTCACTTCATTAAATTGTGAAAGCTCATAACTTGATATTTCTTCCCTTTTTTAACTAACACCGGTAAATCGAAATAAGTGTTCATATCACACTGAATTAATTTATTTGACAAAATACAGTGTAAATAACTTTCACATGAAGTTTCGAGCAAGATGTATCGCTCATAATTATATCAAACTAATCGTATAACTTCCAACACTTGGATTTTTAATTGTTATTGATCTTGCTCTCAGTATTGGTAGGATTTTCCACGTCTCTTCAATAATATCCTAACAAGACAACCTATTAAGAAAAAACACGGCTGTTGCGGTGTATACAGTGAGATAGGGCAATATTCCTAAACATGAATTTAGAACCTCACACAGGTGCATCACCTCAAGTTGCCACACTTCACAATAGTATACACAGAACAAGTCGATAGAAAATGTCTACTTTGAAATAAGTTAAAGTTATTTATTTAAGAGAATAAACAATCTGAAGATAACTGATAGTGCGAATATTCAAGCTTTAGAAGAGGATAGATATCACTGAGTGAATACAAATGTGGCATTGTGACCGATTTTCAACCATGTCACCAAGAGTTAGTTCTCAACTACTGATTCCTTTCGTTTCGGAGACCCCAACCGAGCAGTCTACATCTCCCAACACTGTTCACACCAGCAGTTGGCGACTTCATCGACTGGTGCCACGTTTTGGTCTGACCACCCTGAACTCTCTTCCAACCTAATCCAACATTCCCCAACATGTCACGTGATGTGATCGGTGGCTCAACATTCGGATTACATGTTGGAGGCATGTCAGTCGACTGATGTTCACAACCTGATCAATCGACTAGCCTGTCTTGCCTAGTAGTCCTCAGCTGACCTCAACATTGCTCACACAGTGATTCGACGGAACGCGAGCAATGCTGTGGAGACATCTGTGAAGAAAACAATGTAATCACTTTAAACGGGAATGTCTCAGAGCCGTTCAACAGGATAGAACGGAGTGTAATGGAGTGTACTCATCGTTTGATAGGTAGTTGTATATCTGGTTGGTCGGGGTGATAGGTGATGTAATTTGGCAAATGGTAACAGGCCTTCGGTATTCAAGCTGAGGTAGAGAATAATACTGTTTCTCTGCGTTACATCAAATAAGCTTATTTAATATGGATTTATACTCTATCATAGTACAGAAGTGCTACCGTTGCAATAATAACTATTCACGTATGGTCAAAAAATATCTGTGAGAACACATATCCAGCATGTTAATGATTGCCAGGTAGCAACAAATTTATTTTGATAAAAACCCGACTAATATGTGATTTCAAGGCGAAACACTGCTATGAGCGAAAGAATACCCAGAATTCTTAGATACTTCAAATAAAGTGAAGCCAATTTGAAGTAGGACAAGATCTTGAGACAAACAAAGGAATACTAACCATAAAAAGAAACAATATGTTGAATAAATATTACGGGTCATCCACACACAGTACAAACAATTATCATATGAACAACCGTTTCGGGCATAGTGACGTCAGAATTTAAGATTTGTCGCAACACATGATACTAATTTCTTCTTCTCTCAGAAATACGAGATTTTTTTAACCTTGCCAACTAAGAGCAGAGAAAATATTTAACCAATCAGGAGTATGAAAGGTGGTGACTTGATTGGAGAAAAGTTTAGACACATAGACAACGAAGCAGGTGGAAGATGTAGATTGTCAAATTGTACAAACAAGTGAGACAAAACATGCAATGAATCACACAAGACAAAACAACTAAGAATAGATTTGCCGGGTAAATAACATTCTCAAACAAGAAAAAAATCTGAAGGATAAATGCTGATGTTGTTTGCAGGTAATGAAAAATAACTCAGAGATAGGTAAAAAAATATTCATGTATAATGATTGTTCATTGGAGGGTGACAAACTCCATTTTGTCTAGTTCTAAGCGCTGATCGAATTTTATCGATCATTTTACAATGTGGTCACCAGACCAGTAAACTCACCATCGTGATGCACTAGAATAGATGCTAGTTGGATGGAGATAATCAGCAGGAAGCCCTTGTGCTAGTTAACACTTGTCAGTAGGGTGTATCTGAGACCTCGACGGAACCAATGTCCCGCCTTTAACAATGAAAGAATTTCCTCTGAATAATAAATACACACGTATACAACATTATCATGATATTTGCCAATATGAATTCAAGTGGCAAGAAGTTGTGTGAAAAGAAGATAAAATACAGAACACGGAAACGATAAAGAAGCATGTGAACATGTGCGCAATTAAATGTCATTCTGTCATGAGTGGAGAAATACTATTTTTATGCACTCCAGAAGCGATTCTTTAGTTAACTTCAAAAGGGTTTTTATGGATTAACACCGGTCAAAAAAAGCTGGAAACTAGAAAGCACTGGGTAGCTGTTTCGTCCTAGTTAAGGACTATCCGACGGTGTGGACCCATGACGCCATGAGGGACTGAAACAAAGGTCAGCCGGCTTCATGGTGTACACATTACCATTAGTTCATAGTTAAAATTCAATGAGCCCATGTTATCTAATTCCTGTCAATTCAAAATGTAGTACGACCGTTGTCTGACACCATCGATGAACATCTATCCTCACATTAGGATCGGTCAATGCCACAGGTCATAATTTGTCACTACGGGGTTTTGTTTCAGAATAAGCTACTAGTGAACCCCAGACGATTGTGAAGAGTTGACTGATTTCTTGCAGGGGTCCTGAGTGCACACTACTAAAGTCTTCATCTACGATGAAGCAACTGTCCAGTAACTTATAGTTTTCAGTATTCGGTCGAAACCCTTGGTGAGTGAAGGGAAATAAGAATGTGGTCAGTACTCAGACCTCGTTGCTCAGTTGGTAGAGTACTGGACTGGAAACCCGGTGGCCCCTGGTTCGAATCCTGCTGTGGTTCAAATTCTCATTTCACCTTCAATCATCACCCAGTGTCAAATCATTTCCTCACAAATGTCAGGATTATTTCTGCAGTTAGTTATAAAAGGTGGAATAAAGGTTATCTGATGATGTCGATTACACAAAAACATGGTAACAAAGACGAGTAGAATAATACAAGCAAATACTGTGAATACTAGAGCATAAAGTCCGGAAATATCCCACTTATACATTCCAGAAATCCATCGCTAATCATAAATACAGCCTTTTTCACCATTAAAATTACGCATAACACATAACTAAGGGCTGCATCACAGAGATGTATCTAAGGTAATCACACTCGCTTATTTAGTTGAATCACAGATCGACTAGATATGACATAAATGTTCGCTTACAAACTTATTTTAATTCCCGGCAAAAAGTGACCCACTGAATAATTAAATCTTATTTATTTCCCTCGTATCTTCCAATTTGAATCATTTTGCTGACTTCTTTTTCAAATTTCCAGGGTTTATATTCAGTAACAGTCTACATATTTACTTTCATAGTAAACTGATGACTTCCGAAAATTTGAACTACTATGTGATTTGCAGGAAATGTGAGGTAGGGAACGAAAATTAGCATTAATACATAACTTGACTTGCTGACATACATTAAGTGTAATCGACAGTCAGATAACAGAAAAAAGTAGTAAGACCAGAAGATGATATGAGTGAAATGCTTTAGTACAAAAGCCGAGAAGAAATGAATAGATACTTCTTACACAGTGATTAAACATCAATTGAATCTGATATTAATCAATAAAAAGCAACAAGAAATGAAGGTACCAATCAATAAATGCGCTTGTTATCCAACCAAGAAGTAGTGATTTCTATAAACAATCAGACAGACAGATCAATGTAGAACCAGACATAAACAATTATGCAGCTTTTGAATTTGCACTAAAGATGGTGTTTCATAGCAAAGTTAAATAATCCCTGTATGAAATCTTAAAACTCAAATCCAACTGTCAAAATATTCAAAAGCCTTGGCTGTAAATATGGATTTTTGATTCCCATGATTACCAAACAGAGATGTGATAAAATATACCAGACCGAGTTGATCGATCTCGGCAATATAGAGATATTCGGCGCAGGAGACTGTATGTCAACACATTGTGAATGGCACACATTTTTTATTCACTTACATTTTTATGTGAACCGATACCACCACCGCCACCACTAATATTATTGTCAGTCGGATTAGAACAAACGCCGGATCTAGACTGTGGAGATTTCGACCCCTCTTTGGTAGCCTAGTTCACATACAAACCAATGAAAACAAAAGTGAGTAATGATAATAATAGTATCATGATTAAATCACATAGAACAAATAAGCTGTAGCAGAATTAAAGGAAAATTCAGGACACAACCTTTAAGACTAGTTTATATTTAGCAAAGAAGAAAGCTAAAACGTTATATCTAAATTTCTTTCTGTACCTGACATATACAGAAAATAAATCATAATATTTATGCGTGAAAATCATCATTAAAAATTCGCCATTTTGATTATCTTTCTGAAAACTGTGAGATAAATTCTCAAACAGCATCAGTGTCAAAATAATACCTTTGACAAGACAAAATAAAACAAACTGAAGCGACATGCTGAAGCAGAATGTTTACCAGTTGCAGGATTAAGTAAGAAAGAAAACAAGACAAAAAGCTGCAACCTTGATGTGATGTTAAGGCTTGCATATCACAGTGAACCAACGAGCTCTACTAATTACAACTAATCATTTCTAAGATCCTACCATACCACAAAAGCCTGTTGGATAGATGTCAAGCTAAGGGAGGATACTTTCATAGGGAAGACAACTTCCGCTGTTGTGGAGACCAGAGGATGAACGTACAGGAACAAATGTAAAGTCTGATATTCGATGAAACTTTTCCGAAGAGTGGTGGATATTCCAAGTCCACAGTGTCTTTTCTCTCTGATGATAATGCGTTGAGAAAAGCCGACCTTCAAAATAGGACATTCTTTTCAGTTTCATGAACCTCTGAGGCATATGGTTGCAATGTTTCCACAGGTACGAAGACGAAATCAACACAATCTGATAAAAAAAGGCACAAAAAGATTAAGTATGGACAGACTCAAGCTGATATCTGTTGAGATTTGAGGTTACCCATTCGTATCGCTAAGAATATTCCTACTAATCCACAACTTTTGTCGAGTAACTCATGAGGAAGTGGCCTTCCAATGTGTGAACAACAGGGAAGTGTCAACCAACCCCATACCACTATCAGCGCTCTCGTCCATTCTCACCACCATTTACTCTCGAAATTGTTGCCTTCTAATTCTTCCTCACATCTCCCCATCAATATTCCTACGTCATGTTGAATTCCTTTCAGTTATGCAACACTTAGTAACCAGTCAACTTGACAGAATAGCCTCGCTAGTGTATTGAAACCGCACTCCAAACTGCATAGCATATCACAGCTTTCAACGTCCACATCCTTTATCGAGTCCGATGACAAGCACTGTGAACCGAGATTCTGACATCTCGGGTCATGGAGGTGGTCTGTGTTTGCCAGACATGCACACAGATGCACAAAGAGGATCCGGGTGTGGTTATTCACTTGAATTCATCCAGACGATTTGGCGAGTTTGCACAATCCACTCTTTGAGTTTCTACAGATTTGATGGCTAGTTCATGTGGTTTTGTATATATATATATATAGTGTTTGGTGATTCATTCAGTCAGTCAGTCAGTCAGTCAATCCTAAGGCAGAAAGTGGACTCCTGTACTGTACTGTACTGAGTTACAGTTGACTGACAATACTTTTGGTCTTTCCTGTGAGTGGTTAAAATGGTGAAGAATGGGGTTTCCTTTTTGTCATTTGTAGTTCTATAGCCACTGACTGCAATTCAGGTGAAGTGGAAGATGAAGTTTACCGGGGATTGTTTAGCGTTTTGCCTGAAGCCAAGAGATGAGCTGCGGTTGTGGTAGAGTATAGTAGAACATCTAAACTATGTGAAATGACACCTAAAGTAGTTCTTTCATAATTTCAGCCAAAAGAACAGATAATGGTGAATCAACAACGCAATTACCTTCTAAAAATCTTTCATTTTCCCTTATGCTTACAACTTTAAAATATTTACTCTTATTATACACTGATAACACCCAGTTCAAATTCAAAGGTGAATATTTTCAACAACTTTATGGTGTTGTCAGGACTAATCCTTTAGGAAGCTTTTTGACTGGTGCGTATATGTTATACGTCGAAAAGTTAGTCAAAACTTTGATTAGTAACGTCTGTTTTTATAAGAGAGATGATATAATTGTTACTTTTGAAAAACATGAGTCGACGTACGTATTACAGAAAATGAATACTACACAAAGTCACATTAACCTCAGTTGAGATGTGAATGACAAATTACCATTTTTAGACATACTGACTAGTTAAAGCGGGGAATGTGCAACCACACGGTTTATCTACAGGAAGGTGACTTGGATAGGGCAATAACCTTAGTCCCTATAGTTGTTATCCAGTTCAATTCAAGTCAGGCTTATTTAGTAGAGTTGATCGTTTTTGCACAGAAAATATAAAACAAACAAAAGCCTATTTGTTGACGAATACATTGATGCGAAATGGATATCCAATAAATTTTACTAACAGGTATAAAATCGGAACGTTGAGATTAATTAAATCAGTATTCTGTTCCCTAAGAAAAATGAGTACATCACATCGCCACACAGGGGTAAAGTCAAATAGCCAAATTTTGAAGAAAAGATTCAGGTTGTTGGTACAACCTACTATGCGCCCAGGGCCATTTTAGCGAAGTCAAAGTCTGTATATATGAACCATTGGACAACAACTTTCCGGTTCCATTGTTAATGACAACTCAGTTACTCCGTAAATACAAAAAGTGGTAAGATAACAGAAGGTGTATTGCAACGCCAAAAAATATATACAAAATACAAGGGCTTGAATATATTTACAATGGTCTTGGCTATTTCAACACCTTTGTTGATTTGAGTATCGCATTGATTTTTATCTAACTAATCTGATATTTACACATTGGTTCACGTGATTTCTCTCGAAACTTCGGAACAAAACGATTTGTTGTAACAGATCTCAGGAATATACGGTTTCTAATGTAAATTTTGTCAATATTACTTCACACTATAACAAGGAAAAATGAGAGTTGGTTAGCCTCTGGGTTTCATAACTCGATTTGTAAAATATCGATTCAGTGACCCAGTGACCGCTGACTCCAATCCTATCACAACTTGGGATTTTTCTTTATAAATTCAGTCATCACACAAATAAAATTTGAATTCAGTTTAAAGTAGACAGATGCAGACCAAAGTAACTATTCACATCTAAAAGGTTTATACAAAAAGGATATCCGTTGTTCCACGCGCAAATCATTAGTTAACCGAACAATGACTATTATCACAAGAAATTATCTTTCGTTTTTCCAAATATAATGCTTTAAAGATATCAGAAAAAAATAAACCACAAAATAATTGAGAGAATAACACGAAGGATTAAAAAAGACTCAACATGTCACTTAGTTCGCCATCTTCGCCTACGCTTTCGCTTCTTACATATTATGCGCTTAAAATAAAGAGAAAACAGCAATCAACCTAATAAACGCCAAAAGAGTTGACAACTGAATCACAGGAACTACAACAATAATTATGGATGCTAATAAATCTAATACGAATATGGAAAATATAGATAACACTGAGATCAAATGTGAACAAAAATAACGTCAATAGGAAGCTTGGAAAAAAAGCAGGAAGGACAAAACAGTGAAAAAGAGACTACGCAAGTCAGTGATAAGGAAAACAAGAACGAGAATGATAACAGACCAAACAAACGTTTAAAGCTACAACAGTCCATTTCTAGTAACTTTCTCTTGTCACCGAAATTTATCACTTCATTTCATGATTTATACATGTATATGTATGTGGACAAAACACCACCAAACACCATTTCGCCTACATGAATATACAAGTATGCGATTCAAACAGCTATACTAAAATGCTGAAAATAAGAAAGTGTAAAAGCAGTTGTTCTGTTCCAGTACAATGATTTTCAGAAACATACACTCAAATTCACTTGAAAGGATTACAGATATTCCACCGACATCCCTTTCACAGCATTCACAAATGTACTTGAAACGACTACATAAAAAATGTTTAGGTTAGATGTGAGAAGTAGGTCAGTGGATAAAGTGATAAACCTTCACAAAATGAGGCAGCTACAATATATGATGCAGATATCAAGGAACTGCCTACCTCAATGTTAGCCGAATTAGCATTAAGTCGGAAGAAAGCTAAAGGCGAGCAGAACAGGAAATGGTACTGATCCATGAAATCTCTGACTGTCTGTTCGAGATACGTAGGAAGACCTAGGCTACAACGCTAGGATCTCAGTGATGGTATAAGTCGACAGGGTTAAAGACTCGGGATAACATGGACTAAGGTCAATCACCTTCAAAACTTCGAACATTCGCACCAACCTTCATCAATTTATTCATTATCCTGTCATATACTCTCCATTTTAATGCTCCGTTTTTTCTATTTACTTCCTCGTTGCATGCAACTGTGAAATGTGACAAATTGGACTAATGCATTTTTGTATCAGGTTCCCCACTGATTTGTCTATCTAGTCTCGACTCTGTTGGTGTAAGGTATGACAAACTGGACCATAGCACAGTAACTGCAGGTCCTAAGTTAATATGGACACTATCTCTTTTGATAATGCAACCTGAAAATTTCAAGTTCTACAGGAAGCACATTCTGTTCAGTTATTTAGATAAGAATCAAATGTTTGAAAATTATTACACTGGAATAAACATCGGGCATTCTGTACTTAATTTCATAAAAGATGAGATACTGAATATCTGTTTTTCGATAAGATTCTGCTACATAGGTTATCCAATTCAAGCCAGAGGTGCTAAAAAACATCATCGATTATGTTATGATATTACAGTCTTCGTTGGCCTATAAGCTGGATAATAATTGAAGAATTTCAGAGATTAAGCGTATTTGAATCTGCCAAATATCAATCCACTCAAGGTACTTAGATAATCTTTCACATAATAATGATCATAGCTATGAGAATAAATAGGCAATAACACTGATGGATCATCAACCAGTACTAACCTGAGATATTTGATCTGTACACACGAGATGAGAAGTAGTGGGATGAGATTTTTGTTGCTGCTGTTGTGATTTTGATGATGAACCTGTGGAAGTACAAGTATTCAATGGTAGTGAGCATTTTGTATTTGAGTCAAAAACATCATTTATATTTCCAGTGCTGATAGATTCAGATGAGTGTACAATAGCAGAGACAATTAATAATTTTGATTGATCTTCGCCACGATTATGACATTGCTCCTTTTTTGCCTACAGTATGATCAAATTAAAAAAAAGATATTGTCAAACAAATCATGATATACTTCAAAAATGTGCTTAAAACGGTACTTAAAAGTGGTTAGTTTCATAACTTACGTACATATAGATATTTAATGTGTAAAATTGAACAAAGATGCATCAGGAGATACATATACGCCACTGTGACCACTTTTTAGTCATTGAATTTTTAAATACTGAAACATCAGCCACGTAGCCAGCATCTTTTTGTTCTAAGTAAAAGACTTTGTCGATTGGTGCTCTGTCTGGGTTTGAATACCTTTAGCTACCTTCAACCTCAATTTACTTTCATTAAGTAGACCAAGATAAAAGTCCTACTCTAGAGCATGTGTCCTCACTACAACCGCCATCTCATCTGACATTCCACCATGAATATGATGATCTACCCCTTTAACAGTTGACAGTTATTCAATTAGGTATTAACCGAAACACGGTCTAGTCCCTATAATGGCAAAATGTATTCGACCTTTCTGATCGATATCCTACAGTTATAATCCGTCAAATGAAACTACCTCTAAATGATTAGCTATACAGTTAACCCTATTGGAGTACGAAACAGAATTTATAAAGTTAGGAATTCATTAGTTATGACATTATAAACTATATTTAGTAAAAATGTACTCTGGTGGATGAAATTGTACGGCCTGACTTTAAAATTACCGTCTTGTGTCAAATAGCTAGGGGTAATCGACTGCAGGCCATGAAAGTATATTTGCCGAATACTAGTACATACTGAAAAAATGACATCCTATCGTTATGCGGCCGATGCTGCCTCGAAGATTCAAGCCCGGGCAATATGACACTAGAGTCAAAAAAGGCGGTAGCAGTGATGACTGGACAACACGTTATTGCTAACAAGATAATTTCGTATTCACTGCGGTATGGGATTTATGTGGTGCGGCCTAGATTCAGTACTTCATTAACAGTAAAAAAAAAACAACGATACTTCGCACAGTAGAACTGTAGCTCAAAGATCGATTTTTGTAATACAGTCTAACCGATTCAGTTTATATTGATACGGTAAGCTCAATAATACCGCCAGCCCTCATTTAACAGGTATTCATTATAATGAACGAAACCTGAAGTGGTTATCAAGATGAATCATTGTTGCTGCAAAGAACAATAACGGTATTCAGACTTACGAAATTACAAGACAAATATTTTAGTAACTAAAAACGAGATAATACTCTGATTTAAAGACTAATAGAATGAAACTGTGCAGATTGGGAAGATAGGAAGAAATTCAGGATTAAATCCAAATTTAAGCATCATTTACACGATGAGATTGTGATACCTTGAAGAAATTGAATAAGAGTATTCAAAAGGACTATATGTACATATGTTGAACAAGTTAACAGCGCAAAAACACGGGAAGAAAGTTGAAACAGGTCAAGAGCGAACCGATTATGGTCAGCCGAGTTTCATAATAACACAGCATGAATCCATTGTACTCTGTAAAACTTGTTTTTGTGGCTTTAGTGAAATTTCATAGGGGGGTTTGCCTACACTGATATAGGTTACATCACAGAAATGTTTGGATAAGAAGAAACGCAAAAAGCCTTAGCTACAGGTTATTCTTTCGCAAATAGTATTTTTTTGCAAACAAAAAGTGAGATGAAGACATACAAGCATTGTAAGCTAAAGATGGAGAACAATACAAGCGAAAAGTATGACACATGATAACTATTCAGATATTTCCTTTTATTTTTCGTTCTTTTCACCTATTACCATACTGGTTAGACAAAATACACTATCAATATTATTATCATAGTTATTATTGATATTATTACTCCACAAATCATTTCTAATATAGCTCTGGTTGAAAATTCAATGAAGTAACTATTAAATATCTAAGAATGCTTTTCAGTCTCATCAGGCGTTTCATCATATACAAAAATGAAAGTATTCCTGTAAAGAAGGAAAAGGATAGAGAGAAATATAACAGTTACCATCCGAAAATCAAGTTATTCTACAGAAAGTCACCTGTCTATCAGCCAGCCAGCAATACTTCCAAAGTCACTCCATACATTTCAGGTGGTATCACTAGCCCTCAAGCACTAGATGTAGCTTACAATCTGATAATATAATCAGAGGTCATGAATATCTTAGTTTTAGAACTCCTAACTTGAGAATAAAGTGATGCAGATTTCAACTTTCTTTCGACTTTGTTAATCAGTACCAGCACACACGAAGCCTAACCGATCGACTTCAAACATCTGAAATCCACTTGAGACTTACAGATTTAATAAATGTATATCACGATAAATCAGTATAGCGACGAGAAATTGCAAGTATCCACAAACAACTGATACCCATTGCAAAAGTGATGGCTTTCGTGCCCCAGTGGCATAGTGGATAACACTTCTGAAGCAATAGGTACTTGGTTCTAGTCCCAGTGGTTGCAGATGCATTCAGTTGACGAGTCCCAAATAAGACGGGATGCGCGTTCTGGGTTCCGTAGCTAATCATCAAATAGACTACAGAATCTGTGAAATAAATTATTTTCCAGATTTTGTCCATGAATACTACTACTAATGTAGGGAAGTTTACTGATGACATTTTAGAGAATAAATTATCAAAACTTGAAGGACAATAAACAAGGTATATCTACATATTCGGTTGTAATTCACTAACTTTCGAAAAACTGATTTAATAGTAACGCATAATGTTCATAAGGTCTAAATCTCCAGAGACCGAAGAAGAAAAGTGCTCAGGGATTATGTGTTATATAGAAACAGTTTTATAGTTTAGTCTGGTTTTCGATGTATTTCTTCGAAATTATGCTGGTTAGTGAAGAAAAGTATGTTCAAATAATTTTAAGTGTCTATAAATGTTTATTTTAACTTCATTAAAAAATGAAGTGAGATTGAATTTCTTTAAATGAATCTTGGAAGTGAGAAAATATTCATTCATTATATAATGCTAATATCTCATTGTATTTGACTATTTGATAAGAGATATTTTACATAATATATTCGTAAATCATTTGTGCTTACTACTTCTGAAGATGATTTATGCTGAACAGGATTGATAATTCTGTTTGTACTATGTTCTTCTATTGGATTTGTATACGAATCATCAGAGGGTGTAGTACGACGTGCACGAGCAATTAGAAGGCGAACACAAGGATGACACTCGTTTAAATCTTGTGCAATAACAGATTTTAAACGATTAAGTGCATCAGATGTTGACAATCCAGACAAAGGTTGACCATCAATAGTTAACAAACGATCTCCAACTTGTAAACGACCATCCTATCAACAGAAGATATAAATTCAAATAGATTAACACATTTTTCTAATGAAGAGCAAATTATAAAAGTACAGGGAGTTTTGGACCTTAAGTTCAACAAGAATCCCTTAACTTATTCCCTCAGACTACCCTTATATGTTTTCTTTCTAGAATACACAATATTCAAACACTGTCTTGGTTGCATATAAAACCTTATAACATTAAAACATACGCTGAAAGGAATAATAAAAAATGAAAATAATGATCCCTTTCAAAACCATTCGTGTATAGTGAACTAAGCCTGACTATGTTACCTATGTGCAGCTTTCTGGTTTACTCAGTGTCTAGGGACTTGGTCGCTAGCTTGAATAGGACCAAAAGATCAGTAATAAATGAGTTATGGAGGCCGACTCTCATCTACCTACTAGATTTCAATTAATAGACTACTATATATATGACTGAAGGGTTGAGTAATACAACAAAAAAAATAAAAACACGCACCAAAGAGTAAATCCTAGATACAGTTTTTTTGCACCACTGAGAAAGCTTGACCAAAGAGAGAGGTAAGAAATTGATCCTCTCGAAGTGCAACTAGAAATTCAAATCTAGAAAAGAACTTCCAGCTCAGCATACCAATAATTAACATATCCAAATAAAATTATCGCCACAGTTACAAGGCATAACTATAATACCCGTTTTAGCGTGATTCCACCGAATGCGAGAGGTGCTTTGCAGGTTATGATTGTCTAATTTTGCGAGTTTTCATAAAACCCCAGACCGTCAGTAGTCATGTTTCATGTCCACGTAATTATTATAACATTATTAGTATTAGAACACTAAGGTACAAAATAGGCATTGCGAAATATCCCATACAAAACGATAAACCAATATTAGAAAGACAAATATAAAGGAGAAAGTAGAGAAAAAAACAGAAGTGAGTTTCTAAAGAAATAGTCTTAGAGATACACTTGGGGAAACAATCACTACTTTCGTTATTCTTTTCAGTTAGAAAAGAAAAAAGAGGGCTGAAGCATGATCGCTAGTGGTTCCTATTCTGGGTCATGTACCTACAGTTCTATAGCATACAGTAAAAAAAAAACTATGGCTTTTACACAAAAGGGATGAAAATACTGAATCAGGGAATAGCAAAAAAACAGAATAGCAAAAGCTACATCAAAATTCTTGACATGGACGTCAACAAATATTGGACAGAAAAACACAAAACAATGGTACAAAGGGAAGTTTTTTTAAAAAAATCCTTACTTGATAAGCAGGACCACCATCAATTACAGTTCGTACAAACACAGCATTTGATTGTGAACCAAGTGAATCATCTGTCTTCTGATCAGCCTGTTTACCATCATCACCACCACCACGATGATTACTTGTCAATCGTCTTACCGATACGCTTACGCCTAAAGTAGCTGGGTTCCCTGTCTGTCGTTTAACTATTGACTGCGGTTGGTGAACGATAGATTCTGTAGACTGTAGTGTAACACTTTTGTCTGTTTCAGTTGATCTTGTTAGGGGTAAGTGAATATCAAGTAAGTAGAGTGACCATTGTGATGAATCAACTCCATGCAGTTTATATGAAGGGTGTGAGGGTTGAAGAGGGTGAAATTCTTGGGAGGTATCATCATGTGAACTGCAACTGCATTCTGACAACTGATATACAGTGAAGAATAATAAAGAAAGGATTTCTTGAAAAATATTTGTTGAAAAAAAGCATGAGCACCTTATATAAATTGAAATTTATTTTACATCTCTTAAAATAGTTATAATCTGTGATATAAATATCTAGCAGCACAGTTTACTTATATTTCACTATAAGACGTACACCACTGAATTAAGTCCAGTCGACCGAAGCAAAAGGTGGATAATCTAGATGCATAGATTGGTCACTGGAGCGTAACCAACTTCATGTTGTTTAATCCTAAGTGCTGATTAAATCTTATCGGTCATTTTGCAGTGTGGTCACCAGACTAGGCAGCTCAGCATAGCGATACACTTTGATAGCTGTTAGTACGATGAAGGCAATCGGCAGGAAGCCCTGGACTTAGACTTCGTGTTTGTTGGCAATTGTCAGCAAGGCGTATCTGCAACCCTAATGAAACTGATGTCCCGCCTGAAATTCGAACTTGCGTCACAAAGTGTTGTAGTCAACGACTTTACCAATGAGCTATTCGGACCAGAAATGACCTCCTGTAGGACTGGATAAGATAAACTGATTGGTCACCGAGGGTAACCAACTTCATGTTGTCTAATCCTGATAAAATTCTATCGACCATTTCGCAATGCGACGCGGGTTCGAATCTGAGGCGGGGTATCAGTTTCATCGGGGTTGAAGATACGCCTTGCTGACGAGTACCGACAACCAGTAGACCTAGTTCCACGGCTTCCTGCCGATTGCCACCTAACTAACATAATCTAGATGTCTCAATACAACTGTCGATTGCTTTACGACAGTAATTAGTGGCAATCAACAGAAGAAACCAGTGCAACGATCTTCCAACATCGGAAACAAACTAACTGAGCATCTATATCATAGGTTGAGATGTCTAAGAACAATGAATATTGTAGAATAATAAGACTAGCAACATTACTATTCAACAAGTTGACAAAACTGAAATAAGAAGAAATGTGAATCCTAGGCTCTAATAATTCAGAGATTATTGCAACCCAACATAGTGCAGGTTATAAGCCGCACTTTATCTATTGCTCAGGACAAAGTATGTGAAGTGTCAATGAACCCACGATCTACTGCTTAAAAGTAAAATATTTAAGCTAATGAGCCACAGCTCTACAGATTCTACATCTAATGAGTACCATGTATTATTACTGCTACTATAAACAGTCATTTGTTAATAATATTTGCTATGTGCAGCAAACTTGAAACTAATTCGCAAGCACACATATATCACATATGATACTAAGAACGTCTGAAAATGGTTTGGACGGTTCAATGTAGGCAGTGATGAAATTGTCAAGCACGGAAATCATAACTTTATAGATGACCTTCTCAGTGTATAGAACGCAAAGTAATCAATCGAAATCCATGTATGACAGAACAGAAACATCTACAGGATGCTACTAATTTGATGGTAGTCGGCAGTGGAGCTGAGGTTCTATTCAGTACTTGCTATTTGGAAATATGTGCATCATAGTGAGTGATTGTGCATCCACTAAGATTCAACCATAATACCTATATTTCCCCATTCTTCATGCTAATGAACAGAATTAATTGACCTATAACAATTAGCGAACTAATAACTGACACTTACTACACAAGAGGTGTCCTCATGACTGAGTAACCGATTGGGTAACACTTCAGCAGTTGGATCAATAGGTAACAGGTGGAAACAACACCTGGTGGGAATACAGACAGATGACAAACCTTAAATAGGATGAAATAGGCGCACTGTAGTTTATTCTTAGCCGCTGCCAACCCAGTAATAATTTTCCATCTATTGTTGGCGCACAAGACAGTAACGTCAACATTATTCAGGCATATTTATTTGATGAATCTTATGGGGATGAGGACTTGTATCCAGTATTCTAATATAGACCAAAAGCAACCTCACAGCGCAGTTAATACCAATTTCGAGACAAAATGAGTAGCTCAAACAGTTCATCTATTTATCTACGGGCTTATTCAATCCCACAAATACACAATCAATGGTAAGCAAGTTGATCTTGTGTCATATAGGATTAAATCAAAGTAATTCAGATATATATATATATATATATATATATATATATATATATATATATGAACACAGAGTGTACATATGCGGGAAGGTTGTTACTTCTCATGATGATTCTACATACTAGTGTAACACAGGGAGAAAAAGAATCACAAGATGGACTTGTACAGTAGGAGGAAAAAAGGAAACAATACGGACCTAAAATTTAGCAATAATATCTAGTGTAGAAATCTTAAAAGTAAAGCAGATAATAGTTATTAAGTAAATAAATAAAGATAAGATATATCAAAGGATATCAGTTATTCATCTCATCATTATTCACGTTCAACACAATGAGACCGACACAACGCGTTAGTTTGTAGTTTTCGTATTATTGATATAACAAGTAGTCTTCATATAAAATTCCAAGTTGTTCCCCTTAGCGTTGAATTTTAGGAGTCAATCGGTAAGAAAAAGACTTTCCTACAACCTTCACTCGCTTACTGCTAGAATTAAAGACTTTATCGCTAAAATATTCAAGTCGAAACTAACCCTCTTACACATAATCAGATTGTGTGATAATCGGTCATCGAGTTGTAAGTGATGTATACTCAAGTACTGAAGTTTATCTAACAAGCGTGAAATATGGTCATTAAGTTCAGAGATGCTAATGTGTTCACAGCAGTGCTGTATGGCACATCTTTTTGGCCATATTACAAACTTGACTAATAGGATTCAGCGAACACCCAGGGTCTTCGGTTCGCTGATTCTAACCAACTAATCACAATGCTGTATCACATGTGAAAGCATCTTCAGTAGTAAAATACTTTTTGGTTTCATAAGTTGATTTAGCTTAATGACTGAACCGAACCATAGATTCATAAAAAACAGTTCCTCATAACTGATAAACTATATTTCGACAAAGTATGGTTGTAGTCATTCTTGGATATTTGATTAGTCTAGCGATATTCTGTTCATGCATAATCAACTTTAGAGCTAAGTAAACCTGAAGCAACTGTTTCATTCACTAAAAAGTATAAAACAGAGTTATGGTGTTAAATTACCCCACTGATACAATACCATTCCTATAGATATTTAACCATTATCTTGATTGACTACCGTTAACAAAAAAGCATTTTAGTTGACTGTAAAAAAACAAGACTAAAAAAACTGAGCGAGAGCGAAATCATTATGGCTGGTATTTTCTCTTATTGGCAAAGGTTATTTATTGAGATATAAATTTTGTGGAATAATATGCATTCGAAGATAAAAAATACAACTAAGGCAAAAACACAACTACGCAAAAATAATGTTTCTTCTCTTTGTGTTGCAACATCCAAGAAGTGAACGAAACAAAGGAGGAAAAATCCAGTGCAGAGTGATCCTGAACATTAACCCAGTAATTTTCTAAGCATTGAGCCAAATATAATATGTGAGGGTAGACACGAAGCTGCCAAACCATTCACCAAGCCTGAGGTATGTGGAACAAGGTTTCGACCGAGAATTCAACCATTGAGCTATATCTAAATACATCATCTTAAACATCCTTGCAAATGTACAAATATTTTCTTGCTGTACCCATGCACTGTTTCTTATTTATTATAATACCCTGTTTCTTTTAGATTCATTTGCCCTTTTATACTAATGATAAATGTGACAGAGGTCGGATTGTTTGCAACTCAAAGACTACATAAACCTGGAAATGAACTACAACTATTCTTTATGATAATGATAACACCTCACTGATTAAACTTTATCAAGAGTGAGAATCGACTTTAGGACCCTCTACTTAGAAGTAAAGCGTGTAAACTAACAGTTAGCTCAACTGACAGAAAAAAAAATGAAGCTAATAAAAAACGATTGTGCAATCCTTATTTTACTCGTACCTTTTAACCATTAATTTCCAAAACTTTCAAAATTACATCTAATAAATGAACAGCTTTGTACATTTCAAACAGACCTCGAACTACTCAAATTTCTGAACGGTCATAATGGCAACGAAAATCTGGACAGACAGTAAAATCCAGGAGATCCACTCACCTACTAACTTTAAAGTTAACATATTCACAACAATGCTATGCAACAGACTTTTCTAGTACTTCATCAAACAGTGAATATATCTCCTTGATAATGCTGCATACCTCAACTTGAACAGTATTGAAAACGCACTGCAAGCAGTCTGCAGCTCTTTAAATGTTTATTTCTTTGCATCACAATTCTGATGGCGTAAATCTATATTGCTGAGAATAATAACACTTGAATAGATATTCACTTGGATTACATCATTATGTGGAAACTCACAGATTCCCCAAATCATCAGTGTGGGTTCTTTTGATCCCCGAAGCTATAAGCATAAGAATTTATGGTAAAATAGACATTTATCTAGCCTAACGGGGCATTACGACGACGAATCAAACATGTCGACTACTTGTAACGGAAATTCGAAATTTTGCGCAACCTTGGTGTCACCAATGGTGAAAAAAGAAAGTATGACTGAAAACGATCTAAACGTTAACACTATATGTGCTGAAAAGTGGTACTTTCCTGTTCATTTCATAACTCGTGGAATCTGATGTTTTTAATCGAATTTGATGACCTCCCTTCTGTACCATTCAGGTCCAGTAACATCTTGTAGATTTTCCAATATATATCAATGTGACGATACCCGTGAACCGGCTTCTCTCATGTTAAATTACTAATATGAGAGTAAAATATTTATTGTTTATTATATGATTTGCATACATAGTATCTCATCTACACAAGATACTACTTTTGTTACATCTCAAACATCAATGACTTCATTTAACATCATTACAAGATATTGCTTTTTGGTTGAATATTTGAAACTTAGTATATTAGCAGTACATCATGTGGAGAGAAAGAAAAATGATAGAGCATGAGGTTGATACAACAAAAAACCAATTAAATTACTCACCTTATATGGTAATTTGGCTGTATAACTGGAAGGTTGTTCCACAATAACCTTTCCATTTTGTTGCTGCATCGTTGGCTGTGAATGAGATGATACTGATGATGATCCAGATGTAGATTCGCATACCAATGATACTGCTGCTAATTTTGATAACTGTTCATTAGGAATAGCAGAGGTATTCGCAGTGTTCAAGCAACAACTAGAAGAAATTGTACATACTACAGAAGGTGGGATTATTTTCAAATCAGGCATACATGTATGACTGGTACTGTTTTCATTACTATTAATGTTTTGAGGATTAAAATCAGGTTGTTCCGGTCGACTGACAACTAAAGTAACTATAGTATTTACAGGTTTACTACGTAACAATGCAACCGTTCGTGCTTGACCAATTTCATTTACATAAATATCATCAACCTAAATATCCAAAAGAAAAATATAAGAGCGACATATTACGCTTAAATGTCTATTGGTTTTAAGGAGTAGACAAACAGAAAAACCTACAAAAATACGCTGAATAAACTTTATCTAGTCAACCCCGATAATCAATGAATGTTTATTGGCGTTTATAAACTATTTGGGAGTAAGTACCCTTTGTAGTCAGACAAATCTATGCCACTAAGATAACTACTGACGTTCCAATAGAACTTCAGTTGTGGTAAGATTTCAATCAATAACTGCCACGTTATCTGGCAGAAAATCTGTTGACTGACTTCATTCTCAGTATCACTGCAACAATCAATGTTTTACTTGACAATTATGTAAATGAACAGTATACAATTTTCTGTTGTTATACTAACTAAAACATCTATTCCTTTCACAAATGTTTGCAAATCGAGTAAATGTCATCAAGTAAAACAACGAGTAGCTTATGCCTACTAAGTTACCTGAAATACACCTGATCACAACAGATGAATCTCTACCTATGAAGATAAAGGTTAAGGTGTGATAGAGATCTGGCTAGTAGATGGCTCTTTCTGCATCAAAATGTTAATACTGGCTGACGAAAGTAATTACCCAACAACAGTATGTGATAATCTTATAAGAACTATTCCAAATTATATTGTATCGTTTCATGGTGTAACTATCTCTTTGCTTTTTTTCTTGCTGATTTTAACATGTACAAACTTCTTTCAGTATAAAAAGCAGAGAAGAAAGATGCGTTAGGTCACTCGTCTCTATTTTCAATTTCCTAATATTCCTTTTACTGGTTGGAATGGTTAATCTTCATCGGTACAGCAGTGTCCTGAATAGCTACTTCGATATTCCATTTAGGTTTACTTCGGCATAATTTTTGATAGCGGCTAGCAGTAGAGTGCAGGGTTTGGATTTCGAACATTTGGGGACTTGGTACTATGATATACCTGCTCATTCCAGTAGCATGAACAAGTAACAAATGCTAACCAACTGTTAAAGAGATAACTACGATGACTCGTTGGTCTAATGGAATACGCTCAGTGGTTTCAAACGACGACTGCTGGGTTTGAGCTTCAATAATAATAATGATAACTATTATACACATATTTCTTTATTACATCTCGAATAGAGTTATTATAACAATTAGGGTTAAGTAAAGAATAATACTGACGAGGAAAACTTCAACATTCTTAGTTAAAATATTGAAAATACACATCATTTATTGTTACAGAGTTGATAAACAAGTTCTATTCTTACACTTTTTTCTTCACACAATATGCATGCTAGGTAAGTCACAGTCGAAGTCTGGTATGAAGCTATACGAGTATACAGTCGTATGCAATTTCTTCTTGTCCTCCCTCAGTAGATACAAGGAGAGAACTGTGAGTACAGTGGATGCTCAGTGTCAGTTAAAATTACGGCAGCTCATTGACGGCTGGAAGCTCGCCTAGGTAAATAGTTCACTAGTTACTAGCCGGTCCTAAAGCCAAATAAACAGGGAAGGTTGAGCATACGGCCAGCAACCCTACCCCGCAAAACAAATCCAATAGCTAAACAAACTTCAAAGCACAAAGAAAATACAAAAAATGAAAACAAACTTATTCCTCGCTGGAATCGGAGAGGCGAAATGACCCCAGTTGGTGAAAGTCTTCCGGAAACGAGTTGGCCGATACGTCTCCTCTTCTCTCGATCAAAGCGAAAGTAAGAATGGGGACATGGAATGTCCGCACCATGTATGAACCTAGCAAGGCTGCTCAGATTGCCAAAAAGATGATAAGATATAGCATAGTAGTGCTAGGAATCTGTGAAAGCAGAGGAAATGAAAGTGGACTCTCCAAACTTTCAACTGAAGAGGTGTCAATAATCTACTCCGATATTGTCATTCAGACGACAACCACGAGCACAGTACACTGAGTTTTTGAGTGGCTATCATGATATCCCCTCTCAGCAGCGTCGAAGGCTCTCTCTCATGCAGTGGGAAACAGTCTCCTCCAGGATCATGACAGCAAGTTTCAAGTCAAAAGGAAGGAAAGTCACAATCATACAATGCTGCACAATGCACCTACAAATAATGCAGATGAACAGGAGAAGGAGGAATTCCACAGACAACTGCAAACAGAACTAGACAAAACTCCAGTTGGTAACATCAAAATTCATTCTAATGGGTGGGGTGACATGAATGCCAAACTCGGAGCGGACAACACAGGAAGAGAAATCATCATGGGTCGAGAAGTACTCAGTGAAATGAATGAGAACGGAGAATTGTTTGCGGACTTCTGCACATTCAACGATTTGGTGATTTGAGGCGATGCAGTGTGCACAAACACAAGGATATTCACAAGGCAGCGGCATGGATTTGATTTCACAGACACCAGGACATACTACAAATAAAATTGTCATCATTTCAATCTGAAAGAAGTGGAGACGCAGCCTACTGGACCCAAGATCAAGAAGAATAGCAGATGTAGGTTCAGACTAATCACTAGTTAGTGTAAGCAACCTACCTTGAAAATCAAGTTGAAAGCCTTCAAAGAAGTTGGTGATAGACCACAGTTCAAGTTCAACACCCAGAAACTGAAGGATAAAACTACACACAACATATTCACGTCAGTCAATCATCTGGAAAAAATGGGAGATATTAGACAGAATCCTTGAAGAAATCAGCGTGGAAGAACACTGCAACTCTTTGGAAGAGATGTGGAAAGAAACCTGCATAACCGTATTAGGACGGAAGAGGAAACAAGACAAGGAATAAATCTCCACGGACACATGGAAGCTGATAGAGGAGGGAGAGGAAGATGGTGAGCCAGAAGAGGAACCAGTGCAAGGATCCACAAAGAAAAGACAAACTGAGTACAACGCATAAAACACTACACTGGACAAAGAAGTCAAGAGGAGTGCGCGCAAAGACAAAAAACACTTCTACGACACACTGGCAAGTGAAACAGAACAGGCTCCTGGTAAAAGAGACAGAGACCTGACAACTACTTATATCAAACAACCAGGTTACTATCTGGGAGAGAAGAGATCAACGCAGACGAAACCAATGAGAGATAGTGGAAGAAAGCTAGTTACCAAAGAGGACAAACAATGGGCTGACCACTTCAAAAAACTCTTCAATAGACCACCACCACCAACTGCAACTCGTCCGGAAATACCAACAGCAGCGGCAGAACTACCAGTGAGCACATACCCTCCGACAAAAGCAGAAGTCTCGAATGCCATAAAACTACTGAGATCCGTGAAAGCAGCAGGACCAGATGGAATTCCTCAAGAAGCACTGGAAGCAGACGCAGAGACAACAGCGGACATGTTCACATCACTAATCAGAAGGTTTGCAAGGAAGGAAGGAAAGGTACCTGCTGATCGATTGGGAGAAGGGCTACCTTGTCAAAATCCCAAAGAAGGGAGACATAAGCCTTCGCAAGAACTGGCACGGAATCATGCTCCTGTCCACACCAAGCAAAATATTAGGCCACATCATGCTGGAGAGACTAAAGTATGCGCTGGATTCAAAATTTAGACCGGAACATGCTGGTTGACTAGCTGGCTGTCTTCAGGAAAAACAAATCATGTGCGGATCAAATTGCAACGCTACGCTACACATCATCATAGAACACAGCATAGAATGACAGTCAACTCAACTCTACTTCAACTTCATCTATTTTGAAAACGCCCTCGACAGCGTCGACCGAGAAGTGTTTTGGCAGGCAGCTGCTTCAACATTACGGAGTGTCACAATTCTTTACCAACCTCATTCAACAGATATATACTATATGATGAAGCTACATATCAAGTGATTCACAATGGAAAGTTCAGTGATGCCTTTGAAGTGAAGACAAGAGTAAGACAAGGCTGCCACCAACTATCACCCATGATCCTCCTGATTGTGGTCGACTGGACTAGACTGGATCATGCAACAAACTGTGAGGAGCGAGAAGATGAGCATAAGCTGTTTGACTGATGCGATGAAAAGACCCCAGAAGATTTGGATTTCGCCGATGATGGTCTATGTCCAATGTCTTGTTGCACAAACTCAAAGATCTACATCCGAAAACTAACAAGTTGACAGAAGAGGCAGCGAAGACGGGATTTCCTTCAGGTGGACGTAGAGAAGACAGAAGTGATGAAGATACCCAACCAACAACAACAAGCATTAATCACCACCAACGAGAGAAATCTAAAGGCAGCATCGTTTCAACTACACGCGGCGGCATAGATGAGGATATCAAAGCAAGACAGGCCTTCATTAACCTGAAACCAGTGTGGAGATCTACTGCATTTAGCATAAAGCGTGAACAATAACTGGATTTTCAACACCAACGTCAGCCAAGTCAGTGCTTCTATATGATTGTTCAGAAACTTGGGAAGTTACGAAAAGCATTTCCAACAAACTACAAACATTCATCAACAGCTGCCGCCTACGCCCACTCGATACTGACACTGAAGATCAGATGGTCAGAATAATAAGAATAAGTAGCAAGGAACTCTGGCAACAAACCAACTAAGAACCCATCACCCAACAAATATGTAGAAGAGAGTGGAGATGGATTGGGCATACACAGAGAAGGCCAACTGAGGACATCACGCACCAGGCCTTCGAGTGTAACCTGCATGGAAAACGAAGAGTTGGGCATCCGAGGGTGACGATATGGAGGAGATCATGTGAGGAAAAAATGAAAGCTTGTGGGCAGTGGTGGAGTCAGGTTGAAAAGACTGCAGAGAAGAGAGTGAAATGGAGACGTGCTGTTGAAGTCCTATGTTCCACTAGGAACCCATGGGACAAATAATAATAAAAAGTTGCCTGTTAGAATTTAAATGTCAGTCAACTACAGTGTTAATCAGTTGAGTCACAAACATAGCACTCACCCTACTGACAGTTTTCAAAACACTACGCAATCTAACATAATCTTTTTCAATAAACCAGAAAAGATCAGCAGAGAATAATAGACAAGAATAGGCAGAAGTCAGGGATTAATAAATCGTAAAAGTAGAGACTGAGTTATACCAGAGAGTCTTAGTTTATTTATGTAATACATTAAAGGAAAGATTTCCTTGAAAGTCAATAAAACATGAGGCGACTAAGAAAGATTGGAAGTGAAACTCAACCTAAGATAGTTAACACTCGACTTACTTTCTACAACATGAAACTTAAGCAGCTTACACAAGTCCTCTTTATGCCTGAAACTAGAATTAACAGTCTAACATTTTGAGGGGTTTAGCCTGAGACTATTTGAGAGAGACGACTGTTCAATTTCAGACAAGAAACCATTTAATTTAGAGCAATCTAAGTGAGAGTTGACCGGAACAGAGACCATCAGGCCATCAATATAATAAAATTAGTTCCAATGGAATAAGGCAAATCATGCAAAAAGAATGAAAACAGAAGCTAAGGAGGTACTCCACCTTAAGAAACAGGCTTCAGTAAGTAATGAAGTGGAGCGCCTGCCATTATAGATAGTATACTATTTGTTTTCAGAAAAATCGGAATATAGCCACTTGTAATCCATGGTTCGGTGAGAACAACACCACTCACCAGAATGCATGTAAACCTAGCTGACGACTGTAAAATAAAGACAGACTGAGCACGCTGAATTCCAGTGCAAGGCGCCATCAAGCAAATAAACTGAGTGAACGTATTCAAATTATTAAATTTTGAATAACAACTTTTAATCTGCTGAACATATGATCAAGCGCGTATTATCCTGCTACAAGAGGTTCCCATCAAATACCAGCAAATCTATAGAAAAGTTAGCGATTGCACATTGTACCAGTGCTTATATGTAACCCATTTTCCTTTCCTACACCCTTAACTCTAGAACTATGCTTCTTTGATCACGATTTTGTAACCACACTTAATACCTTCCTGAATTACAGTTAAATTGCAAACTTTATTTTCCCAGCTGTCACTACAAAAGTGCAAATTATTTAGGTTCTAATACTCAGTATAAAAAAATTTCAGTCCTCAGAGAAACAATTCATTTTTTTCTTCTACACGATTATGAGAAACAGAGGAACATGTTATAGGTATAACCTAATACAGAAGTGTGACGATTTAGGGGCCACTACAAGTTACAACAGCAAACAAATGAAATCGAGAGAAGTGAAGCGATATCAATGGAGAAGTAGTAGGCGCAGTACGCACTCAGCAACCTTTCGCACATTCGTGCAGTAAGCAATGAGCCCCATCCAATATATGAGGGCTAGAGATACTACTTGGTTCTCTAAACCTCGGTAGGCGGAGCGGGATTCGGACTTGTAACCCAGTGGTTAATAATCACCTGTCTAAAGATTTAAGCCACAGCTCCATCACTACAGAAATAAAATGATACAAGAAAAGGGAAAGAAACAGTGAAATGATGAGGAATTCGAGGATGATAAAGAGTGGGTCGTCTTTAAACACTTACAGTGATCATCATCAGAATTCTGTCGTTCTTCCATACCTCAGGTCACCTAGGTTCCGGTATGCACTAGCAAGTTTTCGAGATATCACTGAGGACAATTTTGAGTCATGCTAGTTGAAGACTCTTACTGATTCCCAACACATTGATGATTTTATCCATACAGTTAACAGTTCCTTATACAGTCTAAACTAGCACTCAGTAACTTTATGAACTGAAATTATTTCATGTATAGATCATTTTTCACCGTAGTCTCATTCCAACCAGCACTGCAGGTTACAATGCGTAGGGATTCAGATTACTCAACGAGTAGTCTAGCTACATCAACTAGTGCAAGTTTAAAACCTAAATAAAACATGTAATATGAATGCACAACATCATCTAATTTATCTTTTTGATATGACAAATACCACAGACCTCGATTGATAAATGTATGGAAATTCACAACTATATATTATCAATCCAACCTTAGGAATTAATTTTAAAAAAGGTTTAATGTGCACGATATATAGTGATATGTACAGCTGAATACATAGGTGCAATACCTATGTACTGATAATATTAGTCGTAATAAAAATAATAGCACTAACAAAACTTATTTATTGAATTGATCCACCTCTTTTTACTATAAAACACATAAATGCAGAAATTCAATCACCAAAACAAAAAGAATAAACAAAAATAATCGTAAAATAAATAAATATATAACTGATAAAGTTATTTTATCTTTTGGGGAAATAATATAAAAGGAAATCTAATGTTAAAGTGAGGTGGCTATGGTTTATTTATTGTTTAAGGTTATGAGCCAGACTTACTGCATAACGGTGGACAGTTTAACCGTGTATACATAGATAACTTAGCTGATATGAAATCCAGCGTTGGTTGGCAATATATCTCACCACAGAATTCCAGAACAAGCACGTTTTTATCAGCACTCCACAGTACAACAAGACTATAGAACCGAAGTAAATTTCAACCTGTCTATCAACAAGTTACGCGTTGCGGAGCAAACACACTTAGCAACCTTGTGCACATCCATGCAATAGGCAATGAGCCCGACCTATCGTGTAGGGACTATCCAAACCTTGGTATGTGGAGCGGGGTTCGGACAACTGGCCCACCGGTTGGTAGTTATCTTTCTAAACCATTGAGCCGCCCATTGCAGAGGCAACAACTTGAATTGAAACACTGATATGGAATCTTACGGGACATTGTCGCCTGATCTAATGACAACCACTGATATTCCCCATCACTGTCTCGAAATTTTAAAGATTGAACTTCAAACAAACGATATAACCACCGAATTAAAATCGCTAGTTATTAGTTCAATAAATTACGTTTCGACACAAAATGACCAGATCAACAGAATAACCTAGAATATAATTATCGCTTATTTCAAAGGTTCTGTTTGCTGTTATTCCATTATTCTAATTTTTTAAAAATATCATCTACTATTCTTGTTGGCTCAAAACATCTAATGCGTTTATCGAAATAAATCACCCCTTCCATGACAACTGAAAATAGTATATATCAACATTTGGAATACGATTTCGCAGTTATACATTTATTAAGCTTCGAGGTATACTCAGAAGGTTGGTTAATGAGGCGATCCAGTCAGCCAAAATCCAGGAAACGGAGTGAGTTACGAACACATGATTCACTAGTTGGAAATTAATACCAAAAACCGATGAACCATAGTTACTCAGCATCAATGTAGCCTGAAATGATGCAATCAAATCAACAAAGTATAACCACTGAAACAATTTTAAAGTATATATGATATTGTACACTTATGGGAAAAACACAAATGTGGTTAAACTATTTAAACTGATTATGTCAAGCTGTAATTTAAATGAAGGATTGAGGATAATGATTTATGAAACAAAAAGAACTTTTAACCTGCCTTTATTAAGAGATCACCAGGTTTCAATTGACCATCAGTTAAAGCTGCACCACCAGGAAGTATATTTTTTACGCAGATAACCTTCTGATTCGATACAGAGTCACCAGTTGAAGACGGATTTGCATCACAGCTGGTTAGGCTGAATCCAAGTCCACTCGAGCCTATTGTTAAGATATAAGGAGAACACGCTTACAATTTGATATGACTACACTATTTAAAACAGGCAGTAAACACATATAATTATTAGTGGTATTGATATTGTCTTTTTGTATGAGATAGCCATTAGCTTGGCGTACTGAGTTGGTATACACAAGACTGATTGAAAGAAAACGCAACTGGAAGCAAGATCCAAATCGAACAAACCTTTGGTATAGTAACGCAATACTGTAGCAAGTGGGTTCCAAGATTCGACGAACAATCAAGCATCAACTTTATTTCAACCGCTGAACATTTTTCCAAACTGTGTCACAAAGTAAGGATAATTTATACAAGGGAGATAAAAAAGATAATCGATTGGAATCGCAAATGCAAACACCATACAGTATGGCGTAGTCAAATGATTAGAGCTCGCAAGAACGAGAAAATGAGTGCCTTTTAAAGGTCACCCTAACAACTGCTGAGATAACCAATTAGATTTCTTTGTTTTATGAGAAACTGTTTTCCTGACCAAAATACCGAAACCTCATTGGCCATTTCAGTAGTTTCTCGAGTAGCCATTAAAGTCACCCCCAAAAAAGTCGAATAACCGATTGCAATCATCTTCAAAAGTTTGTAATGATCAAGAAGCCTAAATATTTATCACATCGTACCATACGATTTATCAAATATAAACTTTTGTTTATATACAATAAAGGCAACTCAAAACAGTATAAATAGAAATTCATACAACTGAAAATGTACGACGGTGAAGATCAAAAGAAAAGGCTCAACTGGCTTTCATCGAATTACGCCATTTATGGCTCCACCGGGATATTTGGTTGTCTGTTAAGAGTTGAGCATACTGGACAGCAGTTGTGAAACACGGTCCTTAAAGTTGGAGGATATGAGAAGGCTTCATGTGTTCTGTCACTATCGTCTTCAAAGCATAGGCTGTGCACCGTGGTTTCACCGCGTCAGCAACACAGAAGTCAGGTGCAGCGTTTCGAGAAGAAGATGAAAAACAGTTGATGAGGTTGTGAACCTTCGTTGACTCAGATAACTGGGATACGTGTAACGCATGCAAAGTCATCGCCAATCTCGTCATACAATGTTAGCTGAAGAAGGTTCAGGCTCGGAAAAAGTTACAGGCGAACAGACTGAAACATGGTATCAGTCCCTGAAGTTCTTGACGGATGGTTTGGGCCACGTAGACTTCTTGGTTGGGGTTTGTGTGACAACAGAGACCAATGGTTGGAGACTGAAAGTGACATGACCTAGAATCGATCTCAGTAGCACAAATGCATGCACACACTATCTTAATCGTCAAAGTGAATTTCAGTATTCTTTCATTCTTCCGTGCCCGCATTTGGGACTTTGTACCACTTTTGACAGCTCTTTTTTATTCTTATATCTTTCATCTTTGTGCCTTCTTGTCTGATGTGTTAACATGAGGTTTGGTAACTCGAACCGTTGTAATGCCAGATCTTATTTTAATATTGTCTCAGAAGAAAAATTTACGTAGGGCTGCTTTATCCTCTACTGTTATGTGAATAGTTATTATATTATTTGTTCAACTAGGTCACGTAATCCACGTACATCTCATTTAAATAACAGCTAGACAAGGCATTTTGAGACACCCTGGATACATCTGGTTTGAATCTAACAATATGTCAACAAATATTTTTTTTCACACTAGTCAACGTCATATAAAAATCTTTCACTGAACAGATGTTCTATCTAACTCCACGTCTCTTCTGTAGTATTCAATCAAAACCTAAGGAATTAAGTTAGAACCAAATAAGGTATTCATTTTTCCAGTGATTCTTTAACAGATGCTGTCCTATGGTGAAAAACACATTCAATCTGATTAGACCTATCAAACCATCACTACCAGCATTACCAAAAACAAATACTTTCTTTAATAGAGGCAATTCAACCACTTAAACTGAGTCAATTTGAGTATTTCGTCAACGAATTTGATCCCATATGAAGCAAAAGCATTTGTCCACTGATTATTATTACCTTGATATGGCCAACAAACACTACAGATCAATGGGAACAGCTTCAATCTATTCACGGTATTCAGTAGTACAATATTTCTTGATAAAAAAGACAATATTCCGTAAACACGTTAATAAATATGTACAATATGACTTCGATTCGGTTGTTTTTTTTAAAAACGAGTAAAAAGACAGGAAAAACACTCTTCGAACTAAGTGGCAAAAAAACAAAAGAATTGTTGTTTAAGTAGTGAAATTGTCTAAAAGTTGGAGACAAAATTTGTCATAATGTACACTGTGTACTTTATCAACTTGGATAAAAAAGAAAGCTTATGATTACATACAGAAACAAAGAATGTCACAGAACTGTCAAATACAAATAGTAAAAATAAATATCATATATTTCATGATGAAGGACAATTACATAAACTTATTATACTGGCCGATGATTGAAGGTTAAATGAAAATTTGAACCGCGGCCGGATTCGAACCATTGACCACCGGGTTTCCGGTCCGATGCTCCACCGACTGAGCGGGGTCCGACTGCTCAACGTGTAGCCTCACCATCACTCACCATAAGTGAGCAAGACTATGAGTAAACTGATGATCGAAAACCAGGAGTCTCTTGACATGTTCAGCCTCCGAGAGTCATATTTAACAGGCATAAGAGTAGTAAACACCTATTATACACAATATAGCTTCACAGTTTGTTTGTCGCACGAAAGTTTATGAATTCTATCTGTCATGTGCCTAGCAACTAGTGAGAATTATAAAAGTATGTACCGTCGTTTGCCTGAGTAAAGAGACAGAAATACAGAACTTGGTACAAAAATGCATGGTCTCATGTTGCTACAACTAACGACAAAGCAGAAATGGGAGATAGAAAAAGACGAAGACATCAAAATGAACCAGACAGACAAAGAAAGAAGAATGACAAGTGGTTGGAAAAGGAACCGACATTCAAAATTACCAGCTGATCAGCCAAAATCAACATATAACCAGACGCTACTGAGTAACTGTCCAAGTTGCTACACCTTATATCAGTACATCAAAAGAGAAAACACCCAGATGAAAGATGGGGAAATAAGGAAAAAGCAGTAGAAATTAATTAAAGGGAAAGTAAGACAATGACAAAACTTGATATAAAGATAGACATGAATACAATGTGACGATGCATCCTTGTCACTGAAATAGTCTCCAACAATCGATTTCAGTTTGCACGCGGACTACAACCACGAGGTATATCAACTAGTCATTTGGTAAACCCATGGCAGGTGTTTCTATAGAACAGTTTGAAGTTGTGATGAAGTACAAGAATTTGAGTTGCAAGATGAAATGGAATAACCGAAGTGTTTTTTAACCTTATTCTCCTTGCAAACCATTTCGAAAAGCACAATCAGCAAAAAAACCATAATTTATGGTTCAAGCATATCATGGTGCTAAACCATTAGGTACCCGGGGTTATCGAATCGACGATTAAGGCGGTAGTTTGTGAAATAAAGGTTGTTCTTGGAGTCTAGATACGACATCGAATACCCCTTAGCCACAATATAGAATGATATCATTTTCGCAAATCATCATTAGATATTTATGAACCCTAATTTTGTAGACGAGGAAAATTTCCGTAGAACATAGAAAATGACGGTAGCTGTTTAAAGCACTAACCATTTCTGGCGATACTCAAAAAGCTCAGAGATGATGTTGAATAAAGCTGAAAATGCGTCAACGGAAGTCACGGAAACGATTTACAATTGTGAACTGCATTAAGCTCATCATTTGAACGCTAACTGGAATGCTTACTGACAAAAGCTAACTCAAACCAGCAAAATAAGGAAAGGACGGAAGAGTAGCACTTGTTAGTTCGATAGGAGGGAAAAGTGCAAAGGTGACTGTCAACTGAGATCCAGTCAAGCAGTCCACCTTCTGCTTTAGGATGTAATACCCTACTTTCACCTGTAAGACTGAGAGAACTAGCCATCAAAACTCCAGAAACTTGGGGGGTGAATTCCGCGGAGTCACCATATTGACCGGATGAGATTGAGTGAATAACCATGCATGTCTCACAAACACAACACATATCCATGACCTGAGATACCAGAGGTTTGGCTAGCGAAGCTTGTCGGACGATTTAACAGAGTACACGGACATTGAAAGCTTCGATATAATTTTGAAGCGCGGTTTCAAGAGACCAGGGATGATGTTGTGTGAGCTTGAATAGTTTATCAAGAGTTTCGGAGCTACATAAAACTAAAGATGGTGTAGGAGTATCAATCGAGAGAAGTAGAGGAAGATTAGTAGGTAAAGATGTGGAAGGTTGATAATAATATGAAGGAAGGCAGCATCACATCAGCATGACACTGATGGGTATTAGTGGAAAACACGTGCCACATCTTAGCCTGATTAATTAAGCTTTCTTTCGAGCTAATACTATTTCCGCTAGAGTCCAGTATCAAGGAAGATTGTCGATCAGTCTGAACACCGTATTTTTCAGCCACTTCATTTCGTGAAGGTTCAAAGCCTCATCGACTTGCCTGTCTGGTGCTCAAGGTGCAGCCTTAACATCATTCAGGACATGTGAACAAGGCTGTGGAGAAACTGATGGTCGAAAACCAGGAGTGTCTTAATATGTTCAGCCTGCGAGGGTCATATTTAACAGGTATAAGAGTAGTAAACGGTGGACTGCTGCATAGTATACTCATGATTTGATAGATCTTCAGACATAGTGTCAGTGATAAAGATGGTATGAGTTGATGAATGTTAAAAAAAACTTTCTGTATCTAGTCTGGGGCCTTGTCAATAATCAACTGATTGAACTTCTTAAATAAGTGAAGGTCAGAGCAAGAGTTGCATGTATGTAGTCTTACTGTGCTTCAAGGATATTTAGAACATCAGTTATGCGTCTTCAGTAAAGTTTTTATAAATGCAATAATAGATGAAAAACACAGGTGTAACACATAGAAAATAAGAGGAATCTTCAGTACTAATTAGAAGATGCAACAATAACGATAATAATTGATTGACTCCACAGTGAAAGTGGGGAACTGTGATAGAGTATGATTCCATACTAGGTTAGTCTATCTTATAGAGCTCAGTGGTACAGTATTATTTACTAGATGGCGTTTCGATCACAATTTACTGCTCATGGTCACATCCAAGTAATCACACAACTTTCAAACTCCTTTTTTGTAGTCTAAAAACTTTTTATTCCTTTCTTGCTATTAGTAGTAAAATTTTCTAAATATCTGCATTGTGTAATAAATTATTTCCGTTGCATGTGTTAAGCGTTAATTCAAAGCACAAAAATAATAACGCTAATAATTTATCTAAAACATTTTAGACAAATTACATTTTCTTCGTTTATTGAAATTCAAACGGATTCTTGTGTAAAAACGTCACGTATACACAGGTAATGAACAATATTGAAATTTCTTCGTTTAAAAAAGTTGGATTACCTTTGCATAGTCGGATCGTATGACAAGTGAACTGAAGATGGTTATCACTTTGTGAACGGTTGATAGATTGTGTTGATCTATGACTATCATCATAACTTGGCGGTTGAGCATTCTTCAATTGAGTCTGCTGACGTTCTTCTTCCTCTTCTCGTTGTTTCTTCTCTTGTAAAAACTCATCTATCAACGGTTTAATAATACCTTCTGGTATACGAGTCAATACAGTATTGGGTGAACGACGAGGTGGTGGCGGTGGGACAGGTTTCAACTGACTGATATTACATTTTGCTTCACTTTCTTTACCTTTAGAAGTAAGGTCAGAGACTACGACAATCAATCCACAAGATGGTTTATCTGATTTCTCTGTATTCTGTGTATTATCTGTGCTTTGTACAGAAACTGGAGGACTATGCTGGTAAGCAGAAAGCGGGAGTACACGCAGTAGTATCTCCGGTTCATTCAATGCTGCTTGAAATATATCACGACCTCTGGAAGGAAATACACTTACAATGTAATATAATCTGAAAATGTTATCTGGATTGAGACTTGTTAAAGAAAGAAGGAACCATGGTAGTTAAATTTCAATGGATCACTTTAATTGAATCAAAGATGATTTCTCAAATTAGCTGTCCGATAATATTTTATGGTCACATAAATAAACTTTATTTTCATTACTCATAAGTTATAGGTACATGTTATACCGGCCAGAATTGTTGGTCATGCAGTATATCCAAGCGGTTTACTCAAGTATTCGGTATTTATTTGGCTACTTTTGAGTAGTATTCCCCAACCTAACGATATCAATTGGAGAAGCATTGAAAACCTCACCCATTTCTTCCTAAGTTATATATATATATATATATATATATATATATATATATATATATATATATATATATATATATATATATAAGTGTAGTTTGCAGATTATCAAAGGTACCAGGTACGGTCTAATAGAGGAACGCTAATACTCATCTTTCCTTCTCTTCAGTGAGCGACTCAATGGAATAGTAATTTACTCAAGAACAGAGTACTCTTCATATTGACGCATTCGACAACTCTTCTGAACATAAAAATATAAGTTTAGTGCAATAACCTCATACATATCCGATAGATTTTATGGAATGGAATTAAATTTATGATTGTTCCACTGATTGGCAGTTGTGTTTACTGTAATGAATCACAAACTTGACCAGTATCGTCTTATGGGATGTTATATATATCAAATGATTATGTAACCACGCACATGTGTAGCAATACTCGGCAGTCTTTTTCCTTGATAAAGCCCACCAATCGAAGAAATCCCTTCTCAAGTTTTCGAGAGTGTGTAGATCACTAATGAACAGAGTGATCAATAACCTTCAAAAAGTATCACAATGGTGCAAATATGATTATCTCCGAGTATTTAAACGCATACCACACTATTATCGAAACTATCTGCCTTATTTGGCGTTAGAAAGATTATTGAACCTGAATAAAACTCTGAAAAGTCAAACTGAGACTTTATTAGTTTTTTGGGTTTTACAGCATCTTCGGCGGAACTGCCACATCAATAACACCGTTGCAACTCAGGTATGAAATCAATAAGTACTAAGTTATATGGCATTCTGTACCGAGCCTCAAGAGTTCCCGGTATAAAAATCAAACAACTTTTAGATATAATGAAGATTGTAAGACGGAGAAGTAGGGTAGTCATCAGGAATAAGTTTGAGGAAGTTATTGATACCTCTTGTGTAAAAGATCGAGATCACCATAGAAACATAATAGCTCGTTTGTTTCTACACTGGTCCGTATCTGAAAGCATCTCGATGTAGTAAGCTGCGTGACTTTGAGGACAACGTTCAAACAGTACTGATGCACCAGCAGATATAAACATTTCTCGACCTTATGTTGGTCCTTCCACATCTTCATCAGACTGTTTGGATACCAGAAAAAAGTATTTCATGAAGAAGCTACGGGAGTCATACACGTATAACACAAACAAACAACATAAACTGATATTCTGATGTGAACCTATTATTATCCATCATCTAGAAGTACATAAACACTTAATCCCAGTATTAATTAGGTCATCTTTTAATCGAATCTAAACAGTACACTGATGACCAACTAGTTAGGTGCAATCTGGGTAATTTGTATATTACTTCATTCACATGATCCAAATTTAGACCACAGTGGTAAAATACAGAATTCAATGATTAACAATAACACTGAAACCTGAAGGAAATAAAGTGTGCGCTGATGATGTTGTCCAGAATGATAATAAAAGTTTCACGATTAAACCATCTTACTCAGAGAACAGAAGACCATCAAAAAGCCGCTTGTTCCTAACAATCCACTAACCCAGTTACCAAAAAAAATTGAACAAGAGAGAAAAAAAGTTATAATCAATTCGCCAACATTAAAATTTATGATAAACAAGCCGAAATGCAAGTGCACTTATTAGCATTACCGAAGCAACCTTGGAAATAAACCTCTGGAGTTAAAACTACGATTTCATACGGCAATTGAAAATCCCAAAATGGTAACCAAAGTAATCTAATTTCTGGAAGTATTAGTTCATATTTCAGGAAAATAATAACAGAAACTGGGAATAATCAACAGCCATCACAGGTTACGTAAAAGCGATTGATGAATCACAACTCAAATACACTTATCAAAATACTTAGATTACTCCAAAACATGATAATGAACAAGAGTTTAATAAATAAAATGTATAAATATATTTTTTAACACACTAGTTCCAGTAGCAATATCTTGGTCAATTAAGATACTTAGTTATCGATTCAACTATTTTGCCGAGTGACACTAGGCGATAATGGAGATTTGAAGCTCAAGATGAAGATGACTAGCTCGGTGATGAAACTGCCAAGATCAATTACAAAAACTCAGAGAATACCAAGCTATTGGAGGGAGTTTTTTAAGGCAACAGTAGAGTTTATGGATTTTAGCTAACATGTAAGGCATACACTACGTCCGTTTATAAATCACTTGGTATATCTTGTAGTACAGTTGAGTTTTGTACACAATCGTATCAGTAACTGAAACAGATGCTTTGACACAGTGAATGTGTATAAAACAATCGAGAAGCCAGTATATTTGTGATAAAGACTTGAAGAAGTCAAGATGACAAAACTAAGAAGTTATTTTGTGAGACCATTAGTTATGAGGTTACACAAAAAGAAGCTTCCAATTCCTTCTCTTTAATACCCCATCTTACCCAAATATAATTTGGGTCGATAACCAAAAGGACTTGCGGTATTTGTAAGAAATGGAACCAAGGTAACCTACGTGGAAGCCACTAGTAAGATTAGTTTGCTTGAGAAGCTGATGCGTCATTCCTTGCAAGTAACTGCATTAGTTAGGGGAGGCTTTTGTGAATACGAGGGTGGCGAATAGGCCTATTATTTACTGAAACACAAGAGGTGTTTATTCATATTTCTTGTATGCAGGATAACACTAGGTGCATCCAGCGGACGAGTCCCATACAGGACGAAAAGCTCGTCCTAGATTCCACTATTAGTCATCAAAATGAATATAACATAATGAATATCCAGCAGTATCGAGGCATCCGCATAGGACCCCATCTGCAAATATAGATCGAGCCGATTCGGCCCTGTATACCAACGGGAAGTAACAAGTATCAAAATAAAAACAATATTATCCCATCACACAAACAGAAATAAGTAAATCAAGGTGAAGATCTACGGCTTTATGAATCAGAATAGAACAAGACCAAAGAGAAATATGCTTGCAGAGAGTAACAGTACTTCTCTGTTCTATGTCAAGACGTATTCCGCAAGTTAATGAAGTATGTCTGCAGTCATACACAAGAAGTAACAGTTGCAAAATTTAACTCATCAGAAAAGATACGAAATTTTGTTATCTGACAAAGACTGAATTGGTATCATTACATTCAAAGATGAAAGAATTATGATTAACAGTTTATGAAACAAATACTAACTTTTCAAACGGTATTCCACTCAACGAAATTCCATTGATGCTTAAAATGCGATCTCCAACAGACAGGCATTGTTCACGGTCTACACGCCCATGCGGTATAATACTATGGACTTCAAGACCACATTCCCTTGAATATGGAAAAAATATACACATAAAGTGAGCAGTTCTTAAATCGAACTACGAACTTATTTCTAAATCTCGTAATAACTATAACTTGTGCTTCAGGGAAAAACTTGTAACAGTAATTTTGTATTTACACAATGTCTAAAACTTACCACTGTCACTTGAATAGGAAGAACCTAAAAGATTAGACTGATTCATTTAGTTACCTTATGATTTGAAGTGGATTCGACATGTGGACATGACTCACTGGCAAATTTAAATGTTAAACGTCTGTCTGATTAATCACAGACCTTCGTATTTAGGTATTCAAGGAACTGGATGCCCTAATAGTACAGCTTTCATTGTCTGTCTTAACAACACTATCGGCACTAACTCAAATATGAAATGAGTCACTAGGATTTCTCTGTGAATGACTCAGCAGCCTGTCCTGATGACGTGAAACGTGATTAATAGTCTCCTTTGGTTGTAATACCGGTGACTGACTGTACGGAATTTCCTTTGCATGATCTCCAACCTTGGAGTTGTTAGCACTTTTCTTACTGGCTAATAGACTGGTTCAATGTCTACATACTCATTGATTGCTGACTGATGCAAGTGCCAAGATTCTAGAAACTACCTGCTAACCTTTGTGTTGCCCCCGACGAAAATCTCAACAATTTAATAATCAAAGATGTGTACGTGATACACAGGATCAGATGTCGTGCTATTTAATTGTCAACTGATTTTAGTGTCAACGAAAACAGAGACGCTGACTCTTTTTCTAATGCAATGTATATCTCACTTATTGGAATTGACCTTGCAGCTTATATTTACCGCCTTCTTCAACTGTTGTGTCAATTAACCGGCATAATGTGACCTGGTGACAGTTTATAGGTATACTAACTACACCAATCACAAGTGGTCTTAAGAGTCTTGAAGTGATCTATGATATGCCTTACTTATGGTAGGACATTCTGTTTGTTAATTTCCGAGGCTTCAGATGTGGCGGCGAAATGTACATACAGACAGAGAAAACCGACGTAGAACCCCACACACAAGTGCAGAAGTTCAACTTGTCACACTTCACAGAAGCATGCAAAGAAAGTAAATAGAGAAAACGGTAATATTAAAGCAAACAAAAGTGTATAGGAGGAAAGAGAACCTGAAAAGTGAGGTCAGTGAAAATGTTTAAACTTTAGAAGACGTCAACCGGTGAATAATTCTGTGCCGTTTCATCCAACTTTTAGCCATTTCACCAACAGTCCCCAACCAGAGTCCTATTTTCTCGAGGTTCACAATCAGGTAACATACACCTCCCTATATGGCTCAGACCGACAGTTAAAGACTTTATCAGCTAGATCCATAAAGGATGGAACGGATCGCGAGACCTGTTTATGTCTGTTCATAATCGCCACCTAAGCGCCTAATGACTACAGTTCGGATAATACAGAAGATGAATCCTATGAAAAGCTGTCAACCTTGCTATAGAAATCAAAACATTCAGTTATAGTCGTAATAGCAGATGACTTCAACGCTCAAGTAAGAAAGATGAGTCAATCGGAAAGGTATCTAAGAAGTATCTACGGAATCTCATGACAACGAACCGACAGCGGTAATTGTCTGCTGCAATTTTGTTCTGACAATCACTTATTTCTGTCCAGACCTAACTTTAAGTATAAAGAGAGGCACTGACTCATGTCGCGTCCGCCGGCATAAAACCAATGATGAACATAAACAGATCATATCTATATAAGACACTGTTGGAGAGGACCAGTGTAGGACTCACTCTTTCTATAGTACCTGTTTGGACTCCGATCAGGCGCAAGTACAGGTTCGTGTATGACTGTGCCTTACTGGTCGCAGAAAACAGGCTACAGTTAAGCCTGAGTTTGATTGGAAGGTGAGAACACCAAGTACGTATGTTGAGAGGATATCTGGATGTAACAACGATGCTTGTCTTGATGAAACCTGGCGTGGTATTCAGTTTGCTATAGAAACAGTGGTAAACACAGTAACTTACATACAAAGGTTAACAAACGTCAGTGAAATGTCACAACGTCATCCAAACCAACTGATGTGACAAGACTTATTCCAGCTAGCTCTGACCACAATGAGGAGCAAAAGCAGCTCAAATGTAAATTGACTTAGAATCCCCGCAATGATAGTGAACACTAGTGGGTGGAGAAAGCGAAAAAGATGTAGAAGGCATTAGCGTTGGGTAACACTAGGCAATTATTTAGGCTTGTTAAGGATACCGGCAAGAAGAAGATGGTCAGCAAGCACATCATCAAAACACATGGGACTCTGATAACCTCTCATGACAAACGGCTAGAACACTTCAGTTTCTCAACATCCAGCCTGAAGGTGAATGAGACATAGATGTACGCCCTTCAACTGTCCTCGAATTTGATGCGGTTGTTTCGAACCTGAAACAATGCAAAGCTGAAGGACATCACGGTTTACTACCTGAAGTTATTTAGATAGGGGGTAGGAAATTACCAGTTAAATCGAAGGGGGTACCTAAGTGATGTATGGTAATCAGAAATGGTCGCACCAAACTGGTCTAATTCACTCATCCTCCCAGGGAGAGAAGTCCCCATGTAACAACCCTAGGGGAATCCGCTTAATTAAAATCCAGTTCAAGATTCTCGAGTCCACAGTAGTCGGACGCCTAACCGGAGCTCGAGAGTAACAAAGTCAAGGAAGTGAGGTGGGTACCAAACTTGAACGAGGGTGCATCGATCAGATTCTCACTCTCCGACAGGTTCCAGAGAACACAGGCATACTCACATGTGGCCAACATCAGCAGTATTTCTCGACCTGAATAGAGCATCCGACTCTGTCGATCACGAGGTGTTATTGGAGTGTCTAACTGTGAAAGGAGCATCGGTCAAATACTAAACGGTAATCAAACCTCTCTACTCGAGCCCATGCAGCCATGTAAGGGCATATGAGGAGATGTCATCTGAATTGATGACAACTGTTTGTATCCGCCAGAGGTGCTTGCTGTTACCGTTTCTATTCAACTTCGTAATAGATATATAAATGGGCATAAACTCAGGAACACTTGACTTCACATAAATTGCTCTACTCCCTGGAGGCCACTTGCTTCACCTGGAGTATGCAGACGGTATTTTTCTGCTAGATGAAGACATGTTGATAAAACCCAGAGTCTTCTGCATATCTTGATCAGAAATCTGAGTATTTTTTACCTGCGTTTCACACCTGTCCAATGTAAGATGATGGCTTTAGGACTGGTCCGCAATTACTCCCAGCTCAACGATAGGGAAGGAAGTAATGGGATTTGTCCACCACCACTTACTTAGGGAGTTGAGTCCGCTCGAGCGAGTTGGTTGCTGATGAAATCTCAGCTAGGATACAGAAGGCTCGTTCGGGATTTATCAACTTGCGTCATCTCTGGAACCAACTGGTGAAATATCCGACCACCTACTAAAGAATGAGCATACTCCAATGCAGTTCGTTCTCTCCTGTTATACGGCTGTGAGATATGGCAGTTAAAAGTAGAAGATATGAAGAGACTACAAGTTTTGACAATAGGTGTCTTCTTAGCATTGCTCAGTTATGGTGGAATCAAATGTGAGCAACATACAAGTTAGGCGAAGGATACCAAGCAAGGAAGGAAATTTGGTCAATGAAGTTGTAAACCTTCAGTGATTGAGGTAACTTGGACAGTGTTGAGCATGCCCAGTCAATCCCTACCTTGACGTGCCGTGCTAGGGGAAGTTGGATTAGGTTGGAAGAGGGTTCATGGTGGCGACACCAAGACGTGGCGCCAGTCGATATAAAGCTCCTGGCTGTTAGTCTCGGTCGTATTGGGAAATATGGATAACCTGAATGGGGTGCCCGAGAACATAGGAATCACTGGTTGGGGATTCTGGTGAAACAGATGAAAATTGATAACGATGGCACAGATTTATCCACTCGTTAATGTCTTCTAAAGTTTAAACATTTTCACTAACCTCGATTTTCAAATCCTCTCTCCTCCTATAACACTTTTGTTTGCTTTAAGCTAACTCTTTTTCTATCCACTTCTTCGTTTCATGCTTCTGTGGATTGTGCTAACTTGAACAAATACACTTTTGTGTGACTTTCTACGTTGATTTAATCTCTATGTCTGGATTTAGTCCCGATGAAGCTGTCAAGAGGGACAATGAAAGTTTCACGACTAAACTATCTAGCTCAGAGACCATAGCAATACAAATATCATACACCTGAGTAACAAATATTCTGCACTGATGAGGGATAAAAAATCACTAAATAAAGTTATGCAGTAGATAGGCTATTTTATCTAGGTTATTTCGATCTCATATAAGGCATAGTACACGCTAATATAGGTATGTTTTAACAAAATGCACTGCAATCACCTATACTTGTGATAACCAGATTAAAGTAACGCAACCAGTAGACAGTGCTCTTATTTAAAGTATTGCTCAATTTTACCCAAAGATGAGAATTGTTCAAACCAAGTAAGCGTAAGTTGACCAAGTGGACTGAGGATAGATCAAATTCAAGCAGAAAGTTGAAAACTACATAGCCCAAGTTGACAACGATCATTTAGGTACTCTTATCTTTCTATTGCCTTATTCTCACACAATTAACGCCAGCACATGATCATTTGGAGAAAGACTTGACTTTTTTCATCAGTTATATTGGGATAAGTCAGACAATAAATTGTTTCACCTTATGATATCCTATTCATTAGTTTACATCTCAACGAATTCATGCTTGCCTTTTTGCTTTACAAATAATACTAAGCAGCTTGCACTAACAGATAATCGGAAAATGCTAACTAAAACATATTCGTAATAATAACACCTGTACAGTTCGAACTTAAAATTGGCAATAGAAAGAGTAATTTTAAAGACCACCCTGGTAGCTATTGAAATAATCAATCGGGTTTGCTTACTTTGGCTGGAAAGGCAACTTTTTGTAAAACACCGATTGGTAATTCAAAAAAAGATATAGTCACAATAACAGTAGTAATAACAAAATAGTAGTACTACTAGTGGTGATTCGAAACACGCACACTTTAGAAACAAAAAGGATAGCTATGCATAGATAAACATGGCTAAAATCCTATCAATCAACGGGAGATGTTCAGTTCACTGTGTCTCTGAGCGCGTAAAGTTGACTTCAATCATTGAATGAGTGATGCAAAGATGTAGTGCATACACTATTGTGTAGGGTAGTAATTCAGTTGATGAGGTACTAAAGTCTCAATGATTGTGTAAAGTATTACGGACAAGTAGTTCTAAATCATCTGAGTTTGATGAGTTAGCGACAGTAAGCACAGAATAGCAAAAGTCCAAAAGTGTTCAGACGAAACTAGTTCACGAAATTTCTGACTGTTGGTCCAATTCGTGTAAGGAACTGTAGGCCTCATGGTTAGGACCAACAAGACAAGTGGGGCCGATGGCTGGAGATAAGTGTACATAACTCAAATTTCAGTCACTATGTTTCGCCTCCTAAATCTTGGATATTTTATTGTATTCCTTTTTCCCTTCTTTTCTCTGTTAGCATTTTTATAACCTCTGCCATCAATATTTTGATCCCTTTGTGCTTGCTTTTTGCTATTATGTTGGCATGAAGTGATTCAAATTGAACGGATATATAACTATGCTAAGCTCCATGTTGTATGATGACAGCTAGATGATTAGGATTTAGGGGAATAAACGAACCAGTTTTGTTCATATAGTACTACTTCATACCAGCAGTAGTTAGCTTAAATCACCACACCTGAAGCCCACAATCAGTGTTCAATATGTGTTTTCTGACGTATAAGTAGCTCCTTGGTAGAGTCTAACTCAAACTAGACAGTAATGTAATCATATGTATTAGACTGCTTTCCTATGCTTATGCACTAAACTTCATAAAAAGTAGCTCAAGTACCTTTCCCAGCTAAACGCTACTTCTACTCAAGCTAACATAACACGTAAGTATATTAGAGTAATCCAGCACCCTGTGCTTCTTCTGGGCGCTGTAACAATGAGTATTGTACACAAAAATGTATACTTACATTCTTGATCCGGTATTTTCATCAGAATAACTATCACTATTATTCAAATCCATAACTTCAGAGAAGACAGGTTTAATTTGAATGCCTAAATTTTCACCACGTTTTGTATTGACCAGACGGATTATTACAGTATCTTTACTGTCTAGAGACTCCTGAGATTTATCTATAGGAGGAGGAGTTTCAACGACGGTGAAAGATACTTCTTCAGATTTGCTGTGTTTCTGTTGTTTTGATTCTTCTCGTTTTTGTTGGTCATCTAAGATGAAATCAGAATGATTCGATGATAATGATGATGACAGATGAGATAAATTTGAGTTATTATTAACTTTACAATTCACAGTAGCATCCCGAGTATCCTCAAGCCAACGAAGAACATCTGGTTTCGGTAGACCACGACTGGTACGATGGGTTATGACTGGATTATCATCAGCATGTACTTGGAAATCGGACAAGTAAACTTTACTAGAGTTGATGCTATATTCACCAGTTGTATTTACATGCAATGCATCGAAGTGCTTGTCGGATATTTTTTGATCTTTCCTTCAAAAACATAAAATAGATCAGAATTCAAAATTACAATCGTATAACTTGGTGCAGCTCTTTTCAGAAAATGTGTTCTTATGAAAACTTTGGAACTATGTTAGAACATAAATTCATACTTAATTTGTTTGTTTGATATAGTACACAGTGGTACAGTATTATTTACTGGATAGTGTTTTGAAAACAATTTATTGGTCACAATTGTATATGAAGTCAATCACATAAAAATCGAATTCAACTTGTATACTTCTACAGTGATGCTAATGATGCTAATCACAATAGGTAATGAGTCATGTTCGTTGTCTTCGTAGTATAGGCCGCCCTATTCCGTGGTGTCACCACGTGAGTGACGCACAAGTCAAGTGTAGAGTTTCAGGAGGAAGAGGTAAGTCAGTTGACATAGTTGTGAACCTTCGTCGACTGAGATGGTTGGGACACGTATTACGTATGCCTAGTCGCCGATCGCCCCGTCACACAATGTTGGCCGAAGTAGGTCCACGCTGGAAAAAAGCCTGAGGCGGCCAGACTAAAACATGGCACCAATGTATGAAGTCTCTGGCTGTTGGTGTGAGCCATGTGAGGCGATGCAGACTAGATGGCTGGGGTCCGCGGGACAAGAGGAACAAGTGGTTGGAGACTGAATCTAGGTGATATGGCTCAGAACTGATGTCAGTGGCGTAGATGTATACACACACTATCCTCATCTTAACGACGCTATACCGAATCTCATCATTTTGTTATTTTTCCTTTCTCTCCTTTAGTGCTTTATATTTCCTTTGACTGAATTTTCTTTTCTTCACCTTCCACTTCACTGCCTTTTTACTTGATGTAATGACATAAGCTGTGGCAACTCGAACCATTACGCAGTAACGCCTGGTCCTATTTTGATTTAAATGGATGGATGGGATCATGCTTGTTGTATGTATTATGTGGAGATTCGATGAATAAGGAGATGGTAATGGTGTCGAGCTGTGGTTCATTAGTTTAGGGAGATGACTTTCAACATATGGGTTACGGGTTCGAGCCCTGCTACGCCATCCGAGATTTGGGTAGCCAGGTAGTAACACTAGCCCTTACACAATATATATGGTTCTTTGCCTACTGCACGAATATGCACAAGGTTGATAAGCATACTCCAATCCAATTCAATCCAACCCTAGGTAAACGTAAGCAATACTGAATCACTTTGCGTCATATCGAATAATATAAACTAACGTTGGATATTCGTCAAACCACTCAGATAAATTGTTATACACAGCTTATTCATGACCAATTACGGCGAGTTAAGTAACTCAAAATTGCAATGGAAAACTTTAACCTACAAAATAATCAAAGTCAAGAATGAGAACAACTATTCTCCAATAACATTGAAGTAGAGTCGACAATTAACTATAGTTGGCCAAACAAAAAACTCTCTCGTCCTAGTATGGGACTCCTCAGCAGTACGCACCCACGACCCGGCTAGGGGTCGAACTCAGGACCTTCAGGTTTCACGGCGAACGCGTTAACCATTCAGCCAGATTTTCAATGGTTCCCCAACTGATGTCAGTCTATGATGAGTACTACTTCTAAATTAAAAATCCCCATTCATCTCAAAAAAACTCTCTGTTTGCCCGTGGAGACGTATGAAGGGAATTAACACGGTTAAGCTTTTGGCCGAATCTTACTTGGTCCAATTACTCGTACACTGGTTGTCTGCGAAACGTGTGTAATACTGATTTAATGTTATTGATTCAACTACTCATAAGTAACTTAAATTTTTAATACTTTTTCCCTGTTTTCTTCTGATTGGCTGTTTGTTGTTGTTTAAACAATTGCGGTTATCCGATTAGTTGACAGATTGTAGCGATGAAACCGTTATTTTCACCTATTGTCGACTATAGCTTGGACATTTTGCTGTTGTACAACCTCAAATGGGTTCGCAAATCATGCTAATCATTAGTTATTATTGCATACAGAACCAATTATTATTACCCTAAGAAAACAAGACAGTGTTCTGATCTAAAGTGACACTGAAGTACGTAAATCGGGGCCAAACAATGCGTTTGAGGATGATCAGACGAATTTACAAGTCCTCGACAAGCTACAAATTTAAATGTGTCTTTTTAAGATACATATGATAAATAACTGACCTCATTGGTTTAGACACTGAAGCTCTAGGGAAAATCCAGGTCACTTTCTCTATGAAATGTCGCAGCTTGTCTATTTAGGGAAACTCGTGATAACTGATACTACCTCGGAAATTCAAATTTGCACCATTCAGTACAGCAATCAGAGACGTCAACACTGGACTATTCAGAGTGCTGCTTGAGCTTTTGTAGGACTATATTTGAAAAACGGACTGACTGAGATTAACAAATATAATGTTTCATATTCTTGAATTCTATTAGCACTAAAGATCCAACTATGATTACTATTTCCATAGATGATAATTGTTTCAAACTAGTTACGTCAGTCAAAATAAGATCCTACGCAGGTGAGTGTTAAGCAAGCATATATACATTACGTTAGCTGAAGCAACATCTAAGGGAATTTCAATAGTATAGTTCCTTGACCACTTACAGGTTTATACTCCAATTAAACTTATAAATGTAATAGTAAACAAAACCAGCCAGCTAGCCGAGCAGAAGTATGTGAGGGAAGTATGATATGAACCTTTGGCCATATATAAATGTTTGACTACGTGTTTGTCTAGACATCATATTAAATTAGATTTTACTCTAAAATGGTGTATTATAAAAAATCATGTTAACCAGGTGTTTAACATTTGTTCAACAGGAAAAAATTATGTAAATAATTGAAAATTACTCTAAAATATAATCCTTTCGTAAGAGTGGATAGTCTTCTTCTACTGTATCATTGATATCCGGAGTATCATTAAGTAATGGCTGTGTATCTGTAGAGTGTAACAAACCATCAACACATTGATGTTCTGTTTTACTTCCGCAAACATTTAAAAATCTTTCAGAATCGATTGAATATTCTTCTTCCTCCTCAACTATGGTCGGTACAGTTAAGGTACTTTGAAATACTGCGCCTAAGCGTGTTGTTGACCGAGAACAAGATAGACTAGCAGGACGACTTGGCATAATTAAAGACTTTGCTGAGTTAGCATTACTTACAACATGGGGAGAATCTAAATAAAAGGTAAAAAGTAATTAATGTATTAATGTTATATATATATATATATATATATATATATATATATATATATATATATATATATATATATATATATATAAAGTAATCAGGTTCTGCAAAACTTTAAGTAAGGACTTTCAAAGTAACACACTAGCCTGAAAATCAGTACCACAGTAAGTTGCACATACTGGGAAAAACACCAAAATCTACAATTAGATAAATCTGCTACTACTGATTAGGGTACTTGAGGTAGTAATAAGTGTCAAAACGGGATTTACTGTGAAAATGATGACTAAAATAGTAATAAAACGTAATCTTCAGATTTCTAAATCAATACTTTGGTACTTTTCTGAACACAACTATGAGGTCAGGCTGTCCCTTTGATGATATCCATCTTAGGATTGGTTTGGCCAAGCATTCTCATGCCAAACAAAATTGACTTAAATTCCACAAATGATAACTTTAAGGGTTGTAGTTCGGTTAACTAACACCTGTGGCTTATCCGCCTAGGCATTCGACTTTTGATAAGACTCTGCTTCATCTACCATTATATGGAGTATAATCAGCCTACAAAAGCAGACATAGTACATCAATTTGCATGTGGCTGCTGAGTTGAAATATTCAACATTATTGTCTAGAATAGCCATTCTTAGAAAACTTATACGAAAACAAAGCTGAAATGAAAATCTAGCTTGGGTGAGGTTCAACCCGACAAATTACGAATCGGTAGTCTATAACAGACTTCGATATCAAAATCCATCTGCCAGAATATGCGGTAGATAATCAAGAGAGCATATTTTAAAATAGATGCTTTCTGACAAAATTAATGGGTTTTGTAAAAAAAAAAATTAGTTAGTCAATAAAATAAGAAATCATGGGTCTGATAAGTTGGAGTGCATTATAATTTCCCCACAAATGCTAAAATACTACTTGGTATCTAATAGCTTGATTAAATAGCGATGAAAACCTGCTTGCTATCTGTATACCGAAGTGTCTGTCTACTGTTCAACAATCTGATCTGTTTTAAGTTATATAACAGAGGTAACAGCTAATCTTCCAAAGACATTTTCACAGCATTACTCTTAAGCAAAGGAAACATTGATTAATGCAAGTTGTGTTTGGTTAAAGTGCAATGGTGCATCTAAAGACCTACAAATGGTCATCGTTGCTTGATAAGATACTGAGCACTTATATTACCAATAGCTCATATTTCGTCTGTTGTCAGAAAAGAAAAGGAGTAATTTCATTTCGATTCCTGTTCACACAAAAAAATTATTCTCCATTTAGCACGAATTTCGTTTGAAGGAAGAAATGCTATAGCAGAATCAAACAACGAACTTTGTTATAGGATACAGTAACAAATCGTATAGTTGACAGCAGTCGGTTTAAGTCTGGAAGAGAAGTGAAAACTTGCTACATATAACCCTTACGATGGCAGGAATCAGTCGCTGAAGAGCCTAAGCAACAGCTGTAGGCAAATCAAAGTGATACGACTGTATTCGCTTTGAGTTACGTGCAACTCCTAAGATTTTTAATCCCCTAGGTTTATTTCTTATCTTTATTTTAATTATAAATTTTAAACATTTTTATATTCATTTATCCAACTCTTGTAAACCATTTCGTTACGCTGTTTTTAATGCCAAAATTAGAGTATAATCCCAAAATTTGGTAACCACTTGACACATTCACATATTCTCAATCAAAGTACGGCATTTAATAGTTGGGCTTGGTAAGATTTCCACAAAGATAAGTATTCTCTCAATTGTTTGGCATTTTACTTCTGTTTTCTTTTTTGTGCTGTTTTACACTATGTAGCAACTTCAATCCATGCACTTTTGTAAGAGTCTACAATGCTTTTTTTGTTATGAATATGATCGTCATTCTTATTATCTCATTTTTCCAAAAAGATATCTGTTGTTTGTGTTTTGTGATACGTTACAATTTCAAGCGATGCATAAGAACTTTAATTATTTGCCTCTATATCTATCGCAAACTTGTTTAGTTGTACAGTATATATCCATGTTATTTGAAGCAAAATGTGGAGAAAAACCAGTACAATCAAGCTGGTTGTTATCTAGAAATATGACTCTCGTTCATTAGATCACAGGTACAAAATTCAAGCAGATTAGTATTATCTTTAGTTGTTATACAACATAAATAATCTGAAGTCTATTAGATATTATTGTTATTATCAGTTAAACGCAAAGTCGATACTAAGTAGGCACCAAGAAATAAACCATGGCACGTAATATAAAAACCCTATGAAGTGGAAATGAAAAAAAGAGAAACAGATGAGTGAACAGGTAGTTGGTTCAATAAGATAGGTCCAGAAAACTTTTCACAGTATTTGTATGACTTTTCATTAATAGAGGACACTGAAAAACTGGAACATGATCACCACTGATTCCGATTCTGAGGCCTATACAATATCTTCTCAAATAACTGAACTGCATAATCTTTCTTACGCAGGAAATCATAAAGCATCAAGAGATGACAACCCAACACAACCTTGCTACATCTCCGCTCCTTCCAGTCAGTCACAGAGATGGACTTTATTTGGGTCTCTAGGATGATATTCCTAACACACACCCAACCCATTTAAGTCAGTCTTTCAAAATGAAATTACTCAATAACTGACGATCTCCATCACGCCCAAACACGCCTCTCCACTTCTGAATTACTTACATTACGATCATATCTGATACGAGCGATTCTTCAGCGATTACGGTGATCGAATGCAAAGCCATCAGTTTCCGTCAGTTCCAAGAAGTTAGATTCTACAGGTGTAAATCAAAACAACTCGCACTGACACATTGTACACCCGATCTTTAATAGACAGGCTAATGTTGCGACAGCGTCAAAAGCGTATGCACATCCGACTTTCGATTTACGACTATAAGTTGTCTGCCACACCACCAGCACTTACACAACTAACCAAATGCATGATCTCATCGACTACTTTCAACCGTTCAGTAGCAAGAGTGAACAGCAAACACAATAATTTTATCAATCTTGTAAAAGTACTCGGACTTTCGTTGGGAGGGGGGGGCGGAGCCCTTATCATATTTATGGACCACTCAAGATAATTTCTTATCGATTTGATAAAAGTATTTGAATTTATCGTGATTTGACATTTCAGTATTTTTCAAGTTGTAAGCAGCTGAGAAGAGTCTACGAAACGAACTAGTGTTGTTCTGTTTCATTTGTTGTTCTTACTCCACTGAAATTCATCGCTAAAAACAAATAAAGTTTGCATCATTCTGTGTCCTACATAGTCGACTTCTTCTTCAAATGGTGCTAGAAGTTGAGTGATATAGATCAACTACTCCAGGTAAAACGAAGTGATACAGACACGTTGACGTATTAAAAGTCATTCCAAATATTTGCTAAAACAGCCAGCACCAAATTTGTTCGTAAATAATGAGATTATTTTATAAGTGATAACAGACGTTTGTTTTTAACGACAATCAAATGGAACAGCTTTTTAACTGTAAGTCTACAACCTAAACCCATATAATCTATCATACCAAAAGAATGTAATAATTGGAAAGAACTGAAAATAACCTAGATTACAAGGCATTTAAAACATGTCTACTGGCGAAATCTCTGTCAGGTTCGTGTTTGCAAGTAGGTGTAACCAGTAAACTGGTTACAATAGCTTGCATATGAGTCTAATTGCTTTTTGACTTCTTCTGCACCATTCATAGACATAGTCAATCCTTACATAAACGGCTGCACCTTTGCAAGGAAAGAAAGTATCAAATTATAAACGCTTACGAAACTGTAAAGGATTGGATGGAATATCTGTTCCCGGTTGATGCACAACATTACTAACTATACTATGAGTTAGAAAAGTATCCTGTGTATTCTGTTGTTCAGTAGCTTCTTCACGTGGTGTTCCCAGACTAGGCTGAGATGAAAATGAAAATAATACAATTAATAATAATAATGATAATGTGTAAAATATTTGTAATTGATTGAAACTGAATGCAGGAAACTGAAAAACTGTTACTTGATAGCAGAAGCATGACATAAATTAGGGTTTTTCCCCCCTGGACTTTGCTAATATTAGTGTTTCTTTCCAGGACAAGGTAAGGCTGATACCTGATAATCGACAATCGGTCACAACTTACGTTGTCCAGCATTGCTGTCAGTGTGGGAATTTGTTGGCTATGAATTATGTCGGAGAACTAAACGCTAAATGATAACAGGAGCGCATTAAATTTGACTGAATTCCGTCAACCAATGAATGTAAAATAGTCACTTAAGTGACAACTTCAATTTTTACAGTATGCGAGAAAATCTACCTAACTGACTACAATTAAATATCTAAAGTAAGCTACACAGCACTGCAGTAAATAAGCTACTGAGGTCTGATCAGTATAAATTTTAAGGAAACATACATAGGGCTCTCATGTGGGACTCATTGTACGAAGTCTCAGGTCACAGATCAAAACCACACTTCATGCAGCGAGCACTGAGCAGAAGACGGACGAATCAATATTAGAACTTTACAAAGAAGTCTATCACCGACTGACTAGCCTTACTTAGTTAGCACTCCATATCTACCTAACCTTAACATCGACCACTAAACACTAGTAACGCTATGAAGACACCGGTGATCAAGAACTTATAGTTTCTTCATATTTTCTCTTAGCGGTTATGTCTGACAGTTAGATAATACAACTAACTTTTCCATAGCAGATTTAACTTACTGCCTGGTGCAAAAATATGCAATGACTTGAAAAAAGTAAAGGTATCCATACAACAAATGAAACTTTCGCGCTGGACTTCACCAAATCTACGAAAAAATTCTTACACAAATGAGCTATCTAGTCCATACGGCTAAGCACTAGCAGACACTTGTCGATCAATTTTCTAATACAACCATCAAAGCTAAATGACACTTTTCTATGTTGCACTGTATTTTGGTGTTAGATGTTAGGGGTCAGTCGGCTAGGTGTTTAGAGCCTAAATTTTCTGCTTGTTGGAACCTATCAGTCAGTAAGGCGTATCTCTAACCACGAGTAAATTGATATTCCTCCCAATGATTCGAGCCTGCACCAATCAGTGTTGAAGCTAGACTTCAGCACTAAGCTTATCAGGTTATGACTGATCCCTGTAGGACTTATCACCCTCAAAACTGAAATATTTAATTAGGCTTTATTCATTTGTTTATCCTTCTCCCCTATCTTAGCTTTATAACTGCTTTAATATCGATATATTTCGGATCACTTTCTTTTCCTATGGTGTTGCAAGCTGTGATAGATAGAACTATTGGAGTTTTGTGTGACATTTATCTATGGTGGATAACAACTGTACAAAAATGTTGACCAAGTGATCTTCAACGATCAAAAAATGGCACTTTTTCGAAAATGACATTATTACCATTACAAAACAGTGAAAAGTCACCTGAGAATAACTGAGTAAGTGTGGGATCTGTGGTGAACTGATTGGTAAACTAGACTGTAAAGCGCAAACAGATGTGCAGTTCGATGGTTCTGAATTTGAAGAACTCAGACTGAATTCACTCAGAGAAGAAAAAGAACTATGGTTTTGAACCGCACGTATAAGTCGCTCAGTGTTAATGCCTATATGATATTCATCTTCTGGAGAGTGTAATCTTCGGTTAGGATTAGAAGACATATCACCATGCTCACCATCAGTTGCACAAAACGGTGGGGGAGGAAGGGGCCAAATATCGTTATTAGACGAAATAGGTCGAGCACTTAATGTTTCACGAGTTTTATTTGATGCACTGGACACTGACAGACGTCGAACAGTTGAAAAACCATCATTCGTATCCTCATGCAATCGACTGTTACTAGCCACGATACTTTCTGAACAACAATTTTCTTTCAATGATGAAGCGGGCGTTAAATCATAACTAGCATTTATCACATCCGAATGATTGACTGCATCAGTTTTGGATAACAACAGTATTTCATTCTGTTGTTCTCCAACTTGACTGTCATATGAATAACCTCCATCAGGATCTCCTACATCCTCATCTTCTTCATCAGAATCCCAGCCAGACTCAATGAGATCACGACGGCGAGAAAGGGCGTTTGACAACTTGAAAAAAAGATAACAAAAGTCAAATTTTCAAGGATTATCATACACTGCGTGAAGGGTAAAACCAAGTCAAATACCTATCGCCACGCATTTCCATCTAAATTTAATAGTTTGGGAAACATATGAAAATAACTGTCTATTTGATATATCAGTATTTTAAATTAAAACTGTGCACCAAATACACCTCAGTTGAGTAGACTAAGAAAATGAAACATTTATCATAAAGTGGAATCATTGAATGAGCTATGCTAAGGTTAGGTACAGAAATCTGATCATGAAATTCAAATAAATGATGAGGTGGTTCACTTCTATTGATGAAGATGGCTAAATTATATGTTGAATTCACTTGACACACTACAAATTCACTGTGTGATTTTGACTGAAGTTGAAGAATCTGAGAAAACTCAAGATTAAACCATGAAATGATACGAAAATATAAATACGCTACTTCTACTAAGTTTTTACAAAATACTAGAAATTTAACTGCCGTTTCACTACGAAATTAAACAACTTATATGTGATGTTATACATTTCTGATAAATTATGCAGTGAATTCTATCATTAATCAACGTCCATTGAAAATTGATTGGAAATTATGGTTTAGCACATCAATATCATTTCACCTTATCCTATGACGTCATATGTATGCACATATAATACCTTTAGAGATCCGACTTGAAACCTGGAAACTTTTACAAATGCAGCTTATCCCTTACTAATTAATATTTTTTACAACTTTTGGAATGGTTTTATAGTCGAATTTTGGGTTTGATCAGTTTTTACGTCACGACAGACATCACTGTATATACCCATACCTGCGTCAGTACAATACATTTTTGTGATCATCATGAATTTTCCTGACACTGATTAGATTTAAGTCTTGATAAGTCAAATGGTCTTCAAAGATGATCCCTTCACCCGTATAACCTGCAAGTTATTCTGACTTATTTGTATTTAAAAAGGTAGCATGAAGAAATTTCCGAGTAACTATTACATTAGTAGAGGCTACTAATTAGACTACCCATGCTTCTGGGAGCTTCTTAGCAGTTATCATCCGTGGTGATAATGGTCATTAGTTCTTACTAACGTTGTCAACTCTACAATTTTATTCAATCCTACGATAAACGTGATTCTGAAGGTATTTTTTCGATTCTCAACCTTTCACTCATTGATCTCCAGCCAAAAGACTGGGCGACCGATTTACAGCACGCTGGTAACATTTTATGGTAGAAAGAAAAAGCCAATATCAAATACCATGCGTGAAAATCTGAGCGAATTTAAATTGAATTCCTTATATCCAGCGAATACAAGACGAATAGTCTCCGAGAGTTCTCATTTTGATCACTGATCAAGCTGTAATTCGTACTTACTATTTGGAATCATTTATATTATGTGGTTGCCTAAAACGAAGTGGGTGATCCAAAACTTGAGTCGGGCAGGTGTTTATGAACGAAAAGGGAACACCTAATCGAATGGACCACAAATGTATGAAACAAAATCCGCCCTGTTTAGCGAGGAATTTCACTAATGTACAATCATCGAGACAGAAACAATGGTGATATAAAAAATGATTACAAGGAACCAACCATTTCGAAAACATTCGATTTGAGTGTTGTTTTTGGCTGGTATTTTTCATCTCCAGTATTATTACTATTGTCGTCAATAACATCACCATTAGGACAGAGAACATTACACGAAACCAACTGACTTTTAACATGTTCACATTCACTTGGCAACACATTGCAGCAAATGGATAATGGCTGAGGAGTTGAACATGGTATAGGGGAAGTAAAACATTGTTTTCTGCTATCATAAGATGTCGTTATGCAATTCAAATTATTGTTGTTGGAATCTAAAAAGTGAGGAAATATGAAAATAATACGGTAAGGTGGTGAGAGTGTATAACAATAAAAATGGGGAAGTTAAAATGCATGCCTATACTATGAAAAGAGAACAGTGTGGTGTAGTCACGCTTGCTTGACCTATTGCACACTTCAAAACTGAAAAAAATCATAAAAATGATGAGTAAACTAGCAAAAAGACACTCGACCCTCATGAAAAAAAGACTGTTCGGATCTAAGTTATTCAGATATTTCCATTCGTATAATTTTAGGTTTTCAATAAAAACACCTACTGCTTGGTATATTTTAACCAAATTGCCTACACATTGGCACCTAATTCAAATCAACAGTAACCACATAGATAGCTATCATCTTCTCATTCTTAAATGGAGGAATTAGAGCTTCGACTTTCAAGCACATCTGACATCTCAGGTTATCTAATCACCAGGTACACTGAGCTAGTCGAGCTAGTCGAGATGCACTGACAAATGTTAAATTAATTCAGCCACTTTTCATCCCCTGGTGCCAGCTTATAAACTGATCACCAATAATCATTTCTACAGTCAGTAAACACTCGGCAATATGGAAAGCATTGAGATAGGAGAAGAAGCATCCAGATCACCATCATCGATGTTTGAAGTGATTTTGAAAGTCTCCAGTGTACCAAAACACTAACTACCTTTCATCACATACATGACGTCGCTAAGAAAAAGTAACGAATGCTTTGATAGCCAAAAGTTACGTCATCAAATGACACCAAAGGTCAAGTTATGTACATTTCAACAGTAACTTATTGGCTTGCACAGTTAACCACTAACTGCAGTCACAGATCTGCAACCTAACTTCTATGGATTAGGTGACGAAGGTATGCTACAGTGCAAATAGTGAATCCAACATACTGAGGTTGTAATACATATTTTAATAATTTACTTGGTTTGAATCACTAACTTATTATGCTAGGTCTTCACGAATTTAAATCAGCTGCGCTACTACTCTAAAAAGAAATTCAGATCCTGCTGGAGATGTGGGGAGTCATTTACACTATCCGGTTGGTCACCGCGCTGAAGGTTACTTCATATAAGAGCAACCGAAAAAAAACGGAATTTGTATTTTTTGACTTATCCACATGAATGGGTTACCACAATGCCCGAGGAATATTTTCTTCAGAACGGTTACACCTTTTTAAGACTGTTCAGTATCCATTTTCAACAGTTGGGTCTTCATTCTAAAATCTCACCGCCACCAGTGGAATTCTGCACGTCAAAGCGGTTAGTCACTTCTAAAACGAGCCTGTTTTACGCTTGTCATTGCGATAACAAAGAAGTTGCAACATGCCGAATCCTCATTTTTAATCAGGAACGCTTCCAAGAAAAAAGTGAGTTACAGAAATTGTAGTCTATCTTCATTGTTTCGATAAGCTTACTTAGCTGTCAAGTCAAGGTAAAGGCTATGATTTAAAAGTAATCATAGGTCTCTTTAGTGACTAGTTTTGTATGAATAACCACAGTTTTTGACGTGAAATATGTGGTTCACAGAAGGAACTTTTGCACTACATTAGTATAAACCATAGACCTGATAGCCGATGAATACTGAATGACTAAAGCAAGACCTGATAAGTAGTTTTCTGTAAACAGTCATTTGCTTTGAGAAGTCTGACATTTTCGCTACAAATGAGTGGTTTTGCAGTAACTCATCATTAATTAATCCCATTACTGTAAATAAACTTCATCTGCAAAAGCAGACGAAAGAAGTGACTTGTGTGAAGGAATACACAGTTCTTAGACAACTACACGGCGAACAGAAGTTAGGAACTCTCTCTAAGTTATCAAAACTAGTAAGCAGGCAGTGTACCATGTCGACCTAGAACAAGTCTATGCACTAGTTCTGACTAAAGCTTTTCGCGCTAGACATTATTATACTGCTGCCTTCATGACCATTAGCAGATGGCATGATAGAGTATATAAGCAAGTAACAGAAAGTATTGCATTTGAACCAATGATTCATATTCATGGAAGCAATACTAAAAAAAACACTTACAACCCTCAATATTGTGGTATTTACCCAAACTAAAAATTCTATCAACCCTTACGTAACTGTTAAATTTAACCGAAAAGTTAGTCCATCGACCTCTCTTGAGGCAAGCATACAGACAGTCAAACTCAACACAGAACGTCGCACAGAAGTCCCTCATTTTAAGGAGCCACACTCTACAGTAACACCCAAAGAACAAGTGGATAGGAAAAGTGATATTACGAGGGGGGAGGGAAGTGTGTAGAACGAATGACAACTTGAAAATCAAGGTTAGCAAAAATATTCATTAAAAAGTGATAAAATCTGCGTTATTGTAACCAATTTCCAGCGATTTCGCCAAGTCCTCAACTGTTGATTCCCATTACCTCGACGACTACGACTAGACAGTCTACATCTACCTATACGGTTCGGACTAACAGTCAGAGAATTCGTGGTATGAAGCTATGTTGTGGTTTGACTACTCTTAGACTTCTCAGAATTAATCCTGCTTCGGGTGACATTGCAAGTTGAGGTAGGTGATGATTAGGGATGTGCAACACAAGCCGCCTTAGGTTCACAACCTAATTGACCAGCGTCCCCTCCTTGCTTATTACCCTTCGCCTAACTTGTTCATTGTTCATAGGGTGATTTTACCATACGTAAGTAATACAATGAAGAAACCTAGGGTCAAAAACCTATAATCTCTGCATATTATTTTATTTTTAACAGCTATTTTTCAGTCGTATAGGAGGAGAAAACGAACTGCAACGCAGTATACTCATCCTTTAACAGGCAGTCAGATATTTCCCCAACTGGCGACTGAGATGAAGCAAAGTGGTAAATTCCAAACGGGTCTTCCGTATCTTAGCTATATCGTTACCAACCAGACCTTTCGGGTTGATGCAACTCCCCAAGTAAGCGAAGCGATCGACACATTCAACCACTTAACTCCCCATCATAAAACTAGTTATTGCAGACTGATCCTGGAGCACTATCTCGCATTTGATAGGTACGAAACGCACGTCAAACACTCAGATTTCTGGCTCAAGATGTTCAGAACTTTTTTGTTTTCAGAACCCTCTCCTAGCAGGACAATATCGTATGGAGCTGTGCCCCACTAGTTTATGCAGTGGACTTGTGAATAATGGGTCACGGGTCCGAATACCGCCCATTCTATAGAGGGTTAGGTAGCCAGTTAGTATAATTTATCGTCACATAGTAGGTGTGACTCATTGCCAACTGCACGAATGTGCACAAGGGTGCTGCCAGAATTTCGTTTCACTTCGCACACTCCAAGTCAATTAGAGGCCTTCTGGAGAGTAAATCAATCAGTAATGTTGGGTTTTTCCATCATTATGTCTATAATGGAGTTTAGCTGTCTGTAGCAAGACGTTGAAAGTAACACAAACCATGCAATAACAAGATTTTAAAAGGAAATGCACTTGTATAATTTGAATGCGGGGTATGAGAGCAGAGCAAACCAATCAATCAGTCAGTACTAACACAGCACCTGATATCACTGAGTAACTCTCCAGATCTCCGTTCTTTATATCAGCATATCAAGATACAAAGAAATAAGATGAAAGGCAGAGAAACGAAAGTGGAATCATATAAAGCCACGAGAAGCAAAGAAGAGAATAATCAAATAATGAGTTGTGATATGATGATTGAGATGAAGACGGTTTGCGGGTGTCTGCACCACTACGCCTGATTCTGATCTATAAGACCTAAGGTCTACAAGCAACGATTTTGGTTGTCATGCAGACGACGACCAGGAAATCTAAGGCAAACAAAAAACCATGTTGTTACTCCTTAACACTTTAATTTTGCTAAAAAGATCCTTCCTAAGCGTATGAAGCTGATGGTAAGCTTTTACCTGAATGATATCCATGAAAAGCTCATGCACTGTCAAATGAATATTTTCAAGTTTGGAACAAATGGCGAACAATACAAACGTTATTGATTTTGTTTGATCCGATACATTGCATCAGCATAAGTGAAAACCTTTAATGTGGTGCATTATATCAACTCGGTACCCAATTTTTTCGAAGCAACTGAGTCTTACATTTATCTGAATATATTCACTGATGCAAAAAACTTACGGACTCTCGAACTAGAGTCTTTGGAAGATCCATTGTTTGGAAACCATTCATGATGATCGTATGAAAACTGGGATGTGTGTATCCCAGCAGTTTGGTTCATTCCACAGCTGTCATTACTTAAATTTAAGCTCAAATTGCTACTGCTTGTACTACCATCTCCAATGCGCAGAAGCCTGCTTGTAATATGACAGTTTGTATCAGTTTGTCCCAACCCACTACCACATGCAGATGCGAAACTTGTCCTATTGTCTGCAGATCCTTCAGCACCATTGGACTGTAACGTGTTACGAAAGGCAGATCCAGTAGCATTATCAGCACATAAGTCGACAACTAGAGGTGTAGAAAGCGACTGAAAGATAGAATCGACACCCGCTGAAGATCGGACTGGACAGGAATCACTTGCATTGCATGCTAAAGTGGCAATCGAAAAGTGAGCAGTAACCTAAAACAAATGAAAACGCAATGAACCCATAGTCCAGATTGAAATGTAAAATACACACATTTTGCACCAAACGAATGAGGTTTATTATCTGTTCAACTGAATAAGTATGAAGATCCCTAACACACCGCAGTGATAACATTTAATTCGGAGCAGCTACAGTTATAAGCACCATTACAAGTGCGTATCACTGAAATCCCCTTGAGGTTGTTATGATGTTTTACTTGAGCCATGATTGGCTTAAGGTTTTATGTCTAACGATAATGTGGTTTTTATTTGAGTGGTATTTCTTTCTCTGTAACATCATTCCAAAAAAATTATAGCAATAAAATACTCAACTTAGCCTTGCACCTATGAGTCATTATTTAAAACAGATGCAGAGAATACCAGTATACATCTAATATTGTGAGAAATGTGGGAAGGAAGTGATTCGTAGGGCGCTCCAAATTATTTTTATATTACGTTTACCGCATCAAACGGTGATCTAGTAGGTTCCAAACTATCGCAGTTAAAGTTTGTTTTTATGTATACGTACAATTACAGGTTTCCTTGTTGGTCTTGTTGTGTTTGATTATACTAGGACTCAGCTGATTTTTATCGACTAGAAAACTGTTTTAACCTATATCCATTCGTGCGGATTATTTTCGATGGATACTGGCGTAATAAGGTATTTTTTTGTATTTGGTTATGGTCACAGCTTTTCCAGTGTGAACATTGAGGTTAAAGTATTTCTGTTGCCTACGGTGTGCTACTGTCTAACTTATGTCTAGAGCCACCAAGTTAATCAAATGATCAACAAAAATTATCGTTGTGACAGATGGAAGACAGTATGTGATACGATAACTACAACGGAAGACCTAACAAGGACTATAATAGTCTAAATTTAGAAGCACAAAAGCGTTGTTGTAAGCTTCATGCACTCTACTTATGCGGCGATTGTTGGTCTACGAACCATAGGTTGGTATGAGAAGCTATAGAAATGCTCGAAATTGACCAGAAACTTCCTGAAGACTAAGATACGCCCTCAAGAATGAAGAAACAGTGGGAAAATATCAGTATTTTTAGAACACTTGAAAAGTCAACTGGGGATTTAAATGAGACCCTAGTAGAAGACTCACGCAAATTCATAGGTGAGATGCACAGTATACCTTTTTTGCATCCGTTAACAAAAGTTTTACGAAAGGTTGCGGTCGTAAACTGGAAAGAATAGCAAAGAGAGGCACTATGAACATGGTAACCAATAAGACCCAAGAAGTTCCAGCACAATCTACACCAGAAGAGAGAAACCTATATAAACGCTTTTCAGTGAGAAGTGAATGTTGAGAAGCGATTTGTGATTAGAGGCGAAGGAAGATAAGACAGTGTCTTACCCATTTCAAAGACCAAATCTTTAACTTCGAGGAAAGAAAAGTTGAACGCCTTCAAGCTGAACTTTCGGATAGATCAGTCAGCTTCTATAAATTGGAAGAAATAGAGCAACAAGATCAGAAAACCAGGTTTGAACAATCAGAGCTATATCATATCAGTAATAGATAAATTGACCATCATGACAGTAACTAGCGTTACTATTCATAGATATCACAACGAAAAACAAGCTTATATGCCTCGGTATTGTGTTTCAACTGATAACTGGAAAATACAACTTTAAAACTATCAAAGATTCTAACTTTTTGCAAGCTTCACTGTCTAAACATCACTGCACTTGTCCACGTGTCCATGTTAGCCACTTAAAAACATGCGAAATACGTTATTTAAAACCCTTTAGCTATCAATCTTTTGATTTCTTTCAATGTACAGCATATAAGCAGTAACGTCTTCTTACCCTTGTATTTTCACGACTTCAGTCATCTAAATATGCAATTGGATCACATGTCCATGAAGCACCATAGTTCATTATGGTGAAATAATTGATTTCACGCACAGAAAATGGATAATACACAGTAATTCATTTCAGTTAACATGTAGTTATTTCACAGCCATAAATTGTATGGAATTTATTGAGCAACCATCGAGTTATTAGTCCAAAGGTTATGACTAGTTTTAGGTTAAAAATATAATTTAGTTGATGAGGCGAATTATGTATACCTAACCATTATCTAGTTGGTCGCTCAATGTTAGATGAAGTAAGTTTTCAGCTAGAAAACGATTAAAGTCGGTCACACAAAAACAGCACCAACCAGTGAAGTCCTTGACTGCTAGTAATGGCCATGTAGGGGAAAGTAGACTACGTGGTTGTGAGCCGCATAATAGCCGGAAACGGTTGTTAAAGATTAGGCTCAGAAACGATTGGAGCAGAACAAATACATCAATATATTATCTCAATCTCTACACCGAGGTTTGCGATTGCTTAACCTGTTGTTTCTGACTACCAGTTTTCCTATTTCCCTATTTTTTATCTTGATTTCTTCTACCTTGATGTGCTGATGTTGAATATGGCAACTTAGATTGCTACACAATGACACCAAGTTCCATACTGATATTAACAGATGGACATATTAGACAAAATATACGATCTTCGTTGGCATCAGTGGTAACATATTCACCACGCTATGCACGTCTTTGGTTAGATACAAACTGGAGAACAGTTCCGAACAGAAAAATCTTGTCTACATGAAGCATTTTCTGAGGAGTTCAGAGGATGGCTACTTAAATGATCCCTACGAAAACCAGTTTAAATTAAGGACGATGACTTCAGACAGGGACGTGACTGGTGAATCTAACGTTTCGACATAGAAAGTCAATGAAATATCCTGCAATCAGTCATAGGTTAGCACGCAAACAAATGTGTCCTGGATTAGCTTGAATTCGACAAAAGCCAGACAACCTAATGACTTTTATAGATAACGAGTTGTGAGAAACAAAACCTAAGCTGTAAAAGAAAATAGGAAAACAAACTCGCTCTTGCACACAGCAATCGCACAAAAAGTAACGCAGAGTTTCACTGACTTTAGGTGCCGAAACGTCAACAAAACTGAGAATAAGCCGTTTCATGCAGAGTTTAAGAGATGACTAAAGACTTTTTTTCCCTTTCCCACTAAGTTGGAGCATCCGAGAATAAAGACACAGGATACAAGGTTGGGGATGAACCTCACTAAGGAGAATTATTGGCTTTCTCACCGATTAATTAACTACTGGAACCGACTTCAGACAGCGACGATGCCCTCATCACCAACTTACTCATTCTAAGGAGGGTTGGAGAAGTATAAACATCCGTTAGAAAAGGACTAGAAGACAAAACGAAACACTAAACCCTCAATCCTGCCATTCACTATCACGATTCATAGGCCAGAAATCAGCCTCTAAGGTTAAGTGTCACAGATCAAAGTAAAATATACCTCGATGAAGCCAACTCTGGAACTTGTCTACATGAATTTCATAATGTTACCTGTCTGAATAACAAAACCTGGCTTGGAAATCCCTTGCAATCCGAATGAAGACCCCTTCGGGAACCATGCTGTTTTAGTGCTTAAATAATACCATATCATCCAGTCAAAAAAGCAGAGGAATATTTTACTTCAGTGACACATATGTTTCATATATCCTACTAAAATCATTCTACCACCTTATAACTCATCTTGAAAGCTACAAAATCAAATTGCATTTAGAGAAAAAGCACAACATGCACAAGAAACGTATGAAGAACTTACCATTTCACGATCATCAAGCACATCACAAACTAAATCATCCCAATCCAACATACCACCATCTCTCGCAACATTGATACTGTGAACAACAATACGATCCTGGGGTCCAAGCTAAAAAGACAAAAAGACATCAATCACTACATATTGCAGAAAAAATTACTTATACTATGTGTTGCATATATATATATATATATATATATGATGAAAATAATATAAGTTTACACAAGAATACTATTCTTTTAAATAGAACATGGCTCACCTTTGGTAGAGTGTGCCTAACTCTTTTTAGACCACTAAGTGTCAGATCCCTAACAGTCAAATTCCCTGATCCACATGGAACTACGACCTTTGTGTCGCCAAAACAAACTGTCAACTTCATATTCCATTTCTAGCAACACAATGACCTTCAGGAAGACAGCTGTGACAAATGATCACCAACGACCTTCATATATTGCTTTTAGTTATGTTAAACAGAAAACTTTTCCAACAACCACCGACATTGCTTTTCTTAAATGTCGTTCGTACCACCAAGCGCTGTTTATGAAAATCGTATTTTTAGTTCTCATAGCTTGTTATAGTGTAAACGGACATTTTTTCTATCCACAATCAGTCATCGACGTCGTTTGACATACTGTTGTGTTAAGTTGCACTGCTTGTAATCGATCCTCTAGCCAGCTATTCGGAACGCCTCAGTACTTTAACACCGTGTCTCACATCACAGCTTTTACACATTCTCCCACGAACCTTGACCATTATCCCAAGCAAAAGTGTAAGTATTACTATTTGTTGATATATTTGTAACTCTTCGTTGTTTTAGTGGGTGGAATTGTTTGATCTCCACTAGCACATGGGCTCTTATGCGAGTGCTTCGATATTGCCTGAATAATAATCGCGCTAATTTCCTTGGTTATGTCTAGCAGAGGAGTCCAGGACGCTCAATTCGTCCTAGTTGGGACTCATCGGCTGGATGTGCCTGTATCCCAGTGGGTGATGTTAAAACTAAAACTCGAACCCACCGCTTCAAACCCCAAGGCGTTATTGACTATACCACGGAGGAAAGATAGCTGCTTCTTTTGCAGCGGGCGGCCGTGGTAGTAGTACAAGGTGTTACAAAAAAAGCATTAGCATCAAACTTTGTTTTTCTTCAGGCAATGCATTTAATGTTCGGATACAAGACCTTTTGCATGATTGTCCTGCTAGGATGTTTCGTTATATAAATACGCAGCACTTATATCCACTAGTGACAGAAAAGGTAGGGATTGAGATGACCTGCCGTAAAGATACATGTAATTTATAAGGTAACCTGTTCGTGTCTGTAGAAATGGCGTGTGCCTGTATATTCAGGAATAAGTATTATCGTTATATTCTCATAATCATCATACTATTCCATCTGACTACGCTAGTGTGTTGTTCCTCGGTCTCGTATCTGTGGGCATACCAAAAGTTCCAGTGGTTAGTGACTGACCTTGGTGCCCGTTTATTTCTCTGGAGGAAAATTCTCGCACCAGTGAGTCCTTTTTCACACTTGTACATCGTTTTCATTTTGATAACCTGGGATTTTTCCAGAAACAACTGAATTTTCACACTTTAACCACCACTTTTTCCCCTTTCCTTGAGTATACACAGGTTAATCACTATAAGAGATAGTAATCCACGGATTTTGGACGCAGAAGTCAGTTAAGTGCGGGCCACTTCTATTCCGTCGGCCACCATTTAAACCATATTTAATCACACTCCGATACTTATCCGTATCGAACCGACAACGAGCACCACTGAGCTCGTGATAGTCCTGGATACCTTAACGTGAACAGTGTGAAAAGTTCGTTGCCGCTGGTTGAGGTTCTTTAAATGTCTGCTCTTCTGCACAAAACACCTAAATCTATACTGATTTGAACGGTAGGGCCTTAAGAGAGGGAAATGCTTGGACGTAGATATTCACTTGGATTACATGCTCTTGTGGAAACTTACTGATTCCCGAAATCGTTAATGTGGGTTCTTTTGGTCTCTGAGTCAATTAGCATAAAAATTTATGATAAAATAGACTTTTGTCTGGCGTAACGTGGCATTACGAGGACGAGTCAAACACGCTGACAGCTTGTAACGAAAATTTGAAACTGTCCGCCACCCGGGTACTACATATGATGGAAAAAGTATGGCTGAGGGCAATGTAAACTTTAACGCTCTGTATATGCTGAAAAGTGATATTTCCTTGTTCGCTGCATAACTGGCGGAATCTTCCGATCTCATTATTTGAATATGACGACCTACCCTCTATACTATTCAGAACCCGTAAAATCTTGAAGATTTTCCAACATTCATCAGCGTTACGAAGACCTGTAAACTGGCTTCCCTCGTGTTTACTTACCAATGCGGGAATAAAATATTTATTATTATTATCATCACACTGGCCAAACAGTGCAGAGACATGGTTTCTGTACGCCGAGACAGATTTCTGAGAACAGGGGGTCGCAGATCCGAATTCTCGATTTCTTGCTGTCATATGTTCATCACCGCGGGAATTAAACAAGCACATTAGGGTGCATATGTTTAGCCCCGAATTAAGTGATCCCTACCCACTCCTCTAAGCGGCACTTTTAAGAAAAAGCGATCCCACAGATGGCTAGCTCTTGAACAAATTGCTGCGTGTCAACGGGCTACGGAATAATTCATTTACTGATGTCCACGCAGGCAAGCGAGAAGTTGTGAGCACACGAACTTTCGATAATGGCCTTTCTAGGAGTCTTTCCTCTCGAAACTACCACAACTGGCACAAACCACGTCAGTGACACTCTGGTGAGTTCCATTCGATGACCTAGCGCCCTCAGCAGATGAAATGTTGCAGATCTCTAGCAGACCCGTTTCTAACATACATTCGGTCCACCAAACAGCTGAGAGCCAGGATTCCGGAGTAACGCAGTTATGCATCTTCGTTAAATAGCTGCCACAAACCCGAAGCCCTGGTTTGTGTACTGCGACACGGGAACACGTCCCGGTCCACCGCAGAAACTCGCTTGGTGATTCAAAAACTGAAACCTACAGGGTGGAAAACCCTCAGTGATGCTGGCCTAACATTACCTACGGCGATGACGCCAGAAACTGTCGAACACCATACACTTCCGACACAGATTCAAACTCGGATGAACCGCACCTCCGGTACACGTAAACAGCAACCACAGCCGTCCGGAAAATTCGTTTACTGCACGTCGCCAACCTAGAGGCAACAGTCCACCACCTTGTCGACACCGGCGCAGAAGTTGGCTTTTTTCCTCGCAACGACGAAGGAACGTCATCATGACCGATTGTTCAATCTCCAAGCAGCTAACAGCAGGGCGATCGCAACCTTTGAGAGACGGTATGCCTAACTCGACCTGGGTCCACATAAACCTATTCACTACACTTTCCTCCTAGCTGATGTCTCTATGCCCATCGCCGGCACGGATTCTCTGGACCGTTACTATCTACTCGTAGATGCTCGTCGTTGACGACCGATAAACAACAAATCTAAGCTATCCATTGGCAGCACTACCCAGGGGGGTCCAAGTTTGGCCACCGTTAAAACTAAACACTCAGGTGACGCGTCCTACCGGGCAGTGTTAGAGAAATATCGGGATTTACAGCAACTGAAACGTACTCTTCCGTGCACAACCAGCAATGTTATGCATTACGTCACGACTACGGGCTCACTTTTTCCATCCAAAGTAGGCCACCTAGCCCCTGATAGGCTTAGAACGGCGAAAACCGAATTTGATCACACGGTAGAGTTAGGAATTATCATGCCATAGAACAGTTCTGGGGCGTCACCACTGCATATGGTGACCGAAAAGGATAGCAACGACCGGCGTGCTACCAATGGCTGCCGACGGCTTAACGCTAAAACAGCACCGGACTGCTACCCGATACATCCCATCTACGATTCGACCACGACTTTATGCGGAATGAACATGTTCTACAAAATCGATCTGCCTGAACCGTATAATCAGATACCTAGAGCACCTGAAGGTACAAAGAAAACAGCTATTGTCGCTCCTCTGTGCTTGCTTGAATTCCTGCACTTGCCTCTTGGTCTTCGAAAAGCAGCATAAACATTCCAGCACATTGTCGATTATGTCTTTCGTGCCTCAGGTTTCGCTCGTTGTTACGGCAAATCCACCGATAGCGCGTAACTAAAATACAATCTCCAGGGTTCCCAAACCCAAGTGAGACCAACGAACTTCCAGATACTTGGTTACCACACAACGAACATATATTAAAATAGTGATTGTACCCCTTGGAACTCTTTCCTTATAGGAAAATATGCGTACAAAATGCAAGCATAAGCCTTCAATTTTAACGGCTACTGCGGTTTCTGGCCGGAATGGAATACAGTTGTGACATCAGTTGAAACAGGAGGTTCAGTATGGCCATAAAAGTAAACTGGATGAAACCGAACAGAGTGAGCGATCAGTGTTTTCGAATACACTACAAGAATAGAATCAAAACACTCCCAACACAACATCTTTAGTGATGACTGTCTCACTGCAAGTCCCTCTAAGGGAACCCACCTTAAACACAGATCCCACATTCGATGGACTAAAAAAGCATGCTATCACAGTCAGTGTACAGAAGTGTGGAGTGGGAGTCGAGTCGCTCAGCCTCCTTGAGGAGACTGTCTACGATAATGGTATGCTCCCACTTACAGATAAGTGGTGCCTGTCATGAGCTATCCTGAGCCTACCACTATAAAGCGGCTTTGCACTTTCAGCGACCTGGTAAGTTACTAACGAAAGTCCACTACCAACCTTGCCCATGTTATGAGGTCGCTCACAGGCATACTTCGACGGACTACCAAGTGCGTGTTTCTGGGTAATGTGGCCAGACTTGCTTTCTCTAGGTAAGCTATCTTGAATGCAACCATACTTATGCAACGCTACCCAACGCCCCTTTGAGTATTGTTGTTGGTGTACCTGACCCAGCAACCGGAGCAGTTTTGCAACGGTTGACTGACCGCCAGTGACATTCTTTAGCACCTTTCCAGAGGCCACTGGAGGAGACGAAAGCAGAGTACAGTACATTTGGTACGGAACTCCCAGCCATGCACTGTTCTGTACGCCATTTTTGACATTCAGCTGAAGGTCGTGACTTCATTATTTCCACAGACCACAGACCGCTAACTTTCTCCATTGGCTCAGCATCTGATAAATACTCTCCTCATTAGTCGTAACAACTGGATTACAGCTTCCAGTTCGCATCAGTTATCTGCCACATACCTGGGGTAAATAACTCCGTAGCAGACACACTATCTCGAATAGTTTCGATAAATAGCACCGATGGTGTTGATCTTGTTGAATCAGCTTGGTGCCAAAAGGGAGATCCTGAACTGCCCCCTGAATTGTCACCCACAACGCTTCAACTACAAAAGTATCTAGTGGGACCAGACATAGATACAACTTTGCGCCATGTCTACCCTAGTCAATCATCCCCAATAGCTCCGGAAAGATGTCAACCCAGAGTCGCCATCACGTTATACAAACCGTCCCATCCAGGTGTACGAGCCACTATCAAGCCTACCGCACGGAGTTTCTGCCAGCCAAGCAGGAACGGAAAGGTAGAGGAGTGGGCTCAGTCATGCCTCGTTTGCCAACAGTGCAAAGGTGCACGACACATGGAAGGCTCTTTAGGTTCTTTTCTGACCCCAGATATGCGCTTCGGCCACGTCCATACAGTTATTTTAGGACCTCTACCAGAATCCAACGGATATACTTATCTTTTCACATGCATGGGTCGTTTTATGAGATGGTCAGAAGCAGTGCCCATTAAGGATATTGCCACCGATACTGTCGCCCGTGCTTCCATTGAAAGACGGATCGCATACTCTGGACGTACCCCTTACGTAACAACCGATCGCGGGCGACAATCGGAGTGTGGATTATTTCACGCCTTTCGGTGCAACTCGGTTCTGGTTGACAGCCTACCACCCACAGGCAAATGGCATGGTAGAGCTTTTCCATCGACAGCTGAAAGCTGCCACCTCCTCTGCGAGCATACCTCAGCGGACCAGTGCCCTACCTCTAGTCCTACCAAGCATTCGGAGAGCACTGAAAGCCGATTCTGAACGTACTTCTACAGAACTCGTCCTCGAGACTACTCTGGGCCTATCAACTGAGGTCGTTACCCCTCCAACCTAAACAAGTGTCTTCGGTAGAACATCTTGCGTGACTACGCCTACAAACGCAATGCTTTCAATAAGGCGTGTGACGGGAAAACGATCTGAAAATCCCACCTGATCACCCTATTTGATGGTGTTGGCATTTATTTGAATATTTTTACCCTCGTTATGGATGGTGTACCTTTGACCCTAGCCGGTGTAATATTATTTGCTTGTTTGACTGTCCTCTTTGACTTTGTACTCAGTATTTGCCTTTGCATGATTGAGGCTCATCGTGAATGTTTCACTTTCCTATTATGTGACGCTAGACTGTTGACGAGGCGATGTTGTTTCACTGCGCCCGACACTTTGTTTTGGTTCAACTTACGGTTGTGCTGTGATTTGACTGGTTGCCTTTTGACTGTCTACTAGAAACGTTTATTTGTTGATTTAATTCTGGTAGGCAGAGGTTTGGTCCCTTTTGTCAGGAATAATTTTATAGACTGTCAGGTGATTAAAAATTGTATTTGTTTAACCAGTTTTTACCGCATAGTACGTGGCTGCGCCCGAGAACGTTTTAGACCGTGTAGTTTTACCCAACGGCGCTGTTGAGGTATTTTTGTAATTTCGATATAACTTATTGTTCCTTTGATAGTGTCACGGAACTACTACAAACCGTGTTTTGATATTTTGATCGAACCGTTGACTGTGCGCCACTCGCGGAAGTCCGGAAGCTAACCGGTGGAACGCAAGAACTAGTCAAATTCGCGTTAGTTGGCACCGCCTAGCTATTTCCCGCTTTCGGGCCAAGATTATTGGATTTTTACTGTTATATGGCCTAATCCTACCCAACTTCAAACAACCTGTGTCTTCATTCACCCCGTTTTGCAGAAGACGTCGCATGTCTCCATGTGCCAAAATGGTATTCTTCGCCCGCTTGCACCACCTTACGATGGAAAATTCAAAGTAATCGAGCGGCATGAAAAGTTCTACGTAATGAGGCGAAATGGATGTGAAGGCACCGTTATTATCGACCCTTTTGAAACCAGCTTTTTCTGAAGGCAATCCCATCGTAGGTGACGTTTTCGCCCACTATAGCCGACCAGCGGATGGCACACGGATCAAAACTCTTGATGACGCGCCTGGTAATAAGCAGATACAACAATCACCTGCACAACAAGAACGCGATTAGGTAGAACCGTTAGGTTGCCGGACTGTCCGAAGACACACTCAACCAAGCAGTCAGAGTACAAATGTCAACTATTTTTGACTTGCAACTTTTTTGAGGTGGCGTGTTTTACTAGGGGTGAGGAATCTTTCTCACATTTTACCTTTTTGTACCAGCTTATCACTGCCATGTAGTCATATCTTTCCAAAAACGAAATAGAACAAAGCATAAGGTCTGTTTTCGGCATTTTTATTGATAAATGTTTCGCAAAACGTTTTCGTAGTACCAAAGACTTTTGTCTCTATTCCAGGTGTAACGACCACTGAAAGCAACATCGGAGGACACCGAGGAACAAGACGGAGGTAAAATTCGGCTCATTGTATTTTTCCTGTCTTGCCGACACCCTAGAATAAGTTCAGACATCCGGGGACCACTCCTCCCAGTGAGCCTATTGGAAGAGTCCTACTAATTGTGAAACAACTGAGGTCCTAACTCCTACCGGCATTTTCTCAGGGTCTGCGCGAACCCACTAGGGTGAGCAGTATGTAGCGTCACACACTTCCCAAAAATCAACAGTTTTATGGGACTCGTTAGTCTGAAGGCGCATGATCAGGCATCCAAGCCATCTAGTACCCCGTCCTGTTGAGTTGCGCTGCCTGTAATCGATCCTCTAGCAATCCAGTTGGAATGCACCGGTATGTTGTCAAGATTTTTCGAACATACTACTTTATCCGACCGCGTTATCGCGTTCCTCCTTGGTCACATATTAGTGGGCATAATACGAGTACGAGTACAATTGCTGAGGCTAAGAAAGGTACATCTGTATATTCAGAACAGCGAGCCACAGGATACTCAATTATTGCATGCTTTCGACCCGCATGTACCCCACAGACTGCATTTTAATAGCAGACAGGCAACCTAGGTGTGGTTTGTACCATTTTAGCCGCTTTTTTCATCTATCCTCCATGATTCCACCTCAAGAAAGTGATGTCCTCCCGCAAGTAAGCACATGTAGCAAGCAAATTCCTTTCAGGGCGGGGAATGCTACTCAATTTATGTTCCGTTGCGGATGATCCTAATTACGTGTTCATTTGCATCGTTTCCCCGAATACAATCCGCTTAACTTAGATTTCAAATAGAACAGGCACTCATATCTTGAATATTTGCGGTATTTGAAATTCGTTTAGAGGGTAGATCATCAGTTGATCAGGATCTCTTAAAACTGCATTGCTGATTCAAGTAATAGCTTCACAGTTTGGCATTCGAAAATTAAAAGAGTCTTTGTTGGTAGGGGGCAGTAAAGGTTACAACTAAACAGAAAGGTTACAGAACCTACGGCAGATTGTTGTATGATGCAACAAAAGACATGCCCAGCAGAGTTGCAACAGTCTGAATGCGCTGGAAGTTTGTCGAGTGAAAGAACCACTGGTAAGTAAAATATGTCGGTGCGAGGTGGTGGTTTCTTAGGATATCTTTTGTGATGATCATGCAAACAACAGGACTGGAGATAACCTTGGGTGAAACGGAGCTTCTTTACGTGGTGACGTAACGCTGGAGAGGCTGTGCCCGGGAGGGAAACACTTTATAATAATATCCCTGAAAATACAGGCATACACCATTTTTACAGGTGTGAAAAAGTTTTTACATGAATTACATGTAGCCTTGTTACTCCAGTCACATCGGAACTGTGTTTGCATATCACTATTCATCTCTTCATCTGGTATACTTGCTTGACACCAAGACTCTGTGATAATTATTACAGGCGGCTTATATACGAGTGCGATTCTTCGTAATACCGATGGCTTGCTAAGGACGGACCTTGCGTTTATGAGATGTACAGGTAAGGGGAGTAATAATCTGTAGAGCTTTCTAGTTCGCTAATCAGGCCGAAAGGTATGGCAGTGTTGCTTGGTTGGGTATGGTCTGACGTCGTTGCGTCACGAAACATCCCTGCACCTTGCTCCCTCGCAGTTGTACAGTTACCAGGATATCCCAGTGGTAAATCGACACAGCATCACCTTTATCAGGGGAGAACGGAGCAATATTTTTATCTAAGGTGGTCAGCGTGCACATCGTATCCACACACACAGAGTTTGACCTCATGCAAGTGTAATCTCTAGCATCTGTATTAGTTTCACAGAGGGCAGGTAGTTTTACTGCTGTACGTAGTGGGTATGTGGGGCTGGTGATGCCGCTCGGAGGATCCAATAGACGTGTTGTGTTTTCGCGTCTGTTGGCGCCACTTAGGTAGTTGACGCCTAGGATTTGTGCATATGGTTGACTGTGTCTTTTCTGCTGCGCCGACGGCGCTAAGATAGGCGGTTCGGAGTAAGGGGCTTCAACATCCGCATCAGTCGTTCGGTCGAAGCTGCAGCTGATAGCAGTGTAGTGGACAAAAAATCGTCATGTTCTTGTGGTTTATGTAAACCTCTGTTCTGCGTCGTATTCCTTGCTGCCACGACTCAACATGGTTATAATCGGCGTTATTTTGGGTCGGGGGGCTGTTTCTTGGCAAGCTAGTGCCATGCAAACGATCAAAGTTTTTCCTCATAAATTACCCCGCTGACGTTCTATTGTCAGTGGTTTGACGTTGGCCTTCCTCATTAGTAAACTACAGGGCTGGGTTGTCGTGACGTTGTGTTCTCGTTACTAGTAGGACATAACTCAGCACATAGAACCTTTTTGGTGGAACTACTGTTCGCACTTCTGCCAGTTCCAGAAGGGATTACGGGACCATTTGGGATCAGCGTGTGCTTTCTGCGTCCGTCTCTACTTGTTGGGTTTCACGGCAGCATTGGTTTATTGGCTGCATATCGAGTGGCCAATATCCCACGACCTAGGCCGGTGTGAGTTGCGGACTTTAGGCCTCCAGCAGATCTCAGTGGGAGTTTTGTGGCGTTTAGTGCAGTGTTAGGCTTCACTTTGAGGCTTTCTGTTAATACATCCAGATCTATAGTTTTAGGTGGCTGAGCCAAATCGTGCGTTTTGTGGTCTTCCGTCTCCACGTTGGTCGATGCCGTTTTCCGTATATTTGACGTGACAGGGTTTGGAGAAGGCAAGGTCTCGGGCTTAGGTAAGTGGGGGGAAGTACTTGCTGCTTTGGTGTGTTTTAGCTTTGGAGCCTTTTGACTGTGTGGTCTATGAGCAACGCTGTATACCTGCCTTTCGACCACCGTCCTATCAAGAACCATCTTTATTCCCGTAAAGATAGTGTTGCCTGCAGAGGCTGACTCTGCCTTAATGAAAGCTTCCGCGATTTAAACTGTAAGTGTATAGGATGGCAGCTGTCCTGTTGGCTCTTTTTTGTCGACAACATTTCGCGTAGACATCACGGACTTTTACTGTTCTAAGCAGAATTTCTCGCGCCGCATTCAACTTTGTCTTGTCAGGGAGGCTATAAACTACTGCTTTCCGTTTAGGTACGAGTCTCTTACTTACCTCAGTGGTAATAAAGTCTGCCAGGTGGTCTGCTTTGGCTAGTGTTTCGGTGTCAATTTCAATAGTGGGTCCGTTACTCGTCAAGATGCTCAGTGACAAGAGGTTGCTAATCTGTGCTCTAATTTCATCCATCTGAGGTGACACTTCGGACGCCCTTATCATATTTTCTTGCAGTGCATTAATCTGTTTGTAATCATTCAGTTCGCGTAAATCTGCCCTTAGTTCCTCTATGGACGACTTCAGGCCTTCGATTCCTGAGAGGAGTGACAACGTCACACTCGGTGGTCGAAGTGTAGCCAGTCTTACAAAAGACGTGTAGCTTCCACTAGGCTTTACATCTGCTGCAAAATTTGGTGTTGTAGTCTTATCACACGTGGGACCTGCAGAGTTGTTTCTATTGTTATTGACATTGGCCGGCCTGTCTAACAGTGCCTTCCCTCTTGAGTACAACCGGAGTATAAGCTGACCTATTTATGCAGTTGCAAGACGAACCCGCTTTTGGTGTTACCAACATTTGGGTCCTGTTGATGTACTGTTCCACCGATAATTCCGTCCTTGCCTTTTTACCTTCATCAACCATATCTAGTTGCGTATCTGATGTGCATATACGTTATCCGCTTACCGTTGCTGTCATTTTCTCCGCGACCATTGGTTGCATATCTCTGGTTTTCATCAGTACGTGAACTTTGGTCTGGACTTCAGTGTTCTTCGCTGTTTGACGGGAAGATGCAGCATCTTGTCGCTTTATCCACCACTTTACTGCAAAAGCTGAGGTTGACAGATAACCAATAACTTTAATCTGTGTTGCAGACAAGTCTCTAGTCTTGCTATTTTACTGTCAGACGATAAATGTTTGCTTCTTTATGTCTGCACCTTGTAGCCTTAACATGAGTAACGTTATGGTTGCCGAAAACAGACCAATCCATAAATCTAAGAGATCAAAAGTTTCGAATCCGTCACTAGGGTCTAAAAATGGCCTTTTTACCAGTGGTCCTTCTGTCAATCTGTCTGGCGTATATGATAGTGTTATTGCGAACAAGCGTAATATTGTTGACAGCAGTAATGCGGCTACTGATCCTCATCGTAAACTAGACTGTCTTACACCTCTGATTTGCCTACTCAACCCTACAACGGACTTATCAGTGGATAACCTTGTCAAGTGTGAAACGTTAGTGAACTTTGTGGCCACTGAAGCCAGCAAACGATTCGCTTCGTAGCGCAACTCCATTGTCCTCAGTGCCCCGATAGTTTTCCATTAAGACGCGCTAAAAAGGATCTCTTCCAAGCCTGTGGTTTGCACGAATCTGTTTGCACACTCCTGTGTCTTAGGAAGAGGACTGGTAAATACCCCTATGCAATATTATTCCAGTTTAGCCCACTCCTTGATGCGAGACATTTTTGTCGTTCACAGAAATCTGTAAGACTTTCAAGAAGCTGTGAGAATGTTAGGGTACTCCCAGACCTTACCCCCTGTCAAAGACGGGCACGTGTTTCAAAACCTTATGAAGTTCGTCCGGAGACTTCATCAAAACCAATGGCCACCCGAAGCTTGCTGGTGCCTGGGAGTCAGCTCCTCACACCAGATGGCACTGTAGGTGTAGATCAAAAAAGGCCGACCGAGCATGCTGTTGCAAGTGCATCAGTTGCTACTGTCTCACCATCCAACATGGTAGTAAACACCGGAAGCGAAGGTCAAATCTCCGCCAGTTATGCAGATTTATTCTCAGATGATGTTGGTATGGATGTCGACGGTAATGATACGTCCGATCTGCACCTTATTCCCCTGAGTTTACCGACAAAACCTGCATCCCCCAGGTGTAGTTACGCTGATAAGCCTTTACCGCCCCTGAATATGATGTTGACCTCTAGGTGTATTGACAATGCACAGTCACAACATGCCATGTTTCGAAAATCTAAACCTAAAAGTCCTAGTTCCAGTGTACCGCCAAAGCCAATGGCACAGAAACGTTTTGGCCATCCCCGAAAAAATCATATTCAGACTTCTAAACCTAATGGTTATAACGCCATTCGAAGAGTGACCCCGTTTCCTCATGCAGACACATTCACGGCGTACGCCGACATGATACCAAGCACTACAACACCCTCACTAAACAGTAGAAAGGTAGGATTCATACACCAAGGGGTAAAAAGAAAGGCAATATGCGTAAGAATGTTCAGAACACAAATGCCTCCCATGGTCATGAAAACAAGAGCTACAGGAGAAACGGCAGGTTTTTCTCCCCACACCCATCTACATAACGTTCAAATCCAATGTATGCCCTCCCCAGTGCACCGATATCACCTCCTAATTGGAGACCTGCTGTTCAGATGCAGCCTGTGATACTGCCTCCCCAACATACTGCACCCTACCCCTTCCCATTCAGAAGTGAAACCACAGATTTACTTGGCTCATTTCCGCGGACACCCATATCCAGGGCTCACTCTGAAAACCCAGAGTTTCGCGGACTTGAAAAATTTTTGGCACCTTTTGCTGTTCAGATGATGACGATGTCGAATCAGTTACTCTGGACCCTAACTCATAACCGCTACGGTGGTGGGGAAGATGTTACGCCAACCTGCCATCCTCCCGGCTCACATACAGTGGGCCAACACCTAACACAATAAGGTATAATATTGGTAGTAACCCAGAAGTGTCTTATTCCCCTATTATGTCCCCGAAATTAGGTTCTACCCCATATTTCTCACCACCGCGGTTCAACCTAACCTGTGGGAACAAGCTTTGCGAAAACAGGTTTAGGTACTACTGCTGTCCAATCCTTTAACCTTCTGTCTGATTATTGCTCGTTCCATGCGCAACAAAATAAGTGAGATCACTATGTTGTCGAATATACCTAACCCCTGCCTAATATTTATCACTGAAGCCTGATGTACTCCAGACACTCCTGATAATGATGTCCCTGTCGACAATTATACTTTGTTTAGGGGAGGTAGATATAATGGTAGGGGTGGTGATTGCATCGTTTATATCAGGTCCGACATTGCTGAGACAAATTGTATTACTTCGGAACTTAACTGGCTCAGTGACTCAGTGTGGGTTGTGGCGAAGGTTCCAAATGCTATAACTACCCTCTTAGGGTGTATCTACCGTCCTCCTTGCTCCACTGTAGAGCATGACGATAGGCTTGCAGAAGTGTTCACCCATGTAACAACACTGCCCTACTCCATGAAACTTATATGCGGAGATTTTAATATGCCTGACATCGTGCGGCAGTCACTTACTTCTCTCAGGCTGTTCGGTGATTTTGCTAATGTGTTGGATTCTGAAGGATGGCGCCAACATGTATTGCAACCAACTAGACATAATAGTATACTTGACCTAGTTTTCACGAATCGATTATTGCCTTCCACTCTTCAAGTCGGTCCATAACTCCCGGGAAGCGACCATAGAGTAGTGTTTGGTGACTTTCGACCATCTCCCAGAACTACGTTAGCTCCCAGGCAGAAAACAACCACGGTTAGACGATATAAAAATCTCACCTGGGAAGCGATATAATACATGTTGCGATGCTTGGACTGCGGTTCTTACTTCACCAGTAGCTCAACCCATTAACTAAGTGACATCTGCAGTTCCATGAATGTAATTCATGATCATATTGCTCCGGAGGTATCAGTATTAATTAGAAAGCAGAAAGTGGATTTCATCCCTGAAAGTGTACATATTAGCATGCGCAGACACGCCGGAAATTTCTATCGATCTAGTGACTTTTCCTCCCTTGTCTCATCAAAAATTGCTCATAAGAACTTCAAATCAAATAAGTTAATGAAAGCAATCAGGCAATGGAACTAGCTGCAACGCACAAACAGGCAATGTTCGATCATGAGTGAGAATTCTAAAATCCCATGAAAACTTATACAGAGTTATTCCCAGCAGTCTGATCATTGATGGGGACATTCTTTATGGTGACACAAGCGGGATCTGTGAGCTGTTAAGTAAACATTACGCAAGCTGCTTCACACATGAAGATAGCGCACCAAACGTACAAATGCTCATCCCACCACACCACTCGCTAAGTAATGTTTCCTTTACACAGAGAAAAATAGATAATGCGGTTGCTTCACTTAAGGACTCATATACTGCAGGACTCGATGGGATCCCATCTGTTCTCCATAAGAGGGGTGGTGAACACACCATTGATCCGCTTGATGCAATTCTCAATATCCCTTACTGAGGCATGCCACCCTGACCGCTGGAAGCTGTCATACATATCTCCCACACATAAATCTGGGCCGACGTCAAATATTCAAAATTATCGTCCCATAAATATAACACCTACAGCCTCTCGAATCATGGGGAAGGCGGTTGTGCGAGAAGTCACTGATTACTCGGCTGCGCATCTGCTACTTTCCCCTATGCATCGTGGTTTCTTGAAAGGTCGTTCATGTGGTACTTGCTTGCTGGATTGTTCTGAGGAGGTCACCTGCAGACGAGATGAAGGTCTTTTCGTAACTGCCCTATTTATTGACTTCAGAAAAGCACATGATAAAGTGCCTCGGTTAATTCTGAAGCTTCAGTCATTTAAAGTTAGTGGCCCTGCATTATCGTGGATAAGCTTATTCCTAAGACAGGGTACTCAAATGGTGAAGTCCAGTCACACCTACTTCTCCCTATAGCCTTTCCTGAGTGACGTCGTTCAAGGTGTGTTCGGGCCTTTACATAACTGATGTTTCTAACGTAACAAAATGTGGTAAACCCTACCTGTTTGCTGACGACTTAAAAATCGTGTATAGCTTTCCCCACTCATCGCTAAGTGGGGGTTTTAATAGAATCTAGGAAGACCTGACGAATTCATTAGCTTGGAGTGAAACATGGCAACTTCCACTTGACTCCAGTAAATGCGGAATTCTCTGTTTCAGTAATTCTTATCCAAACATCAGTTTACACCTCAGCGATTCAGCGCAGCAATCTTATAACTCAGTATGTGATTTAGGTATTAGGTATTCTCGGAACTTAACGTTTGCGGAATATGCCTAGTCACCTGCCTCCAAGTGTAGGCGCTCAGTTGGCCTTTTGCTTAAACACGTACATACCACTGGGGCTAGACAGCTTTTATTCAAGGTAATGATCCGCCCAGTACTTGAATATGGCACAATCATCTTCAGCAATATGTATGCTTCGGAAAGGATACCAATTGAGAATGTTCAAAGAAAGTTTACCCTCTATGTACTTGGCCGTCGGGAAGAACTTGATAGTGGGGGAAGGTGTAAGAAGCTGAAAATTGATCCACTTTGCCCGAGACGCTTTAAGCTCAATCTTGACCTTCATGCTCTGCAAATATAAGTGCGCGCACCAAAGCGCAGACCTCTCTTCGGTTCTGCATACATGCCGCTAAACACTTTCAGAGCAGTTATCGAGATCATCACCGAAACATCCGAGCATGCTGCATTGCCAGACTATGACTCCAGTGTATTTGTGATGGCCCTGACCCCTTGGGGTGGAGTGAAACGTTGACACAGGACAGACAAATAGCAACGGTCTCCTAAAAATAATTGGTAACCAAGACCACCAGCAATAGAACTGCCACGTGCACAAGTAGGGTAAAAATGTACTCATTTTGGTCAAAACTCACAACTCTGCGCTATGTCACTTCTACTGGCCACTAAGACGGCGCACAAAAACTTCAAAGCTTCTCCACTGAGAAGACGGCAAAAAAACGGATTGGAGACTCACGGCAACACCCGCAAGTTGACTTAATTGGACCGGCTTTTTCGATAACAGTAATACGTATCAAACCTAGGACATATCAAACAAGACTGTTGGTTTCGCTCAAGGCATCCCGCCCAACAAAGTGGGCGTGAAAACAGTGACGCTATCTGCGGAATGTAACGCTGAACCCAAACTAAGTAAATCAAAGGAAATGCATTGCTTCAGAGAAATTTGCCAACGTGGATCAAATACGAAGATCCTAAATGAAGGATCTGCTGGAGGAAGGCAGGGTCCTTGATAGTTCATTGAAACTCTAGCTCACTGGTATATCCTGTGAAAGTGTGGCGAAAGCATAAAATACTTCTTACTGCACCACTTGCAGCATGAAGCCGTTACTGAATATAATGCTCTCAAAAGTGGTGAAATCTTCATTTAGAGGTATTCTAACATTATAAATGTGATACCAGCTTTTAACATGGAAATTATTCGTGCATTTAACTTCAACAACGCGACAAAAACACCAAGGTAAATGTTAGCCGTCGAAAAGATGAGATATCGCCAATAATTTACAAAAGCCCGGGCCAGTGATGAACGTCTACTTACTCAACGTACTGAACCCCTAACTACAGTCCGCGAGAGCAAAGAACACAGAAAATCACTTGCACACCGCCGAGGTGAAAGATGTGAACCAGGGTTTCTGTTATTAACCACAGATGGATCAACATGGCCTTTGTTGTTGATAAATGTCGCAGGGAAACCTCTACTCTGTGACCTTCGCAGTCGTATTATCTTCCACCGTCTCGTGTTTGCATGTGTGTGTCAAGGTAATCCTGTTGCCTTGTTTTCCTACAACTGTTATCACTCAGTATGATAAGAATATTGACATCACTCTTTCCCTTTTCGTTTCTGTATTTGCCTCTCGTAACTCAGCCTACTTTAGCATAACCTGCTGTGTGTTCAAAACCTTGTTTTATTCTCGCTCAAGTGCCAGGTAATTGTGCCCCAGGATGTATAAGACACCATTGTAGTCGTTTCGGTATGGAGTTCTGCTCAAGGTACCTTGTCATTTGGCTCAGGTCTCTCGGGTAAGTACTTGAATCCTCTACATTGATGACATTTTCGACTTGTTGTGAGTATGCACCTGTCGTCTGTGACTGATTTCTTCCGCCATATAGGTTCAGACTGCTTGATCATTGAAGCAACTCCTGACTGAAGAGTGTCAAAATGGTATTGTTGAGCTATCTTCTTGCCATATGCTGTGCCGGAGCTAAGTGGTAGGCAAAACCAAATCCTATCTCCCGATATACTTAGGCCAGGCGTAACTCAAGAAAGTCAAACCCACTATACAGAAATGACGTAGTCCCCTATTTTGGTCAAGTAGAAACCCGTTCTGAACCGTAAGCCGCATTTTGATCGGAATGCTTACACGTCGGCTTTCGTCCCTGTTATCTGATCAATTGTGGGGGGCTCTAGACTTCCTGCTGCCTAACTTTATCAGTTTATCGCAATGAAAGCGATCCATGCACCACGAAACAAAATATATGTTTCAGCCCCGAAACTTAGTATCAGTGATGCTCTTCGGCTGAAATGTCATCTACGTTCGTTAGTGCGAGAAACATATGGTATAAGCTTGAATACAACATTCATTGCATTCACGAGACATAAGGTGAGAATGATCTCAACTTCGCGTCACCTGTTTCCTGAAAGATGTTTTGTCTACATGCTTTCATGAATTAAATTAAATGCAGTGAAGTGTGAAGGAATTGTGATATCACATACGAAAGGTGAAAAGTGTCCAACAAAGGCCCCAACACTTGAAATCTCGTGAATGCAAGTACCGTATCGTGGCCAATTTGAGCTTCAAGCTGCCTCGTTTTACCGCGGAATACAGTGCGCCAACTTTCTTCTTTCTACATTATTTTAGTCACCCAATTGTGTCAGCTGGTCACATTGCATGCTGTCGCGCGTTTTTAAAATTGCTACAAAATACCGCCCCACAAATTGATTGGCAAATTAGGAAAAACGACGTGGTGGACGGCAACGGATTGCCCAGCGCATAAGCATAGATCAGATGACTATTCACGTTATTCTTAGCACGATTCGCTGGGCGTTAGCGAAGAAAGTTAACTACCTTCAGTCACTACTATTTACAAGTGTTTACCGGAATACGGATGTGATAGTGCTGCAGGAAACATGGCTTCATAACCTGTACGATGAACTCACCTAATCAGCAGGTATCCGTATAATCATGTAATCCAGGTGAATACCTAGGTTCAAGCATTCCCCACTCTTTAAGCGTTACCTTCTCCAGCAATATAGATCTACAGCACTGAAAATGGTTGTTGTGGTGCACAGAAGTGAAAGATAGAAGAACTGTTTTCCAGTGGTGGTGGATTTTACACATATGCATAACTGCACGATTCACACTGAGGTACGCAACAACATCAAAGAGATAAGCTTGCTGTTTATTATCCTCTGTTAGATGGATTCACATGGGTTAAGGTACTGTATAAATCTGTCGCATGACACTGTTGTAAATATGTTGCCTATAGAGTCACTAGGCAAAGCGATCCCTTTGGTTTACTTGTTTACCCGGATTCCCTCTGCACTTATGGCCGTACGGAAATCTTAGCCCAGCCATTGTGGTTGGGGTTTCGAACGTACGAAGTAGAATTTTCAACAAGTTAATTTTCTGATTGAAGCAATGCGTAGGGCTTGCTTGTCAAGTTGAGGCTGAAAAGGGAAAAGAAAAAAGTCGCTCCTACAATGGCAAGCTGCTCTCATCCTTCCTAGTGTCCATAGTCAAGTGGACGGCTGCTTTCCGGTGTTAGTGCAAATGAACCCCTGAATCCATTCCAACGCCAAGGCCCTGATAACACTAGGATGTTAAGTTTCGACCTGATGCTATAACTTCGTCCATTCTGAGGACAACGGGGAACTTACTTCTCCGTGTTTTTGAACCATCATTGAAAGCTTCCGGAGACCCAGAACAGTTTTCCGGCAGACACCTAAGAAGTACTTTGGATGCTACCACAGTCATGCATCATGGTTGTAAAGGGAAATGATCTGAAAATCCCTCCTGATCACCCTGTTTGATGGTGTTGGCATTTAATTATATGTATATATATATATATGTATATATATATATTTCACACGACAAAGGTTACATGAATACAAACCAGTTTGCGCGTTTGATCATTTTGGTAATGAGAAATGATTATTATGTACAGTGTTAAGCTATACATTAGATACCGTCATTTATGGCATGTAAGAGGTGTGTTGAGGCAGGCTCAGGTCGAATTTAAGGGTTATTCGGTTATTGTTTGAATCTTCTAATATTCTTGAAGGTGAGGCCACATCACAGTCATGACCTTGGGGTGTGCGCGTTTGCCATAAGGTTTTGATGGCAATATTTCCCACTGAATAATGCGATTTGTAGGCTTCCATTTGAATGCAGGACTGGTTAGGTAAACCTGAAAAGTGAATAACAAAAGCGAGCAGCAGGCGAAATTCGAAACAGGAGCACAAAAATACGCCGCAGCAGATCAACCATGATACATCCGGGTGAGTTCTCTGTAGTGACTGTGAAACTTACTCCCGGAAGTATCCAGAACCAACGGTTTGGCGGTAAGCTTAGGCGGAAAAAGATTAAGGTGCGCACGATGGTAATGAAATTTAGTCTGAAGCCGAAGATATCATTACGAAATAGAGGGATTAGAGGATTTTGGACCAGGTATTCACTTATTATATACCTATGTACAAGCGTTTGACGAAGTTATAAACACTTGAGTGAAATTCATGGTTTTTTTACAAGACGGTAACCACCCTTTATCGGGTCACGCATGGGAGATGATCGTGGTGTTGACTGTTGAGTATCACCATATCGGGGCTGCCGAAACAGTATGTTAGTTATTTGAATATTTTTACCCTCGTTATGGATGGTGTACCTTTGACCCTAGCCGGTGTAATATTATTTGCTTGTTTGACTGTCCTCTTTGACTTTGTACTCAGTATTTGCCTTTGCATGATTGAGGCTCATCGTGAATGTTTCACTTTCCTATTATGTGACGCTAGACTGTTGACGAGGCGATGTTGTTTCACTGCGCCCGACACTTTGTTTTGGTTCAACTTACGGTTGTGCTGTGATTTGACTGGTTGCCTTTTGACTGTCTACTAGAAACGTTTATTTGTTGATTTAATTCTGGTAGGCAGAGGTTTGGTCCCTTTTGTCAGGAATAATTTTATAGACTGTCAGGTGATTAAAAATTGTATTTGTTTAACCAGTTTTTACCGCATAGTACGTGGCTGCGCCCGAGAACGTTTTAGACCGTGTAGTTTTACCCAACGGCGCTGTTGAGGTATTTTTGTAATTTCGATATAACTTATTGTTCCTTTGATAGTGTCACGGAACTACTACAAACCGTGTTTTGATATTTTGATCGAACCGTTGACTGTGCGCCACTCGCGGAAGTCCGGAAGCTAACCGGTGGAACGCAAGAACTAGTCAAATTCGCGTTAGTTGGCACCGCCTAGCTATTTCCCGCTTTCGGGCCAAGATTATTGGATTTTGGCTGTTACATGACATTGTTTTTAATCTAGACAAAGGTGTTAGGCGTGCACTTTGTGTTCTTGAGTTACTCATTTGCCTTTTACGCTGTTCTTGCATCACTCTTTCTAAAAGGGTCTGGCATAGCTCAGGCTGAACTATGTGTTAGAGTGGCTTTATTCCTAAATTTCTGAAAAAGGAGGTGCTTCACTCTAATGCTTACTTACTGCGTCTTAAGGTGCAGTACTTTCGTTCTTCTTGCATGATTTTTCTTATTCCGTTGAAACTAATCTTATTATGTTTATGGCCTGATGGCCTCTGTTCCAGTCAACTCTCTCCTAGATTGCTCTGAATTAAATGGTTTCTTGTCTGAATTTGAGCAGTGGCCTGTCCCAAATAGTTTCAAGTTAGTGCCTTCTAAATATCAGCCGTTGGTTCTAGCTTCAGGCGTAGACAGGACTTGTGCAATCTGCCTAATTTTCATGTTGTACAAAGCAAATCGAGTGTTAATTAACTCGGGTTGAGTTTCACTTCCTATCTCTCTTGGTCACCCCATACATTGTTCACTTCGAAGGAGATCTTTTGTTTACATAAATAAACCAACTCTTTGGTATAAATCGGCCTCTACTTTACCCATTTAATAATTCATGCATTTTACCTGTTCTTCTCCATTGCTGTCCGCTGGCGCTTCCTGGTTTACTGAAAATGAACACGTTATATTGCATGGTCTTTTGGAAGGCGTCGCTAGGGTGAGTGCTGGCTCTGGCTCAACTGATTAACACAGCAGTAGGCAGGCACTTAAATTCTAGCAGGCAACTAGCAGCAGTAATTTTAGCCGGCACTGAGTATTCACTGTACTCAGTTCTCTCCCTGTATCTCCTTGAGGAGGAAGGGAAGAAACTGCCTAAGACTCTATACCCGCATAGCTTAATATGGGTTCTGAATAGTACAGAATGGAGGTCCACGAAAAGCACCAGAAGATCGCGGTTATGAGGCAAAGAGGAAGATACCACAATTCAGCATGTGCAGAGCGTCAAAGTGAAGATAGTAAAAATTTCAATCCTCATGTGATGGATTTAACGTGGGCGATGCAAGTTTACAAGTGCGTCAAGGTGATAATTCTTGAAAGTTTACAGAATAGTGTTTGGTTTTATATACAATTAACATATCAAGTTATTGATGTGCATAACCTCATTAAAACATGCCGCAAATCAAGAGACGGATATGGGTTTTCGTCCGTCATTAAACTGATAGGTGCCACTAACAATAGCAAAAGCGCGTAATTTTCAAGGTTTGCGTCATAACCATCGAACGCTATTAGTCCATCTGCACAGTTTGTTATTAAGTAATATAACCGTCCATTCACTCGAAAGATCTTAAGTTTTTAGCTTTGCTAACTAAAAAAGACCAATTCATACCATTGGAATTGTCAGTAAGTATCCACAGTTATATAGCCAAAGTGGGTGTCTGAATCAATGCATTTCCAGTTCACTGTTATGTTCGAAGGTAATATACGTCATTTTTGCTAGGATTATTTGTAGTAATAGATGGAAATAAGCGTTGAAACAGATAATAGTCCAAATGGCAGAAGTTCTACAAAGACTCCAGGCATCTTTCACATCAGCATGAGCAGGACCATTCGAAAAGTGTATCTGATGCATGGTAACTTTCAACTGAAAAGACCACTTGGTACACAGTAATAGAGAACATGTAGTTTGGAACAACTGCAGGCCAGTCGTGTTCCGAGCAGACAGGTAAATTGATCTGTCGTTTAGTCGGTTATTCAGAATATTTGCCCTGCCATGAATGTTCTGAAAGTTTAGACGGTTCGTCACTAAGAATCCTGACTAGTAGATGAGTTAATTGTGCGGGTGTTCCAGGAACCGCGAAAGAGCGGGAGCAGTCCAGCAATACTTAGAGTCAAACATCAGGTATTATTTTCACCAAGTAGATATGTTCAGATTGAAGTCCAGCATTGAATGCCCTCATCGAGCTGCTGCTGCTAATAAAAAAAGGAAGAAGCACTAGCAGGTGTGGAAAAGGGAATAACTTGCGGTTCAGCTTGCAAAGGAGAGATGTTCCTACAATTTTAGATCCATTCGAACTTTGTGTACACTTTCATGTATGCATCTGTGGTTAACTAAATAGTTTTTCAATTATAAGGTTCTTGAACATTTTCAATAACCTTGCCTGGTTAACTAGTTCACTAGTTGCTGCCCGGCCCCAAGCCCGCGTAAAGGAGGAAGGTTGGGCATATGGCCAGCAACCCTACCCCGTAAAACCAACCCAATCCCTGAAGAAACTTCTAAGCACAAAGAAGTTGTTAAAAATAAAAACAAAATTATTCCCCGCCGGAACCGGAGGGACGAAATGACGACGGTTGGTGAGGGCCTTCGGGAAGCCAGTCGGTCCATGTTCCCCCTCTTCTCTCGATGAAAGCGAAAGTAAAACTGGGGACACGGAATGCCTCCACATGTATGCACCTAGTAAGGCTGCCCAGACGGCAAAAGAGATAAGGGGGTGTAGCACTGAAGTGCTTGGAATCTGAGAAAGCAGGCGGAATGAAGCGGACTCTCTCAACTGTCAATCGGGGAGTCACTAATCTACTACAAGGTTCCAGTTGGTGACATCAAAGTTCTAATGGGCGACGTGAGTCCCAAACTCGCAGCGGACAACACAGAAACAGAACTCATCATGGTTCGAGAAGCACTCGATGAAATGAATGAGAATGAGGAAGTGTTTGCAGATTTGTGCGCATTCAACAATTCGGTGACTGGAGACGATGCAGTGTGTACAAACACAAGGATATTCACAAAGCGACATGAACTTCACGAGATACCTGGACACACTACAAATCAGATCGACTTCATCTCAATCTGGAGAAAGTGAAGACGCAGTCTGTCGGACACAAGATCTAGAAGAGGAGCAGATGTAGGTTGGGACCACTCACTATCTGGTGCAAGAACCTTCCAGATCAGGTTGAAAGCCTTCGCAGACGTTGGTGATAGACCACAGTTCAAGTTCAACACCCAGATAAGAAACTGAAGGACAAAACTGCAGAGGACATCTTCAAGTCAGCCATCAGAACAAAATGGGAGACATTGAGCAAAATCCATGAGGAAACCCGTGCGACAGAACACTGAAAATCTCTTAAAGCTGTGTGAAAGGAAACCTGCACAACCGTGTTAGGAAGGGCGAATAAAGAAGACATGACAATGAATGTATGTTGACGGACACATGTGAGCTGATAGAGGGGGAGAGGAAGATGGTGATGGTGAAGCAGATGAACCATTGCAAGGGTCAACAACGAAAAGAAGACTGAATACAACATGTGAAACACCACACTGGGCAGAGGAGTGGAGAAGAATGTGCGCAAAGAAAAAGGCACTACCAGTGAACTTTAGGCTCTCCGACGAAAGCAGAAGTCCTGAAAGCCATAAAACTGCTGAAATCCGGCAGGGCAGCAAGGCCAGATGGAATTCCACTAGAAGCACTGAAAACAGACATGGAGGCAACAGTGGTTGTGCCCGCACCACACCACCACTGCAGAACGTTTGCGATGAAGGAAGGAAAGGTACCTGCAGAGCTGAAGAAGGGCTATCCCATCAAACTCCGCAAGTGAAGAGACCTAAGCCTTTGCAAGAACCTGCACAGAATCATGCTCCTTTCTCTGTCCACCCTAAGCAAAATATTAGGCCGCATCATCCTAGAAAGACTAAAGGATGCTCTGCATTCAAAACTGCTACCGGAATGCGCTGGTTGGCCGGTTTCACGAAAAACAAATCATGTGCGGATCAAATTAAAACGCTACGCTACACATCACCATGGAACAGAGTATAGAATGGCAGCCAACTCAACGCTACCTCAACTTTATTGACCATGAAAAAGCCTTCATCAGTGTCGACCGAGAAGTAATTTGTCAACTCCTTCTACATTAAGGTTTTAGTGCCACAAACCTTTATCAACCTCATTCAACGGCAATATGAAGACGTCACATGCCAAGTGATCCACGATGGAAAGCTCAGTGATGTCTTTGGTGTGAAGACAGGAGTAAGACAAAGCTGCCGCCTACTATCACCAGTGATATTCCTGATTGCGGTGGACTGGATAAGGCAGCAAACCGTGAGGAGCGAGAAGGTGAGCACTCGCTGGACCGATGTTTTAATCTTGTCGTTGTCTTGTTGCACAAACTCGAAAAGATACAGGCGAAAACTAACAAGTTGAGGGAAGAAGCAAGGGAAACGGGACTTCAAATGAACTTGGAAAAGATGGAGGTGATGAAGATACCCAGGCAACGACAGCACCAACAAGAAGCACCAATCACCATCAACAGGAGAAACCTGAAGTAAGTGGTCTCTTTCATCTATATAGGCAACATCGTTCCAACTACAGGCGGTACAGGGGAGGATGTCAAAACCAGGATCGGAAAAGCAAGACAGGCTTTCATTAATCTGAAACCAGTGTGGAGATCTTCTACACTCAGCATGTGGAACAGGATCCGGATTTTCAACGCTAATTCAAGCAAGCCATTGTTTCTATGAGATGGTTCGGAAACTTGGCTCATCACGAAAAGCGCTTCCAACAAACCGCAGACATTCGTCAACGGCCGCCTTCCCTCGATACTGGAAATCGGATGGCCAAAAAGAATAAGCTACAAGAAACTCTGGCGGCGAATCAGCCAAGAACCTATCACCCAAGAAATATGCAGACAAAAATGGGGAGAGGTTGGGCACACACCAAGAAGTCCTACTGAGGTCATCACGCGCCAGGCCCCTGAGTGGAATCCGGGTGGAAAACGACGAGTTGGGCGTCCCAGCTGAGGGTAACACGGAGGAGATCATGTGAGGGGGTAGCCGCGGCGACAGGTTGAAAAAACTGCAGAGGAGAGTGCAGTGGAGACATGCTACTGAAGCCCTATGATCCACTACGGACCCGAGCGGAAAGTAATAAAAAATAATAATGATAAACATTTTCAATATCTGGGGTGTATCGTAGTTGCTTTGAGGGGAAACCAGTGTACATCAAGTTCAGTATGGTGAGGAGGGGGACCAGTACTCACGCCTCTGTAGGTAATCGTTAACCCATCAGTGTGAGAGGAACTTGAGGACTGTAATAACTCTCCTTCACACGTTTAGAGGTCCAAGTGCATCCTCACTGGCCCAGGATGCATAGGTGGTGGCTAATTGGACGATGGACTCATCGTTTTTTAGTACAACAGTGGGTGAAGAGCGCAAAAGTGTTAACGAACCTGCCGTACGGGTTTCTACTGGAAGCTTATACCAAATGTGCAAGAATTTATTGAGGAAAAAATCATCTGGTGGGCCCATCGTACAACGCTCAGTTTCAACTAATACTGGACGTTTAAGCACATTGTGCGTAAACGTTATAATTAGCAGACACTATGGTGCAAGCGCTGATGAAGTAATTCACAGTAAAATACGAGATTCAGATTAAGTCTCCCATCCGCGAGCGGTTCTAACCAAAACATATCACATCTGGATGTGTCATGCCTTCGAACGCTAACAGTTATATACATATATATATACATTCCGAATAATAGGATACGCGCGCTTAGCTGACAGCTAACGCAGTACGCAAGAGCCATTGACTGCAACCCCGGGGCGAACAGAGAGAAGACTGAAGCTACCAGATGGGAGAGTTTCTTACTCCGAGAATGTAATCATAAATTAATCCAAAACACGTGGATAAGTATACGCATAAAATATGACTTCGTTAGCAGTTGGAGATATTCGCATAGTAAGACTAAGCGTTAACCAATCAGCGATTTACACTACAATGGAGACAGAAAGTAGACTACTAGTCAGGCCGTAAAAATGGTGCGGGAACGACAAGTTAAAATGTGTAGATCAATAACAATGTTTTATGCAAAACCGAGGCGTCACAACAATGCGTAGTCTAGGCTGGAGTGAACTCTTAATGTTCTGGAGGTGAAGTAGCATTGTATCTCTCCGACTTTCAGCTTATCGCCTCTACGAAGGCCACTGAGAATAAACGGTGAATGCACACTTTTTAGGGAATAGCCCGTGGTTTAGAACTGTAGAGGTGACGAATGATACACCCCGAGAGTTTCACGTGACTTGGGTGTGATGTAAGCTGTTTGGTCCGAGAATATCAGTCCTCTGGAATATCTGATGCCAAGATCTAGCACAGAAGAGCATCTAGGCAGCTGTTTTCCACATACCTCGAGGGTCCGGTCGTGGCTGTCGTTGCCCATGGTAAGCCACCCACATTTATCATTATTGAATTCAAGGTGGGACTCAGTACACCATGATGCAAGTTCACCTAGTTCCTGTCGGGCAGTATCCAGAGTATTGCGTAGTTCATGGGAGTGACAAGTGTATACAACCTTCAAGTCATCGGGGTGTGGGAATGTTTCACCTTCAAACACACTGTCGATATAGCTTATGAACAACAGAGGCGCAGGGATACTACCCTGGACAACTCCGCTAGTCATATGTTTAGGTTCAGACTGCACAGAGTTTGCCTTTACGATTTGAGCACGATCACCGAGACGTGATTTTGCCCAACTAATTAATGGGTCGCGAATAACAAATGGCTATGGTTTACTGAAGAGTACATTATGAGACACCTTACCAAATGCCTTTGATATACCAAAGTATAGAACAATGGCGACTTTTCGTGCCTCGCGGTTACTGGTGATGAAGTTGAAGAAATCAAAGTGGCAAGTATCACAGGACCTATTCATCATGAAACCATGCTGAGACTTTGTTGATGGGGCTCAAAAGTAGGAATGGGATTGGAGGAGTAATTATATACATCCCCATAGTGCTGGCTAGGGTCACCTGGGCACCGATGTGGGTCCGGGTGAGGTATATGTGACGTGTTTGACATGCTGGTGTTAGGTAGGCCATATGGCACACTTTTGGGGCCCTGATGGTTAGATAAACGTGATCTATGGTACTACCCTACGTCAGATGCCTCCAAGTTATTGTAGTACACCTTTCTAACGGTTGATGTAGGATGTGAAACACGACCTTTGTGTGGGTTTTCTTTTCGAGAGGCCTTACTTCCCATGGATCCAATGGCATTTTTGTCTACAACAGCTGTGTTGGCCACGAAGTATTCTTCGCATTCTTCGACAGAATGCTTTTATAAGTGGCTTTCTTCGAGGGCTTCGTAGGTCTCAAGTGCGTGGTTTTGCCCGCCGGTCTGCGTCGAGCGACGTTACTGTCGACTAGAGGGTTTTTATCTATCGTTACCTTAGGGGGGCTAGTACTGATAAAGAATCCGGTTTACTTACGTCTGGGTCAACTTAGGATCGCCTTACTACCAGAGTGCCTGGTGTAGTACTGTTACTGGCTACAGCACCGTTCGTTTCTCAGTGCGCGCAGTACCCTCACAGTTCGCATGCGTTGAAGTGGTAGGACCTTCTTTCCTTTGTTTTCTACGCTGACATAGGGTTTTTGCCCTATACGACTGTAATAATCTTAAAACTGCTGCTTAGTCTCACATGATCCTGATGGTTAATAAACCTCTTAGCATCATATGAGGTGGTGAACTTGAAAAGACTGGGACAACTCAGCTATGCTGCTCTCTTGCGGAGGTGTTTACAGTCACAGTGCAAAGCCGTCAAGCCAAGCCACAGGAGTTTATTATTATTTTCTTGACGACATCCGAAGATGTGGTATCTGGAACATTATGTACTACGACCTGTTGAGAAGATGCCGGCCTCTACATTACTTTGGTTGCCGAGTAGTCTATCGGGGTTTCACTCTCTTCGATATGGTTTGGGACTAGGTTGCTGTGTTTCTTAGGAAGATATGTTAGGAGTTGGAAGTCCTCAACTACCCCCGATTCCGTCTACCATGGACTTAATGTTGTCAATTTCTTTTCCATTTTCCTTGATGTTATTAATCATTATCGGCATAATGTCTTCAGCCCCGACAAATGGTGTGGGGCACGTAAGTTCGTCAGGTTCTGGATCATTTGGCGCGGTAGAGTTTCGGTCACAACCCGAAGTATCAGCCAACCAACTCTTGTATTCTTATAGCTAGAGCTATCTACTTTTAAGTGTTTTGCTTTCTACCGTCCCATTCTCAAAATAGGCTCTAAGTGAGATGTGCGGCTGACGGTTAAAGTATGCAGTCCAAAAGGATGGGAATCCACTGTCTGTAGATTACGATGCAGCCTCAAGTTGTCCATACGGAATAAATCGTTATACTACCATAAATATACGACAAGAGTGAGCTAAGCACAACGATAACTGGACAAAAGACGTAATCGAGGGTCACGTGCGAAAGTAGCGCATAATTTCAGCGTTATCGCGTTATGTATATGCATATATCTTGTAGCTGCTGCAATATGTCATCCTGAAAATTCCAAATTGTGCCAAAAATGGGTTGCAATAAAGTGATTATCGTTATTATTGCTATTAAGTTGATAACCTCAATCTTCAGGTTGATCTCAGTTAGGCGGCTCAATGGTGCGCTTCTCCACTATTTACCTTGGAAGTAGAGAAGAATGTGACGCATAAGTATCAATCTGACTTCCAGCGCACTCACTCTGTTCTCTACTTCTCAATCATAATGCTGTGTTGACGATTACCGTGGAAAGGAAAGGAGGTGAGACAATGTTCAAATAAATAACCGTTAGGAAAATGGGTATCAAGTCACAGTGTTCAGGAAATTCGGATCACAAACTTACTTGGGAGGTTACGAAAATATCTAAGGTGAAGCCAGTATGCGGTGAAAAGCAGTATATGCGAATGCATTCGGACGGCACCAGGTCACCCCAACCGGCATTATGGACCAAGCAGTTACAAAAATGTGGGCCAGTGCCGCTGAATGACTCCGGAAAATTATGATGTCATTGTGCAGAGTCACACGCACAGATTCTGCAGTTCATGTGCAGGGGGGAGCAACATCAGTAGGCAATCATGAGATGTGACCCAGTGAATTGCCTTCCTCACAGCTTGGAGATTAATTGAAAACTAGAGTTATAGAGGATGAATGGGAGATTGTCAAATTTGGGCAGTGGGAAACTATTGAAGCAGAGGGGACGGAGGCCTTTGTGCGAGAACGTTGGCCTCATTTTGAAGAGATTTCATGGGAGATCGGTTATCATGTAAACAGTCTTCCTTCACACCAGACAGTTTTGCACTTGATCTGTATCCCAGGAAAAGTCACCTTCATCCCTACCTCACTAAAATCCACTCAAATGAGGATTTGTCCGTGAATGGGATCCCCAATTCATGCTTGCTAATTCTGTGGATTCTACAAAGCAAGCAAAGATTAGTGAAGTAAGTGAAGAACGGTGGAGGGAAAAGTGACCAGACACAGTATTCAAGCAACCCTTAGGAAGTAACCCTGAAAGTCCTGTTCCAGCTAAGTATGGTAGGAATACACACTCACCACCATTCCTAACAAGCGGAAGTAAAATGGGGAAACTTGAACCAACATTGTCAAAAGAGTTACCGGTATCATAACAATGGTAAGACATTCGGTAATGCCGACCCTAATCTCTCTTCAATTTTTATCAGAAGCGAAGTGCATGAAATGTAATTGTTACGCTCAAAATAGCATTAGGCACACTGTCTTTTTTATTTCCTTTTGCCGTACATCCCGTTTTAATGTCCGTACACAGCGTAACTGATTTTATGTTCTTCGCGCCGAGATACGTTATGTCTTGATTGACCATGAGCTTGAGATTTCGCAGTTGACTTAATGGCTATTCGACTTGGCGAGGAATCCCAACAAACTATTAGCACACCGCAAGCGCCCGGTCCCGGCCCAAAAAAGTTAACCAAGTTTAGCTAGCTAAGTCTGTTGGCTACTGATCAGCTACTTGAACACGTGTACCCACTGCTTTTGTGCGTAAAACGGAATTTTCGACCAAGGTTGTCGAAGACAGCCGGACTTTCTGATAGATATCTGTTTTCGGAAAACAAGATCCACAACGCTTCAAGTAGGTGAAAGTTCCCAGTAAAGGTTATTGGATCTTATCCTTAGAAGCAGCATGTGATCAAGTTTTTTGCTTTTCCCACCAAAATTTCAGATAGCAGTGATAAAAGCATACCAACAAATCATGAAGATAACAAACGGTGGAGAATTCTCAGTTACCCAACCACGGGGAGACCTGAACATCAAGCAACTAAGGGATCCAACTAATCTGACTGATAGATCACAAGAGTGCAAAAGAAATTGTTCCAAACATGCTCCAAGGTTATGACAATCCGAAAATTCGTGCCTGTGCCAAGGCACCGGAAATACTGGACCAATTAGTCATTTGGCTGCGCAGTCACATTAGATCCAACAAGTCACAGGAACCTCAGTGGAATTGTTAAACTCTGGAATCATAACAGAAGCAGCCAAGAAATGTTTGGAAACGGCAGTCCTGTGAATGATCAGATTGAAACTATGGGTGCGATGTGTGGATAACAAGTACGTCGTTTTTGACGAAAAGGGATGTCGAACCCCTCCAAAAACTAATCAACAACTTTTTCACAGCAGCTGAATTCCCGAGAGAAGAAAAGGTCGGCAGAAAACTGGCATCCTTAGATATCATGATCACAAAAAGCGAAGATGGACACACCAAAACCCCGGAGTACAGGACAACAACCCTTACAACCAAAATCCTAAAATGCAATCGCGATTACCCGATGTAACATAAGAAAAGCCTCAAAACAACTCTGTCCGTATGAATGAACACATTAAAGTGCAGAGGAATCAGGGATATCTGGGGAAGTCACGTGCATGAGACCGCTCAAATCAACGACTACCCAAAGAATTTCGTCAACAGAGGCCCCTCCAGACAGTAAACTCAGGCCTGCAGCAGAACTCGACGAGAGAACCGTCCGCCTAAGCATCAACGGTATCTCGAAAACATCACCCAGATTCCTCCATCCACTTGGAGCATCAGCGTCACATAAAGTGAAGTGACAACCATACTACAACATATCCAATCCAAAACAAAAGACCCGATCAAAAAAGAGGGAATGATCAACTCTGTTGACAAAGCTAGTTGTAATAATCGAAAAGATCACTTCATAGTCATTGATGCAGCCCTTAGAGGAACACAAACTGGTTTTCAAGCGCGGTGGCATGAAGTCTCTAGTTTGAATGCACTGTGGCAGCCACAACCTAACATTTGACATAAGGGAATACTGCAGAGTGCAAACTGGAAGGCAAGCCGAGAACTCTTCGTAGTATGACATCCAAGGAAATTTGCTCAACAGCCTCCACGTCGACCTGGCCGTGACATGCCAGCCTTTTTGAAGCAGGGGAAATGCAACAAAAGCGTCGATGTAAAGAACAAGGGAGATAATAAATAAGATTAAGATAACTCATGCACCACTAACAAAACTCCGACACTCAGGATGAAAGAAATTCCTGTCTGCAGTACAATCTGTTCAGCTAGCGGTAGGAGAGCGCCCTCCCCAGTTGGGGTGCGTTAAACAATCAGCACAAAGTATCTTCAAGCACACCCTTTTCTATCAGTCAGATAAAGACGACTTTCACCAATTCGTTCAAACAAAGATGTCGACCAGTCAAAACGAGGTGACAACGTGGTACAAGCAAACAAATGGAATTCAGCTGATTGCGCAGTTGCACGCCGCTCTGAGGAGACCTGAGGCGAGAAGTCAACCAACCAGGTTCCGTATACTTGCATATACTCACCATATGGTGCACCCACGAAAAGTACCGTGTTATAATCATTCATGAGCAGCCGATTACTTCACTTCCTCGGGAGGTCCTGCTGCTTGAACGACTATGCCTAGCATGATGGTAAAGCATTTGCAAACTGAAACCATAGCTCGGGGAACAACTCATCCTGAATTCTGAAACGCGTCATGGAGTCTCTCAACAGCCTGAAACCGTGAATTCATACGGGAGTAAGTGACCCTATCTCAACATTCATCATAAGCTGTAATCTTATTGTGTTCCCGATCCTTATTAGGACATCCATTATGTCGCCGGAAAGTGAGTTTTACCACAGACGATGGAAAGCCAGCTTCACAACATTTTTCTACAAGTTTCCTAACTGGGAGAACCTCAGTAACCGCACGTTTATCGGTGCTAAGCCGGTTCACTCAGCAATTGGAGAAACGTGATTAGAAGCAGTACGCCTGAATACTTAGTCGCAAAAAAAAAACGTCACGGAGTCTTACTACAGATTCCTTGGGAACATGTCTTGTGATACTTGTAATTCAGACACCTTCAACCTACCTGACAGCAGCCCCAAAGCATGCGAAGTCATTATCGTTTGATGCCTCCACATGTGCAAGACGTCCGGCAGGGAGCATAATGGTGTTATTTTTGAAAAGTTGCCCCCTGTCAAAATTTATAGCCATCCGCTTCTTTCCTGAAAACAATTTTATAGTAATTGTGTCCAGATCGCTGGGGTGAACCCAAAGTATATGAAATCCGTAATAAATAAGGAAAAAGCCTTCGCAAACAGTCCCTTCATGCTCTTGAATGCTGGGTTGTAGATGGCTACCTATGTCACCGATATCTGTCATAATAGCAGATTTGCATAAATCGACGTGCACAAATGTAAACCCACCACCACCACCTTACAGACCTGTAGGTGGTCAACAAAAAACAAATAAAACGATGCGTTAAATATTTTATAAATCCTTCTATGGTGCAGTGTACTAATGAGTGGGCAGCCAGAAGTAATCCTGGAAAAAGAGATACTGTTCGAGTGGTGATAAATGGGTGAATTACAAGGTCCGAAGTTGTAGATTTCAATCGGTAAATAAGGGATACAAAGCACCGGCCGTCTGCGGGCGGACACGTGTGTGCTAAAAGACAGCTACTAACGACTTGGCGAAATAGTTTACTATTTTTAAGGATATCTTAGATAGATATTTACTTACTCTAGTCCTGCTAGTATTTTGGTTCCAAGATGTTCGAGAAGTTATCACACCCTTGGCAGAACACAGCAAAAGTAGTAAACGACGGGTTTTAATCAAAAAGTAAGGCTATCATAAACGCGTATAAGTTGTCTAAACAGTCAGAGGGGATATGATCGTGGTGTGTCACAACGCCCACGCTCCTCTTCACCCTAAGCAACCTCTCTTACGCTTTGATCAGAAACACCGCCTTAGAGGTCATACCCTGAGATCAGGGCATGACAAAATACATGGAAGATCCGCGCTAATTTATTTGTAACTAGAGCATATGGACCGTAGAAATCCATACTTTCAGTTAATTTGAGCATCAGTGTAGGGAGCTGTAACAGTTATCACAGCCTCCTACCCTGATGCTTTTAGAGGGGGGTTTGATGCATACGTAGGGTCCCTTGGAAAAGGTGGACAGCACACAAGAAGCCGCCCGTCGTCTTACAAACCACCATATTGAGTTATATATAATTAATCAACTACCTCTGTCCCTTCAGTCTTCTTTGATCTGGAACAATCAGCCGTTCCCAAAACAGAAAGTGTTCCACCAATACAGATGTGTAATAAAAGGTATCGTTTTTTGCTGTTTCTAAAACAAGGATCTAGAAGTTATCGAAGTGAAACTCTTAGCTGTTTCAAGGCTGCGTAGCTATGTACGCATGCAACACCGTAACTTAAATTCAGATACGAATTTGCGACGAATTTCAGTTTCTTTTTCCCGTAACCAAAGAATACGTGAATGTAATGTTTGAAGGTATATTGAATGCTTGGTCGGAGTTTAAGTGTGCTACTGTTTGTTTAGGCATACTCTCTAACCGCATATTAAGTTTGAGTACTTGTGTTTGCGTACGTGATGCTGGGTTCAGGATTGTAAGTTTGCATTTTTCATATCATTTGAGCTCTGATTCTTAGAAATCTCGCAGGTCAATCTTTTCAAAGCGTCTCGTCTGCCGCAAGGTTTGGCGAATCGTCCCCTTATCATCCGAATGCTCCGATTAATGCATACCCACGTTCACTTTTGGAGCATGTTGTCAGCTTGAATATCGACCACCAGCCTGCTTACGTGCGAAATACCGGGATAATTTGTACAATCGGTAGGTGAATAACATAATTCAGCCTGTACAAAATGTTTGATTTAGTTTTTATACTTAGACCTGATAATATAAGGTTATACACTTGTTAGTGCGAACGTAAAAAAACTGACAGTTTGTGATCTCGCTCCTAGTTCTGTCTTAATTCTTGTTGATTAGTTTCCTCCTGCAGTAGGCAAAAATATATGCTTTCCTACCTTTAGTCTTATTATTATGGGTTGGTGATTGTGATTTGTAGTTTGAGTGGGTTAAGGAGCTACAGGTTGCTGGGAAGATTCACGGTCTTTCGTGTCTCTTGTATGTATTAGTGCTTGGCTAGATATTACAAGATAGAGGGAAAGGGTATGTGGGACTTGCACTAAAGGGGAAAATAGTATGGGCATAGTTACTAGAAATTTGGTGGATAATGCAGTAAAGACTCAGTTGTATAGGGGTGTCTGAATTATTCGAAGCATTAGGACTGGTCATTAAATACAGTGTAAGGGACTTCAGCTTTTGAGAATCCTTCTAAGCCACCTCATATCAGGGATAACTGTATGAATTACATACTTGAGGGCAGAATTGAATATCCGTGCTACTAACATATTTACTAAGAGACTTCTTATCCATAGAAGTCCTAGATTTCTTGTCTGGTACTTTAAAATGGTCAAACTCCTACTCAGTTTTTGATACCAATGGTCATTAATCAGAAGGCTCCCCGTCCTCATACTGATCATAGCTACCATCAATATACGGAGGTAGTGATAAACATTCTTGTCTTTTTAGGTTTTGGGACAGGGGTAAGAGCTGTGACCACTACTTACTAAGACAGTTCTGGTATAATTTAAACAATAGAACCTAAGGGATAATTGCTTGCTATTTCCCCAACACGATATCTGAAGTTTAGCGGCGAACAAATACCGCACTTACAATTATTCGTGTGCAACGTGGTACGTGTGTTACTAATACACTTATCAAACTTCATTGACTTCTTTCCTGAGTCTTGTTTATTGGTACATAATCTTCAGTTACATGAATAAGAGGTCAGCCGATCCATTTTAATTCCTTAGTAAAGTATCTTTGTAAATTGAAATTTAGTTTATATTTACCCCCTTGTTTTCTGCAACATAGGTCCAGCTTGTCGTACTGTCGAGATTTTGCAAAATATGATCACAGCCGGGATGAATATCGCCCGCCTAAATTTTTCACATGGTAGTCACGAATACCATGCAGAAACTATTCAGTTAGTTCGAGAAGCTGCTTCAACTTTGAAACCATTCGCACGACCAGTGGGTATTGCCTTGGATACGAAAGGTCCTGAAATTCGCACTGGACTCATTAATGGGGTAAGTATCATTAATTCATGAAATGTTTCCAGTTGCCTGTCGTAAGTCTTTTTCGGGTATGTTCTAATTAGTTATCGTTTTGGTAAGACCTCTGTTGAAACATATGCATTCAGCAACCTAACACGTCCATGCAGTGGGTATTGAGGCGTATGTATGACGCGCTTATGATACAACCTGGCTGCCCCAACCTCAGTAAATGAAATAGTATTCAAACCCGTTACTCAGTGCCTAAACCAGTTCGTCATAGTTCCTTTAGAACTTCTCATGTCAATTTTAGCATCAAACCTTATACTTCCATAAAATTGAGATCAGCACTCAGAAGTCTCAACTATGCTGTCAGTAACTGACCTGACATACCATCCAGTGTGCTGTACCTACAACCTTGAATCTTTGATTCATCTTGGTGAGAGAACGCAACTCCCAGCACAGAAAACAGGTGTTAGAACATTCACCAAGTATATCATACTTGATGATACTTACATAACGTGCCTTTGATATGCGACTCGACGTGTACAATAATAGCGACAACACCTCTTCCAAAAATATGAAAGGACCATTGGTTTGGAAACCTAAGAGTGATTAAATTTTAAAAACAAGTGTCAAAAGTGTTGCTTAGCTGATGCGATGATAGGCAATAAATTATGGCTAGAAGGCCATCTAGATACTAAGTCCGGTGCTGCATAGACACATACTCCAGTGTTTTAGCTCAGGATGATTATAATAATTATTCAGTGTTCTTCAATTTCTGATACCAGGCTAGGTAACTTTGTCACTATTTACTTCTGAAAGAAGTCAAACATCTTGCTTCCAGAGCACAGCTGTAAGCCTAACTGTACGATCGTTTTCATTTCGAAACGGCTTACACGTCTCTGGTCAGACTATAAAATCATTGATTTCATTAATGCGTGTATTTACTATTATTTTAGTCAAACAAACAGTACAAAATGGGTTTCAAGTTCTGCACTATACAAAGTGGAACATTATGATGGTTCATGAAAAAAGTGCGTGAAAAGCAAGAACATAAGTGGGTTATTAAAGCTGCAGCCTCAAAGATATGTTCTTGGAAGCACTTACTACTTCTACTTTTTATCTGTAGAAGAAACAACCAAACCGCACCATTGCCACTGAAATCAATTCTGAGCAGTGTCTGCTATTGTTTTAAGTCACTGAGTTGCATGTTTTCAATTCCATCCAGGGAATCGTGAGGCACCTGCATATGCTAACCCAACTCGACTGTCCATCATCCCAGTGCCACTTCTTACACTGGCCACCTCTGCGCTTCTTCCAACTAGTCCTACGGCAAGCGACTAGTGAGGAGTGTGTGAGTCTTTGGGAGGAAGTACGTAACTTACGTCCGAGACACGGCAACCCTCACATAGTGTTTCCAGCTAAAACGAAGAATCTTGTGGAATAAACAGTGTTTGAACACGGTCGTCGGAGGTCCTTAGGTTGGAGAGGCCAGGTTTCACAGGCACCGCACCGACAAGTTACATACTTGAACTTTCGCAAAAGTTTTTACCCTTACCACGGCTCCAAAAACGACCCACAACGGCGCATGCTACTCTGGCTTTCGATAGAAGATTAGAAGTCTGTCTAGTCACACCTCCACCAGCACTCACATAACTAAGTTCGCAAACTTTTCACAAACTTCCAGTGATGCACTACCAAGGGCGAGGGGAGGTACCGGCTCTTTTCAATCTTGCAGAAATATCACGCACTTCGGTTGGGCCAAGTAAATACCATATTTACAACTACTTAGCTAAGATTTGCATAACCTACATGTGGCAGAGCAACATGGTCAATCACTCTTCCACTTGATAGCAGGTCTGCACCACTACTATGCACTTTCTTTATGGTTCTCTCGAGAATCTCACCGATGGTCATGTTAGCCCTGCCTGTTCCCGCTGTTCATCTGGAGCAAGTGAGAGGAGGCTGTAAGCCTTCATCCTACCTGAGGTGTTGAATTATAGAATTTTCAAGATAATAACAAACTTCTCAATAACACCCATCTCTAGTACAAAATCCCAAAGTACAACGCTGTTCAGTGAATCGAGGGTAGACCCAATGTCGAGAAACCCAACGATTGTTATTGACCTACAGTACATGTGACGGTATGTGGGCATCCGACTGAGGGGGGGGCACGTAATCAATGCATCAATGACGACCGAAACGCAACCCGGTCCTCGCAAACCAGTTCCTCACTCATTTCTCACAGCCTATAAAATCTCATTCCGGTTAGCACTTCTGTTACGTGTAGCAGATTAATAGCCTGATGATCATTACAATGCAATACAGCGTACTTCAGTATCAAAGCTTTTCTGAGTAGTAATCGGTTACCAGCTTTAACGGTACATAAAGTTTTAAAGTGGTTGAATCAGGTATTGCACTGAGTTACAGCATTTTGGAAAAGACTGTCTAGAGATTTATGATGATAAAGACTGGTCATAATTTTAACTAGTGGCAAACAGTTGGACAAAAGAAAAATGCAAATAAAAATAAACTTAAGAATGCTGATGACAAAATTAAAGTTTCATGCGAAAAAATCCGACATAGAGACGAATTGAATGATTGATTGGGAAGTTCACAGTAATTTCGGTTTCTTGTGAGAATATATAGTTAGTGCTTTCAAGTATTCGTTGTTAATTTTGACTCGAATTGTATGTGTTGTGAAACTGCCTGCGCACCTAGACTAAAGTAGATGGTTGTCTTAAGGGATCACTCCCCGAGCTTTCGACGTCTGATTCACAAGGCAGTAGAGCGACTTTTGTTGCTCCATTCCATAGTTATCGGTGATTAAGATCATACGCCATTCCTCCGTTCTGGGTGGAGTGGCTCATGTGGACCACTGGTTTGGATTCAGAACTTTCCAACTCCCGTAGGTGTAATCTCTATATTCATTAATCCGGTCTTAGCAGCGGACGTTCATTTTCGTCTCCCAACTTTTATGGAAACACCCCTGTCATTTGAAGACAGTGGGTAAGACTTCTCTAATAGTGGCTATGAACGCGGACTATATAAGCGCATTTCGAGAGAATGATTGGTATCATTCCGCCGTCGATCATGTCAGGAGGTAAAATTGTAGGTGTAACCCTTTCCAATGCACTAATTTGTACATGCTTGCTAAAACCAATTGCTTTGATATTTCTATCTTTTCTTCTTTGAAAGTGTATTTGCGCAACCTAGTTTATATCACACATTATGTATTTCATTATCCAGAGTGGAACCGCTGAAGTTACTCTTGAAGTTGGACAAAAGATACGTGTGACTACTGATTCTGCATATATGGAAGCATGCAGTGGATCTATCCTATATGTAGATTACCCAAACATCGTTCATGTTCTGTCTGAAGGCTCGAAGATTTTCGTTGACGATGGTTTAATCAGTTTAGTAGTTAACAGCAAAGGTAAGGATTCTACAAGCTTTCCTACGTATATGGTGTAATTTTCTGCTCTTACCTTCATCACTGTTGAATATTCAAAGCCTTTCTAACTGTGATGTTGAAATGTTTGAGTTTAGTATATAAGTTTCGTTTGCCATTTGATGGAAATGACAGCGAAAAACGAAACGCACTCAGCCACCTTGTGCACATCCGTGCAGTAAGCAGTGAGCCAAACCTATTGTGTAAGGGCTAGTGATACTATATGGCTCCCCAAGGCTCGGTAGACGGAGCAGGGTTCAATCCCATTACTCAATGGTTGGTGGTCACCTCCCTAAACCAGTGAGTTACAGCTCCACTCTTTTAATTGTGATCGAAAGAATCATTGGTTATTCCTCACTTATATTCTCTATCCCATTTTCTTTCTGATAAACTGTAGTATTCTTGCTGGTTTCCACTAATAAATGAGTCCCATCTATCGGTGGACAATGGTAACGCACCTTTCTCGTTGCATTCTTAAATTTTGGTTTTGTATTCGCCTGGTTGACCAGTTCACTAGTTACTAGCCCGGGTAAAGAGGGAAGGCTCGGCACAGAGCTAGCAACCCTACCACGTAAAACAAATCTAACCGCTAAACAAACTTCAAAGCACAAACAAAATATAAGAAATGAAGACAAAATTATTCTTCGCTGGAATCGGAGAGGCGAAATGACGCCAGTTGATGAAAGCCTTCAGGAAGCCAATTGGCGGGCCGATGTGTCTTCTCTTCTCTCTATGAAAGCGAAAGTAAACATGGGGACATGGGATGTCCGCACCATGTTTGAACCTGGTAAGGCTACCCGGATTGCAAAGGAGATAAGAGGGTGTCGCATTAAAGTGCTAGGAACTTGCGAAAGCAATTGGAATGGAAATAGACTATCCAAACTGTCAACTGGAGACGAGTCAATAATCTACTCCAATATTGTCACCCAGACGACAACCACCAGCACACTGTGTTTTAAAGTGGCTATCATGATGTCCCCAACAGCATCGAAGGCTCTCATGCAGTGGGAACAATCTCCTGCAGGATCATGACAGCAAGTTTCAACTCAAAAGGAAGGAAGGTCACAATCATACAATGCCAATGCTACGCATCTACAAATAATGCAGAGCAAGAGAAAAAGGAGGAATTCTACAGACATCTGCAATCAACACTGGACAAGACCTCAGTTGGCGATATCAAAATTCTAATGGGTGGGGTGACATGAATGCCAAACTGGGAGCGGACAACCCAGGAAGAGAACCAACCATGGGTCAAGAAACGCTTGGTGAGGTGATGAACGAGAATGGAGAATTGTTTGCAGACTCCTATGCATTCAATGATTTGGTGATTGGAGTCAGGAACTGTGTTCAAGCACAAGGATATCCACAAGTCAGCAACATGGATTTCACCAGACACCAGGACACTCTACACTAAAAATCAGATCGACTTTATCTCAATGTAAAGAAAGTGGAGACGCAAACAGCCTACTTAACACAAGGTCAAGAAGAGGAGCAGATGTAGGTTCAGACCACTCACTGTCTAGTGCAAGGAACCTTCCAAATCAAGTTGAAGGCCTTCAAGGAAGCTGGTGATAGACCACAGTTCAAGTACAACACTCGGAAACTGAAGGACAAAACTACAAAGGAAATCTTCACGTCGGTCAGCCATCAAGACAAAATGGGAGATATCGAGGAACATCCCTGAAGAAACCTGTGTGGAAGAACACTGGAAGTCATTGAAAGAGATGTGGAAAGAAACCTGCACAACCGTATAAGGAAGGAAGAATAAAGAAGACAAGGAATGGATCTTGACGGACACATGGAAACTGATAGAGCAGGGAGAGGAGGATGGTGAAGCAGAAGATGAACCAGTGCAAGGATGCACAACGAGAAGCGGAACTGAGTACAATGTATAAAACACTACACTGGACAAAGAAGTGAAGAAGAGTGCACGCAAAGACAAAAGACACTTCTACGACACACTGGCAAGTGAAGCAGAACAGGCTGCAGGTAGGAGAGACCTGACAACATTGTATCAGCCAGTGTATCAGGCCAGTTCCTTGAGTGGAACCCAGATGGGAAACGACGAGTTGAGCGTTCGAAGGTGACATGGAGGAGATCGTGTGATGAGAGCTTGTGGGCTCTCGTGGAGCCAGATTCAAAAGATTTCAGAGAACAGAGCGCATTGGAGACGTGCTACTGAAGCCCTATGTTACATCAGGAACCCAAGGGACAAATAAATAATAATTTGCTGGTAGTTACTATCAAGGTGAAAACATACCAGTTCTAAGATCAAGTGTTCACATATATTCCTTCCGTAGAATACCTGGATGCTATGTTATGTGAGAATCAAATAACTGAACTAAGTTATTCATTTATTAGCTATTAGAAGTTTATTAATTACTGACTGTGACTTCTCGAGTTCGAATTCCGCTAGCTCACAGTTTCTCAAGTAGCTTAGAACAGCGTTTAAACTCCTGTCTCGGGTAGACTGTGTCACCATCACTGACATAAGTGATTGTTTTGGGCCCAGATAAGTTTCTGGAAACTGGTATTGTAGAGACATGTTACAAATACTGTTAGACTGCGAAATTATTTCTAATTAAGGTATAAAACATTTCAAAAGACGAAAAAACTGCTGTAAAGGATCACATTCCATTTGTGTCATCTACGCCACAGGTGAAACTAAAAAGTACGGCTGAAGATGCACTCAGGTTTGACGATTATTGTTATAAACCCCTTCTAGTTTGAGTGTATTATAGGCAAAACACATCATGTATACTTTGAGCACCGCTCACTTGAGGTTGATGAAAAAACAGTGTAAATCAAAGACTTGGTTTCTGTATTTCGTGTGGATTCGACCATACTAATTCTTACTGTTTTCTTTTACCTTCGATACTAGGTCCTAATTATCTTGAGTGCGAAGTCGAAAACGGTGGAAAGCTTGGGTCTCGAAAAGGGGTTAATCTTCCTGGAGCTCGAGTAGACTTGCCTGCGGTATCGGAAAAAGACAAACAAGACCTCCATTTTGCAGTCGAGCATGGCGTAAGCTTTTCACCAATATTTTATTATTTTCCGGTAGTACAATCAATTCACCCTACCTTTATAGTCACTAGATGAGTTAACCGATTTCAGTATCGAACGTCCTTCCTGGCACACTGACTTTGGGTTGTTTTGCTTCTTTCAACCAGTTTACTTTGTAGTTATATATTTTCTGCTAGTTGTCATTACGTAAAGAGTGGTCAATCAATGTTAGTTTACTCAAATTTTGCATCCTGTTCCTCTAGGATATTAACATATTACTTTATTTTCAGTCCTTTGGAAGTATCTGTTACATATTATCTTTGATACATATGCATCTTTTTCATCGCTTCGGAACACGCCTTGAACTAATTCTTTTTGATATATTCTATCTTAAGGTTGACATGGTGTTTGCTTCTTCATTCGAAATGCGGCTGCTGTACATGAAATTCGTAGTCTTCTGGGTGAAAAAGGTGCCTACATAAAAATCATTGCGAAAATTGAAAACCATGAAGGTGTTCAAAGGTGAGTACTGATATTTAAGTCGAGCATTTGCCGTCGTCATTCTTGTCTATTTTTATTGTGGATCTATCCTGTCCTATTGAATAGTAGTGTCGCTCATTGTCTACGGCCCTTGGTTACAGGTTTGCACTCTGTTCCACTTCCAACTGAGCAACTGAGGGGAATCATAGCTTCCCACGCATCAAATCGCCTAATACACATTCCGTTCTGAATTGGATTGTATTTATTTTTATTCTTATTAGATATCCTATGAACTCCAACCTTCCTAAAATTCAATTTCAGCATCTTATGGGTCGGATACGATTATTGTGTTTTATCATTTGACTATCTGAGATGGCCGTCGTTTGACAGACTAATATTTATACTGGGTGGTGACTGAAAGTGAAATGAAAGTTTGGACCGCGACCGGATTCGAACCAGCGACCACCGGGTTTCTGCCCCGATGCTCTACCAACTGAGTCACGAGGTCTAACTGCTGACTAAATTTTCATTTCACTTCTGTCGTCGGGTAAAAAAAATATTGGACTCAAACCAACTGGTGAAACCTATGCCAAAACTTTCTATTTAGTCACAAAATGCGATAAGCACGTCTCAGCAGGAATTGATGTTAATTACTTTTTGATGATTTAAGACATACTATTGTCATAAAAGCATCTGTAGGCTGGATTGTGGATATTATGGTAGTTGTGTATCTGGAATAAAGCAGAAAACAGTTATTGAAAAATTGTGCACAAGATAAAGCTGTTTTGAGATTGAGTCAGATGTAATTGTATGAGTACTAATAGAGTTTAGCAAAGATCAGTGCTTACTTAACGCACCTGATTTCTTCAAATCTCATTACCTCTTATAATTATAAACATCCAGACCATAGTTGTTATGAATGTCATAGCTTTTTGTCCGTTCTTCCTTCCTCTAGTTACTCTTATACATTTTGAACGTTGATACTATTATGAAAAATAAGTTATGCTGGACAGTATTAAGTAAACTAATATCACACGGCTTTTTCGAAGTTTGTTCGTATCCTTCATCGACACTGTTGTGTGGTGTGGATACACCCTTATGGAACGTTCTACGTTCTCATCTGCCTACTCATCTTGTTGGTGTGATTCTTTTGTCTTTTAGATTTAATGAAATCCTTGAAGTTGTTGATGGAATTATGGTGGCTCGTGGTGATCTTGGGATAGAAATCCCAGCGGAGAAGGTATTTTTAGCACAAAAAATGATGATCGGTCGCTGTAACCAAGTTGGTAAACCTGTAATATGCGCTACACAAATGTTAGAGTCAATGACTACTAAACCCCGTCCAACTCGAGCTGAATCCAGCGATGTTGCTAATGCTGTTCTTGATGGTGCAGACTGTGTCATGCTTTCAGGTGAGTTTATTTTCAGCATATGTAGTTCAAAAGTTAGGTGATAGTGTATTATTCATTGCGAGATGCATCTATGAAAGCTTAGGAACCTAACTTCATTCATTTTCTCGTGAATACAATAAGTAAAGTATAACTGAGAGAGGTTTACCGAGTAATTCCATCTTAGTCTTCTGTTTGTCTTAGACGTAATGATTTTCCTATGGCTTCTGTTTACTTCTATACTAGGTGAAACAGCCAAAGGACTATATCCTCTGGAAACTGTACAAACTATGCATCGTATTTGTGTGCAGGCTGAAGCAGCAATGTTTCATGGACAACTATTTGAAGATTTGAAGATTTCACTATGTGGTCCAACAGGGATGGCTCATACTACAGCTATTGCCGCTGTAGAAGCTGCAAATCGTTGTAACGCTGCTGCTATCATTGTGATTACAACTTCTGGTCGGTAGGTTATCTGTATTTGCCGTTGTTATGTAACTGCCAATTAATTCTAAATGGTCGTTATGTGATTATTTCAAAGTGTAATTCTGTTGGGATGGTGAATAAAATCCAGCATCTAATAATTGTCTAAATCAGTTAATCTGAGTTTAGTAGACATTCAGTAACCTTAATGTTACTGTCATACTTTTAGGTGTGAAAAAATAAATTATTTCTTTTCTTATTCTGTCACAGTAGCCATCAAACCATATCTCATCCAGACCAAAGTCGATGAGGATCATGAAGATATGACTCACTTGTTTGAGCAATCGACCTTCAAACGTTGGGTTCCGGGTTCACTCCACCTACTGCAGCCTGGATAACTAGGTAGTGTCATAAGCCGTCACATATCAAATGTGACTCAGCGTAGCATATAAAACACCAGTACCGTCTTGAGTTAACTATGATGCGAAACAGCTGATTATTTAGTTTGTTCAAGTTGTTGATTCCAAATGCTATTTAGCATTGATGACAAGTTGAATGAAGTCTTTAATGGGTTTTATTTGATAGTTTAAAGAAATCCGGGTTTCATATTCGATTTTTATTGTTTCATTTCCTATATGTAATCCTCATCTCTGTTAATCCTTTTTTTTCAATGTCAGATCATGCCAACTGATCTCACGTCACAGACCTCGCTGTCCAATTCTCGCTGTTACACGTCATGAAGTTACTGCTCGTCAAGCCCATCTTTTTCGTGGTGTTCATCCTTTATTCTATGGTGGTAAGTGATAGTTTCTTTAGCAGTAATTCTCGTTGACATAAAATATTCAATCTCATCAAATGCTGGTATAGTAGCAACAGATTTATTTGGTGTCTTTTTCATCATTTTTTTTAACTTACAGAAGCACGTACTAAGGAATGGGATGAAGATATGGACCGTAGGATTCGTCATGCCATCGATTATGGGCGTAAGCGTTCATTCCTCCCTCCGGGATCCTTTGTGATCATTGTGACCGGTTGGAAAGCGGGTTCTGGTTCAACGAATACACTTCGTGTTGTCAAGCTGGAAGATGCAGAAACTAAACCAATAGTTAAGGTGCCAAGTATCACTCATTTTGATGACTAAACTCTATGCGGGAGATTTCTTGACTTTTATTATGTGGACAACAAAGAAATATACATTCAATTTACTTGTTCTTTCACATTTTGTCAGTCTTCTTAATTCCTTATCACATTTTCCACCTAGTCACGTGTCGTTGCTAACCCTTGAGAAACTGTGCGCCATGTTACCTCTTGTACTACCCTAACCAACTTTCCAACCAAAATTTATGATGTGTTGGTAATTCTTCGAATTTTTATTGATGCGCCTACTCAGTAGAAGGCGTGATCATGTCTATCATAGTGCTCCCATAGTTATAATACTTTAATTCTTTTGTTGGTATATGTGTAACTTATGTACTGAAACCTAGTGTCCCAATCTTGGATTTTCTCTTGAAATCTGATCTTTCCCAAATCATCTTTTTGCATGTAACTGTCATATTAGAAAGGTTATATGCAGTATACTGTCTGGACCACATTTCTTTCTTGTTTCTTTTACTAGTACGCGCCACTTCGTAGTAATAATAGAAATATTCACTTAATTTGGTACTGAAAAAACGAAACTGATATTGGGAACCCAATATCATCTGAAGGCGAGGGATATTTTCCATACAGGACTCTGGCCGATGACTGACACCTTGATGTGGTGACCGAGCTTGCATATCACAACGAGCTGTCTTATCCTCGGGGTCTTACCATGCCAGGAACGTCTGTTGGGTAGTAGTAAGACAAAAAGCAGTTACCCCGATGTGGTATGCATTGCTACACACTGATGGGAGTCTGAGGGCAAAGTCTCACCGCTGCTAGCTCGCCGAGGTGTAAAAGAAGTAAAATGTTTCCCTTAGATGACGAGTAGTGCCACCCTGGTGCTGCCTTCCCAATGAGAAGGGGGGTTGGGAAAGGTCGGCCTCAAAATGAAAACATTTCCATGGTCTTCCGGTGTCGGCGGTATGAGTCCTCTCTATTTGAAAGCAACTTAAACGTAAGTTTACTTTGGGTCTCCGTATCGTTTGCCAGCAGTGTTCGGTAGCGAGAGAGATGGAGAAGGCATCAGCGTTGGGTAACACTCAGCAACTACTTGGGGATATTGAAGATACCGGCAAGAAGACGATGGTGAGTGAAGGCATCACCGAAAAGGATGAGACGCTGTTAACGTCTCAAGATAGGTGGCTAAAATGTGTAGAACACTGAAACACCGTTCAAGTGGTAAACAGCAACGCTTCAGTTGCCCAACATCCAGCCTGAACCCTAACCAAAAATGATACAAAGCAGCAGGACTTGACAGTTTACCACCTAACGTTTTCAAGGATGGAGGTAGGAAATTGATGGTTAGAGTGACGGAGGCACTAGATAGTGTATGGTAATCAGAAGTACTGTCAAACTGCTGTACTTCACTGATCATCCCAATCTATAAGAGGAAGTCTTCATGTGACAAGCATACAGTAATTAGTTTGACTAATATTGTGTCCAAAATCGTAAGGTGCACAGTTATCCGACGCCTAACTGGAGCTCGAAAAAACCGAACAGGTTTCAGACATGGATTAGGGTGCGTCGATCACATTTTTACCCTCCGATAAGTCCTAGGTCATAAATTAGCTTTCCGGCGGCCGACACTTGACATATTTGTTGACCTGAAGTTGGAATATGACTGTCGACCGTGAGGTAGAATATGATGCTCACTAAAACCGTTTACTCGAACTCACGTGTTCGTGTCAGGGGTTACGGAGAGTTGTCGTGTGAGTCGACGACAACCAATGGTATCCGCCAGGGATGTTTGATGTCACCTATTAAACTTCTTTGTAGATTTACCAATCGACATAACCCTAGGTACATTTGACTTCACAATGATTGTTCTGCTCCCTAAAGGTTATCTGGTTGACTTGGAGTGTGCAGACAATATTGTCTTGCTAGGTGTAGGTGCTGACAAAATTCAGTGTCTTGTGAACGCGTTGAACAAATCTGAGTATGTTTGACATGCGTTTCCCTGGCAGCTGTCTAATTTAAGATTATGCTCCAGAACTGGTCTCCTCCTAGTTTAATGATAGGGAGTAAAGTGGTTAAATGTGTCGACCACTTCGCTTATTTGCAGAGCTGCACCAGTTAGAACGGGCTGGTTGCTAACGAAATCTCAGCTCGGATACAGAAGGCTTGTTTGGCGTTCGCCAACTTGCGTCACCTGTGGCGCCGACTGGCTAAATATTCTACTATTTATTAAAGAACGAGTATGACCTGAATGAACTGCGCTGCAGTTCATTCTGTTTTTTCTTATGGCTGTGAGATGACCGTTAAAAGTGGAAGCCACGAAGCGATTACTGGGTTTTGGTCACAGATATCTTCGTAGTATTGCTTACTTTTAGTGGAATAACCGTGCGACAAATGTTGAGGTCAGGTGAATGGTATTAAGCAAGACAGGCAATTCGATTTGTGAGGTTGTGAACCTTCATCGACTGAGATAGCTTGGACATGTGGAGTCACCACCTAATTCAATGCTAGGGGAATTTGGACCAGGTAAGAAGAGAGTGATCAGACCAAGATCTGGCATTAGTCGATGAAATCTCTTACCGTTATTCTGAGTCATGTGCGGCGATGTAGACTGCCGGGTAGGGTCTTCAAAACGGAAGCAAATCAGTAGTTGAGGACTGACTCTTGGTTACATGGCTGAAAATTGGTCATAATGGCACAAATGTATTCACTCCTTGACATCTTCTGAATCTTGAATATTCACACTAACCGTTATTTTCAACTTGCTTATTCTCTCACACTATCTACTCTTTTTCTGTCCGCTCGTTTTTTGTATACTACTGTGAAATGAGGCAACTTCCGCGGATGTACCTACGTGTAAGGTTCTTCGTTGGTTTAGTCGGGATCAGAAATGTATGAAATTTAGTACTGGATAAAGACGGCATATTCCTATCAGCAATGTCCTCTTTGCGTTGCGTCATCTACTTCTTCAGACATAGTATATGTTATGCTGTAAACCTACAGTTTCAATATGCGAAACTCAGGAACTATTAGCAGGCAATGAACCATACCTATTGTGTGAGCTGTTTAAATCTCTGTAGTTGGGTCGAAGTCTCGACCAACTTGCTGAAAGCCAACTGTCTAGACTGACACTCCGCGACTACATTATCTCATTTTCTCTTACAACTCAGACCAATAGCCACTAATTTCATGAACCACTATCACATCTTCCCACATTTACCCTCCACTATTCTGTTCAGCTCTCATTTTGGCTACATAGAGTGAACGGGACCGTGCCGTCTTATTTTTAGAACCCTGCCTATTTCAGGTCGGAAACCAACTCAATACCTGACCTTGAAGTCGTCCAATCTGTTTTTGTTTCACAATCAACGTTTATTTCATCTTTCTACTTCGGACAGTCATGTCCCTTGCTGAAATAATAAACTTGACGAAGAAGGATTACATCATGGTTCATACCTTAGTTGCTATCTCCCTTATTTCATAAATGGTATAATTTTAAGAACAATAACCGGGATACCTCCCATTTTTCGTCTTTGATTAGCCTACTGAGGTTGCTACAGCTATCCGTACTAATCAAGTGTCTAGTTTTCCAGCTTTTCTCATTATTGTTATGCTAATTGTAAAGGCGCACTGTTAAGTTAATAGGTGCGAAACATATTTTTCTCCATTTCACAACTGAGGAGACTGTAGTTTTCATCTAAAAAGAGTAACCTGTGCTAGTTATTATTATTATTAGTCCCTTGGGTTCCTATTGGAACATAGGGCTTCAGTAGCATGTCTCCAGTGAACTCTGAAATCTTCTTAACCTGCCTCCACGACAGCCCACAAGCTCTCATTTCCTCCTCGCATGATCTCCTCCACTCGAGTGCTTGGCCTGACGCGTGATGTCCCCAGTCTGCCTTCTCAGTGTTTGCCCAGTCCATTTCCACTTCCTTGTGCACATTTGTTGGGTGATAGGTTCTTGGTTGGTTCGTCACCAGTCAGCCAGAGTTCCTTGTTGCTTATTCTTATTATTCTGGCCATCTGATCTTCAGTAACGAGCCAGCGTAGGCAGTTGTTGATGAATGTCTCTAGTTTATTGGAAATCCCTTTCGTAACGCACCAAATCTCTCAACTATCACATAGAAGCACTGACTCACTTGACTGACATTAGTGTTGAAAATCCGGATCTTGTTCCACATGCTGAGAGCAGAAGATCTCCACACTGGTTTCAGGTTAATGAACACCTGTCTTGCTTTTCCGATTCTGACTTTGACGTTCTCGTGTGTGCCACCTGTAGTTGAAACAGTGCTTCCTAGATAGGTGAAGGAGGTTACTTCCTTTAAGTTTCTCCCCTTCATGGTGATTGGAGCTTGTTGTTGTTGGAGTTGTTGGTTGGGTATCTTCATCACCTCTATCTTCTCTATATTCACTTGAAGTCCCATCTTCCTTCGCTGCCCTACCTCTTCTGTCAACTTGTTAGTTTTCACCTGTAGATCTTCAAGTTTGTGTGACATCAGGCACAAGTCATCAGCGAAATCCACATCTTCCAGGTTCTTTTCCGCAGTGCAGCCAGTGTATCCCCCCTTCTCTCTCCCCACTGTTGTCTGCTGCATGATCCAGTCCAGTCGACCACAATCAGGAATATCATGGGGATAGTAGGCGGCAACCTTGTTTCACTCCTGTCTTCACTTCACTTCGAAAGCATCAGTGAGCTGAGCTTCCCATTGTGAATTACTTGGCTGGCATGTCGCGTCTTCATATAGTTGTTGAATGAGGCTGATAAATGTTTGTGGTATTCCGTAGTATTGAAGCACTTTCCAAATTACCTCTCGGTTGACGCTGTCAAAGGCCTTCTCAAAGTCGATGAAGTTGAGGTGAGGTAGAGAGTTGACTGTCATTCTATGCTCTGTTCCATGATGATGCGTATTGTAGAGTTGCAATTTGATCGGCACATGATTTGTACTTCCTGAATCCAGCCTGCCGGCCTGTTCTGGTCGTAGTTTTGAATTCAGCGCATCCTTTAGCCTCTCCAGGATGATGCGGCTTAATATTTTGCTTGCATTGAGTGGACAGGAGAGTGATTCCGTGCCAGTTCTTGCAAACACTGAGGTCTCCCTTCTTCGTGAGTTTGACAAGGTAACCCTTCTTCCAATCATTGGCCAGCTACCTTCTCTTCCTTCCACACCTTCTGCAATGCAAGTGGTGTGGTGTGAGCATGTCTGCTGTTGTCTCTGCGTCTGTTCTCAGTGCTTCTGACGGGATTCCACCTGGTTCTGCTGCTTTCCCTCATTTCAGTAGCTTTATGGCTTTCAGGACTTCCATTTTTGTTGGAGGATTTGTGTTCACTTGTAGTTCTGTGGCTGGGCTGCATGTGGTATTTCTGGACGAAGTGCAGGTGGTGGTGGTGGTGGTAGATTCAAGAGCTTTTTGAAGTGGTCGACCCATCGTTTCCTTTGTTTCTCTTCTTTGGTAACCAAATTTCCTTCATCATCTTTTATTGGTTTCATCTGTACTGCGTTGATCTCTTCCCAGATATTAACCTCTTTATTTGATACAATGTTGTCACGTCTCTCCTACCTGCAGCCTGTTCTGCTTCACTTGCCAGTGTGTCGTAGAAGTGTCTTTTGTCTTTGCGTGCACTCTTCTTCACTTCTTTGTCCAGTGTAGTGTTTTATACATTGTACTCAGTTCCGCTTCTCGTTGTGCATCCTTGCACTGGTTCATCTTCTGCTTCACCATCCTCCTCTCCCTGCTCTATCAGTTTCCATGTGTCCGTCAAGATCCATTCCTTGTCTTCTTTATTCTTCCTTCCTTATACGGTTGTGCAGGTTTCTTTCCACATCTCTTTCAATGACTTCCAGTGTTCTTCCACACAGGTTTCTTCAGGGATGTTCCTCGATATCTCCCATTTTGTCTTGATGGCTGACCGACGTGAAGATTTCCTTTGTAGTTTTGTCCTTCAGTTTCCGAGTGTTGTACTTGAACTGTGGTCTATCACCAGCTTCCTTGAAGGCCTTCAACTTGATTTGGAAGGTTCCTTGCACTAGACAGTGAGTGGTCTGAACCTACATCTGCTCCTCTTCTTGACCTTGTGTTAAGTAGGCTGGTTGCGTCTCCACTTTCTTTACATTGAGATAAAGTCGATCTGATTTTTAGTGTAGAGTGTCCTGGTGTCTGGTGAAATCCATGTTGCTGACTTGTGGATATCCTTGTGCTTGAACACAGTTCCTGACTCCAATCACCAAATCATTGAATGCATAGGAGTCTGCAAACAATTCTCCATTCTCGTTCATCACCTCACCAAGCGTTTCTTGACCCATGGTTGGTTCTCTTCCTGGGTTGTCCGCTCCCAGTTTGGCATTCATGTCACCCCACCCATTAGAATTTTGATATCGCCAACTGAGGTCTTGTCCAGTGTTGATTGCAGATGTCTGTAGAATTCCTCCTTTTTCTCTTGCTCTGCATTATTTGTAGATGCGTAGCATTGGCATTGTATGATTGTGACCTTCCTTCCTTTTGAGTTGAAACTTGCTGTCATGATCCTGCAGGAGATTGGTTCCCACTGCATGAGAGCCTTCGATGCTGTTGGGGACATCATGATAGCCACTTTAAAACACAGTGTGCTGGTGGTTGTCGTCTGGGTGACAATATTGGAGTAGATTATTGACTCGTCTCCAGTTGACAGTTTGGATAGTCTATTTCCATTCCAATTGCTTTCGCAAGTTCCTAGCACTTTAATGCGACACCCTCTTATCTCCTTTGCAATCCGGGTAGCCTTACCAGGTTCAAACATGGTGCGGACATCCCATGTCCCCACGTTTACTTTCGCTTTCATAGAGAGAAGAGAAGACACATCGGCCCGCCAATTGGCTTCCTGAAGGCTTTCATCAACTGGCGTCATTTCGCCTCTCCGATTCCAGCGAAGAATAATTTTGTCTTCATTTCTTATATTTTGTTTGTGCTTTGAAGTTTGTTTAGCGGTTAGATTTGTTTTACGTGGTAGGGTTGCTAGCTCTGTGCCGAACCTTCGCTCTTTACCCGTGCTTCGGACAGGCTAGTAACTAGTTAACCAGGCGAGGTTACCTTTGCTAGTTGGTCAGAGGATTTTCAGATTGGAAATTGCTATTTACTGTTACTAAGGAAATTCTCCCCAAATTAACTGCATGACTAAACAGCGTGCATCTCTCATGAACAAGTGTTTGTGGACGTGTACCGTACACTGACACAAATACTGAGATTCGAGTGTACTACCTGCAGTAACAAGCATAATACCACTAGATTAGATATCTAAAGCGCGTTGAGACTCAAATGGTGTGTTGATGAACATTCCAGTATCTCAAAAGTCTGGTTCGAAGTTCACTCACTACTTATCCTCCTAAAACCTGTCCAATTCTCAGTTTTGTCATACCCGATCATAGAATTTCTATTTCCTTCCGAACACTCACAATAGGATATCTTACTTTTTTGTAAGACAATCTGATATTGATATTAAATTGATGGAGTCCCACCTGTCTGTTATGCGTCGAATAAATTCCCACTCAAAATAAACGTAAATAATAAACCCTCATTATAAGACAGATTCGGCCAATCACGGCATTCCTAATTCTTGTTGACATGCTTGTTTAAAGAAAACGATTAATATGGTCTGTAACCTGGAAAACTTGCTTTCAAAATCTGTAGTTTCAACAATGAGTGACATGGGTCCCACTGTCCAAGGATTGCTGGTCACTATTACCAGGTAGAAAACCCAAGTGGTCAATTATGGTTTCATTAATGTAATGAATGAAACTTGAGCGCTGTTGTAGCTCACGATCCTGTGCTAGCATTAGTTTGTTTGACATAGCACATAGTGACGCTTTACTATTTACCGGATGGTATTTCGAGCATAAACAATTGTTCATGATGATCATCACTCTGAAACCCCTCTTCATAATCCAATATAATTTTCCATGTCTGTAATTTCCAATAAGTAGTTTCTGTTGCACGTGTTGAGATTGATTTGGTGAACAAAGATCCAGTGATCAATCTCTCCATCAGCTTGGCTATACCGGATTTAACAACTGTCATCATGTGTCGCCCCGTAGCATAATTATGAGTTAGTGTATGCTTGGCGCTCTACCACCTGACTTCTAATATCAAATGCAATCTGTTACAACTGATTCAAGAACTATGAGCAAAAAATGTGAATAAGTACATCATCTTCATGTAATAGTGTAAAAACTAACTGTCCCAAGTCCAGGCTCTATTCACGCATAATCATGAAAGTACAAATGAATACCATTTTACACGTTTTATCATACTGATCACGACTTCTCTCTTGCAACCAAAAGACACAAAACCATAACCTTTTGGTACACATTGTGAAGTTCTTAATTCAAAGCAGTAGTTGTCCCTCCCACAAATGCCAAAGTCCTGAATGCCATAAAGTTGCTGAAAGCCTCGAAAGCAGTAGGACCAGATAGACTTCTGCCAGAAGCACTGAAGTCAGATGCAGAGACAACAGCAGAAATGCTCACATCACTAATACAGAAGGTTTCGGAGAAAGGAAGGAAAGGTATCTTCCGATTGATTGGAAGAATGGCCACCACCACCAGCAGACTCCCAAACAACAACGATCTAAGTCTTTGAAAGAACTGGCACGGAATCATGCTCCTGTCCCTGTCCACAACAAGCAAAATATTAGGCCACATCAAATGGAGGGATTAAAAGATGCTCTGCATTCAAAGCTACAACTGGAGCAGGCTGGCTGGATGGCTGGTTTCAGGAAGAAGAAATCATGTGTGGATCAAACTGCAACTCGACTGAACGCTACGCTACACATCATCATAGAACACAGCATAGAATGACAGTCAACTCAACCCAACTCTACCTTACCTCAACTTCATCTATTTTGAAAAGGCCTTCGACAGCGTCGATCGAGAAGTGGTTTGGCAGGCAGCTGCTTCAACACTATGGTTTTAATGCCACAAATATTTGTCAAACTCATTGAACAGCAGCCATGTGGTATATGATGATGGCAATGCTACATGCTAAGTGATTCACAATGGAAATCTCAGTGATGCCTCTGAAGTGGAGTGAAGTGAAGACAGGGGACAGTGGCCGCGGGGGGGGTAAGACAGTGCTGCCACCTACTATCCATCATCGATGATCTTCGTGATAGTGGTCAGCTGGACTGGACTGGATGATGCAAGAAATTGTGAGGAGTTGTGAGAAGATTGGTATGTGGTGTTTGACCGATGCGATGAAAAGACACTAGAAGATTTGTATTTCACCGTCAATGATGATTTTTATCGAATGTCTTGTTGCACAAACTCGAAGATGTGAAGGCGAAAACCAACAAGTTGACAGAAGAGGAGAGATGGGGCGAGGCGAGGTGAGGCAGCGAAGGAAGATGGGACTTCGTTCAAGTGAGTGTAGAGAGGATAGAGGTAGAGGTGGTGAGGATACTCAACCAACAACGACAACAACACCAAGAAGCACCAATCACCATGAAGGGGAGAAACCTGAAGGAAGTAGTCTCTTTCACCTACACCTACCCAGTCAACGCAGCATCGTTTCAACTACAGGCGGCCGTGGTGACGGCGGTGGTGGTGTCACAGATGAGGATGTGAAAGCAGCCAGGATCGGAGAGATGACAAGACAGGCCTTCCCTCATTAATCTGAAACAATCAGTGTGGAGATCTACTGCACTCAGCACACAGCGTGAACAAGATCCGGATTTTCAACAGCACTGTCAAGTCAGTGCTTCTATGTGATGGTTAAGAGACTTGTTGACGCATCTCGGAAAGCATTTCCAACAAACTACAGATGTTCATTAACATCTGCCACTTACGCTCACTCGATACTGACACTGAAGATCAGATGGCCAGAATAATGAGAATAAGCTGTGTCCGGATGGCTGGCAACGAACCAACCAAGAACCCATCACCCAAAAAATATGCGGAAGAGGAAAGTGGAGATGGATTGGATTGGGCATACACTGAGAAGACCATTCGGGGACATCATGCGCCAGGCCGTCGAGTGGAGTCGAAATGGGAGACGACGTGTTGGGTGTCCGAGGCAAGGGTGACATGGATGAGATGGTGTGAGGAAGAAATGAAAGCCTGTGGGCAGTCTTGCAACCAGGTTGAGAAGACTGCAGATAACATAGTGCAATGGGTACATGCTACTGAAACCCTATATTCCACTAGGAACGCAAGGGAAAAATAATAATAATGTTTCCACACAGTTTCATCTTGCAGTTGATATGAGGCATCTTATTGAATTTTGTGTTGTAGGGGCACGTTAATATGATTGGATTTGCTTTCTGTTGAGACGATCATGAAGACTGAAGTACAGGGGACTTCTTTTTTAGTCAAAAGACTCCGTGACCGATACTCAGTTTTTTCCGCTTCAAACTAATGACAAGTTTTCCAGACCAGATGAATGTGAAAAAAACGACTGTTTTTTAGTGGTTTTCTTACTAAACTGGGTGACTTCATTTATTATTGTTGTAATACTGAGTATTAGATTCTGAAATAGTCACTCAACATCAAATCGTCAGACTCGAGTCGAAATTTGCTCAGTAATCTTGTGCACATTCGTGCAGTAGGCAGTGAGTCACACCTGTTATGTGAGGCTTAATAATACTACCTGACTGCTCGAACCCGTGACCTATTAGTTGAAGTCATTTCCTTAGACCAATCAATGATCCACAGCTCCACTCACTGAACATAGTGATGAAACATTCACAATCCGCAGCAAAAAACATCAAATAGTTGTTCAACCAACAATTTTCTCTTTTCTTAAGCTAAGTTTTTCTGTATCGATCAAAACGTTCTGTTATACCGAATGAATATAGATAGTAGTCATTTATGATCCTGGATGTGGCTTTTTAAAATTTTCACTATTCAAAATTCATCGCATAATATTTAGAGTATTGGTGAACGAATGTCAATTAATATATATAACAAACCTCCTGCGTAGACTCGTTTAGGCAGTTATAAATAATATCTGAAGTGAAGGTCCTATCACATTGATCTGATATTTGCATCAATTTTACACTACTTTCTGAGTCATATACATCCGATGAACCACAACACAATACATTTTGTTATCACTCATAATTCAAGTGTTATCAAAAGTACATTTATGGTTATTATTATTATTTATTTAAGAGATACTGTCTCATCTTCAAATATTCATCCCTCCAAACTAGTAATATATTTTTTCTCACCCTTGGTGTCTCACATCCCCATTGTACTTTTCATAGACGAAGTAAAAAATTTCCCCACCCTATTTTTGTTCCACCTTACTCGCACAACGGAAAAACCTCTCTGACTGAGTTGCTTATTCACTCATCTGTATTACATTGACCTTTGCTCCATATCACTATGTAATTGGATGATTGTAAAGGTCACCACTTTGTGTACCAAAACTTGAATATTGACCTGAAAACTTAGTGTCAGATTCATACTCTTGAAAAGGATCTTCCTAGCAAGATCGAAACGTTGAGGAATAATACAAAATATTTGTTTATTTTGTTATTTTTTCTAATATACTAAGCCAGGATTACACAAGTAAAAATACATCCTATGCAATAAACCTATTCACTAACTGACAAAGTTTCTGCAAGCTGTAACCATCTCTATGTATCTGGACTTGATTCTAGAGTATTTTTCACCAGCCGACGCCAACTACAGAACCATACAAAATCAGAAAGCATCACATAGATGAGCTGCTTTCACAACCATCTGGTTTCATTTTGAACCACATATCACTCAAAGATTGGGTTGGGATCTAGTAGCCCATATTTCTCAAACTTCTGCTGTAGTAGGTGTTGCTGATAAAATGGATATAATTGGCATATGTTGAGAAGGTGGCAGAAACCATAGGGAATTACCAACAATGGGTAAGGATTCCACCAAGAGAAACTCAAGAGACGAGGCAGGCGTATGAAGAACACATCAAGAAAGAAGCAGAAGAGAAAATGAAGCACATTTTGTAGATGACGGTTTTAGTGCAAGGTGTGCCATATTTAACGACTACTGTCCCAGTTGTTGACAATACTTTTGAAAGTAATGAAGATTCCGTGCCCTGCATAGTTCGAGGATAGAGACATCAAGGTCTTTCTCAGGGACATCGAGTCGGTTGCTGAGCTGGTGGGTGTCCAGAAGCGAAGGTGGTGGTACTTTGCACGTTGCTGAGGGCTAGAGCGAAAGCAGCGTATAACGGCGTGGATTGTGGGGAGGGGAAGGAGAATTGGCACTACTACTGATAATTTGTCTTTATATTCCACTTGATTTATCTAACTGTTTAATTAAAATTTGTGATAGTAGTATAGTTTCATTCACTTATTTACATCTGATATTAAGGCTGAAATCATTTCAATGAACGTTATTTCAAACAATTTTTTGTACTATTGATAAGCACATGCAAGTATGTTTATATTCCTAATTCTTTGTTTAGGATTTTCGGCACTTCATGCTTGACCAATGGTATTCATTTCCTGCAACAGTTTATGATATATGAATTAATCGATTCGGTAATAACAGTTCATCACTTGATGATCACATGATAATAAAAATGAAATCGAAATTTTCTGAGCTAAGCAGCTGTACAGAATACGCTTCTTACACCTAAAGATTTTTTAGCAACATCTAAGTGATACTCTTAACCTCGCCTGGTTAACTAGTTACTAGCCGGTCCTAAGCCCGGGTAAAGAGGGAAGGTTGGGCATAGGGCTAGCAACCCTACCCCGTAAAACAAATCTAACCGCTAAAGAAACTTCAAAGCACAAACAAAATATAAAAAATGAAAACAAACTTATTCCCCGCTGGAATCGGAGAGGCGAAATGACGCCAGTTGGTGAAAGCCTTCGGGAAGCCAATTGGCCGATGTGTCTTCTCTCGATGAAAGCGAAAGTAAACGTGGGGACATGGAATGTCCGCACGATGTTTGAACCCAGTAAGGCAGCCCAGATTGCAAAGGAGATGAGAAGGTATAACATCGAAGTGCTTGGGATTTGCGAAAGCAGATGGAATGGGAGTGGACTCTCCAAACTGTCAACTGGAGAATCAATAATCTACTCCGGTCACCCAGACGCCAACCACGAGCACACTGAGGGAGTGGCTATCATGATGTCCTCAAGAGCATCGAAGGCTCTCATGCAGTGGGAACCAATCTCCTCCAGGATCATGACAGCAAGATTCAACTCAAAAGGAAGAAAGGTCACAATCATACAATGTTATGCACCTACAAATAATGCAGAGCAAGAGAAAAAGGAGGATTTCTACAGACAACTTCAATCAACACTGGACAAGACGTCAGTTGGCGATATCAAAATTCTGATGGGCGACATGAATGCCAAACTGGGAGGGGACAACACGGGAAGAGAACTAACCATGGGTCGAGAGGCGCTAGGTGAAATGAATGAGAATGGAGAATTGTTTGCAGAATTCTGCGCATTCAACGATTTGGTGATTGGAGGCAGTGTGTTCAGGCACAAAGATATCCACAAAGCGACATGGATTTCACCAGATGGACACACTAAAAATCAAATCGACTTTATCTCAATCTCAAGAAAATGGAGACGCAGTCTACTTAACACAAGGTCAAGAAGAGGAGCAGATGTAGGTTCAGACCACTCACTTCTAGTGCAAGGAACCTTCCAAATCAAGTTAAAAGCCTTCAAGGAAGCTGGTGATAGACCTCAATTCAAGTACAACACTCGGAAACTGAAGGATGAAACTACAAAGGAGATCTTCAAGGCAGCCATCAAGACAAAATGGGAGACATCGAGCAACATCCCTGAAGAAACCTGTGTGGAAGAACACTGGAAGTCTTTGAAAGCTATGTGGAAAGAAACCTGCACAACAGTATTAGGAAGGAAGAAGAAAGAAGACAAGGAATGGATCTCGACGGATACCTGGAAGCTGATAGAGGAGAGGAGGATGGTGAAGCAGAAGATAAACCAGTGCAAGGATGCTCAACGACAAGAGGAACTGAGCACAATGTATAAAACACTGGACAAAGAAGTGAAGAAGAGTGCACGCAAAGACAAAAGACACTTCTACGAAACACTGGCAAGTGAAGCAGAACAGGCTGCAGGTAAGAGAGACCTGACGACATTGTATCAAATAACCAGGTTGCTATCAGGGAAGAGACCAACACAGATGAAACCAATAAAAGATGAAGAAGGAAATTTAATTACAAAAGAAGAGAAACAGAGGAAACGATGGGCCGACCACTTCAAGAAGCTCTTGAATCGACCACCACCTGCACTTCGTCCAGAAATACCACCTGCAGCCGCTGAACTACAAGTGAACATTAATCCCCCAACGAAAATGGAAGTCCTGAACGCCATAAAGCTACTGAAATGCGGGAAAGCAGCAGGACCAGATGGAATACCGCCAGAAGCACTGAGAACAGATGCAGAGACAACAGCGGCCATGCTCACACCACTATTGCAGAAGGTGTGGAAGGAAGAGAAGGTACCTGACGATTGGAAGAAGGGTTACCTTGTCAAACTGCCGAAGAAGGGAGACCTCAGTGCTTGCAAGAACTGGCGCGGAATCACTCTCCTGTCCACCCCAAGTAAAATATTAAGCCGCATCATCCTGGAGAGGCTTAAAGATGCACTGGATTCAAAACTACGACCGGAACAGGCAGGCTTCAGGAAGTACAAATCATGTGCAGACCAAATTGCAACGCTTCGTATCATCATAGAACAGAGCATAGAATGGCAATCACCTCTCCACCTCAACTTCATCGACTTTGAGAAGGCCTTTGACAGCGTCGACCGAGAAGTAATTTGGAAACTGCTTCAATACTACGGAGTACCGCAAACCTTTATCCGCCTCATTCAACAACTATATGAAGATGCCACATGCCAAGTAATCCACAATGGGAAGCTCAGTGATGCCTTTGAAGTGAAGACAGGAGTGAAACAAGGTTGCCTACTATCCCCCATGATATTCTTGATTGTGGTGGACTGGATCATGCAGCAAACAGTAGGCAGCGAGAAGAGGGGGATACACTGGACGACGGAAAAGAACCTAGAAGACTTGGATTTCGCCGATGACTTATGCCTAATGTCACATAAACTTGAAGATCTGCAGGCAAAAACTAACAAGTTGATAGAAGAGGCAGCGAAGACGGGACTTCAGGTGAATATAGAGAAGACAGAAGTGATGAAGATACCGCACCACCACCATCAACAACAACAACAACAAACTCCAATCACCGTCAACGGGAGAAACTTGAAGGAAGTAACCTCCTTCACTTATCTAGGAAGCACTGTTTCAACTACAGGCGGGACGGACGAGGACGTCAAAGTCAGAATCGGAAAAGCAAGACAGGCGTTCATTAGCCTGAAACCAGTGTGGAGATCTTCTGCACTCAGCATGCGGAACAAGATACGGATTTTCAACACCAACGTCAAGTCAGTGCTCTTGTATGGCTCAGAGACTTGGCGCGTCACGAAAGGTATTTCCAATAAACTACAGACATTCATCAACAACTGCTTACGCTGCTCGCTACTGAAGATCAGATGGCCAGAAAAAATAAGCAACAAGGAACTCTGGGAACGAACCAACCAAGAACCTATCACGCAACAAATATGCAGGAAGAAGTGGAGATGGATTGGCCATGCACTGAGAAGGCCGACTGGGGACATCACGCGTCAGGCCAGGCCTCGAGTGGAATCCCCATGGGAAGCGACGAGTTGGACGTCCGAGGGTGACATGGAGGAGGTCGTGCGAGCAGGAAATGAGAGCTTCTGGGCTGTCGTGGGACCAGGTTCAAAAGATCTCAGAGAACAGAGGTCACTGGAGGCGTGCTGCTGAAGCCCTATGTTCCACTAGGAACCCAAGGGACTAATAATAATAATAAAAATAAGTGATACTCTTGAAAATGATCTCCATAGCAAGATCAAAACGTTGAGGAATAACACAAAATGTTTGTTTATTTTGTTATTTGTTCTGATATGCTAAGCCAGGATTACACAAGTAAAAATACACATACGATGGAACATCTAGTTGGTTTCAAAGGGAACAGTTTAACAAACATGCCTACTTTAAATCAAAACAATTATTGTCAGTTGGTTTGAGGCAATCGACAGGAAGCCCTGGACCTAGATTTCTAGATTATTGACACTCATCGGTAAGGCATATCTGTCACCTCAAGCGAATTGATGTTTCCTGTGAGATTCAAACTCGTGTCACCAAGTGTTGCAGTCAACCACGACACCACTGAGCTGTTCGGCCTGACATTGACCTCACTGTTAAAAGTAATGACAACTAGTTAGTTCATTTCATTGAATACTTGTTGCATGAAATTTTTGTATCGAAGGATTAACAGGATTTGAAAGTGCATCATAACTGTACTGGGTGTAGTTGCTAAATCATCCTTAAGAGTTATTCTTGCAATTTAAAATTTGTTCATTATTATCGGTGATACTATTGTACAAAGCAAATTGAATTTTATCTATCTCCGCCTACATTTTCCTGCTTATCTTTCTTGGCCTGCCAATATCACATAAAGAAGTTGAAACTTCCAAGTACAGTTTATACTCTGCTCTTACAAACTATTAAACCTTTTATTTCATCAAACCAAATTAAATAAAATGGGGTTCAAACTCAGGACTTGATGTCTGAATATTGAGTATCCGCTGAGTACCTCCATTCAACTAACATCTAATCATACATCAAAAGAATATTTCTAAAATATATCAAAGACACTTGAATAAATCTGAAAAGAAATATACTAAGTAACTTCATAGAAATATGTATTATACTTTGTAAAGGCAGTCAATTCTATTGAATTCATTACCCTTTAGTATAACACTGTTCAATACTCAACATAGCCTGTAGATAGCAATCATCAAGGCTAAAACTAAAGATCAGTTTACCTAAATGAGACTATTTAGAAGATCAATTAATGTATTTACCGTACCAAGTAAGTATTCACAGAATGATTTTTAAACTCAGTTGTATCAGCATAAACGAGCTACTAAAAGTGAATGTCAAAAAGTATAAACCAACACTGCAAGAACTGCGATAATGTTAAATCACTAGTGGATGTAAAAATATATCTTTAAAAAACCTGAATCATGTAGAGAATTATTTTGCTCATACTGCAGGTATTTTAAACTTGATTGTTTGTTGAAACTGTGGAGATAAACTGAAGCAATATGTCCTTGGTCTGTGCAACTTTTCATAATTCAAGTTGGAATTTATCAAACAATCAGGTGAATAATTCAGAAACGTTTTGATAAGATTTTAAGAAGTCGAACACAGGCTTTTCTATTGAATATCATTTAAGCTATAAGGAAACTTGCGATTTGGATGTTAAGTGGTCAAAGAAAATCGGTCGAAAGCCCGGCTTAACTTAGGTTTTACGTTTGGTGGCGTTCGTTATCAAGGCATGTCTGTGACGTTTAGGGAATTGATCTCCCTTACAGGACCACGTAACATGAATTAAACTGTACTATGATACTGAGTCGACCACTCTAGTGACCACATAACAAAAGCAATTACCGGTAGATTTCAGTCAGCATTTAAGGCTAGACAACATAAAATTGGTTGTTCCTCAATGACCAATCAATATAAACTTTCTATTTCATCAATAATGCCACAAGTAATGCTGCTTCTTGAAAACTATTGTCTCTAATGATGGACGTGCATAATTGATCTAGGGAAACATATCATCTGGTATTGTGTTTTTCTGCATTCGTGAACAAGGTGACTCCGCGATTTTAATGATAATTAAGCCGCTTAGTTCAGTAATGAAGTCAGAAACTTTACCAAAGATGCCACTTGAAATCTAATCTGTAAGCTTTGAATTTTCAGGTATTCACCGATCCAAGTAACTTAAATGGCCGTAAATAAGGTTTTTCCTCCTAGTTCAACCCATTTCTCCAATGTAGGTATATACTAGTCTGCACGGATTGTTAATCAGTGGGTAATGGATGTCGCTATCTATTCGTTGAAGTTCAATGCTGATCGAAACCTATTGGCAATGTCATTGCTAATCTAAGAGTTTCACTGCTGCATTTTGGTGTTAGGTGCTATAAATAAGTAGTTTTCATGCTTGTTGTTCACCGTCAGCAAGGCGTATCTGCAACCATGATGACAGTGGGGTTTTCTGGATGACTAGAACTTTCACTAATCAGTGTGGATCAGTGAGAACAAGTATGAAGCCTAGTTCTAAGATTTTCTGCGCAATAACTCCAACACGAAGATGTAGTGTACCATAATGGTGTATCACTCACCTCAGTGGGCACATTGTAAACTTAATCAATAGGAATAAGATAGTTACCTACTAGTAACCAATTCGTGTACATAATCCAGTCCTACAGTAGGTTTCAAGTGACCTTATTCGCTTAGGGGTAAATTCTCTGACTTTGGCACTGAGTGACGCAGGTTTGAATCACCGAGGGTAGCAGATGTTCCTTGCTGATCCCGGAGCTTCTTCGGCAGAATATATACCTGGTAGTTATCTAAGTATCACGTTTATATACCAGTGACTGGAAGACTCATTTTGGTGTGCCAGATGATTATAAACTGCTATCAGGATGCACTGCTTCATCAGATCTGTGTACCGGTCTTATCGCTCAACACACACGCTTATCTGTAACCATTAAGACACTACTTCGTCTGTAGGAATTAGTATTACATCTATTAGCGCTATAGTCAGTCGAACATACTACTGATAAGCCAGTTACTTATACGGAACTATTTCCTCCTACTTTGAAGATGTATCTAACAAATAAGTATTGACAATGACCACGAAACTAGATTTAATCAAAACTTTATGGCGATTTCATCCAACCAAGTAGCACTGAGGACAGCGTATCGAACTATCGATTCATTTAGTTCAGTGGCTATACTACCAAAACCTTGGTTGACAGAACTGAATGTATCACAGTTTTCTAGACAATTTATAACTATCTGTGCGTTAAAGGTTCTGCTATGATGTTTCCTAGTAATTCACGCGCTTAACCAGTACATTTTTAATTCAGACAATAAATTTACTAAGTCTTACATGATTTTTATTAACGTTTGGCACATTTTCAAAGAATTCATATTGAAATTTAAACGATTCAAAGTTCACTAAATTGTTAATGTTTCTAAGTAGTGTGTTATTTCGTTTAACTAACGAATATAAGCAATGCGTAAATTCGGTTGGTATTGTGTGAGTATGAATTAGAGCTAGTGCATGTTGCCTGTCTTCTCTAATTTTCAGACACTCATGAACTTATCTATCATACATGAGTATTCATTGAATAAGAGACTTAATAATGCTAAAATATTTCACTATCTCTTAACTGAAATGAAGAAGATCTATGTGGTTTCCACAAGTTGTCAAAATTATATTAGCTGAAACAATGATAAAAAAACAGGAAAATTTCTTTTTTGCTGAACACTTCAGAAATATGGTGGAAAAATAGCTGACGACTTAATTAGTCGATTGAATGGTCTGTCTCAAATTCAATCAATTTTTGAGATAGCCCTCCTTTTTCACTGAAGCTCAGCTGTTAATATAGGAAGCTGAACAGTAAGTACTAGGAAGTGTCAAAATATTATTTCGAATTCCCATGTTTCTGGTTCGAATTCTGTTGTGGTTTTTTCTTTCAGTGACCTTTAGTTACTCAGTGTTGACCGTTTGTTTATAAAATAACTTGCAACATCATATATTTTACTAGCTAGTCGTACTTCACATATTTTGTATCATTAAAACACTAACAATACATATAAATATTATTAGTGGGTAAAGAGTAGCAAGGGAATCCAAGACGCTCATTTCGTCCTATTTGGAACTCGCCAGCCTCTCAGTGAGTGGTGGTTTTACCGCTGAGACTCGAACCCGGAACCAATAGTTTCAGAAACTGACTCACTTCACCTACCAGCAAAATATGCTAGGCAATCAAGCTTGTCATGTTGGAATAAATACAACCCACGCTGCAACACAAATTTCAACAATGTATTGATGTTAACATCAATTTCTCTAAGAATATAGTTTTGCGTATGTCACTGTGTTTCCACAAGCATATACAAAGAAGAGTAATCAAACTGTTTAGCCAAGAGTGGCAAAACATATTTCTAATTATTTAGGGAAACAGCTGTAATTATGTACTTCCGTAAAAAGTGTCATGAATAGGCTGTCGTCGTTTATTGGTAAACATGTTATAGAAACGGGTTATAAGACATCTTGCAATAGCTTATAAACTTTAATTACATCAATGATGAGTTTGTGAATTTTGGAAGGAATCTATTTATCATAATTTAAGCTTCACTTTTATAAACAGTGATAAGTTTATAATCTTGGTAATATTTCACGTCAATTTACTGTTCTTGATCATATATCAGTTTAACATTGGGGGTTTGTGGGGATTTAGGGATTTTTCAAGTTGGTATTCATCATGGATTGACGCCAGTTGAAGAGACAGTGGAAACCTGAGAGCACTGGATCGCTGTTTCGTCCTGGTATAAAAC